>CM023101.1:7557375-8201036 GCA_013103745.1 Gardenia jasminoides
TCGACACTTCGTTCGGTTACGTATTGCTGCAATAATTTTAACAACTATTGGGCTTCTCACACATGTACTTCTACTCGAGATCAAAACATTAACTTCCACAAAAGTATTTCCTTGAAAGAAGTGGATACCGAACAAGGTTATCCCATTATGTGCAGAATTTTTGGTTTAACTTCGGTGAGTCAGTCTTGAGGAGCGACAAATGCTGCTACCCCTGGGTGAGAGCTACAAATAAGATAATGAGTTAGCTTCCACCAACATTTGTGACTGTCTATGAAGTCAGATGGTAGATCCCATGTTATACTTGAGGCAGTGATAAAACCTTAGCCGGTATGGAACAGAGTTTGGGGAAATCGAACTAAAATAGACCCAAACCAAAACCAGTCAACATATACCTGGTAGACCTGGGTGAACAGAGCAGCCGGACAATGGTAGCGTATTGTAAACTGTGACAGACGGCAGACCAGCTGAACTCAGCGAGGATTGAAAACATGATTCAGAACCTTGTGATCTGACTTGAATCTTCTGGTGTAATGGGCATAAATGCGAGATTGTTATCGAGATGGACATTTAGCGGTCTAAACAATGTTTAAACTTACTATCGAGAACCTTGGTGAATAATAATGGTGAGTTGTCGACGGTGTAATTTTTCACCAATCCCTAGATCTGGAGACCTCTCCAAGAAGTATGGGAGGAGAACGCATCCAGTAATGCGGTCATCTCATGATGAATCCCTTGGTTGAACATATTGCTTGAGACCATCACAATATATATTAGCATTGCGATCTGATGTACACCAAGGTCTCTCCAACTGGTCCACTTTAGCAAATTCCCTCTTTTAGCAGCCCTCCGTTGGCATATACTCACGCTTAGGTGGTGGACCTTGGAATCCCAGCCAGGTGTAGGTTGCTTTCCAAGCTGACCTGAAGTGGCCAAGGTGGCAGTAACGGTCATGGAAGGCCCTCTTACCATCGACGTCTCCGGCTATGGCGAGTCACGAATGTGCTTTGTAACAAACACTCTACATCCTCCTTAAGATGGAGACCAGCCCAACATCGGATGTACCTGCCTGCTGGAGTGATGATAACGAAAATTAAACTCTCGCGGTGGAACCAGTTCTCCTTCAGGGTTAGCCATGGAAATCTCCTTCTGTAACAATGCTTACATTTTAGCGTGTGCCGGTCGGGATCTGTCGCGGTTCATGAGCGTATCAAGCCTTGTTGCGCATGAACCTTAATACATATACTTTCATCTGGAGCGTTTGGATTAGTAATGGTTAGTGTGCTGCGCCTTGGGTATTCAAGGGCTTTGCTGGCCGGACATTATGAATCTGTAATACTTTCTCAATATGTCATTGATAAGCAAAGCTATGGGGTTATCCACACGAAATCTCATTCCAATTTACGTCGCACCAGTCTTTCATCTCAAACTACACTTGAAGACAAGCGCCTTTTGTATATCAGCTTTGTTCACGTGAGCATATCATCCTAAATACAATTAAGTGTATCCTCGAACCATCTTCAAAATTTGTGATAAACACAACAATCATCTTACGGCCTACATGTAGCGGGCGTAATCATGTAGGCTGTGAATCTTTTATTTACTTGGGTGCTTTTGAAATCCACAAGGTTCAGCAACTTGCATACATGATCTTCTTTTTCTGGGAACATGAAATCCCATGCAGAGGTCATGTAAAATCTCCTCTCCTAACTTTCTCTCTAGTGTGGGCTGTCTTCCTTACTCTAGGCGTTCAGAGTTCCTAAGTCTTAATGTGCAACCATTGCTAGTATACGATGGAGGTGTGTCCGACCAGCGGTGAGAAAATCGATTAGCCAGTCTACTCCCCTTCTCTTTGAAGTTTGAAACCTCTTGCAACAACCGTTACTTTATACTTATCCTAGAATTTGGAGAAATTCCTTCCTTCCTTTTGAGGAACCCATTTGATTTCTAATCTTTTCTCCGTTGGCCGTTTGACCAATTCCGGGTGCTATTCACACGTGTGTGACTCGTTTCATCTTTCATTGCAGCAAGCCATTGAGGCGTCCAACGCCGAAATAAACTTTCTTTGGGTGGAGGTTCGAGGAGAAAATCATCTTATAAACAGCTTGAAGTTACATAACATAATCGATGTGTCCCTGGCGGAGGTGGTACTCGACTCTCGCTGCGATCATGAACAATACCTCTTCTTGAGTTCAGTCGCGGTATGGGATGTGGAGTGCCGAACACGCAAGAGAATTGATTTCTAGCAGAGATGGTTGTTATTGATCATCAAATTTCTCTTAGTCAAAGCCACATTTGAATGACTTGTAGCTCCTTTGTTGTCGACACTGCTTTCAACAATAGTCTCCGCAGGGAGGGGTTAAGTGTAAGTTTTCATCAGAACACTTCCTGCAAAGTACTTTTTTTTGTTTTCGAGGGTGACCAGATTCTATACCCTTGTCTCCATATCCATGAACACTCCCCTTTAGCCCTTGGTTTCTTGCCTCCAGCATGATAGCCATACGGTACAACCTTGAAACCGCAAATTTGATGAGTAGGGGACATACGGACAAGCGACTTCATAAGGTATCTTAGGTATATACGTATGAAGTGCTTGATTGTCGAGGGAAAAAACAAGCGTGGCGGCTACAACTTCCGCCAGAACCTCAACCCAGCAAACCGGCATTAGAGTATTACAGATTACTTTCTGCTCTAAATGGATTGCAACACCATTTTGTTGTGGTGTGTGTGTGGCTTGTGTGATGTGGAGCAATCCGCCGTGCTTTCGCGAACTCATCAAATTCCCTTTGAACAAATTCCAGCAGCCGATTCTTCGGTTACTTGTCGCCTCTTTTCCGGTTGATTCTACCCAGTGCTTGCCCAGAAATTCTTGAAGGCTTCATGTTTTCCTTCATAACGATTGAGTCATCCTTGAATAATCGGTAATCATGGATAAATGCCGACGGCTTCCCAAGGGCTATTTCGTGGGACCCCAGGTCCAGAGAATGGATGTAATCCAGGGTGTGCCTTTTGTTGCGGTGCCAGCTACGAGCTTACTGGAGTGTAGTTTACGAGAGGAGGTACAATGTTCTAAAATCCAAGATTGGTGACCTTGGCCTTAGAGTCGTTTAGATAGAACACATCTCTCTCGCGCGGCCCTGGCCTAATACCTGCAGCTGGTCGCATATCGGACCTATGCGATCTTGAGTCTGCTTGACGGTGGCGTGCGTGGGGCTTTCTGTAAATACTGGTACCATGCTTAACTCCCTCCGGAATCACCAATGAAGACGCTGCGCGTGCGCGGTTCTCCACGCCTTCCCGACCACTAACGTCCGGGTGGGAGGTGATGCCAAGATTCTTAGGTCATTTTGGGGAGTGCGACTTGCCGTTTCAATGTGGCAACACTTTCCGACATGTGTCCCTATTTTAATGGAGCAGATCCCAGCAATGTAATCTTTATGACGAGCCATTTGCCATCAGACGTCCCATAAATATACGCTCATGTTGAACGCCATTCCCTGTTTGGACATATGTGATGGGATGCCAATCCAAGAACACACCTTGATCTTTGGTTGGTTTAGTGAAACGGTTCTTCATCGAATTTATCTCTTCCTTTTTAAACGAGCGTATTTTCTGTTTTCTTCTATTTCTATTTCTTGGATTCAGGTTCGATTGACCTTTTCCTTTGTTACCGCGGATCATCGGGCAGGACCGTTCAGGTTTTATCTTATTTTCTGCTGGATCCTTCTTTTTCCGTTGTTTTCTTCTCTTGGTGACTATTAATGACGTTGGATTATCATTCTGGTCGTGTATATGACCTCTATTATGATTGCTTTGAATCTTACTTTATTCTGGGTTACGGGTGGCTTTGCGTAATGGAGTAGAACAGATTCTCATGTGGCAGAGGTGGGGCTGATCAGCGGCATCCTCGTCTCAGCAATATGTGTGCGCCAAATCCAAAGAAGTCGAATTTGGTGATCTAAATGTTGCTATAGGAGATGTATTTCACAAATGCGAACCCGAGCATTTGACGTTGCTTTAGTGATAGCAACTTATTGGTTAAAGACTTGGAGTCATATATACAGAAACTCCAGTTTAGCCCTTGTTGGACCATGGCGGTCATCTTTAGCCGGTACAGGTGATGACATCATCGCTGAACGATGGGTGTGGTGAGCACTTCCTCCCGGTGCCGATTACATTAAACCAGCCTGCGTGAGACGTTTTCTGCTACCGAACTCTGTTGCTTTAGAGACGCGCATCTTCGATCTACCCGAGAACCATTCTCTCCAGGTGAACTTTATGCGACCTTGACACGTTCAACATGAACTTATATGTTAGTCCGAAGCCGTGCTCGATACAATTTGTTATATGACATAACAATAAGAGAACAACGACCCATAAGATCTCTAAGTTTAAGGGAAATCAGTGATTTTATTAGAACTACACTGAATAGTTCTGGTGTATTTATATACAACAAAGCAGGCCAAACTAAAACAAATTTGAAAACAAAGCGAGAATAAAGCGATACCCGAAGCAGCTCGGCGGGGATTGAAGAAAATGTGATTCGAGCACCTTGGCATCAGATGGATGGAAAATGAAGGAATGAGTAAGTTGTGCTTCAGGAATGCTTGTTATGGTTGAACAGTTAATGTGTCGCTGGATGATGAATGCGATATCTCCATTTCTATATCCCAAGCCACACATAAATAAGGGATATAATCATTAGGTTGAAGGTCATAAACAAGACCTGGATTAAGTGCTCTCGGTGGGTTGACATGGCCTGCATCTGTGCTGAAAACATCTGCACGTTGGAGCTGTTCGTTGAGGATATGATGCAAATAGGTTCGGCTGGATTGATCAGTTGTAGTCATGATTGCAGATTTTATAGCAGCTGGAGACCAATCAGGGTGCGCATTCTTGAGTCAGTGCAGCAATTCCACTGAGGTGAGGACACGACATCAGGTGCCAGACATTATGTTAAATGTTGATGTTGTGTCAAGTTTCTTGTCCAGAAAAGGGCAGCAAGAATGCTCACACCAGGGCCGATAATATCAGGCTTGAGGATTCCGACTTGCCAAACTAGGACCTCTGGACGAAAACGATGCAACTACTGGGGCATCTATGGATCCTATGATCGTCCCCTTAAACAAGATAGTGGCTGTAGGGGTTAAGGTTGAGTTATAATAAGCTTTGATCTTCTGCCCTGCGCTAACATGTGTTGCAGGAAGATCATGAGCATCCACATATATACTAAAACCATCTTGGTTCATCAAAATCATGGCAGCACCCCAGCATCCTTCACGGTTCGTCCTTTATCAATCCTTGGTATTACACCACCTCTCTCACACCTACCTTACCCCTCACATCAGTGTTATTCAATGACTGGTGCACAGAAAGAAGCATTTTGATTGCCACTGATGCCAGGATAAACCAAAGGCAACAATTTGTCAGGAAAATCATTGGTTGGAAAACAGACTCCCCATCAACTTCCTCATTGTTTCCTAACAATGCTTTTTTGCCTGTATGACTCTGTTGGGTGCTAGCCCCTACTGTGAGAATCAAGGGCCTCGTTTTCAGTGTGTAGGACCAGAGTTACCTGCAGAGCAGCTAACAACACACCCTTCTGTGTTGCCACAAAAGCTCCAACAGCAATCAAATCAGCAAATAAAGGAACAGACTCATTCTCACCAATAGAGTTGAAAGCATCAACACCATCTTCGATAGTAGCATCCATTGCTGCAATATATCACTGTCAGCAGGGTCTTCGGAAGAACATACTTTGTATATTGCTAGGTGAGCAAGAGGAGCCATACCAACTGCTGTTCCGTTTGCATTTCCAAACACATTAGCATTTGTGACAAAGTTTCCAGCAGCTGTGCTAGCTGTATGAGTTCCATGTCCATCTAAATCTGTTGGGGCTCCAGGTTCTGCAGCCACAAAATTCCTTGCCCAATAAACTTGTTGTTACATACTGTGCCATTCAATTCACATTTGCCTTTCCACTTTGCAGGAGGAGGTGGCATGTCACGATCGTTAAAAGACGTGCTTAGAGCAATACCACCATCCAAAACCCCAATGATCACACCCTTGCCAAAATTTGAGCTCGGCCATACTCCAAAATTCTGTTGCAGCCCAAGAAAATTGGGAGAATGAGTTGTCTGTCGTGTGAGCATCCTTTGGGGTCTTGCTGATACATATCCCTCCATTTTCTGCATTGGTCGCAGCTCCAAAGGTGTTAAATTTGCTGCAAAACCACTGATCATGTGACGATATGAATGAATCATCCGGGATGCCTCACTGAGGCTTGCTGTTGTTGTCTTTGACAAAAATGATCTGTGTAAGCTTTCTACTTTCTGATTGAGCAGAAAGATTGCCATCAGGCACATCTACTTGGACAATGTAAGTTTGTAAATTTCCCTGTGTCATTGCTGGATAGGCACATAGCACGGAAATGACACAGAAAAGAGAGTGAATAATGTTTGGCATCAGAACTGATCTGTTACCCTCCATGGTTAGCACAACAATCCAACTGTTTTGATTGTTTGACTGGCGTTAATATGGAAGCAAGAACGACAACTTTATATCCTCCATTGAGGTTCAATGTGTTGTAATAATACATGACATGAAAGCCAAAAGGGCGTACAGATCGAATAATGATTCTGCTTTTGATGTTCAAAAATCGCCAAATGGAACGAAACCAGGCGATCAACAGAGCACAAAATCAATTTAGGAACTGTTTTTGCAGTAACGCTTGTAACAAGTTACAAATTGGAAGAATTAAGCTAGTTTTAAATTCTAAACTTCCAAAAATGGTATGATGGTTTTCAATCAGTTAAATGTGACTCTTTCTTCTAGAGTGAACATTCTGCCGCATTTCAGTGGCTGCAAGCAGACTGAAGCTGAAGTAGTAACCATCTAGTCCTTGTCATTTTTGTAGGTTACTTGATGTCCTTGTGTAGTTTTGCCATCAATACGACAACTATGATAAAAATTTTAGCACATAATCAAACTCCAATGGCCTGATCTGAAGGCTATGCATCAATTTATATAATATTCTATGCGATGAGATATTCTGAGACCACTTGCTTAGATTTGCCAATGTAAAAAACCTTGAAGACGGCCAAATTCTTTTGGATGTTTAGGTGTCAAACCACAAACAAGTAATAACTTGACACAACATATTTGTTTTATGGGAGGTAAGCAAACATGCAAAATTACTAATATCCAATTGCAATTTATCAGTAATTAATAAATCAAGGAACTAGTTAGTGCGTGATTAGTAGTAATCAAACACAACTCATAACTAACCAACCACCTAGGGCTATTAGCCACCACAAAGCTTTAAAGTTTGTGGGTGGAGTCAAGGGTTCAAACTTTGCCTCCGCGATGCCACTTTGTGGCTTGCCACTTTATGTGGCTCTTTTCTTAGATCCAAATGGGTGCGTATTGCACCCATTAGTCCATAGGTATTCGTCCTCACCAACTCCCAATAACCTTACCTCTTGTAGTTAGGTCCCCTTCCCATAGGTTAGAGTAAAGGTGTGTTTGATAAAAGCGAAATTTGAAATCTCGAAATCGTCTAAAGTGATTGAATTGTTACATACTAAATCTAATATATTTGAGTGTATATCACATTCGGTGATAAAGTGAATAACGTCACTTATTTTTTTGAGCAAAAGTTTTACCTAACCTAGAAAATTCAGAGGTGTCATTTAATTCATTCAGATGTTATTTTGGGTTATCAGCAACCGATTAAATGTTAAGATCGAATCCATTAAATTTAAGTGTTGAATTGTGTTATCAAGCGAGGCTAGGTAGATTATAAAAAGTGATGTCTGATTAAAAAAAAAAAAACACAACTCATAAGTAAGTACAGCCCAACCCCAAAAAAAAAATTTAAATCAACTTATGTAATTTCTAAACATGCAAATTAATTACTAGATACAATGGCTAGGTAGTTGCAAACTGAAACCAAGCAAAGCTAAGCAATAATATGTCCTATTAAGTAGCCCACTATCAGACAATTCCAAACCTTCAACAGCCCAACTCTAGCAGCATAAGAAAGAAGCAAGAGAATAAAACCCACAAACAGGGAAAACGGAAGGAATTTGGAAGCTAACCATACCTACATATAAAGTCGTTTTAGCCCATTGTTGAGGGGGATAGAGTGTTTTGCAGCGATTTCTGGAGAGTTGATTGGCTCAGGGATATGGTTGACGAAGATAAAGAAGAAAGACTGAAGGAGGTCTGAAAATCTAGGGCTCGTAGCGGCCAAAAATTGATAGGCATGGATTCCTAAAGCGCCTGATAAAGCTTTCTCCCCACAATTCTGGAAATTTTTATACTATGATGGCTAAGTATACATAGTTTTCAATCTGAATCTATCAATTTTTGATGCTCGGATTCTTCCGTCTCTCTCTCACACACACACACACAGCTCTCTCTCTCTCTCTCTCTCTCTCTCTCTCTGTTTATATATGGATCTCTGTTGGTAATCAGTTTCTCCATCGCGCCCTCCGGACCTGGTGATGAGATCTTCTCTGAAGGTTCCTTTTTCAAATTTGGGGATAATTTTTCCTTTACTTGAATTTTTTAATTTTTTATTAGTTATATTTTGATTTTTTTTTTGTGGTTTGATTTTAAATCTAAATTTTTGTGCTCTTTCTTCTTCTTCATTTTGTTTTTTTTTTTTACTAAATCTGAAGCAAAAAAAATTTTGTGCTAATTTGAGGGGTTCTATGATAAGGTTTAGATGATATTAATTTTTGGTTATTTTTGAAATTTTGAGGGAAAAATGTTCTTCGCTTGAGTTGACAAATATAAATCTAGTTACCCAAAAAAAAAAAAAAATCGACTGTTAATAGATAAATATTTTTACTTTCAATATTTGGTTTTAGCAATATTTTTAAAATTAAAAATTAAATGCTAAAACTTAAAGTATTCTCAGGTTTCTGGTCTTCCACGCAGTTTAATGGGATTGGAACATACTGCAAATAAGAAAGTTTGGGTTGGATGAATCAAATTTTATATATTCACATTATTGTCATAAGATTATTTGTAACCCTTAATTGTGCGATATATATAATTCTCCTGGGAAAAGCACACCCCATTATGTCCATGGGTGTGAAAATAAAATGAATAAATAGTAAAATTTGATGTTGATAATAAGAAATAGAAGTTATTGGATAAAAAAAATTCTGAAAAAGGAAGTAATTGAAGGTTAAAATAGTGCTTCAAGTTATTAGTTGGTTTAAACGCTTTTTTTTTTTTTTTTGAACTTTTAATTTTGTCCTTAAAAAGATTAATTTTCACCTTAACTACCTAATTACATTTGTCAACATAAACTTTCATAGCTACTGTTAAGTATTGCAACCAAATTAACTATAATCTCATTGAAGAAATATACTAATAAATTGAAGCTTTTTAATGAAAAATTAAAAAAAAAAGTGATAGTTATTAACCACTCGTAGTTATAAAAATTGCATTTGTCCACATAACCACTCATAACTGATTTATGTATTATAAACAAATTAACTATAATCTTATTGAAGAAATAATTAATAATAAATTGCAGGCTTTTTAATGAACATTTTACAAAAATCATAGTTATTAAACTAGAGCCGACAAGAAGCATAGCAAATCGACTAGGTAAATAGATCATTGGTTCAATCAATGAGTCGATAGTTAAGTCAATGGGGTAATAAAATAATATTCTATAAGTACATGTAATATCTTATAAGTACATGTAATTATTATTCTAGTATATGTAAAATTCATTTTAAATATTTTAGTACAATATTTTAGTAAAGTAATTTTAAATACTAATTGTTGTATTTAGAAAGATGTATTCAATTCATTTTATTATACTTATGCAAATTTAGATCATTTAGTCAAAGATTAAAAACAATGCTATTTTATTTAGTAATAGAACAAGCATTTAAGGAGATAACATAAACTTTTTTTATTATTTTATTTTGCGTAAAAGTTAAACAGTTCATTAGATACTTAACTATTGTTGTATGATGATACCAATTTCCGTTTGGAAGTTAATGTCATTAATTCTAGCATAAGAAAGTAAACAACATCTAGTCAAGATGTAAGCATTACGCCTGATGGCAAAGTTTCTCGAGCCGGAGTCTAAGGTTCGAATCTTGTTAAAAAGCTTATTTTGGTTCAAAAGTAAACATCCACTGGGCATTCAAATATTGGTTGGGTTTCTGGTTAAACAAACAACTCAAACGGGTTTGAACAAGTCATTTTCATAACTGATTAGATTAGGAACTCGGCCCTGCCCGGTGCTTCCAAGCCAAGCCGGATTTAATGACTATAATAAAAATTGTTGGTATAAAAACAAAATTTATATATTCATAGAAAATAAAAAACTTTTGGGATAATTTTAGAAACCTCCCCTGTAGTTTCTAGCACTTGCATTGACCCCCCCTAAGATTTTGAAAAGTTCACTGCCCTCCCTTAGTTTTGTGTTTTTGGTAACAATTCAGTCCATGTCAGAAAAAGCACTAATAAATAAGTATTTTCATGAGTGAAATGATATTTTTATTCTAAATATGCCCTCTTGCTTGTTGTATTAATGGAAATGGAAAATTCATTAAAATGTAAAAACTAATTACTAAAGTTTAGGGGGTATAAATGCAATTCTTGTATTTGCAAGCAATATCAATAAGCTGATGCCTTGTTCTGAGTAACAGTAATAATAACTAGTTAATTGCAACGGGCTTTTTGCTCATGTGCATTTCTATATAAACTCCACAACAATGAAACAATAGGCACATATTATGAACTTGAGCATCAATATTTGAGGTTCAAAAAAATGTTGTTGTTGTGCTAGATTACTGAAAATTTGGTGAAGAAATCATGGCCTATTCAATATTTGCTGCAATATTGTACCAATTATATCAGGCCTTTTTTTGGTGATAGAAGATTCAAACTAGAAGGCTTTATCAGTTGGAAATCTACAAGACGCAACTTATGCTAAGTATGAAACGTTGAACATCTGAGTTATTTGATAATCTGATGCACTTTCACTAAAAAATGCAGGAAATTAAAAGCTGAAGTAATCATCAACCAAAAGTAACTAAAAATGCAGATTAAAAACACTAGCATCCACATTACATTAGCAAGAAGGCCATAAGCAATCCAACAGTCCAGAACACCATCTACAAACATAAGCAATCCAATAGTCCAAAACACCATCTACAAACATTAATTCAAGCAAATGGTAAGGATTGCAAATGCACAGCCTGATGCAAAAGATATAAGCAGTCATTCACAAAAGCATGAGTGGTTACTTTAAGAATCCTACAACACCACTCAAAACAAAAGAGATGCAGAGACATAAAAAGGATCAAATAGCTGTCCATCATTTTTAATACTATTCAAAACCACTGACTGAAACTACTAGTTCTACTGTTTTTGTTGGCATTCAGATTCATAGATGCATTTATGCTCTACAGATGTAGCATTCTGTGACTGAGCAGTGGGATTAGTAGGTCCAGATTGTACCACAAGATTAACTTCAGCAGGCTTTGATTTTTTTGTCCTACTAACACTTTTTGTTGCAGAAGTTTTCGGATTTGTAGCATGCCTTCCTCTCTGGTTATATTTAGATTGAAACTAGTTCAGATATGCACAGATAATTTAGTTCAAATTGACATATTATCAATGTAGTAAATTGTACCTTTCTCTTAGAAGTAGTTGCAGAATTTTGCACATTAACTTGACTAGATCCTGCTGCACTTTGCCCTAGAAGACTTGGATTGCTACCCTGGCTGGAGTGCACAACAGGTATATTTCCTTGTGCATGATCCTGAAACATGGAATAGTCACATGTTTGCTGGTTAAGTAAATGACTAATAGTTAAATTAGCAATTGAAAATAAGTTTACTCATATAATAGCTCCTGCCAAGCTTGTATTTGCAATTCCTCTTTCTAGTTTGCATCTTCTATTTGTCATCTATGACAACACACACAAGAGGAGTAAGTAACAATTAGTATAGATAGATGTTAACATTAGCTATATACCTGTCCGGTAGGAGTACTGTTGGCATTCTTCTTTTGCACGGGTTCTTTTTGGCAAGTTCTCTTATTGTGACCAAAAGATCCACAATTTCCACACTTTAACATATTGGATCTTGTTAGCTGTGATGAATAAGCTACTTCATCAGGCTCTCTTCGATTTACTATTGGCCTACCAGGTGCTCTTCGCAAAGGTGGTGGCAACACAATTGTTGGCAGCACATTAGGCATAGGAGGCCATCTTTTCACATCAGGAATAGGATGAATCATTGAAGAGTATGTCTTCAAGTACATCTCTTTAGAGAAGCAAGATTCATAGTAATTCTCAAGTTTTTCTCTCTTATGCACAATTCCTCGTGTTGGTGTTTGCATGGAGTTCCAGATATCTGAAAGGCACAACAAGCAAATAGTTTTTGGGTCAAATTGACAATGTAAGTCCTGTCCATATCACCAATCTCAAATGTGTCTTCACTTGCTATATGCAGCTCACATTTTCTTGATGCTTGGCCAATGGTTCTAAGTTTCTTAGCAATTCTTTGTGATATGAGTACTCATGGTGCAACCTTTCTGATATCTCTTATGCAGCCTTTTCATGAACTTTCTTCTTAAGCCATCAACAAGAGTGGGTATAGGTCTTCCTCTTAACTCACCAACCCAAGCATTAAAAGATTCAGTAAAGTTATTCGTGACATGGTCACACTTAAGCTCAGCTGAGAACAAATGTCTACACTAGGCTCTCTTTGGAATTTTATCCAAATATGTCCATGCATCTCTATTAATATCTCTAATACTTGCCATTGCTTCATTATAACCTACCAAATCATAACTCTTAGCAGCCTTCCAGAACAAGCTGCTAAGTAAGATGCTTGGAAATTGATTTTCGAAATTGCTGCATATATGCCTACAGCAATGACTCCCACTTGCATTTGGAAATATCTCCTCATAAGCAAGGTTTAATCCCTGAAATAGAAAGGCATTAGTCAATAGATACTTTATATTAATAAATATGAACTTAAAGTGTAATTTTTTTTTTTGACCTTTTGCCTGTCACTCATGAAGGTCAAAGATAGCTAGTTTTAAAATCGTCCAAAGAACTCAGAAAAATAGTAGAAAAACCACCTCCACGTCTCCTTGTTCCCACACTCAACTAGAGCAAATGCTATGGGAAATATTCTATTATTCCCATCCAAAGCTACTGCTATGAGTAGCACACCACCATATGGTCCCTGCAAATGATAACTATCAAACTCCACAAATGGCCTACAACCTTCCAAAAATCCTACCTTTTGTGTTGTAAAACTAATAAAAATTCTAAGAAATGCAGGCTCAACCAAGAGATTTGGCCTATCATAGTGTACCTTACAGATGCTATTAGGATTGTGTTTTCTCAACAACTCAGCATATTTAGGCAGCCTTCCATATGATTCATAATGTGTGCCTTCTATCTCTTCTAATGCTTTGTTTTTAGCTCTAAAAACTTGCATCTTACTTGGCTTCACACCAAACATTCTCAACTCAGCCTCTACACCCTTGCTGGACATATTAGGATGATCTCTCAAGGGTGGAATTAATTTTTTGGCCATCCAGTCAGATGTTGCCTCAACACAATTTTTATCCATCACACAAGTGTGTTCAGACCGATAAGTTTTTATCATAGAGGTGATGGAATCTGCCACTGGTGATGCATGATTCTCCATTGATAGCCCTCAACACCACAGATGGCGGTAACTCTTCTCATTCTTTAACCTGAGAATTGAAAAGCCATTTTGAATGACATAATCTTTTAAGGCAGCCCTCAATGCATCCACATTGGTGAAAAGGTGACCCTTTTGAAACTCTATCTCATCTCTCGAGTTATAAATCCACATTTTTTTTATCTCATGGCCTCTTTCAAATGATTATTTTGTTGCTCAGATTCAGAGTCATCAACCACAATGTCATCTTCATTGTCCTCAAAATTAGAAAAATTGGTATCACTATCCTCACTATATGTAGCTGACACCTTATCATCAACTACTCCATCCTCATTGTCATTGTCCAGAGGGTGTTTCCATGAAGAATCAGAGCTAGAATCACCATATTCATCATCTGAGACTCCAAGGTCAACTATTGGCCTCTTAGGATTCTGCTCAATACCTAAATTGTCTTGGTTGTTCACTGTGGTATTACCACGCTCAACAGGGATTGTTTCCAAATAAGACACATGCAAGTTTATTACTAATCTAGATTGATGTATTTTAAACATCTCAAAAATAGCTTGATCATCATTAACATCCATCAAAAAAAATTTTCCAATAATCTCACACCTTATTTGCATCAACATATTAAAATTCTCAGGCACTGTACTCAATGCCTTTTGAGTAACATCAAACAATTGGTTAATGTACATGTAGTCAGTTGGATCAACATTTTGAATCCTGACTTTGTTTCCACCATAGTAAACAACAATGTCGTAGGCAGCAGCTAAAATTCCCTACCCTACATTTTCGGCATTTATAGATGAAAATCAACAACACAAACATACATATCTCAGCTTTCTAAGTAAGTTGCTTTGTAAAAAAAAATAACACATAATGATCAGCAATAAATATTCAATGTTGATTAAGAATCAGAAAACCACACGATACATCTAGTCTGATGCATTTACTTAGTCGTTAAGCTTAACTAGAGTACAAATTTATAGAAAATAGAATGCCACATGAAGTAGTAGACCCCAACTTTATGATCAATTTAAGAGTTTACATGATATACCTATATTTTTCAACATCAAGACTTGTATGATCAACACATGAAGGTAAATAACATAAATCTTATAATCAACATACGATGGTCGAAACTAAAATCTATTAATCTAAACATAATTAATAATATGAACACAGGTAACAACACAAATTTGTAATAGCATGCTAAGATCAGAAGGGGTCTGTAACCTGAGCAGATATGGTCATAATTTGTTAAGTAGAAAATATTATGTTGTGCTTTTGTCTTGATTTGCCCTTTCTAGTTCTTTGCTTGGGGTGTCTTATTTGGTGCCAATCACTAATTGTAGTTATACTGATTATTACAAATCAAAACAATGGTTATTGATGCTTAATGTGTCTTTTAGTTTTATTTACTGCTGAACTTATGTTTCTCTAAATATACCTTTGCAATAAAATCAATGTCCTAGGACAAATAGGAGTTTTACCAACTATGATGTAAGCAACGGACCCCTTTAATCTGACAGGGGATGCCAGTGAAATTTTTAAAACCTCAGGAGAGGTCAGTACAAGTGTCAGAAACCATAGTAGAGGTTTCTGAAATTATCCCTAATTTTTTTTTGAATTGCACATATACTGATGTGCCATTAAGACTATGTAAATCTTAATCCCAAATTTTGACAATTACAAAATATTGAGAAATATGGCAGCTCAGATCATTGGTGCAAATGGTGCAATTGAAGAACTCAATCAAAAAGGAGCAAAGGACATTCAACTCTGTCGGACGCTAGATAGCATGTGTCAAACGTCCGATAAAGGTTGAGAAACCTCCTTCGGACACTCAACTTGAAGCACCAGACGTCCGATAGACAGGGGGAATATTGAACACTCATATCGGACGCATATCAGTATCACCGGACGTTCAATTGAATTTAAAAAAATTTCTGAGCTCTCTGACCATTGTCGAACGCAGGCTACATCGAATACAGAAAATGCATCGGCCATCCGATAAAGATTGAAACAACCTTTCAAATGATGGCACCAGACGCATAACATTGTATCGGACGTCTTACAGCTCCAACTGCTAGTTGACTCTTCAACTGCCTTCTATCCATTGACAACCTTTATCAAGGCACTTTTTGGTCTCCTTTAAATAGAGTCTGGTCTGAACATCAAAGCAATTTTTGTACACTTAAAATACAAGTTCTTAAGAGTGATTTTGGTAAGAAAATACTCTCCTTATAAGATTTGTAATTCTTGAAGTGTGAACTAGTGTACAAGCTTTTCAATTGTGATTGAATTCCTCAATAGTATAGTTTCGTAAGGGTTATCCAGAGTGATTGTAAAACTTTCTAGTTTGACCGAGTGTTACTTGGTGCAAGGAGGAAGTGAGTCTTCCATTGTACACAATATTGGTTGAATTTCATCACATTGAAGTTGCTTGTGTTGAGAATTGTTCTTCAAATTCAAGAGGAGTTTGGTAGACAATTGGTTTGCATACTCTCATCCCTTTTTACAGCTTACATTACGATTCCTCTATTGCTTATATCTTCTATCTTGCTTGAATTCTATTGTTCCTTCATTGATAATTCTATTGTGTAAAAGATTATATTTCTTATTGAAAAAAAGGGGAATCATAATTTGATTAATTTTTAATCAACCTAATTCATCCTCCTCTTAGGTTGTCTTGAGGCCTTACAATTGGTATCAGAGTTTGGTCTCTAGAATCAAACTTAACCGCTTAGAGTAAAGATGACAACCAACAGTGCTATGTTTGTAGAAGGACAATCGGTAATTAGACCACCAATGTTTAATGGATCAAACTATGTTAGTTGAAAGGAACGCATGATTATCTTCTTGCAATCTATTGATATTGATTTATGATTTATAGTTAATAAAGGTCCATATACTACCATTATTGAAAATCCTATTACTCATGTTCCTAAACTAAAAATCACAAATAAATTGACTCGTGAGGATAGGGCTAATCTCACTTCAAATGCTAAAACTATAAATGTTTTATATAGTGCTTTAGACACAAATGAATCCATTAGAGTTAAATGATGTAAATCAGTTAAGAAAATTTGGGATAAGTTGAGAAAAATTCATGAAGGTAGTGAAGATGTAAGAAAGCAAAAGAAATCTATCTTAGTCACAAAATATGAATCATTTAAAATGAAACCTCATGAAAATGTTGATAAAATGTATTGTAGATTTAATGATCTCATCAAGGATTTAGAAGTGTTGGACAAGGAATACACACTAGGTGAGAAAACTAGAAAAATTTTGAATGCTTTACCTAAAGAATAGGAAAGTAAAGTGACTGCCATTGAAGAGGCAAAGGACTTGAACTCAATGTTCATTGAATCTCTTATAAATTCTCTAACATCTTATGAGTTGAAGTTTAAAAGCAAAGTACAGGATGAAGAAGATGCAAGGGCAAAAAGGAGTATTACTCTAAAGGCATCCCAAGATGAGGATGATTCGGTCTCATTGGATGATGAAAATATGGATGGTGATGATAGTGATCTTGCTCTCATCACTAAAAGTTTCAAGAGAATCCTCAGCAAAAGGAGATTCAGAAAAGGAGGACCTAGCAATCAAAGCCCTAACCAATTCAACACAAGATACAAGGCAAGACAAGATGCAAACAAAAAGTAAGGGGATAAATGCTTTGAATGCAGATAGTTTGGACATTATGCAAATGAATGTCCAACGAAGAAGAAGAAATAAGGAAGGAATGAAAGGAAACCAAGATTCAACAACTTCCAAATCACTTGAAGTAAGTGCAATTCAGAAGGAGAAATAGAAGAGGAAGAAGAATCTGCACAAATAGCTTTCACGGCAATTGGAGATAATGAGGTAACATCTTGTAATCCTCAATCTAAAAGTGATGATGATGATGATGATGATCTTGAATCATTTGTTGAAAAATTGCCTGATAGCTTGAAAGAATCTTATGCTAGGAACAAGGAGTTAAAACAGAAAATCACTTTTCTCCTACAAGATAATGCAAATTTGTTTCAGGAAAACAAAAAGCTGAAATATGACAACGATTGCTTGATAAGGGCTGAAATTGAGTTACAACATGAATTTGATAGAAAAACAAGTCTTTGTGAAATGTTTAAGGAAAAACAAAGTGACTTGAAAAGAAGAATGGATAGTCTAGACATGCTTCTTCAATGTAAGAAACAAAATTGCTTTCCAAGAAATGAATTGAAACCTCATTTCAATGCTTATGAAGGAAAACGAACCTTTAGTGCAAATGAATTTACAATTCATAGAAAAAGAGGAGTAAGATTCATTAAACCAATTCTTGTGAACAACCCCACCATTATGTGCAGTTTTTGTTGTCAAGAAAGTCACATGAAGCATGATTGTTATGTGAAGAAAAACATGAAAAGAGGCATGAAATGTATGTGGCTAGTTAAACATGACATTAACTATTAAGGACCCAAAAATTAAAGGGCACCAAATCTGTTTATCTTTTGTGTAGGTGAACATGGAGAAAATCATGAAGGAATCAAAATGGTTCATAGATAGTGGATATTCAAAACACATGATAGGTGATCCATCTCAATTTGTGAAGCTCAAGTCAAAATCAAGTGAAAAAATGACATTTGGAGATGATATGAAAGCCAAAACAATCGGAGTAGGAGATGTTGGTAAGAATGGTGAAACGTTTGTCCATAATGTGCTCTTAGTTGATAATCTAGGTTATAATTTGCTAAGTGTTAGTCAATTATGTGATATAGATTTGTTTGTTTTATTCAAAAAACATGAATGCTTAGTTCTTGATTCAAAGTTTAATATCATTTTCAAAAGAAAAAGATTCAATGACATTTATGTTGTTATTCTTGAGAAAATTAATTCTTCTAACTTTAAATGTCTTAAAATTTCAAATGAAGATTCTTGGTTATGGCATAGAAGACTTTGTCATTTCAATATGGACGTACTAAATGAAATTTCTAATAAAGAACTTGTTAGAGGTTTGCCTAAAATTAAATTTGAAAAAGATAAAGTTTATGATGCTTGTCAATTAGGTAAATAAACCAAAGTTTCCTTTAAACTTAAAAAGTGTGTTTTTACATCTAGACCATTGGAGCTTTTACATCTTGACTTGTTTGGTCCTACACCAATTGCTAACTTAGGTGGTAAGAGATATTGTTTTGTGATTGTTGATGATTATTCTAGATATACTTGGACAGGTTTTCTTGCTCATAAAGATGATGCCTTCAAAAATTTTGTTTCCTTGTTTGCAAAAGTTCAAAATCTACTTGGTTTACACATTATTAAAATTAGAAGTGATAATGGTTCGGAATTTAAGTATTGTGGCTTTCTGAAATTTTGTGATCACAATGGAATAACTCATGAATTTTCAATAGTAAAAAACCCCCCAACAAAACGATGTTATTGAAAGAAAAAATAAGACTCTTGTTGAAGCCGTAAGAACTATGTTAAGTGACAATGAATTGCCAAAATACTTTTGGACTGAGGCAGTGAATATGGCATGCTATGTTATGAATAGAGTTCTTTTAAGACCAATTTTGAATAAAACCTCTTATGAATTAATGTTTAGTAAAAAGCCAATTGTTGGCTATTTCAAAGTCTTTGGTTGCAAATGTTTTATTTTAAATATCAAGAAACACCTTAGAAAATTTGATAAGAAAATTGACGAAGGTATTTTCTTGGGCTATTGTGAAAATAAAAGAGGATATAGAGTCTATAATAGAAGAGCTCTTGTTATTGAAGAAGTTATACATATTACATTTGATGAATCTAACGATGATTCTTGCAAGAGCACTTGTAAAGATGATGATGTAGGTGTTTAAAAAGGACTTGAGAAACTCACACTCCAAAAAGAAAATAATGCTAAAATGGAGAAAAACTCAAAGGAAAATGGCTCTCAAGAAAATCAAGCACGAGAAGAAGAAGACAAAGATGATGATCTACCCAAGGATTTTCCTAAAGTTTGGAAATTCATTCAAACTCATCCCAAAGAACTAATCATTGGTGATCCATCCGAAAAGATTAGAACTCGTTCCTCATCTAAACCATTAGTTGATAATTTTGCATTAGTCTCACATGTTGAGCCTAAAAATGTTAATGATACCTTGAAAGATGATTATTGGATTCTAGCCATACAAAAGGAACTAAATCAATTCGAAAGAAATAATGTTTAGACTCTAGTTGAAAGACCTCAAAATCATCCTATTATAGATACAAAATGGGTTTTTAGAAATAAGTTAAATGATAAAGGTGAAATTGTGAGAAATAAGGCTAGATTAGTGGTTAAGGGATATGCTCAAGAAGAAAGTATAGATTTTGATGAAACATTTGCTCCCGTAACTAGATTAGAATCTATTAGAATGTTTCTTGCATTTGCTTGCTTCAAAGGTTTTAAGTTATATCAAATGGATGTCAAAAGTACTTTCCTAAATGGTTTAATTGATCAAGAGGTTTATGTGGATTAACCTCCCGGTTTTGAAAGTGAAAAATTTTCAAATCATGTGCTTAAACTTTCAAAAACCTTGTATGGTTTAAAACAAACTCCTAGAGTTTGGTACGAGAGTTTGAATGGTTTTTTGATTGAAAATGGTTTTAAAAGAGGCATTGTAGACAACATTTTTTTTACAAAATAAAAAATGTTGTCTACAATGCCTCTTTTAAAACCATTTTCAATCAAAAAACCATTCAAACTCTCACAAAATAAAAAATGAATGATTTTTTTATTGTGTAAATATATGTTGATGATATTATTTTTGGTGCTACTAATGAACGTTTGTGCAAGGATTTCTCCACTATTATGCAAAATGAATTTGAGATGAGTTTGATGGGAGAATTAAATTTCTTCCTCAGACTTCAAGTCCTTTAAACTCAAGAAGGAACCCTCATTAATCAAATAAAGTACACAAAGGAACTTCTCAAAAGGTTCGAAATGGAGGACTCAAAACAAGTTGGGACACCAATGTGTACATCTACCAAACTTGACAAAGATGAAGAAGGGGTAAGTGTTGATGAAAAGAAATATAGAGATATGATTGAAAACTTACTTTATTTAACCGCAAGTAGACCTGATATTATGTTTACTGTTTGCTTGTGTGCTCGTTTTTAATCTTGTCCTAAAGAATCTCATTTGAATGCCGTTAAGAGAATTTTTCGATATTTGAAAGGAATTTTAAACTTTGGTCTTTGGTATCCTAAATGTCATGAATTTGCTTTATGTGGATTCACGGATGCTGATTTTGGTGGATGTAAAATGGATAGAAAAAGTACTAGTGGTTCATGTCATTTTCTTGGTAATTGTTTAGTATCTTGGTTTAGTAAGAAACAAAATGCTATTTCTTTGTCTACAACCGAAGCAGAATACACTGCCGCTAGTGCATATTGTACTCAATTATTATGGATGAAACATACCTTGAATGATTTTGGTTTGTTGTATGATAATATACTGTTTACTGTGATAATACTAATGCCATCAATTTGATAAAAAATCTTATTCAACATTCTAGGACAAAGCATATAGACATAAAGTATCATTTTATTCGTGATCTTGTTCAAAATGTTGAGATTTGTGTAAACTATGTTTGGTCAAAAGATCAAATTGCTGATATTTTTACAAAAACTTTGCCTCTAGATCAATTTATATATCCGAGATCGAAATTGGATATTTTAGAAAAGAACTCTTAAAATTTTTCAATCAAACTTTATTAGACGTCTGATAGCAGATGAACGGACGTTCGATAGTGTTCTAAGCTATTTTCTAGAAAATTCTATCGGACGGATGTGTCGGACGCTTCACTTCATTTGAACATCCGACACACCAACAGTCGCAGCTTATAAAGACTATTTCTTCTTATTTCTGTCAGTCAACCCTCTTTATTTTGGACTTACATTCCCCATTTTTTTGCTTCATCAAAATTCAAATTCGCACCTTTTCAAGAAACAACTTCCAAAATTGATAGCACAAACCATTTTACAAGTCCTTTGCAAACCGTGCTGCGTCAACATTTTACATTAATAACAACAATCCCCTCTGATCCCAAATTTCTACAAAACCTTAAAACTGATCTCATCTCCCTTCCTGAGCAGATTAATCACAGCATTTTCATCTAAATAGTAACATTAGTCCTTAGCACTTCACTTCTCTTCTTTCTCATCACTTACAACACCTTCATATCACAATGGTAAGAATTAGGGGAGGGTCTTCTGCTACCAGACACAAACGCACTCTCAGGGATGAAGAAGTGCACCCTCCTACTGCTATACGGATTTCAAATCAGAAGAAAAGAGGGTCTGCTAGTACTCAAGAACCTCAGACTACTCAAACAGAATCTCAGGTTTCCTCACAACCACCTCCATTACCTCAGTTTATTGATGATGAAGCCAAAGAAAAGTTTGCATTCATTTCGCAAAAGGGTTTCATCATTCAAAGATCAATCAACCCTTTTGAATTCCATAAGATTGATCTCGAGTCTGTTCTACATTTTTTTGAGTTTCAGAAATTGTCACACATCATCACAATGCATAATGTTTTCTATCCTGAAATGCTTTATCAGTTCTTTGCTAATCTTAGGAAAGGTACTAAACGTCATGAAATAAGATCACATGTAAATAGCATAGATATTGTCTTTGATCCTAACATTGTGAATGAAATTTTGAAAACTACCATTGAACCTAGTTGTCGAAGTAAAATTGCTAATTTTTTCTCTTATGAAGAAAATCTGACAACCATTTATCATTTTAATGCTAAAAAACTGATGACATATTTTCAATCTCCATTCCTAGTTCCTGCTGATGCAAAATTGGAAGACCTTTCACCGAAAATTTTGATCATTTTCTCTATTATTTCCAATCTGTTAGTTCAAACTGATGGTCTTCGAACTGATGCCAACAAGATGGAATTTTATCTGTTCTACTATTTTGTTGAAAAAATTCGCATAGATTTTGGATTTATCATATGCAAATTCTTGTTAAAGTTAAGTACTGATACTCGAAGGAATTTGTTCTATAGAAAGTTTTTAACTCCAATCTTTTAAGCATTTCAAAATTTCTATTACTGGAGTATGTTCTAAGGACACTTCTACCTCTGTTTTCACAAAATTCTATTTTGAAAGGAAAAATTTAAAATTCATTGATGGTCATTGGTGCTCAAAAGAAATAGCTTCTGAGTCTCGTTCTAAACGTGTTCATGATACACCTATTACTCTTGACACCACACAATTACTTTGTTTCACTCCTGGTCCTTTTATTCATCCTAAAAAATCTGCTTCCAACGTCATTTCATCTCAATCCGAAATGGTTGTGTTGCTAAAAGAACTCAAGAATCATGTTCTTCTTCTTAAACATGGTCTCATACTCACCATGACCCCTGAACAACAATTTGAGTTTCTAGACAAGAAGAATCTTCTGATTCCCTTAGCTCCTATTGAGGAAGATTTGCATGCAAAAGAACCACGTCCTGACCCCACTCTTGGCACTCAAGAAGTCACGGATTCTCAAACTCCTCACCGTGATCCCTCCACTTCTGAGAAGGGCAAAGAACCAACTACTGTTGAGCCTGAAGAAGAAGATGATGAAGATAATGAAGAGGAAAACCATTCTACATTTCGTATTAGTAGAAGAAGGCCTGGATCTAAGGCTACATTCACCTTTTAGGCACTTTAGGATCATTTACACTTCACCATTAGCATGCATCTTTTCTGTTTTTTTTGTTCCCTTTTGACAATGGATGAAGTGTGTAATCTCTTAAGTACCTTGCTATCTTCACTGTTGCTCTTGTTTACTGTTGAATGTTTTGATTCAATGTTGGATGTTAAACTCATTCCTTTGCAGTTTTAAGTTAATTTGTTTTTTTCGTAATGGTATTGATGATTGTGGTACTGATATGGTTGATAATGATGATTATGATGCTGATGCTTGATAATGCTGTTTGATGCTATTGGTATTGGTCTTAGACTTATGCTATTGGTATTGGGATAATTGCTTTTGACATTTGGTATTGAAGATTTCTAATACTGAAATTGTGAAACATTTAGTATTGAAGATTTTTGCTATTGGAATTGTGAAAACATTTGGTATTGAAGATTTCTAGTTGGTATGTTGGTTTCTAATATTGCTGCTCCTTTGATTCTTTATTGAGATGACAAAAAGGGGAAGAGGTTATGGCACTAATGGTACTAATCCTTCCCTACTATTGATATATATGTTGGCTAAATGGTTTGGATGAATTTGATTAAAAAATATAGTTGATTTAGTAAGGGGGAGTTATGGTAAATTAGCTTGGATATGGTCGAATGACTTGAATGCTAAATTTATATAAATTGGCTTGGATATGGCTGAATGGTTTGAATGCTAAATATATATAAATTATGTTCAAATTATAAGTTGTGTATGATTCATCAAGTGAGGGGGAGTTATACATGTTTTCTTTGTCAAAAGTTTTCATTTTACCAAATGATTTCAATTGTTTTATCATCATCAAAAAGGGGGAATGTAAATCTTAATCCCAAATTTTGACAATTACAAAACAATTGGATAATTCAATCTAATGTCTTCCATTGAGAAATATGGTAGTTCAGATCATTGGTACAAATGGTGAAATTGAAGAACTCAATCAAAAAGGAGCAAAGGACATCTAATTTTGTCGGACGTCGTCCGATAAAGGTTGAGAAACCTCTTTTGGATACTCAACTTGAAGCACTGGATATCTGATAGATAGGAGGAATATTGAACACTCATATCGGACGCGTATCAACATCACCGGATGTCCAATTGAATTCAAGAAAATTTCTGAACTCTCTGACCAGTGTCAGACGTAGGCCACATCGGATGCAGAAAATGCATCGGCCGTCCGATAAAGATTGAAGCAACCTTTCGGACGATGGCACCGGATGCATAACATTGTATCGGACGTCTGACAGCTCCAACAGCTAGTTGACTCTTCAGCTACTTTCTATCCGTTGACAACCTTTATCAAGGCATTTTTTGGTCTCCTTTAAATAGAGCCTTATCTGAACATCAAAGCAATTTTTGTACACTTAGAATACAAGTTCTAAAGAGTGATTTTGGCAAGAAAATACTCTCCTAGTAAGATTTGTATTTCTTCAAGTGTGAACTAGTGTGCAAGCTTTTCAATTGTGATTGAATTCTTTAATAGTGTAGCTTCGTGAGGGTTATCCAGAGTGACCTAATTTGACCGAGTGTTGCTTGGGGCAAGGAGGAAGTAAGCCTTCCATTATACACAAGATTGGTTGAATTTCATCAAATTGAAGTTGCTTGTGTTGAAAATTGTTCTTCAAGCACAAGAGGAGCTTGGTAGACAATTGGTTTGCATACTCTCATCTCTTTTTACAGCTTACATTACAATTCCTCTATTACTTATATCTTCTATCTTGCCTGAATTCTATTGTTCATTCATTGATAATTCTAGTGTGTAAAAGGTTACATTTCTTATTGAAAAAAAAGGGAATCATAACTTGATTAATTTTTAATAAGCCTAATTCACCCCCCTCTTAGGTTGTCTTTGAACCTTACAGACTAGCCTTATTGTTTACTTGTGGTGGTTATACATTATAAATTCACTAAAAGTCAAGTAATCCGCACACTTTCTACTACCAAGTGAACAATGGTTGTTATTAGTATCTTGCAGGTGGTACTAGTGTATAGTGTTTTGTGATGCACAAACAACATGTAAGATTCTTTACTTTCAAACAAAAACAAAAATAACTAAATACATAATAGATACATTGATTTCCATTTTTTTTTTTTAAAAAAGGCAAACATTTTAGCACAGATAATATATTAGGTGGGGATTCAGAATGGAAGGAGAAAAGACTTTTATTATGGGGACCAATAATTTATAGTGTTAATTACAAAAACTCCTCTTATGGTATTAGCTTGTGTTACACTTTAACATCCTATTTTTTGACTTTATTTCCAAAACTATTAGTCAATTTTAACATTGTATAACTACAATATCAAAAAAGACATTTATATCCCCAAGGTTAGTTATAGTATACCCTCAAGCTAATCGTGTTATTGCTTTCTAACAACATTTTTTTTCTTCAATTTGTCTATCTATACAAAATTATCCATAAAATCGTTTATCAATCCTAATATTTTATAACATTCAAGACAAATAATGTTTGAAAAAAAATCAAAGCCTTTGACATGATACTATAACAAATAAGATATTTATGGATATATGTCTAGTTAGATTTTATACAACTTTTAGATTGAGGGAAATATGCTGCTCATTTCACAAAATTAAAATATGAAACTATTACTTTTGCAAAATTAAAATGGAGAGGGTCAAGATAAGTTTGTTGGTAACTTTTGTAGCATGGGTTTAGGAATGAAGAAGGACGCTTAGGCTGCAAAGCCACCCATTTCCATCCCTATTAAATGTGCAATTGTGCTAATTCAATTTAAATTAGGTTTTCTCTATGTATTTTGTAAATCATTTATACTTATTGGACTACCTATTTTCTCCTTTCATTGTAGGCCACTTCACTTTTGCAACACACCAAGTTCAAAATATATTTCTATAAGTTAACAAGGATATCGTTGATTCACAAATAAACAATACACATGTTTAAGCATTTAATAAAGTATATCTATCCCCATTTTCTAATGTCTCGTGATATTATCTTGTTGTCTATATGATAGACATTCTACGATACTCTTCAAGAAAATTTTTAGCTATTCTTCCCTGACATAGAAACTTAGGGACCGTTTGGTAACATTTATGTTTCCTATTTTTCTATTTTTTTTGTAGATTTTGATAAACAAAAACAAAATATAACATTTGTTAAAATTGTTTGTGTTTTACAAAAAAGAGAAATGTTTATGAACATGAGCCTTGTTTTTAAAACATCAAAATTGTTGGTTTTAACTGCTTAAAAAAATTTAAAGTAGAAATACAATAAATTAGTATTTTAAATTGTTTCATTTCATTTTCACTCAAATACCATCATTTATTCCACCTACATATCTTAATCTACTTGACCCAATACCATCTAATTTGGCGCAACCCAACCCAACCCGATTCAACCTGATTGGCTGTTAAAGTTAATGATTTGTTCTTGCGTGGATTTCAACAAATCTAAACCCAACACAAGATAAAAAAAATTATCATTTTTTAGCTAGAATTCTTTTAAAACTCATACATGTAATATTTTATCTCAACTCATTTTTCTAAATTGAGTTTTGCGCCGAAATTGGGTTAATTTAAAATTTATTGGAAAATCATATATGTTTGAAAATTAAAAATATTTTAATTAGTTATATCATATAAGTAAAAAATGATATTTATATATTTACAATACATATTTATTAATTATGTATTACTTAATTACAAGAATTATACTTTAAGATAAATATATTTTAATAAATATACAATTATTTTGTATATTCTTACTTATTTTGAACATATATAAGTATTAAACAAATGAAATAGTTAACTTAATAATATTATTCTAGTCATGTGTATTTTAAGTTGAAATTAACTTGACCCAAATCCAATCCATAATTATGTGCTAAACTTTAATAGACATTAAATTTAAACTTCATTAATTATTTTCTCTCACACAACAATGATAATGTCTAATTAAATATAGTTGTATTCCTTTGTTTCAAAAAATAATAATATTATGAACCAAACACGTTTATGTTCTATTTTCATTTAAAAATAGAACAGTTGTCCTATTTCGTTCATAGCACAAAATAGAAACAGAAAAACACGAACGTTACCAAATGGCCCCTAAATTTTGGCTGCTATAATATGCTAAGAAAAAAATACATTCCTACTTGGATGGCGATACTGCCAAGGTAGAATTTTTCCTTTCAGAGTAATTATAGTCAAAAATCTCAAAATATCCTCATAATTTGTTATTCTCATCGGTGTTAGGGGCCTATAAAGACAACCTCTCCCTGTGTGTACTTTTGGTGTCCCACCTTAACGAGTCTCTTCACCACTATTGAAATTCAACATGTCCTGGCCAACATGATTTTTTTAAAAATATTTTCTTGGCTGTTTTTCTTCAAATTTTAAAACATTATTACTTTTTATGTTATTTTCTTTTTCCTATCAAAGAACTAGCATTCCTAGTTCTAGAAAGCCACTGTAATTAGCTAACTTTTTGGAGTCACGTGGGTAGGATAATGCTAGGCAGTTGTCCCCGATCAAACTTGACTAACCAAAACCTCCTTGTGACTCTGTTTTGGCTTGACAAAAAATTTTAGGTCTAACATTTCTCAAAAATTGTTAAAATGGCTAATTAATTGTGGAACCCTAAATTATGGTGTACATCAATCCTAAGGGGCAAGCTATAACCCCAAATTATGGTATACATGAATTCTCATGAGGCAAGTGGTACAAAGACATTAGAGGAGACACTTCTGGATTGGGAGGCTGATACACATGGAGAAAGATGGAAAGAGATAAAGTAGTAGGAGAGGAACATTGTGAATTTGTTGTCAAAGAAATAGTTTTCATGAGAGCCACATAAGGTAATAAATAGTAGGTCGATAACTCTACAAGGGTATTTTGGATTGCTCTGGTAGAAAAATTCTTACTCTGCCAATATCACTACTCTTCTATCACTACTCTTCCTACTTTGCTAACTTATCAAATCAAAATTTTGACTACCCTTAATGAGCAAAAATTCAAATAATTTAAAGGAATTTTATTAGGCAATAAATTTCATGTTTAAAATGCCCTTACTATAAGAAACCTTCTAGTTTCCTATTTGATTATCGAATAAAAGGTCTTGGAGTTAGTTCAAATTCAATTACCTGTCAAATTAACTACTTGTTATATATATATATGTGTGTCATAACTTTTTGTAACTTTTATTAGGCAGTGATGGTGGCTATAGATGACTGAAGATCTAATCTTTAGGTAGTTTTGAATTCAAATAAGTATAATTTTAGATTTTGCTTTGATTAGGAATATCCTATTGTTTGCTTTTATCTACTTAATTCTATTTTTCAAATATCATAATGAACTATTTGAGTTATATTTGCAAAACAATTTGCCTATTCTTTTTACAAATATCGTACACCATATGGGACAATTTTGTTAGTCAAACAAAATATATGATCATATAAGCTATAAGAATAACTATAAAATAAGCTATAAGAGTACCTATATTTGGTAGTTTCTAATGAATTTTGAGTTATATAAAAAATATATGCTTTCTACTTGAAGCACTTACAAAATTTTGGAAAAAGAAATTAGACGAGTAACTGTGAAAAAATCATCTAATGTTGAAAATCTTAAAATTCAATATAAGCAAATTTCAAGTTAAGCACACGTTGATCCTCTATTTGTGGTGTTATCTTTATTGCTATTTCAGGCCTATTTCTACTATGTTCTTCATCTGCATAGCCAAAACCCTTATTTAGCACCCAATATAATTTAAAGTACTGTCTTGCTATCACATTCAACACATAGCTAAGTACTATAATGGATTATGAGTGATTGTGATAAAAATCTTCATAAATATTATAATATTGTTACTAACAAAATATACTATTTGATTAAAACATTAGTGACAATGGTGAAAAATTTTGATGAGCTATATAATGTTGTTGTTGTCAAAATATAAGTGATAACGGAGAAAATCTTAATGAGCATTATAATGTTGCTATTGTTAATTCAAAAAAAGGAAGAAAACAATGTGATGAAGCTAGCTAATTTGTTAGCACTTGAAATAAAAATTGTATGAAAGTGAATATGATTAATCACATATGCATGGTTAGGATTTTCTAAGATTTGCAAATTCTTTTACTAGTTAACATCATCATTTTCTATCATGCTTTTATTTAATTTACCTCTGTCTTTTATATATCATTGTAAACTATGTGTAATTTATTAGAAGAACTTTTTGGTCAAATTTTTCAGAAATATCATGCAACACATGGTGCAATTTCGTAGCTTATTTAGCACACAGTATATGAGATAACATAATATTTACATGGACATACCTATTAAAAACTAAAAATTACTATCAAAAATTGAAGTTTTTGATAGTTTGATATGTTATTTTTGATTGTCACACACTATTTTCATAGAAACTACTTAGCTCTTGTACCAAAAGAGAGACATAGATTGAGAAAAAAAAAGGAAGAAGAGGCTTCTATCAAGAGTACTTTAGTTTACTTGCACAAAGCGGGGATAACAAAGAAAAAATCATTAATAGTTTGCATAATTAGTAAAATGTTTAGTATACTTTTGTCCATATATTAACCATCACAATGTTATAGTTTTGTCAAGTTTTCTCTTTTCTAGCTCAGAATCTGCCTAAAATAATTAGGGGTGGCAATATGGATAAATGGTTTGTAATTGGTTATGACTTAATAGATGGTGGATGAAATTTATCCAATCCATTGGAATCCATTTAATAAATGGATCAAATAAAAACCAATTATCCATTTATAATTTATTTAAATATTTTGATTTTTTCTTTTGTTTTATTATTTTCTTGTAATATGAAGATACATTTTCATGCATGCATGAATTTTAAAGGTTTATTTGGATGAGAAAGAGGACAAAATACTTAGGTTTTTGTATTAAAAAAATTAGCATAATTTTAAACTAATTTTTCATTTGTTATCTTAGTACAAATGAAGAAGTTTTTTATGACAATTCCCAGCAGTATTGCAAAATTCATTTACTCTCAGCAATTTACAAAATTCAAATAATTGGTCTCTACAAGAGGGTAAATTGAATAAAAAAAAACCAAAATCCAAGATGGAAAGGAATATACACAAACAATAGAATAAATATCTCGGATGAAATAAAGTCAATTGTACAACTAATATAATCTTGCTTAGTCAGATGATTGTGTAAATTAGTGTAAAAAATAAAATAAAAGCAAAAAAAGTTACTACTTCAAGAAAATCCAAAATAATGAAAAGCTAGCAAGATAGATAGAAACATGGAATTTCTACCTTGTGCAATAGATGTAGACGACCACCTTCAAGTGGTTGACGTTTAGTATTGAAATTGTACTCTTTAAACTCCAATTCGGCAATTCCTTCTAGTCACCCTTTCAAGGATAAAATAAGAATATGAGAATCCACCAACATTAAAAGCATGCTAATCCCAATAATATCAAAAGAATACTTGTTTTCACTTTCGAGAACCTTACTTCATCCAATAAGTCATATGACTAGGCTTCCTCTTCATTTTTTTTCCCTCTTCCTAACTTCTCAATTGGAGCCAAGAATTTTTGTAACCAGTGGAGCAAAATCTATAATCAATGTAGCTTTTTCCTTGGCATTCTCTTGTGAAACTAAAATGATATCCAAAAACAGCAAAAACATCATTTCTAAGTAAAGAAAAATTGTAATTTAACTACCCTAAATATTATGTGCAATAAAAGTAAATTTTTAACAAAATAAATAATATACAACATACTTACATTTTTCACCATATAACGAATCTTTAGTGCATATTAATGCCTCCACATTATCTAGCAAGATGGTACTACAATATTTGTTGATAATTTGATCACCAATGCTAAAAGTGGACTATGAAACCACTATAGTAATTGGGATACTTAAAATGTCTCGTGCCATCAATGAAATCACTAGATACCGGCTTTTATTTTCTTTTCAAAATTGTAATACATCCAAATCTTTTTTCGCTGGAAGCCTACTCTCATTTAAATACAAATCCAATTGTGATGTATTCCTATTCAAGTTATAGTGTTGATTCTCATACCTAGTAAACTCATCTATCGCATTAGCAATATTAGAAGAAACTCCCTTGCCAGAAGACGCTACTTGTGATGAATCTACCATAATCGAGGGATAGAATTGTATACAATCATCAAATATCAAATGTAGTTTCTCACAAATCTCCCTCACACATGTAGAAAAAGTCCTCGAGTATATCTTTGTCAAATAAAATTCTACCCATTGCAACTTAAAACGAGGATCCAAAATCACAACAAAACTCAAAACAAAACTGTAACATTCCCAGTATTTTTTTAAACTTTTCATGCATTTTCATAGCCATTTGCGCAAAATCATCATCAATGTTATGCTTTTCATCACTAATGTTATGCTTTTCATCACAAATTAACTGCTGAATTTTTTAAACCCCATGAAAATATAAATTTGTTGTAGGATAATGAGAACTAGAAAACAATGTAGTGATATCATAAAATGGTTTCAAAAATAGAGATATGTGGTGAACCTTTTTCCACTCTTCATCTATTAGAACCGTTTATAATTTGGATCAACTAGCTATAACTCTTGAAATGTTCCATGATGCTCCAAAGCAAATTCAGACATGAGATATGTTGCAAATCCATCTTATTACAATATCTTGTCAAACTTTCTTTTTGCAATTCATAGAGACTTTGTGAGGACCCATACCATCATTTGAAAATTTTATATTATAAATTTTCACATCAATTGCATCTATATATTTAGAATTATTTAACTGTATTAAGTAACTTGCATTAGCACGAAAATTTTCAAAGTTTCATTTTGCACGTTTAAATTACGTCGATAATTTCAATATTTGATTGTTTAAATTTCACATCAGAATCTAGGGTTGACTGTTAGACGTAAGTTTTGACAGTTAAGATTTGTAATTGAAGTATATAAGTGAGGAAAATTGGGATCGTAGTGTCGCATCGCGCGAATTAACCTCGACGTGACAAAAGTTAACTTTATGTCATTAAGAGATAAACTCTCTTTTCTTCCTTTTCACCAACCAAAAACACCAAAAGTCAACAAAGCTACAAAACCTTCTTATCTTCTCCTTGGCTTGGTTGACTTTCCCTTTCCCATTTCCCTTCATTTTCATCAACCAAAATCATCTCCAATCTTCACTAAATCACCAAGAGCTCTTGTGTAGTCTTTTCCCCTTCTCACTTGAAGCTTCAAGGATTATCAAAGGGAGTAGAGGAAACCGGTTAGGAGCTTGGAAGGGAGGATCTTAGACATCCCAAGCTTGAACTTCCCTTGAGTTCTTGAGGTAAAATGGTTTCACAAAAACCCTAATTTCCTTGTTCCATTGTATAGTTGTGAAGCTTGTGGTTTCTTGTTGACGATTTTGTTAGTTTAAGATGCTATGGTGGGCTCTATGAATTCCCACCACTCTTGATGATTGGCTCTTATGAGATATATGCATGAAATGGAATGTGTTTGGGATGAATTTTTGAAGTTAGAGAACTAGGAAACAAGGATAGAGGAAAATCGAGAGAAGGAGAGGGGAGTTATGGCTAGTTGCATTTTTTATTTTTATGTTCTATTTTGGCTGCGAATTTTCATGAGGTTCTTGGTTGTTTTGAGAGCTGGAATGTTGAGGTTTGAGTGGCCTTTTACTTAGCAAAGAAACTCCCTCAATTGGCGTTTTAAAAAGTGCATGAAATGAGGATCAAAACCTGGAAATCTGCTTTCATTTCTGTCCGACCTAACTGTCCTGTTTTGGTGTGGTTTTGGTCCGAAATTTTGCTATCACTTAACCTCCATGTTATCAAGAAATGTTGTTAGAATCTTGGTTTTGAAAATGGAATGGAATGAGAGTTGATTTGGATGAACCAAAGGTTGAAAAAGGAAAAGATTTTTGTGTGGCAGGATTGAACTCAAAACTTTGTGCCGACTTTGGCCGCATTGATCACTGCCTTCCCGTATGAGTTTTTGGCTAAATTTTGGTACAAACATAGCTCACATACTGAGGTTTAGGCCTGAAAAATTTGGTGTTTTTTCCAGTATCATTTCATTACCCAAATGATGTTCCAAAGTTACTCTTCAAAACTGGAATTCTGCCGTCAGGACAGCTCACTGTCTTGTGTTCAAATGGCTATAATTTCTTGCTCGGGAGTTAAAATCGAGCGCCATTAGTGGCATTTGAAACTAAAATTCAAGGGCTTTCCAACGGTATATAGCTTGCATGCTAACTCATTTTCTATCAATCCCAGAAAATCCGAGAAAATGGCTGTTTTCCAAGACTGTTTTCCTGTTTTTGTTTTTTCATGTTGTCTGTCGCGCACTTTAGCCTATCCTATATAGTTAATCTCAGAACGAGCACTTCTAGTGAATTGTAGCACTCCGAATCTAGTTTTCATAGCCATAGGCCTTGCCTAAGTTCAATGAGTATAGCCTAAGATATGAACCGAACAAGAAGTTGGGGTAGTGTGGTTTTGGTGAATTTTAGTAGCTAAGCTAAAGTCTTAAACTTTAGTTATCTTGGCTGGTGTTTAATAGTTGGATTTTGGCTCAGGTGACCCAGATTTCATTGAGGGTGACCCGACTACTAAAGTTTGATCTCCTTGCTTGCTTGTTTGTTTAACCAAACCACGGTGAGTGTTCAAGCGTATGTATTTACTGCTTTATTTAATGACATTTGATTCGAAAAGCATGCTTGAGTGCCTCGGTGAGCGTGTACTTTACCGCGCTCACCTTGTTTGATTTGCCTCGATATGAGCTCAACTGTTTGAATTGCTAATTGTTTAACTGTTTAAATTGCTTGTTTTGTATATAATTGTGGGGACACCCAAACTCTATCGGGAATCCTTTCACCTTGTCCGCAATAGGGGCTAGGGCAAGGGATGGGTGAACCATGGGTTATTACTGTTTAATTATGTCGGTTGGAATTAGTCATCCGACTATGGTATACTCATAGTGGGTATTACCAATTATTGTTTAAAATTTTGGAATTTGGGCCCGATCAAGGGGGTGTAAGTAGACGGGAGAGGGATAAAGTGGTGAATATGGATTGTGAGAGTGAATGGTTGACGGAGTATCAACGGGACTTGAAACCGATGCTTGTAAAGAAAAAAGTACGGAGATTATGGAAATGAGAAGCTGGCAACTGTATCCTTCAAATTATATTGTTTAAATGTTTTAATGCCAAATTAATTGTTTTGCTCTTTTACTGTTTTATTTAGTTATTTTTTTTCCCACTTTGTCTTGCCTGTGCATGTTTCTCTTGACCTCACTGAGCTTTGCTCACCCCATAAGCTTTGTTTTCCTTAACAGGTCTTGAAGTGGAGTATGTAAATCGAGGAACATAATACTTTTGTAGGATTTTTCTCAGTTTGTATAAGATTTAAATAACTGGCGAATTAGATGGATTGTTGTTTTTGGGAGTTAATATTATTGTAATTTTGATACAGTTATTGAGTTAGTACTTTTGCAAGTTTGATTAGTGATTTTGATAGACTTAGAATATGATTTTAAGTATGAACGTTTGAATTTAAATTTGGTTTTCGTAGCGAGTCCTGGCGAGAGTTGGGTAGGCATTCTGCCAATTCTCTTGGGTTCGCCCTAGGGAGAGGTGGGGCGTCACAGTTGATATTAGAGCCTAGGTTAGAGACTTTTTGGGAAATTTTAGGAACTTTACTTTTGAAAATAGAAATAACTTTGTTATATTTTAAGTTGTGTTTTGAGTAAGTTAGTGGCTCTAAGTTTCTAACCTTGAGATTTGTGGTTGTTTTGTAGGAATGGAAAACGGAAATGGAGCTCAGGTGGCTAATGGGCCTAATGGTAGTGGAGAGGCAAATGGTCACATGGGGCCTCTTAGGGCTATTCGCTACCGAGTGCTTGGTGGAGGGCCTCTCATTCGATACTCTCCTCTTAGCAGGTTTCCCCGCTGTGTCTGTAGGGAAACATACTCCTATTCTAATGAACTAGTGCTATCAATAAATGATGAGCACCGGCAGCTGGTAGAGCACTATCTGATGAGAATGAGGGACTGAGGGCCATAGAGGATGCCCAAAGTCTTAGGATCATGGAGCTTGAGGATGAGGTGGTTGAGGAATGGGCCAAGACTGAGGCCGCTCGTGACGAGGTCCAGAGGCTTAAGGCTTGATTGACTAGGATGGCTAACGAGGTCCGGAAGTGGACTGCCAGGATATTGGATGATGCCACCATGTTAATGGAGGAAGTGGCTGATGTGGAGGAAGTGGTAGATAAAATAGAGGGTTCGGCTCATGAGGACCCCTCCGAGAAGGAGCCGTCAGAAGAGGAGCTGATCGAGGAGGACCCGGTTGAGGAGGTCCAGACTAGTGGTTTCGCTAGGAATTAGACTAGGAATATTAATCATTTGACTACTTTTATAAATAGATTAGCTGGGGTGAGATTCATGAAGCTTGTGACTTTAACTGCATGACTAAGTGTGTTTTGATGGCATGGGTGTGCTGTATTTTGTAAATGCCCCATGACTTGTTAATTATCTGTGAATTTTGAATATGTTAATATATGTTAATTATCGCTATTTTAAATGTTCTTAATGCTAACTTTTGTCTTTAAATTCCTTCTCGTGTAATGATTTCTGTTTTGCATTTAGACATAATTAGGACTATGGATATATAAGGTTGAGTTCGAGGTCGAGGCCGGGGACGGGGGGCGTGGGCGTAGACAGTTCCAACCCTTAGAGAGTGTTCGGTCTTTCGAGGTAAGACCGGAAAGGGGACCAGGCAGTGGAAATGTGGACCAAGTGACTACGACTATCAATAGAATGACTGACATCCTTGAGCGCCTAGCCGACAATCAAGGCCCTGGTTAGTAAAACCAGCCTATAGGCCCTGATCATGGAGATGATAGAGCCTTAAAGCGTTTCCTTAAGTTTGCTCCGCCAAAGTTCTTTGGAGAGAATTTGTTGTTGGTACAACAAATTGAAACCAACTTAAAAGTTTTTCATTCCATTATACTGGTGAATCAAGCAATTGAAACCAACTTAAAAAAAAATCAATGCTGGTACAAAATTTGTTGTTAAACAAAAAGTAAAAAAGAAATCAATCTTTTCAATAAAAATCAGCCACTTAAATTAAGAAAAACCTAGTCTAATAACTGTAAATTGAAACATAATGAGAACAAAAATGAAACTGAATTAAATGGCAATGCTAAGTGAGTAAAGTAAGGGGGTATCTGTGTTTCTTGGAAAGGAGTTTGTACTAGTTAATCTTCTGACTTCCTCTTTCGGTGATTTGTGAGCTCCTTCCTTCATTTGTCTAGCCAAAACTGAATTCAAGTCCCTCTATGATCTCTTAGTTCAATGGGAAGCTCATGATAAACTAATGGTGTCTCAGGCTTCCTACGTGAATATTTCCTACTGAGTTCTTCGCCGTCAAGACAAACAGTCACTTCTAATGCCTATCAATAGATAATCATGGTAAAAGGGAAATTAGGTCAGTTTCTTCAGTTGAACCTTGTGAGCTACTCCCCATACTTAATAAAAAACAGTTTGCTTATAAGGCTATTCCTAGGGCTACCACAAATTAGGAGGGATATTGTCAACTTCGAATTTTTCAAATAATTTAAAAATCAAATAAGTTTAATATGTTTTTAGATAGTTGTGAGATATTGATTGTAGCAAGAAGAAAAAAAGAAGAGAGTAACTGAGTAACTATCTTTGTTTTAACATTAACAGTGAAACGTTCAGCCAGAAATTAAAAACTGATAATAATGGAAGGTGGAATCCCTAGACATTCATCATGCAACACTAAAACACATAAACTTACAGAAGTATTGTTCTATTTGCAAAATTGCTCTGTGTATCCTAATTATTCAAGAACATTACATCTGATTATGCTTTATGCATCATAAAAATGGCAGCTAGATTACAAATTCAGAATAGAACATCCTCGAAAATATGGAAGACTTTATCTATCAGAGTTCCTTAAGACACTAAGTCTTTTTGCGCAATTGGAAAACCAAATAAATCTTACAAAATGACATTGAAAATCAAATATATTATACTAATACCACTAATAACATCGAGAGACAAGTAGCTTGTTCAACCATAAAATTGGCACCTATTCTAGAATTTATAGTAATGATGGTGTTTAACATTGTTTGTAGTTGTTCCTAATTAATTGAACAATGGGAAAAATTAACCTCCCCACAGTTAGGGAGAGGTTTATCAATGTAAAATCTATGACAGAACACATAGAAATCCAAAGAATTCACAGATCGAAAGTGCCTTAAGAAACTAATTCTTTTTGCACAATTAGCAACATGAATCACTCTTTACCAATGACATTGAATCGCAAATAATTTAACACTAACAATCAAGACCAAGTTCAAGTTTTTGAAACATGGAAGAAAATGGTAGAGTTCATCAATCACGACATCTTAAGACACTAATTCTTTTAGCAAAATCAGAAATCACATCACTTTTACAAATATGACAATGAAAAATCAAATAAATCAACACTATAACAACAATCAAATCAATAGTCCAGTACTTTGTTAATCCACAAGATTAGCATTTATTCTAGAAAAAGTATTTCTTTAATCGCCTTCAAAATTATTTTCTGACTATCTATGATTAGTTCAAAGATAGAAAACTCACACACCTCCTTGTATTTTGGTAGAGGCTTGACTGGACCTTCTAACAGAAGAGGGGTCCACTTGAATTTCAATGTTTTGGGTACTGGAGTTGAAAGGAGTTGTTTGCTACTGCTGTAGCAATAATCAAAAGAGCATCGAATTTGGGGTATTGAGCGGTTGCGGAAACTGAAATACTAATGAAGAAGACTGCTGGCTTGCTACATTCTTGAGGACACCACACAATCAGAGAAGAGAGAAGGTGCACAACCAGAGAGGAGAGAAGGTTGAGATTTTTGGATGATTCTTTGATTTTGTATTTTTGACCTAAACTTGCCTGACATTGCCATTTTAACTCGTTCTTTTATTTAGTTTTTAAGTTTTTAGTTGGTTTTTAAGTTAAATGGATACAAATGGTTTTGCTGGATAATCCATCTGAAACCATTTAATTTAATGGTTTTACTTCACTAAACCAATTAAAAGTACTCCTCTAAATGGATAATCCAAATCCATTTAATAATGGATTATACGGATGGATAAGCGGATTTGAATCCACATTTCCACCTCTAGCCTAAATCACTTTTTCTCTCTAGTTTTTGCATGAGTTATCAACAACTAACCTAATTCCTACAACTATTGTCAATATATATATATATATTGTTGCTATAGAAGTACTTTGTTTTCCTTTTATCTTTTGCCTAATGAGGCTTTTGGCTAATGGGGACTCAAGGGTTTAGTATTTCTCTAGACTATTATGTAAATATTTTCCTAAATCTAGAAATGGTAACTTCGTAATTTGCAGGGGAGTAGATTTTCAAGATACTCTTACCTCTTCCAAGTTCATTTACACACTTTGCACTTTTCAAGTACATACTATTTGCCAATCTAGTTGATCTGATAATTTCATGCAGTTAAATTAATAACAGAACCATTATTATCAGTAATCAAGTCAAAAGATAGATAGAAGCCACTAGGGAATCACCTAATTAGCTCCTATTTCAAATAGAAAACACATGATCCCTAACCAATTGCCTTTTTTTTTTTTTTTTCATTCAACTCCTTTATAGTATCTTCAAAAATAGCCATCTTCAGATTGGGATGCTCCCCATTCTATTGATTTGGACTTTTCACTCACCTTTTCTCTATTACCTAAAGCATCTCACCATGTAGTATGTGATTGATATTCTCTCCAGCTATGAAAAGTCTATAAAGGGTCTACTACAGCCACGTTCAATAAATTTGTGCCATTCTATTTAAAATCTCTTTTCTTCATCAAAAAAGATGTGCTGCAGTTGATTTCTATAGAAGTATATCATCTACTACGAAGATACTATTAAAAACACTTTGTATTTTCTCGCATACGTAGATGTGTTTATCATGTGTCACTTTTACTTTTGACTACTATAAATTAACACAAACATGGCCAAGTGGCCATTCTGCAATAGCAAGATCAGGTATGGCTATTCCAAATGCATTTACTACTTATGAACTATAGTCCCAAAACTTTGGAGCAGTTCAAACAAACTTTTGTATGGCGATGTATGTACTCTCATCCCATCAGGTAACATCTACACAATCTTTTCTTTTTTTATAAATTCATATATATAGCTAAGAAATTCCTTGATGACATTTTTTTTTCTGAGAATTGATAAACTCTCGCATTACTCAGATGTGACTGATTAATCAAGCACAATGTTTTTCCTCATTGATTTTGTTAATTGTGTATATTTTTCTCAAACACAATTAGACATATACATTTCTAATTATTGTTGACCAGATTTGAGAACATTTACCTTGATGAAATCACTTATCAAGTTTGTGGAAATATGAATACCTAGCATTTTGTAGTACTTTAAATCAGTAGTAGTAGAGAGAGTAAAATTATTAGATAGAGAAAAGAGAAGAGAACTGAGAAGGAGAGAAAGAGAAGAGAAAAGAAAAAAATAGAGAGCTAAAAAGTGAGAGAAAAAAGAAAAAGAAAATCAAAACTCAATGGCCTTTTCGCTCAAATTTTGGAATTGAAGTTGTGGTTTAGGATTATCCTATGTGGCTCCTTCATATTGCCATTCTACATTTGAGCAAAACCTAGTCAAACGGGGTATGAAAAGACAGTTCATCTCTGGGTTGGTGTGTAGTCTCTTTAGACATCTCCTTTGTCATCATATTTTGCCATGGAACCCTAAGGATCCTATGAAAATGGGGTTTCATGGCCTTTTTCATTATAGGTGATCATCCCATGGGTTTCATGCTCCTCCTCAGGCTCTCTGAGTGATAATCTAATGCTACAATAGGAATGTTTTATTGCTGTGCTATTTGTCTATTTGGTTTTGAAAGGTGATTCCATGAATCTCTAGACTTTCTTATGGGCCTTTTTTTGGATAGACTACATATAGGGGGAGGGCCTATGGGCTTTCATTATAGCTAGTCTTCCCATGGGTTCCAGATACTCACAATCTACAGGAAAATTGTACTTTTGGTCCTCAATATTTGGCTTATGTGCCAAATTGGTTCCCAATATTTTGGTCAAAATAAATTTAGTCCCCAGACTTTATGATTTTAGATAGATTTAAGACAACTAACGGAAATAGAATAATGACTAATGGTCTACATCAAATTGCCATTAGTTAATAACTTTGATCTTACACTTTTGATCCCCAATATTTTGACATTGATTCAATATATTTCCTTAAATTTTAAATACTGATAGTAAGGGTTTTAGCATGAATTGAGATGCAGATTAAAATGAAATAGTATTAAATGGGGTAATAGGAATTCTAATTAAATTTCTTATTGTTCTTCTTAATTTTATTTTATTTATTCATGCTACTGATATCATATGTTTCTTTTCTTTTACATAGGTTTATCTTAAATTTGGTATCATATATATATATATGTGTGTGTGTGTGTGTGTTATTGTTTTTCACTATTAATAATTAATTGATAATAAGTTTTATTAGTTTTTAATGATAATTAGAAACTTAATTAAATATCCCCTTAAAATATAAGGAAATACATTTTTGAAAACTAATTTGATCTTTTCTTTTTGAACAGGTTATCAATTGAGTTTAAAATGAAGTAAACATTTTATACACATTGTCTGAATCATTAAATGATTATCAAGGTATTTAGATATTAAAGTAAATGCTTTACAACTACAATATTGAAACTTTAGATTCTAATTAGCAGAAAAAATAAAAAAAAAAGATAGATTTCTTTAGAATTTTTAAAATTACTACACCGATACTTAGTTTCACTTAGATGATAGATTATAAAAACTAGTGAAAGTAAGTACCAACGTGATGTAATTTTGGGAATTCCTAAGAAAATAGCCTTTTATTTCTTTGTTGTTGGTCTTTCTTGTCAATTAGATTCTAATGTTCTAATATTATAGCCTTAAAGAATTTATTTTAATATTTATGTACCTTAAATGCCAATCATTTTAAACTCAATTGACAATCTATTTAAATACCCAAAACAAAGATCAGCTCAGTTTGGAAACTTTAAATAAGTTATTAATTGTCATTAGAAATAAAAATAATAAAAACTTATTATTAATTAATCATTAATAGTGAAAAAAAGGTAATATATATATATATATATATATAATACAAAATTTGAGGCTAACCTATGCAGAAGAAAAAAAGTGTGATTTTATTAGCATGAATAAATGAAATAAAAATAAAAAAGGAAAAAGAAGTTTAATTAGAATTCTTATTTCCCATTTAATACTATTTCATTCTAATATGCATCTCAATTTATACTAATAACCTTAATATCACTATTTAAAAACTAGAAAATTATAATCACTCAACATCAAAACATTAGGGATCAAAAGTGTAAGGTTAAAGTTATTGACTAATGGCAATTTGATGTTGACCATTAGTCATTATTCTATTTCCGTTAATTGTCCTAAATTTACCTAAAATCATAAAGTTTGGGGACTAAATTTATTTTGGCCGAAACATTAGGGACCAATTTGGCACATGAGCCAAATATTGAGAACCAAAACTACAATTCTCCTCACAATCCACATCTTCAAGAATATAAAAACGAGATTTCATGCTTGACCTTTTTTTTTTTTTTTCCCTTCAGTGTTGTGGATTAGAGAATTTTTTATTAGCAATAACATCTACATTTTACTAGTAGTGCAGTACAATTCAATTCATGTGACTTCAATTTGGTCCCCCAATTTTAGGAGTCTTCCCAATTTGTTAGGAAAGGATCCATCTATTGTTGAATAGTCACATTTCCTTAAACACTTCTGAATAGAGATAGGAACAATATGGTACTCACAATCCATACCTTCAAGAACATAAAAACGAGATTTTGTGCTGTTAGATAATTATGTTTTTCTAAATCTTTTTAGTTCTTATTGAGGGGGAGTTTCTCTGTTTCTCTCCTTTTTCCTTGCAAAATCATCATTTGGTTTGTCATCATCAGAAAGGGGAGATTGTTGGAATTGATCCTAAGTTTTGATGATAACAAAACAAAATGATTTGGACTAATGTTTTTATGTGAGAATTATGTTAGAACAGGTCCTTGATTCATTGGAAAAGAAAAAAAAATCAATTCAAGATGAATTGAGAAGGTTTTAACTTATCGGATGATTGAATGCTAGTACCGGACGTTCGATAAAGATTGAGAACTTTCAGAAGAACTACTATCGGACGCTCGAACTGAAGTACCGGACATCTGATAGACAGGGAAAGTATCGGACGCTCCTATTGGACGCATATCATCATCATCGGACATCCGATAGAATTAAAGATGACATCCAAGCTCTTTGACCAGCATCGGATGCAAACTCCATCGGACGCATAAAACCCATCGGCCGTCCGATAGACGTTGAGAAGAACCTTTCGGATGATGGCACCGGATGCATAACATTGTATCGGACGTCCGATAGCTCCAACGGCTATTTTTTAACAGCTATATTTTTGACTGTTGGAGAGCTTCTTGAGGCCATTTCTCACACTCTATAAATACCCACAAGTTCAAGAGGATAAGAGAGTTTTGCCTACATGAAATACAAGCTTACAAGTGAAATATTTGGGTAGAAATATTCTTTATTTGTTGTATAGGTGTGGAAAAAGTGGGGTTTGTGAGGTTACTCAATAGGAGGAGTAAAACCTTGGTGAAGGTTGCCTCACTTGTAATAGTAGTTCTTAATTGGTTGAGTAAGTTTTCAATTGTAACTTGTTGAGGTAATTAAGATAGTTGTAAAACTCATTGGCTCAACTAAAGGCCTTTAGGGTTAGGAAGGAATGAACCTTTACTTGTACAAGTTGGTTAGCTTCACCTTCAATTGAAAAAGCTACTAGTGAAGTGTATCCAAGTTCGGTGCAAATTGGAAATTTGGTTTGGATTTCTTTTTCTATCTCTTTTCTTTATTACTCAATTTTGACATCTTTATTGTAATTAATTTGACATATCTTTGTGCACACTTGAGAAATTATTTGTACTTGGTTTATTGGGTGAATTCTTGCATATTTATTTGTCTTGTTAAACTACCAAATTCATCCCCCTTTGGTTGCATTCGGGACCAACAATTGGTATTAGAGCTTGGTCTTCTAGAGATTAAGTTCAATCGACTTAGGAGTAAAGATGGCAACCAATAATGTATTATTTTTAGAAGGACAATCCATTATTAGACCTCTCATGTTTAATGGTATAAATTATGCTAGTTGGAGGGGGAGAATGGAAATATTTTTGCAATCTATAGATATAGAGTTGTGGTTTATTGTTAGTGAAGGACCTTATGAGGCTACCATTATAGATGAAACAACTGGTAGAAATAGAACTAAAACTAGAAGTGAATTGAGTGCTCAAGATAGAATGAATCTCTCTTTGAATGCTAAGGCCATGAACGTATTGTATAATGCCCTAGATGCAAATGAATCTACTAGAGTAAAAGGGTGCAAATCGACCAAGGAAGTATGGGATAAGTTGAGAGATATGTATGAAGGGAGTGACAATGTTAGAGAACAAAGAAAATCTATACTTGTTGCCCAATATGAATCTTTTAAAATGCATCCTTATGAAAATATTGATCAAATGTTCTGTAGATTCAATGATATTATTAAAGATCTTGAATTGCTTGACAAGGTATACACTTTGGGTGAGAAAAATAGAAAAATTTTGAATGCCTTGCCAAAAGAATGGGAAAATAAAGTCACCACTATAGAAGAGGCAAAAGATTTAAATTCTATGTCTATTGAATCTCTTGTAAATTCGCTAACCTCTTATGAGTTGAAATTAAAAACACAATGTGACAGCCCCACTTCCCCTAAGGCGAACCAGAGGGGTAAGCGGACCGCCTGCCTAACTCTTGCCAGGACTCAAACATTCCTTTAGGAAACCCTCGCTAAAAGGTATTTAAAATTGCTGACAAATTCACACAAAACACAAACCCCCGACATTTCATCAAGGAGACATTGATAATAACTCCAAAATACCACAACTATCAAAATCATCCAAATAGTTCAATCTTATACAAAAGAGGAAATCCTACAAAAATACTAAGAGGTAATCCTGCACAGGTACTAGGTTCCTCGATTCTCGTGCCCCACCTCCAGACCTGTTAAGGAAAACAAAGCTTATGGGGTGAGCAAAGCCCAGTGAGGTCAAGAATGCATGCACAAGCAGGTTAAAGCGATAACAATTTTGAACAAATAATAGTAGTAGAAAACTTGGGAATCATACAAGATATTATAAAGTAATCACTATAAAAGGATACAGTGTCGTTCCATCTTTCTGCGATTTTCCACATCCAGCTTCGGTCTGGTCCCAAGCCGTATTTTCAATAGGCATGTTGACACTCCGTCAACCACTATCTCACCGACCGTAGAAATCACTTTACTCTCACCCGTCTACTTACACCCCCTGTACCGGGCCCGCTCGTCAAAATAGCGTTAACATCAAACCAAGTCGGATGAGGCACCTCCCGCTCCATAGAGCGTGGTACATACTACCGCTTGGTAATTAACATCAAACCAAGTCGGGATGAGCGGCACCTCCCGCCCCATAGAGCCTGGTACATACTACCACTTGGTAAATGAGTCGACGAGACTACGCTCCAATCGACTTAACTAGAACCCGACCAAAATGGGAGGAGAGGCACCTCCCACTCACTCGAGTGTGGTACATGCAACCGTTTGGTCTTATCAAACCAAGAACAAGCACAAGTACAAGCACTTAACGACTTCAACTCAAGCAAATTCAAGCAAGGGTGAGCGCGATAAAGTACACGCTCACCAAGTCAAACAAGCATGCTTTCAAATGAATTTCATCAAATCCGACATCCAAGCATGAAAACAACAAGCACTTGAACACTCACCAACAGTTGAGCGCAAGCAAGACAATGTAGGCAGTTAAACACGATCTTTACCGTCCACAGAAGCACCTGAGACGTGAAAATGCAAGCAAATTACTTTTTCGATTCCAAACTAAAAGGTTTGGCAAAAGTCATTTTCAAATGTGAAATGACGTGACAAGCAAATACTCAATGAATTAAACTCTCGAAAAACGCTCATAAATGCTCAACAAAGTAAGAAGGTGCATACGCATGGGCGTTAGACAGAACACAGATGAAAACGAAACGAAAACGAAAACACACACCAAAGGTGAAGAAGACAGTTTTGACACCCTGTACGCCAATGCTCATAACTCATGCTACCAATATCGGATTAGACCGAACGAGGTACCGTTTCGAAGCTAAGAGAACAAGATACAACTTTTGCGAAGACAATTTCTGCCCAGATTCTCTCTTTCTAGGTCAAAAATTCAAAAACAGTTTCAGAAATTTTCCCGTCAGAATTTCCGACAGGCTATATTCAAATGGTCATAACTTGGTACTCACAACTCCAAATCAAGAAATTCCAGCGGTGTTGGAAAGCTAGAATGAAGGGCTATAACTTTCATGCTTTGGCCAAAAGCCAAATCACAAAGGATCAATACGAAAAATGGAACCAAAGTCGCTGCTGGGACAACCCTGTTTCCTGCTTAACGCCCAAATGCGTTGCATCCAACCAAAACGCACGCATGCAAATCCAATGACTCGAATGAGATAACAAACATGAAAATGAAGCTCAACAATCAACATTTAAACATCAATTTCAGCCCTTAAACTAGCCAAAAACAACAGCCACGAAATTAAACAAAAATCAGAAAATTACCCCCCCCAATGTTTCCTTCCTCAAGCCGGTTTCTCCTTGGAGTTCATGTTTCCATTTCAATCAACAAATTCTATATAATCACACACCATACATCATTAGTTTGCTAGTGGGAATCCAAGAGCCCACACAACCACTTAAACCATCATGCAAGTGGGAATTCAAGAGCCCACTCAACAACTTAAACCAACATGCTAGTTAACCAACAATCCAAGCATTAATTTCTAACATTAGAACTTGAAATCAAAACCCTAACCCTAACTCTAACTCAAAATCATGGCTAGGCATAAATACATAGAAATCAACCAAACCAATCCGTAGAATCATCTCAAAAGCTATCAAGTACAATGAATGAACCCAAAACAAGAACAAAATCCATCATTTTCATCAACTTAACCAAATTCCAGCTTATATAGAAAAGGGAAAATACCTTCTTGGCTTATATTTTTGATGAAATTACCAGCCCCAAGTTAGCCCTCTTATCCTCCTAGCTCAACTTCAAGATTGGATGGTTGAAACTTGCAAAATTCCCCAAGCTTTTCTTCTTTTTTCCTCTCTTTTTTCTCTCTTCTTTTCCTCTCTTTTTCCCACGGTTTTTTTTCCCTCTTTTCCTTCCTTGCTTAGCCGGCTCTTTGTGCTATAAAATAGCCATGAGATAAACCCAATTAGATATTTAGGGGGTCAATAATTGTCATGCCAATTAAACCCACCAACTTAGGTTAATTTCCATCCTTGCCCAAGTAATTTCCTTTTCTATCAAATTACTCCATAGGTGCTCAATTCAACTTAGTGTATCAAATCTTAATCACACTTACTTAGGCCACTAATCACCTAGGAGTCCTAATCACTCTTCTTAATCATGCATTAACACACATAAAATCAAAGAGATAACAAACTCGTAGTTGGACATAAAACTTAAATTCATTTTCAAAATTAGGGTTTTAAGAAATCAAACTAGGGTTTTCCACATTCAAATTAGGGTTTTATCGAAAATTAGGGTTTTCGAAGCAAACTAGGGTTTAAATGTCAAATTAGGGTTTTTAGACGTGTAAAACAAAATAGTTAAAACAAAACACTTTGAAAAGTAAAATAAATCATATAAACACCTCGGTAGACAATAATGACTATAAGTAACATTATTTTGTGTGAAAGTCGATGTTAAAATTTAAACAAAAATATTAAATAAGTAGGTCAAATAAAATAAATTTCCAGGTCCTCACACACAAGATGATGAAGCATGGATCAAGAGAGGCATAGCATTCAAGGCCTTACAAGAAGATGATGAAGATGTGAAGCTAAATAACATAACAAGAACGTTGAAGAAACTTCTAAATAAAAGGAGCTCTAGAGAAGGAAGAGCAAGTAATGATAGAAGAGAAAAATTCAAGAATTTCAAAATCACTTGGGATGAATGCAATTTGAATGAAGAAATGGAAGAAGAAGAAGAATCGACTCAAATGACACTTATGGCCTTTGGAAATAATGAGGTAAAGTCTAATCACTCTCTTAGTAATGAAGATGATGATAATAATGATATGCAAATTCTTATGATGAAAATGCATAAAAATTTGAAAGAATCTTATGCCAAAAACAAGGATTTGAAAATAAAATAAATGCTTTATTGGAAGAAAATTCTAGACTTTTTCAAGAAAATAAGAATTTGAGAAAAGACAATGATGATTTGAAAAAGCACAAAATTGATTTTGATTGCAAAAATGATTTGAAAAAGAAGTTGGAAAATAAAACAAAGTTTTATGAAAAAATGTTGGAAGAACAAAATCTTTGAAAGAAAATAATTAATGATTTGAATGCTTCTCTCCAAAAGAAGAAACAAAATATTTTACAAAGAAAAGAAAACCATATTTTACATGGCCAAAATGATTTTATTATTTCTAGAAAAAAAGGAACTAAATTTATTAAACCTACTTTTGTGAATGATTCTAGTATTATGTGTCATTTTTGTTGCCAATTTAGACATGTGCAAAATGATTGCTATGTGAAGAAAAATATAAGGAAAGGCATGAAATCCATGTGGATTGTTAGATCCTGTTGTACTAACTTTCATTCATAATGTTCTCTTAGTAGATAACTTGGGCGATAATTTGTTTAGTGTTAGTCAATTATGTGATAGAAATCTTTATGTGTTATTTAAAAAGTATGAATGTTTGGTTCTTGATACTAGTTTTAACATTGTTTTCAAAGGAAAAATACTTTTAAGGAAAATAGGGGATTGGACATCCTACAGTTCTTCGGACGTTCGACAGCATTTTTCTAAATATTTATGTGTATTAACCTTGGTTATTTTGTTGGACAAAAATAGGTCTCTAAACTTGTTGACCTTATTAATTAGATCTTAATGAACCTATTTTGTGTTTATTGGCTTTGTTTGTTGCTCTTATATACTTTGTATCTATTGATTTTAATTTTTGCTTTCCAATGCTTTGGCTTTGCCAACATTTGGGACTAATGAGGGGGAGTTAATATGTTTTTTGATTGATGATAAAAGGGGGAGATATGTTAGACAATTATGTTTTTCTAAATCTTTTTAGCTCTTATTGAGGGGGAGTTTCTCTGTTTCTCTCTTTTTCCTTGCAAAATCATCATTTGGTTTGTCATCATTAAAAAGGTGGAGATTGTTGAAATTGATCCTGAATTTTGATGATAACAAAACAAAATGATTTGGACTAATGTTTTTATGTGAGAATTATGTTAGAACAGGTCCTTGATTCATTGGAAAAGAAAAAAAAATCAATTCAAGATGAATTGAGAAGGTTTTAACTTATCGGACGATTGAATGCTAGTATCGGATGTTCGATAAAGATTGAAAACTTTCAGAAGAACTACTATCGGACGCTCAAATTGAAGTACCGGACGTCCGATAGACAGGGAAAGTATCGAACACTCCTATTAGACGCATATCATCATCATCGGACGTCCGATAGAATTAAAGATAAAATCCAAGTTTTTTGACCAACATCGGACGCAGACTCCATCGGACGCATAAAACCCATCGACCATCCGATAAACGTTGAGAAGAACCTTTCGGACGATGGCACTAGATGCATAACATTGTATCGGACATCCGATAGCTCCAACGGCTATTTTTTAACAGCCATATTTTTAATCGTTGGAGAGCTTCTTGAGGCCATTTCTCACACTCTATAAATACCCACAAGTTCAAGAGGATAAGAGACTTTTGTCTACATGAAATACAAGCTTACAAGTGAAATATTTGGGTAGAAATATTCTTTGTTTGTTATATAGGTGTGGGAAAAGTGGGGTTTGTGTGAGGACCAGAAAATTTTATTTTTATCTGACTTATTTATTTAATTAATTATTTATTTTCTCTGAATAATTAATTAAATTATTTTAATTACAATTGTACCATACATTACCTCAGTTTATTTTTAAAAAAAAACCTTGTTTAACCTTTAATTTAATTTTTCTGTCACTCAATTGTGAAAAACGAAAAAAGGCACATTTTTCGAGACAAACCTTTGGACTGAGAGTGATATAAGTTTGGAGAATAAAAATGATCATTAGTAGATTAAGAAAAGCTAATTGAGGGATTAGAAGTGAGTGATTGGGATTAAAATCCAAATGGAGCATTTTGGGCCATAAATCCGAAGTTGACTTTGACTCCATAAAACAAAGCCTTATAATTCTTCTTCCCTCCACTTTTCCACTTTACCAATCACACAAAATTATCTCTTTTCTAACTCATTTCATCCGCACCTCTCTTCCCCTCTTCCCCTTTGATTTCATCTTCAAAAACTACAAAACTTCACCCAAATCCACCAAGAAATTTGGACAAATCTTGCTAACCTCACTTGAAAACTTGAAGATTAACTTGTCTTGAGGGTGTAGAGCTGCTAGGAGCTTGGAGGGAGGAACATAGACATCTCAAGCTTGAAATTTCCTTGAGCTATTTGAGGTAAAGGGCTCCAACAAAACCCTAATTCATTTGCTCTAATTGTTTAGTTTTGAAGCTTGTAGCTTCTTGTTTGTTTTTGTGTTAAATTTGAGTGGTTGTGTGGGCTCTAGGAATTCCCACAATTTATGATGAATTGCTGTTTTGATACATGTGTTTGTGATGGAGTGTTTGAGATGAGTTTTAGACTTAGAAGGCTAGAAGAAAGAGGCAAAAAACTGAGATGGTGAGGGGGGTATGCTGCCGGTTCCATTTCAACAATTTTCTCCCCTGTTTTGGTAGCAGCTTTTCATGGAATTTTTGGTGGTTTTGAGAGCTGAAATGTTGGTCTATATGTGTGTAAATTTAGTTGCAAAAAGCATTCCATTTGGTGTGGTAAAAATCGCATGGAAAGAAGGAGTCTAAATCTGGAAAAAATTTCACTGTTTCTGCTGCCCTGTTTTGATCGCATTAATCACTATCATCCCGTGTGAGTTTTTAGCTAAATTTTGGTACAAATGTAGTTCACATACTGATATTTATTTCTTCAAAATTTGGTGATTTTTGAGTAAGAATTCGTCATCCAAATGATGCATTAAAACTTGCACTGCAAAACTGGAATTTCGGAAAATCATGAATGACGAACCTGCTCTGTTTGGACAACTATATTTTCTTACTCGAGAGTCAGAATTGAGTACCGTTTGTGGCGTTTGAAACTATACTTGAATTTCTTTAAGTGGTATAAATTTCAAGGGCTAGTTCGATTTCTGTGAATTTTTGTGAATTTTCAAAAGTTGCTGAAAACCAAGACTGTCATGTCTTGTTTTCACTGTTGTAGTGAAGATTTCTCTATGTTAATGATCCAACTAGCTCTTACACTAAACATGAAAGTTGTAGAGAATTGAGTTATCCATCTACTCACAAAATTTCAGCCCAGTCGGAGCACTATGGTTGGTGAAATGACCAAAATACCCCCGCTTCTCAAACCCTTACATTTTGCTGGAAAATGGCGTAACTTACTATCCGAATTTTTCTTGAATTTTCCAGCCTATTATCCAAATTCTATTGAGATGATATTTTGTGTTATGGTTTTTCTTGAATAGTTTGAAATGTGGCTTGAATTTCTAGAGAAATGAATTACCGACTTAGGGTGAATATTTGATCTACTTGTGGTTTGAATCTTTGAAAAGTGACTTTTGGGGAATTGTAGTACTAAAAATCTATTTTCCAACTGTATAACTTTTATAGTTTTCTGACTTGTGGAACTTAAGATATGAGTGTGTTGACACTATTCATGTCAGTGAACTATTTCTAGTTGAAAAAGGGATTTCTTGATCTTGAAACCCTAAACGACCTATTTTCAACCTCTTACCTTGATTTTTCCACATTCGTGACTTTAAATGTATTCTCATTGAGTTTCTTGGGTTGGTGTAGTTCATCTAAGTTACGTATGATTTCTTTTCCTTAAAGTTTTACACTTTTAACAAATTTCTTGAGAAAAGAGTTTCACTAGCTGTAATGAGATAATAAATTGTTGATCATTAGTCACGTTTGCTTCAGGTAGTCAAGGGAACTACGGCATGAATCCCGAGGCACTTGAGTGATCTCACCTGCATGCTTTTACTTGATTTCTTTTGTTGGTGAGTGTTCAAGTGCATGTTAATTAATGTGTTAAATAATGCCAATGATTTAAAAAGCATGCTTGTGTGTCTCGGTGGGCGTTTGCCTCTAAATGAGTTCTACTGTTTAAACGTTAATTGATTGACTGCTTGAATTGTTTATAACTGTGGGGACACCCAAACACCATTGGGGATCCCTTCACCTTGCCCGGCAAAAGGGGCTAGGGCAAGGGATGGGTGAACCATGGGTTATTACTGTTTAAATCACGTCGGTTGGAATGAATCCATCGACTATGGCATACTTATAGTGGGTTGGCATTCACTTTTAAATGTTGGAGTTCGGGCTCGGTCAAGGGGGTGTAAGTAGACGGGAGAGGGATAAAAGTGGTGGATATGGGCTGTGAGAGTGAGTTGTTGACGGAGTGTCAACGTGTGACTTGAATTGATGCTGGTGAAGGAAATAATTGCAGAGAATTACGGGAATGTGGAGCTGGCCAACTGTATCCTTCAAATTGTGTTGTTTAAATGTTTTATTAACTGTTTTGCTCTTTTACTGTTTCATTAATTTATTTAACTGCTTTGATTTGCTTGTGCATGTTTTCTTGGTCTCACTGAGTTTTGCTCACCCCATAAGATTTGTTTTCCTTAATAGGTTTTGAAACGGAGTTCACTAACCGTGGATATTAGTTTCTTTCGTAGGATTTCCGCTCTTTTGTATAAGGTTGTTTTGATTTGAGCACTTGATGGTTTATAATACTTGGAGTTAGTACTAATGAAATTTGGACAAAATTGTTGGGATTTGTAAATTCAGCTTTTGTATGTATTTTAGTACTTGGGACTTATTTTGGAAATGTAAGTTGAACTTTAGTTCCTTTAAATAGTTGGTTTGGAATTGTTATTTAAGTTATTTGAACGAGTGAGTCCTAGCGAGAGTTGGGCAGGTGTCCTGCTAAGACCCTAGGGTCCGCCCTAGGGAGAGGTGGGGGTGTCACAGTTTGTGAGGTTGTTCAATAGGAGGAGTAAAACCTTTGTGAAGATTGCCTCATTTGTAATAGTAGTTCTTAATTGGTTGAGTGAACTTTCAATTGTAACTTGTTGAGGGTTAAATAAGATTGTTGTAAAACTCCTTGGCTCAACTAAAGGCCTTTAGGTTGAGGAAGAAGTGAACCTTCACTTGTACATGTTGGTTAGTTTCACCTTCAATTGAAGAAACTACTCGTGGAGTGTATCCAAGTTCGATGCAACTTGAAAATTTGGTTTGCATTTCTTTTTCTATCTCTTTTCTTTATTACTCAATTGTGACATCTTTATTGTGATTAATTTGACATATCTTTGTGCACACTTGAGAAATTGTTTGTGCTTGGTTTATTGGGTGAATTCTTGCATATTTACTTTTCTTGTTAAACTACCAAATTCACCCCCCTTTGGTTGCATTCGGAACCAACATGTGCTTGACCTTTTTTCTTTTCTTCAATGTTGCGGACAAGAGAATTCTTTCCTTCAAAGTGATGGATAAGAGAATTATGCTTCTGCATAGTACAATAAATTATTCCATATACTCCAGTGTTATGCATGGGAATTACAACTTACAAAAATAATTAAAATTCAAAATAAAGATATAATAATTAATAAAAGAAATTGTAAAATCCTTACAATGAAATGCAATTTAAACTAAAAGTGCAAGAAATTTTCGTATAGCTGTGTAACTATTATGGCGTAAAATGTTTAACATGGACTAGTTTTGAATTAACTAGTCCTATTGTTAAAGGAGTCCAAAGTGTTTTGGATTTAACCCAATGACACAAAATAATGTAATAAAATGCCCAACTTAAATAGACAAAGTTATTTTCATAAACTAGATCATTTTAAAAGTCCAGATTCATCGTAGTGACCCAAATTTATTTAGACACCTTGAAGAACTTATTTTAAAAGTCCAACTTTAAAATAGAGACCTATTTTTAGTTAAGTGAATCCAAAGACTCTTTTAAGTGTGTGTGAGTTGTAGTTCTTAAGTCCCCTCTCCCTTTCCAATAGTCAGTCTAGCCTTTTGGGTTTGGGTTTGGGAATTTCTTAGGTTCTACGTTTACCAACTTTGACAGAAAAAAACAAAGTCTCTTTGTTCTTGGGTTAGTGAAAATATTCAGTGGTGATCTCATTCCCCTGTTCCCTATCCCACATTGGTTGTAAGTGTGTGTGAGTTGTAGTTCTTAAGTCCACTCTCCCTTCCCAATGGGTTTGGAAATTTCTTAGATTCTACGTTTACCAACTTTGATAGAAAAAATCCAAAGACTCTTTTAATTGCTCAACTAAATTGCAAACCCAAATATGAAAATAAACAAAGCATTCTTCATTACTGGGCTTAGCTGTAGGTCCAAACCCCAAATCCAAATTCAATCCAAACTAATGCGGGCCAATCTTACAAAGCTAAATAAATAAACAATTAATTCAAATAAATAAATAAATGAATAATGCTTATTTCATGGATAATCAAATTATGATACTTTCTAACAACAAAAACATTCTAAATTAGTAAACTTTTCAAAGTGGGGAATCTTCTATTTTAGGAAACTTTACAAGTACTCTCTATAGAAGGTCCATACATTTTTCCTAGTGTTATTTAGTAGAAGATTAGGTGCTACGTAAACTAATTAAGATATATATGATACTAGTTATAGGTTTGAAACGAGGTCAAGGACACGTTAAGAAACTCTTCAATTGAGCAGTTTGAAATAGGTGGTACTTACTCTTCTGTGTTGTCTGATACGTTAAATATGAATTTTCTCAAGTAAATTTTTTATTTTAATATCCTTAAAATGGATCATATATGTCTATTGGAAATATTCTATACTGTATTAAATGAGTGGCATATTCTCATGAAATGAAAGAAATATACATGTGACATGTGAGATGGCTTTATGTTACAAAAAGTTTTAAATGGTCATGAAACAAATAGTAGGAGTTATAGCCTTGTCATGTATGATGCTCAAGCAAAGATCAGGGAAAATGCTTGATCAGTTATGAATGGCCATGGTAGCTGCTATGCCTGGCCGACTGACTCATGACTCATGTATGGGTAGATCAAATAAAAATCAAGGAAAATACTTGATCTACCGTTCTCCTAAAGGGGTTAATTTCTAGACTAAATACTTAGAAGTCAGATATTACATGTATTTGTTTGAGTTGTGTTTTATGAAATAATATGATGTGATTGACATGTTTCATGATTCGTATGAATGTTCTATGAATATAATCATGTCATATTGTGTGTTTCCATACCACATTCGATGGGGCCCATCTCTAGAAATTGTGTGATTAATACCACATTGGGTAGAGGACATTTATGTGTATGTCACTTACTTTCAATGAAATACGTATATGTAATTTATAAAAAGATGTAAAATATTTTATTTAATTATATATGTGGTAATTATAATATATATGTGTGCATGTGTATATGTGTGTGTGTATACATGATCCAATAGGAGAGTAAGTGCAATCTACTAAGTGTACATTGTTCAACCCATATTTTTCTTTCTTTTTTTTTTTGCAGATTAATGAAGCTAGATCGTATATGTTTAGAAGATAAAAGAGAGAGGTAAATAGACAGATGTTTGTACTCTAGGAAGTTGGAATATGGCATTTAGAAGATGTATTGATTTGAATATAGTATGCATTTCTTAGTAATTGTAAGTTTTAAATTTTAGTGAATTTTTACAAGTTATAATCATGATACCTTGTATTTGTAGGAGTAAGTTCTTATTAGTACAGTGTGCTACATTGCAAATCTGATCCAGAATCCAAATTTGGGGCGTGACAATAATAGCTCCCCAAGAAAGTTAATTCTTGTTGATAATGACGTCAAATCTGGTGTGGACTTACCAACAAAATAGGTTGTTCGAAAATGCATTGGCCACCTATTGTGAGGATCCTCCTGAACTGTTTTTTTCAAACTGTGGCTAAGGTTGTGGGTGACGAGACTGTGCAAAAAGTGAGGAGGTGTTATGAAATTCTTGTGGAAGACATTCAGAGGATTGAACCCGGTCAAATACCTTTGCCCAATTACAGTGATGATGTAGATATCAAAGAGGAAAAACAAGTCATGGATGAGGAATAGAGGATGAAGAATCTGAAGCTCAAAGCTGGTGAGGAAAATGGCTCAAAAGTTGCATAAATTTCATTTCTAGATTGACAGTCTGAATACATTATTGTTATGCTTTATTTCTGTTTGTTTGCTTTTCATTGAATTTATACACTCTACCACAGTTTTATTAAGGGTTCTTGATAAATATCCTTTGGTATAGTTTATTGAATTTAGGGGGTAGATGATAACGTTTGAAATTTATAGTGAGTCCATCCCTAGATTTTGTGTACTCATCCTATGGCGTAAAGGCAAGTATTAAAAAAATGTTTTATTAAAAAATAAAAGTTGTATGTTTTTTGTTTTCAACTATTTGCATCACCAAAGCGGTTGATTTATATTTTAAAACAAAGTGATATCTCGCTCTATATGAGTTCTATCACATTTTTACTTGTCTAAATTAGACCTTTTCAAGTACCTGTATCGAACCTTTACCCAATTCTTTTTTGAGGTTTCACGCAACATCAATGCCAACTTTGTATGTAGTTCAAATAAAATATATATCCATACAATAATATATCATTTGCGTAGTAGTATTTTAGAATTTCTAGAGGCAACATATAAATAAAAATCATTCCAACTAACTGTGGAAAATTATCAATCCGATTGTCGAATTATTATTTGTTTACTTCTCTATTCTAAACTTCATGAATTATACTCATGTAGAACTTTCAGCCAAAATTTTCTAGAGCTTCATGCAAAATTTGGGCAACTTTATATGTTATCCAAGTAAAATATATTTGACTATGGCAATATATTCTACGTCTAGTATTTGACAATTCTAATGAAGGCATTCTCGTTTCAGTTTTTGGTATAAATGTTTTGTAAATGCAAACTACTGTAGTGCAGGATTTGACAAGGATCCTTGATATTTTTTTTTTTATTGATGAAAAAGAAAGAAATATACAAGAGGGAATGTAGAGTCTTATGTCTTTGAGTATACTGTATTGTTAGGAATCATAGAGATAAATGCAGTGAAAATTTAAAAATTTTGATTCCTTCCAACAGATCGTCCTTTGATTAAATCCATATAACATAAAGTTAGTTCAAGAAAATTATTTCAGTCCATGAAAACCTCCATAAACTTGGTGGAGATTTGATGCAGAAAATGGCAAAGAAATCCATGTAGCCGCACACACATCCGGCCTCTAACAGTAATCCACACGAATCTCCTTAACTAGAATCTCCAAAATAGACTTAGTTTAAACTAGATTTGTACTAGTTATTGCCAATACAACCACACATAAGTCCGTTAAGTTAATCCTAGTTTTGTACCATGAAAAACTCATCCCAACATGAGAAATAAGAGATGCAATTTTTTCTTATTTTATTGGATGAATTTTGGATATTTTTCTCTCAAGATTTTTCTCAAAAATCTCACAAGATAATTTGTGTGTTGATACATCTTGTTGGCAAAAGTTTGGTGAGTATTTATAGACAAATAAGTTGTCAAATCCTTATGGAAATCTGAAATCAGTTTCCAATAGGATTTAACTTCCTAATTCGAATACAACTCTTGTATTTGGAAGACTAAAACTTATTTGTACTATAAGTCCCTCAAGTTTTATTTGTCTCACAAATTAAAATATAAGTTATGAAAACTTATCTATCAAGTCCCCACTTGATATTCATTTAATCCAGTTAAAGAAGTTCTCAATGTGTATGATACATTAGGTTTTTGTATACGTTGGCAATAAGTATGAATTATAATTCTTAATAAATAAGAACTAGGTAAATTAAAATTCAATTTACCATTAATTCCACTAATCAATCAACTCATAATTATAGATCAAGATTGGCATCTACCAATGCATCATGACCACCCAAGTAATGAGAAAAGTTAAGTGGATGACTTCATCTTTCAATGAATACTTGTCGTGTAACTAATATCCTTTTATCACACTTATCGCATATTAATTTTGGAATAAGTTGTGCCTATTCCATTATGTGATTAATGTTCTTTTCTTGCATCAAAATATAACTCTAATGAAGAAGTACTTAGAAACACTTTCTAAGACTCTCCCACTCAGCGCTAAGATTTCCGAGTTATACTTTGACAAATAGTCAGACATGATGTGAGGCCCCGTACCACCAATTTAAAGTATAAATTGCAAAATCCCATATTTGCACAAAATTATTTTATAAATTGAGTTTGAAATATTTGAAGTTCGTATATCAATTGTGAGACCCCGATTTTTCCCAATTTCTGAAAACCTTAAGTAATGCTAATTATAGTCATTATGGTTTACCAAAGTGTTTATATGGTTTATTTTACTTCACAAAGTGTTTTGTTTTGACTATTTTGTTTTACACGTCTAGAAACCCTAAATTGGAACTTAAACCCTAGTTTGGATTCGTAAAACCTTAGTTTTGAAAATGAATATAAGTTTTATGTCCAACTACGAAGTTTGTTACCCTTGGATTTTATGTGTGTTAATGCATGATTAAGAGGAGTGATTAAGGTTCCTAGGTGATTAGTGGCCTAAATAAGTGTGATTAAGCTTTGATAAACTAAGTAATTAAGCATCTATGGAGTGATTTGATAGAAAGGAAATTTCTTGGGCAAGGTGAAAATAACCTAAGTTGTGAGGTTTAATTGGTATGACAATTTTGACCAACTTTGACCAAAGCCTAAATATCTAAGTGATGATAACCTTTAGCCATTTTATGGCTTCAAACCAAAAAGGAGGAGGAGAAAAGAAAGGAAAAGAAAAGAGAGGAAAAGGAGAAAAAACAAGAGGAAATCTTGTGTTCCAACCACCCAATCTTGAAGTTGAGCTAGGAGGAAGTGGACTAACTTGGGAGCTTGCAATTTCATCAAGAACATAAGCCAAGAAGGTATATTTTCCCTTTATATATAAGCTGGAAATTGGTTTACTTTGATGAACATGATGGGTTTGTTCTTGTTTTGGGTTAATTCATGATCGCTGATAGCTTTTGCGATGATTCTACGGATTGGATTAGTTGATTTCTATGTGTTTATACCTAGCCATGAAAATTAGTTAGGGTTAGGATTAGGGTTCTTGATTTCAAGATTCATAGTTGGGAATTGATGTCTATGCTATGGTTTAGAATAAATTGGGGCTTGTTCTTGCTTGATATAATCTAAGCTAGTTGATTTCTTGGTCCAAGAACTTACCAAGTGCTTGATAAACTGATTGTGGTTTTGTGATGCTTTGATGATGGAGTTAATTGTTGTGTTAGCTTGTTAAATACCTTGGCAAATGATGGAAATGACTTTAAAGGATTGATAGAAGAAAATGCACCAAATCTGAAAATTTGCAGGAAAACAGGAATGAAAATCAGTCCACTTCCAGAGGTTACTGTTGATTGTAGAAATTGAATTAGAGGCTGAGCCTTATACCTTAGAAAGCCCTATGAACCTAGTTTGAAAAGCTTGATTTCGATTTTCCTACATTGAGTTATGACTGTTTTCCGAGACTGTTGACCAACCTGCAGTTGTGACAGGTTTCTGCTTCTGAGATTTGCTATTTCGATGTGATTTGATTCTCGACCTCTTCATGAAAGTTGTAGCTTGTTCTCTTAGCTTCGAAATGGCACCTCGTTCACTTCAATCCAACACTCGTACCATGAGTTATGATCAAAATGGCAAAAGGTGTCAAATCTGCCTTTCACACCTTCTAGTGTGTGTTTTCCGTTTGAATCTAATGTGCTCTCTTGCTGTTTTGAGTGATTTTAAGTGTTGTTTTGATTTGAGTTGATGGTTATATACTCGAAGGTGATCGAGGGTGTAAATGAGTGTCCCAACCTCTTTTAAAATGGAAAATCTTATTATTGTTTACAAATGAATATTTTGATGAAATGATTTGCTAGTAATTATAAGGAAGTGATTTACCACTATTTCCAAGTAAAATTACAAGTGAAACCATTTATGAAAAGTTTATGAATGTTCAAACCCGTTTTAAGTTAAATATTTTACTATTATGTGAAAATGACTTGTGAAATGATTTACTCGACTTATATTTGCAAAGAAATAGGTTTGTGAGTGTTCCTTGTATGTTGTGTGAATTACATACCTACGTGAATACTTGATGTTACTTGATTTCATAAGTGTGAAATATTGTGACTGTTCACTTTCCATCATTTTTATATTACTGTCATGTGTACTTTACCATTGGCTGAATAAGTATCGGCCTATTTGACAGGAAGGTTGGTACTTAGGGCGGTATGGTATACTCGGTATTACCTCCGGAGGAATAAGCGATGGCGGATGAACTAAGGGGATTGCTCGGAGTTATAAGGTGAAGTGGACCTGAAATAGCTCCAAGTTGTATCCTTTATAATTGATTTAATGTTTATTAAGCGATAACCTAGTTGAGACAATCCGAACAAGTCTCCTTGTTGTATTGTTATCTCCTAGTTGAAAAGTGTCGTGAGGTGTGCTTGATTATTTGTCAAAGAACTTGTGTGATGAAGTGAATTATTTCGTGAATTGTTTTCGTGCAAATTTCTAGTGAAAATACTCTTCCGTGATTTCAAAGATTTGAATGTTCCAATGTTTTGTACTCGATAAAATAGTAAAATTCTAAAATATTTGTTTTCTCGGAACCTTATTGAGTTTTAGCTCACCCCAAAAATATTTTGTTTTACCCCCAGGCTCGTGATGAAGAAAGGCATGTGAAGTGATCCATCTTCTATGACTCTCTTGTATTGTCTATAATCTTGAATTGACTTTTTTGGTGTATTTGGACTAGCTGGAAATGTAATTATTGTTTGGAGATCTGCGTTGAAATTTTGGTTGAGTTGTAATTTATATTGTGGAGAACTTGGGTTGGATTGCGTGCTTGTGGACTTTAGGTGCTTTGGAGTTTAGAATTGTAATTATTATGTATTAGAGTTTTAAATTGTAATCAATTGAAGAACTGTAGTGAGTATAGCCTTGGGGAAATCACACATGAGATAACTCCTCTTTCATAAGAGATGGTGAATTCTTATAGGTTATTCATCATTTCTCCATACTTTAAGTGTACACTCATTTGCTAATAATATGATCATTCCCTATTATGGGAGTAATCATATAACAAAGAAAGTATAACTATCCATAGTCAATATACCATGATAACCTTAAATCTAAGGATCACTTACACAAACATCACTTAGAGATTAATACTTTTGCATTTAAAGTACATCTCTATGCAGATCAATCTAGAGATTAAACTCTTCTCATCTATCTCTATAAGTTATAAAAGTATTCATAAGTCATTAAAAGATCCATGACTAAATATCATGATTCTCTGTAAGAAATCTATATTTCTAAAACTTATGAAACTCATGTTTTAGGAGCTTTCACTATGCCTTATCTGTGATGCCCCCACCTCTCCCTAGGGCGATCCTTAAGGTATCAGCGGGCCGCTTATCCAACTCTTTTCAGGACTCATGCACTCAATCTAGTTTAATAGACATTCACAGGTCAAACTTAGACGTCGGATTAAGGAAACACTTCAATTATACAAGCCATATTCCTTTAAGGCTATCATTTAGTATTACAATCCAAATCCCATAAATATAACAAAGTTTACACTTCAACTATCTCAAAAAGTCATACAAGAGATATCTACTAGCACCACACAAAATCACTAGTCTATAGCCTCTAAATTCCATTTCCCAAACCTGTTAAGGAAAACAACTTGGCGTGAGACAGCGCTCAGTGAGGCCAAGAAAACAAGCAAGCAAGCAAGAAGCACTAAACAAAGTAAATAGCACACTTAATAAGATTATCACATAACGAGCAAGTTGGAAATAAAACACAAGTAGAAGGATTCGGGAGCTTTCAGGAGCTATTTCCACATCACGGCCGGTTCAAGTCATCTTTGGTTGACCCTCCATCAACCCAAGTAGTAACATGTCCATAGAACTCCACTTACTTCCTCCAACCACCATATCAACCTCTCGGATCCGGAAGCAAACAAGCATGAGGTGGTAATACTATTCCAGTATACCAAGAAAAACCTCACAAGATTAAGCTATAACATTTTCCTATAGTTCTCCAAGTTCCTCAACCAAGCCTTTGCCGGCTCGAGTAACAAGGTTTGCCAATGGGTTGGGATGTCCCTAGAAGTATGGTTGGTCGATGAGACAACACTCCAATCAACTTAGATTCGATCATAGCACTGAGTCGGGATGAGAGGCACCTCCCACCGAATAAGGTATGGTACATACTGTCGCTCAGTGCTCTCAAATAACAAGCATATTTGAGTACAAGAGCATGTTATACCAATTCATATCACAAGTATGAAGTATCCAAGAGAGAGAAAGAGAGAGGGCGATAAAGTACACCCTCACCTCGGTAGTTTACAAATCACGGAATCACATAACATTTGTATAAGTATCACTTCAATCATATTAACATGAAACATACACTTGACACTCACCAAAGGTCAAGAGCAAGCGAGAGCAAATCAGGAAATCAATCAAACTCCTCGGTGTCCACGTGATCACCTGAGACATGCATAATCAAAGTTATACTCAACCAAGGTCAACTTCCAAGCAATCAAGTTTTCCGATCTAAGTCAAGAGAAATCCCATGTGATTGGAAAAATCCATTTTTCCAAGTATGAAATGGTGTGCAAATAATCAAAAGGTTAGGCTTGAAAACCAAGAAATGTTTCCAAGACATTTTTAAACTTTGACACTTTCTCTTAAGAATTTCAGTTTTTGTAACATTTTTTGAAAAATCATAACTTAAGTTCTATAAGTCCAAAAATTGCGAGTCTTATACCATTGGAAAATAGACTCAATGAATTAAAACTCTCTAGAAGACACTTATAAAAGATTCAAATCAGATTCCAGTCAAATTTTCATTCAAAATTGCTGCTATAGTAAAAACAGAGCATAATAGTCTTGAATTTCAGTCAACTTTGAAAATTCTCCAAAATTCATAGAAATCGAACTAGTCCTTGAAATTTACACCACTGAAAGAACTCCGAGTCTAGTTTCAAATGCAATATACAAAACTCAATTTGTATTTTTTTACACTAAGATATAATAGTTTCTGAAAGCTACTTTTCAAAACCTGTTATACTAAATTTTTAGAAATACACTTGTGGAAGTTTTCTCTTTTCCTTTCTTTTAAAATCAGTTTTGTTGCTCCAATCAAAGAGTATCTAAGGGCCATTGTTTTGGCAAACTTTTTACTCAAGAAGAGGCTCTAAAACTGAAAATTGTCAGCTCAAATCTTTGGCCATAAGTGTGGCCTTAAAACAGAAATTTTTGAGCTTCAAGTTGGAGCCAAATTGGGGTTTCTAAAACCAAAAGTTTTAGCACATGATTGGGGTAAAAATGAAGTTCTAAAACCTAAAAATTTTGCTCCAATTTCTTGGCTAAAGAAAGGATTTGAAAGCTGAAAATTTCACCAAAATTTCAAGCATAAAAGCTCACTTTACATGCTACCAAAACAACCAACAAAATCACAATCTTGCAAGCTAATTAAAGAGGTAAAATTCAAGCAATATACATAATCATCCAACCATTTTAAGCACATAATACCTCAAGGCCTTTACCTAAGAGTAAATCAAGAAAGCAAGTAAAATATCCTCAAGACCTCTACCTAATGTCAAGGTTCATGGAATCCATCAACAACCCAATCTTGTTTTGCTAAGATCTAGCTAAAAATGAAAGAAAGATTGAAGCTTTAAAGAGTTTTACCTTCTTCCCCAAATGTCAAGCAAGATCTCTAGAAACCAAGCACTAAATCCCCAAGATTCTTCCTTCCACCAAGCTTTTCACCAAGCTTGAGGATGATCCAAAGTTTGAACAAGAATGGAAGCAAGATTTGAGCAAGATTTGGAGGATGAAATTGAAGCTCAAAGCCAAGGGAAATGGGGGAGGGGAATTTGGCAGCAATGAGAAGAGAGAGAGAGGGTTTTGTGAGCTTTTTGGTGCAGTGAAAAAGTGAAAGAAAGAAGAGACATAAAGCTACTTTTAAAGGTACAAAAGTCAACTTTGAATAGTAACCCATTAATGCTCCTAATTGAACTTAACTCTAATCACTCATTTCTAATCCTTCAATTAGCTTTTCTTAGTCTACAAATGATCATCCTTACTCTTCAAGATTGCTTCACTCTTAGAACAAATGTTTGCCTCGAAAAACATGCTTTCTCCAATTTCACTATTTAAGTGATAGAAAAATTAATTTAATAGTAAACATTTTTAAGAAATAAAAATAAGGCAATGCACAATGTAAATGCAATTAATATGATTAAAATAAATTAATCAGGGAAAATGAATAAATAATTAAATAAATAGGTCAGATAAAATAATTTTCGGGTCCTCACATTATCATTATGAAATGCAAACTCCAATTCCATGCATTTGTTCGATTTCCTTTTGTGATACTTGAAACTCTTTCAAACTTTAAGTTCTATCTTTCTGCCGCTATTTTATCTAGAATAAATCATATATCTAGAAAATAGTAGTTTTAGAGTTAAAACACTTTTACTCTTGGAGATGATAGAATTATAAAATTTTTGGAGAAAATAAGGAAACTAGCATATGTACTAAGGAAAAATTAAACCAAATGAAGTAAGGAAAGCTTATTTGCTCTTCTTCTTTTGGCCTTTTTTTCCTTTCTTTAATTCTCAAGAACATTTCATGAAAGGTCTTAATCAATCCTTAACTCCACTTTATCCGATTACAAATGACTACTTCATAAGTAGCACAATCTAAACTTTCACAAAGATTTAGATTATATAACACTTCATATCTCATATGGTATACTTTGAACAAATATGTTCATGGAACAAGATTTAGTGTGTAGGAGGCAATTTTATTTAGGACAAACTCCAAAACTATTTTGGTAAACTTGCACGGGACATCTTATCTTATAAGATACATTATTTTACTTGAGAATCTCACTCTCCTGTAGATAATCTTGAAACCCTTAAGTTAACGATTCTCCATCTTGATCAAATCTTGATGTTTCAATACTTGACCAAATTATTTCTCTACTTTATACTTAAATCTCTTAACATCTCAAAGTCTTGGATTTGAACCTCAAAGATACACATCCATTTTGAATTGTTATTAGTAAAGGTAATAAAGTATGAGAAATAATCAACTCTAGCATGAATTGTTCATGTCCCATATACATCCCAATGTATGGATCCTAACAATTCTTTAAACCTTTTCCATAAAAGATCAAATGAGTCGTTTATTAGTGAATAAGACTCATATATCACAAATGATTCATAATAAATTGGGTCAAATCATTATGTGATTTGAAAAATATGCTTCTTATTCAAAATGCTAAAGATGGATTTAAATCATCTAACATTATATTGAGAAATGGACTTTCTTTTAATTTAGAAAATAATAACGCTTATTAAGTTTTAAAATAAATCCATTAGTTAATCTCAATTATAATCTCAAAATGAAACTTTCACAAAGTTGTATTTTAAAACCATGTTTTGAAAGTTTGTATCATAAGGCAATTCTTTAAAACCTCTTAACTTATCAACTATTGATAATTACTCCACCTTGTCAACTCTTGATAAGTAATTCCTTTTAGTCAATGTTTGACTAATAGTGCATGACAAAATTTTGATTGATGTAAATTTCTAAATATAGTTAATCATTCTCCAATAATTCAACATTTAACTAGAGAAGTTTTTGTCATCTTGTAATGGAATTATTATTCAAGGATTTCATATATCTTATACATTGATTGTTCATCGTTCAACTCTTGATGTGTAACTATAGTAAAATAAATTGAAACCTTTTGTAGTATAGGAGATTTAGGAATCAACTACGATATACTATCATCATCTCCTTTTGCTTACCTATAAGCAATTCTTATTAATTCCATTACATCTTCCATGATCGGAAGTGTTAAGATTTTAAAGGACATAGCCAAATTTTTATTGAGAACTTTTCTCAACTTAATTTGCCAATCCAAGAAATTAGAAATATCAAATATATTGAGAATAATATGCAACTATTCATAATTTCTACATAGATAGTAAAGATAAAAGAGAATTGCTATTTTTGCAAAACAAAAGCAAGTGAAAATGACATAACAAATTAAATTTGGTTTTGTTCCCATTATTTTATTTAAATCTATAACCCTCTTATATAGATTCGTGAATTTCAAAAAATTCTTAGTAGGATAGAATCCCATTTAGTTAATTTGATCTTGATTGTGATCAATAAATCAAAATAATTTCAACAAGTAGGTACTTATTACCAATTACAACTATTGTAACTTCTAGATAGTTTAGTTATCAACTTTTGATAAATCACATGATATGTGTTACCCAACCTTTGCCTCTAAAACTTTATGACCTTGAATGTACTCAACAAGTCATAAGTTTAATTAAATCATACCCATTATTCTGAAATCTCATCTCATAGTTAAAACTTCTCGTGGTAAAGCAAGCTTGAGTGCACTCAACAAGTTAACTCAAACATGATTTCATTTTAACTATAATAATGGAAGGCAACTTAAGTCTTGAATTATTATTTGAGTGGAGGAATTTTAAACATGTTATATTCCAAGTTGGTCTTATCAAATATATAGCATGCAGATCCATTCATCAACATAAATTAAAAACATACTATAATTAAATATGGATGATTATGAACTTTATTTCTAGCCTAGTTTCCTTGAGCCAAAAGGAAACTAGATAGTCAAACTAAGAGACAAGCAACATCTGCATACCCTATACGCCTTTTGTATGTCCGCCACAGTAGAATTTGTACCATCTCCATCTCCTTTGTATATTACAAATGTAAATCTATTCTAAACATTTTAGATCTTCACCCTCTCCCTATTCCTAATATAGTACATTACATAATATGGGAGAAACCTTGAGTTACATTCAAGAGGAGTGAAATGAGAAGAGAATTTATGTTGAGAATATACAGAGAAGGTAAGACACGTAGTCCCTATTTCAAAAATACCAAAACCATACCATACATACATTCAACCATTCACAATCACATTGGTTTTAATTCATAATCATCCATCATACATTCATAAAGTACAATATTAAATGAAAGTATAAATATTTACTTAGTTCTAATCATGTATCATTATATGCGCAAGCCTTTAATGTCAAGAGGTTTCAATTCAAGAGGTTTAAAAAATTAATTGAAACAAATTCAATTGAATAATTTTTTAATTTCTAGAAATAAACTTAGCGACAGAGATTTAGCTTTAGCGACAAAAATCCTTCATAAGGAATCTATCGCCAAAACGTTTGGTGACACTTGGCCCAAGCCCGACATCAAACTCATGTCCGGACTTTGATTGTTCATGTGACCAATCACCAAGTCCGAGGCCGTACTTGTGTCCGGAGTTTGGTCCGGACTTGCTCTGGACTTGCAAGTCACAACTTTTGTGAGTTTATTTCCTTTTTTTTTTTTAGAATCACTACAAAGAAATTTTTTTGGCAATTCCAATAAATTGGAAACCATTATTTTTAATCACATTAAAACAACTATGGTTTCCAAATTATTTTAGAAATCCAAACTTGGCAAAATATAATTAGAAACCTATGTTTCTTAGGAAATCATATTTCTTTGGGAATTTGGATTCCAACTTTTGGTTAATTCCTTTTGTTATGGAAAACACATTATAATCCCATTAAAATGTTTTTCCATACTTTAAAACCATGATAAGAAACTTTTACAATCAAATGATAATTCAAGTCAAAATAAGGATTTTCTAGTCTAATTAGAATTTCCTAATTCACTTGTTTTTGGAAATTTTTCTTTAAACCATTTTAGAATCTCAAATACTAACTTTAGATCACTTTCTTAATTTAATCTTATTAAATTAAAAAGTTTCTAAAAGTATTTGAACACCTCCCAAATTTAATCTTATGAAATTGAAAAGTTTCCAAAGTTGGTTCACTTCTTAATTCTAGTCTCACTAAAATTAAGTAAATTTCCAAAACTTAATTGAACAACTCATTGTCCAATTTGAATTTCTAAAATTTTTAGAAAATACCATAATTCTAACCATATTAAAATTACAGGAAATTTCCATGTTAGTTTAGAAACCCAAACAAAAAGGAAATCAATGACCAAATCCTATTTGTCATTGGAAACTAACTTGTTTCTTAAGTTTCCTTTTTCCAGACCATTTCCAGCACCAATGAACCAACCAAAAACCATCAAGGTTCCTCGTCAAAGTCACCAGACATGGAAACATTAATTAAGGTAGGCACAATGACAGTAGGTAATGAAAATTCACATATGGAGCCACAAGAGCAGTAAACTAGATATTACTAGTACGCAACGATGTAAACCCAATTTGTAGCTGCCACCATCAGTTTCCCTTAATGATTAATCACATTAATCAAAACCCATTGGTTCGTTTCCAATTAAAAACCTTGAACAAAAAACCAGACTATTTAGTTGACCAGTCCCGTAAGCAAAATACCCAGTCCCCTAAGCAAAATACCCACAATATGTGACCAGTCACACTAATCACATACGCAGCCCATGATCGTATGATCAATCACAATATGATTAGTATGTGCTTGCGGGACCAATAGGCTTGCTAAGAATGTTTCTAATGCAAGCCTTTTTCATCCATTTCTTTTTCTTTTTCTTTTTCTTTCGTGATCTCATCATCTGAAGACAAATGTGAAACATATTATCATGATTGAAAGTCTCAAACTTTTCATGAATTTTCACATAATGAGAAACAACTTTTTTTAAGAAAATTCATTCAATGAAAAATCATCAAATCTTTGAAACCTTTCCAAAAATTTATTTTTCATCAAAACTATAATTTTTTTAAAGCTCTTGAATCGCATATAATGAAATCTAATTTGACATACATGGCAACTAAATAAACAAGTTACATGGTTTAACCAAAGTTGACTCTGATACATTTGTTAGAATCGTAGAGATAAATGCAACGGAAATTTAAAAATTTTGGAAAAATTTAAAAATTTTGATTCCTTACAACAGATCGTTTTTTGATTAAATTTATGTAACATAGAGTTAGTTCAAGAATATTACCTCAATCCGTGAAAACCTCCTTGAACATGGTGGAGATTTAACATATAGGATGGCAAAGAGATCCACATAGCCGCACATGCGTCCGACCTCTAACAGTGATTCACACGAACCTCTTTAACTAGAATTTTGAAAGTCAAATTAGTTTAAACTAGATTGGTTCTAGTTATTGCCAAAATAGCCACACACAAGTCCATTAAATTAACCCTAGTTTTGCACCATGAAAACTCGTCCCAACATGAGAAATTAGATATGAGATTTTTTTTTCTTCTTTTCTTGGACGAATTTTGGGCATTTTTCTCTTAAGATTTTTCTCAAAAATCTAACAAGACAATTTGTGTGTTAATACATCTTGCTAGCAAAAGTTTGGTGAGTATTTATAGACAAATAAGTTGTCAAATCCTTATGGAAACTTGAAATCAGTTTTCAATAGGATTTAGCTTCCTTATTTTAATATAACTCTTGTATTTGGAAGACTAAAACTGATTTGCACTATAAGTCCCTCAAGTTTTATTTGTCTCACAAATTAAACTATAAGTTATAAAAACTTATCTATCAAGTCCCCACTTGATATTCATTTAATCCAGTTAAAGAAGTTCTTAATGTGTGTGACCCATTAGCTTCTCATATATATTGGCAATAAGTATGAGTTATAATTCTTAATAAATAAGAACTAGATAAATTAAAACTCCTTTTAATTTATCATTGATTTCACAAATCAATCAACTCATACTTATAGATCAAGATTAGCATCTACCAATGCATCATGACTATCCAAGTAATGAGAAAAGTCAAGTGGATGACTTCACCTTTCAGTAAATGCTTGTTGTGTAACTAATATCCTTTTACTACATTTGTCTCATATTAATCTTGGAATAAGTTGTACCTATTCCATTATGTGATTAATGCTCTTTTTTTGAACTAAAATATAACTCCAATGAAGAAGTACTTAGAAAGGCTTTCTAAGATCTCCCACTTAGCACTAAGATTTTCGAGTTATATTTCTACAAGAGGTCAGACATGAGATAACTTTTTTTTCATAAGATGTGGTAAATCCTTATAGATTATTCACCATCTTTCCATACTTCAAGTATACACTCATTTGCTAATGATGCTAGTATTCCCTATTACAAGAACAATTATATAACAAAGAAAGTATAACTATCCATATTCAAGATACCATGATAACCTTAAATCTAAGGATCATTTACACAAATGTCACTTAGAGATTAATACTTTGGCATTTAAAGTATATCTCTTTGCGGATCAATCTAGTGAAATTGATCATATCATCAAGCACCCATATACTTGTTTAGGTGTCTTACACACCATAGTAGATGAGATCTACTACTTCTCTTATAGAAGAGACCTATTACATGCTAGTCTAATCATATTAACAATGTCATTTCTTGTTAATACTTTGACTAGAGATATTTAAGAATAAAATGTATTTATGATCGAATGAACCTCACCATCATAACTCTTATGATTTCATCGATTAGGTTTATTCTAAGGGCTTTATCATACTTATATAAATATATAAGCAATCAATATGATAAAAATGTCATTTATTATTACGTAAATAGTTAAAGTGTATATTAAACCCTCTAACTTGATTGACTTTGAAGCATACACACTAACGTGTATATCCAGAGTGAATACATGTATGTGCATGTTGTATACGTAGTGTAATTGCACAGAAGATTTGTTGTATAATTAGACAAAAATGAGAGCATAATTGTATATTATACCCAAACAAAAACTCTTTTATAGTAAATTAGATGTTAAGAAAATGATCACTTTAAACGGAACAATAGAATTACAAAACATATGTAGGTATGAAATGCACAATATACTAAACTTATGCATTATATGAAATTACACAAATCAATACCTAACACTAGATGCTATTAAAGTTAAATAATCTATGTGCCTGTTTTTTGTTGGTCAGTGATTATTTTGTTTCTATACTATGAAATGTCTTCATCTCTAGGCATAGGGAAATATTTTATAATGAGGAAAAAGAATTTACAATAATTAAAGAAAATGAATATCCAATTTCAATGTAAAATTTCCTTTAGGAATTTGTTAGTTTGTTTCTGTTACAACATGAGTGCTACCTACAAGGTGCAAAAGTGTTGTAAAGTATCTAGTTTGAGTCTAAAACTAAATTCCAACATTGTGATCCCCTGTTTGTTAGAGTAAACTCACCTACAATCTTGTCACTACTAGTATTCTTCTGTTATTGGAGACGGTTGTTGTTCTGCCAAGTACCAAATTCAAAGGCACTATGGTGCGTTTGTATGGCAAAAAAGATCACGTGAAATGATAGGCTAGTTTCCAAATTAACAACATAAGATTTTAAGATATAGTTAACAATTAATTAATTAGGATCTGTTCTCAATTGATTCTAATTTGGTAAAAGTTAATTTTGTAAAATTGATTATTAAAATCACATTTTTTTTAGAATAACTCATCTATCCTCATTTACTAGTTAAAAAGCTATTTTAATAAGACTAAGTCTTATATGCACTTACAGTATATATACTATCATGCATTCTCAAAAGCAAAAAAGTTAAAAAACTAACTTTGACAAAAGATTGCCATGTTACCCTTATATGCTACATGAATGAATTTTTGGGCTAATTAAATAATTTTTTGATATAATTAATAATTTTTCTTATGAAAATCAAATGGGGAATATGTAATAAAAATAACGGATACATTGATGAATCTAGAAGTGAGATGAGAATAGGAAGAAAATAGAATGACCTTAAAAAGTTATCTAATCTTTAAGTAGCGTAGTAATTATAGTGAAATTTAAAGGTTAATTTTGTCTACATGAAAAAGTAGATTAGAATCAGAATCTAAAAGCGTCTCAAGACTTGCTTCTGATTTTTAGCTTTTTTAGCCCCAAAAAAAGTCTGAAATTAATTTTTGAAAATCAGTTGAGAATACAACAAAATAACTTTTCAAAATTAAAATTAAAATTAGATTTCCAAAATCAATTGAAAAAAGTTTATACAACTGTCTCTATTCTTGCTTTGTATACAAATATATACTTGCCAAACTAGACTTCGGCATTCACATGTTTTCTTTAAAAACAAAAAAGAAAAAGAGAACAAGAATAAAGCTAATTAAGAAAGAAACTACGTACGTACCCCTTCCCTTTTTGGCTTCTCTTGTTAGTGTTTGCCTTAGTCACATCTTTTACTATGCCATATGAAATTCATGCTGGAATCTTGTGATTGTAGTAAGCCTATCTTGCGATGGTAGCAACTAGTAAGTACTTAGATGCATTACTTGGGGATCTTTCTAAAGCAGGACAGTCTCAACCAAGGTGTGATATATGAGGAGGCCTTTCTTTGACTGGACTAGGATTGCCTTTGTAAAACAAATGCTAATATGATTTCCTAAATCTGATACCAAACTTTAATGTCCATGTCAAAACCAATGTATATCATTGAAATAACTGTTGTATTGGATCATGAACCTAGGAGTTTTTGTATCAAACTAAAGAAGGGGTCCATATATAAGTTAGTTGATGAAATGGCAGATTTGCCATGAATGCTTAAGTGGACTAGGGAAGGTGGTCTGGGTTCAGCGCAAGGGTCTACCAATGAAGACGTAGCTTGCTATTTCCATTAATACGTTACTTGCATTTATCATTTGATCAGAAACCAAATGGTGCTTAATAGATAGGTAACAGACCAATTCCAACTCGCTTGACCTCTCAGATGGAGTATCGATTTATATGCTGTGCTCTTCTTTACTGTGCTTTCTCAAGTATTCTCCCTAACACGAATCGTTAAGTCATATAAAACAGTAGCATACTTCCTTGTCTTGTATTGCTTTTCCACAAGTTACAATGATGTTTGTTAGTTTACTCTATTAAGTAACATGAGAAACTGAACAAGCTAGAGTTCATGTAAATTAATGTCATGGCTTGTTTCTTAGGATATGCATTATGCATGTGAATGTGAATGGTGATGAACATTCGCTTGTAAGATGATTGTGAGTGCTGTTAGTTAAAGAGTTGCGTTCCATTTTCCCGGCTTTAACACTTTTATACCCTATGTGTGGCAGACAATACCAAACAACAAAAATAGCTCGTTGAGAGCAGTAAGAAGAAAGAACAAGAACAAGAACATCAAAGCGAGAGTTCTGAAGAAACTGAAACTGAAATAAAAACTGAAGGTGATGCTGAAGATAAAGATGGAACCAATCCTGATGCAGATGATGCTTCAGATGGGACAGAGGGAAATGTTCCTCCAACTGGATTAGTCTCTTAGATTAGTGTATCTTTATTTTGGCTAAGGCTGAGGATAACACCAAAGCATTTATGTTCTTGCCAAAGCAGTTTCTACAAGCTACCAATGCTATCCTCAATGAGTTAAGGCGTCACTCTAATCTCTCCCATCTCTTACGGCTATGAAGCATCCGATCACCGAATGCGTCTTCCTGTCCAAACGAGCGTTAAACCTTGTCCGGTTTTCTGGGACAAATTTTTTCCTTTCTCTTTTGTCACCAATTTCAACCATGTTTCCCAACACAAAGCGAGCTAATATTTGCAGTAGATACTTGGTTTCGAGTACTCCAACTGTTGTTGTGACCACTGGCCAGATCCAAATGGATTACTGAAGCAATTTAACACAATAAAATAGTGCATAGTTTGGGAAAACAGAACTGAACTCAGCTTTCATTAACAGAAGTGCAGAAATTCAAACTTCAGAGACTGAGAATTGATGGAAAATGAGATGATTCAATGTTACAAATTTTAAAATACAACTTTTTTATGGACTCCAGTGGCACCTCATTACTTGTCCCCTACTCTTCATCTTGTATCAGATCAAGTTTTCTTGAAGGACACGTGTCTTGACGACATAACTGTTTCATCAGCTATACTTGCGGGTTTTTTGAGATATCACTGAATGGTTTTGTCGCCACTGCAGCCGAGCAAGTGAAACGGTCTGCACGTGTCAGCCCCAAATAAAAGTCAACCCATGACGTTGAGCAATCTTTACATTGACAAAGACGAGTCTCTACTAAACAAATAATAAATTAATTTTTTATATACTAACAGTGTAATGATTTTTTTTTTACTAACACTTATAAATGTATATTTTTAGTAATTTTTTTATAAATTAACTTTTTATACTAACATGAATTCAAATTTGAATCCATCTTATGTGACAATGATATATTCTTGGTAGTGTAAAAAAAAAAAAAAAGGTACGCTAACAATGTATAAAAAAACTTAATAGTAAGGCCACTAATGTCTACACATGCCCATTGTAAGTCAAGGTCAAGAAAAAAATCAAGCAACTGTACTAAGTTGGTCTAGTCTAATAAATTGCAAAAATAAATAATGCACAAGTGAATTATGAGGGGTCCAAATTGAGGCCTAAACTGATAAACTGGGAATAAAACAACAACGTTTCGTGATTTAGAAACTTCACTCGCTGCACAAATTATTTATTACAATCAAATGACAATTTAGGAATTGACGGTAACTATTTACTTTGGAAAATGATATTCACATCCTCTTTTAAGTTTAATGAATAACCTTCTCACTTTTTTGTTAGCATGAAAGGCCCAAAATTGGATTGGTGGAAATAATTTTAGTCCTTTGACAAAATGAAAGAGTGGGAAGGGTTTAAAGGAACTAAAATGGGTGTGAAACCCCTTAATTTTGAATGAGACATTCCAAGTGTTTTATCCTTGCAAGCTCAAGAAAATGAAGAAAATACTGTGAATCCTTCTCAATCGACCAAATCTCCTCTAGTGTACCAAAAAAGTAGTTTTTCATATGTTCTTCAAAGTTAATACTACTATGATAGTTTACTAAAAAGATTTCTAAATTTTCACTTTTTATTCTTTAAACATAAATGAGCATAACGACATTGGGAATTTAAAGAGAATTTCATTTTTTTTCTAACTGATAAATAGGAAATACAAACTAATTTTTTTATGAAATAATTTCCTTGATTTAAAAAAAAAAAAGAAAAACAGACAGAAAAAGATGAAAGAGAGTTGGTGAACATTGAATTGTATTTGATGTAATCACAAGAAGAGGACAAGATTGAAGTTTCAAATGTTAGGGTAGCACTGAGGTCATTTTCTAGAAGATGGTAACATGAAATCTTTAAAGGGAGAAAAAGAAGCAAATTGATAAAGATCTAGTCTTGTAAAGACGTAATAGAAAATTCAAAGTAAAAGAATGATGGGTATTAGCGTTGATTTTGTTACAGACTAATAACCCTAATAATTGGAGTCTTCTTTTAAGCAAATAGTCTTCTTACGGAAAAGTCCACGTATGTGATCCCTTTCAATGTTGCTTCTTGAAAAAACCCACGAGTACATATCAAGGAAAAAAACAAAGGATCCCAATTGGTGGTACATAATTTTCTCCAAAGGTTGAAAGTTTGTCCAGTACAATGCACATAAGAGATTGAGGAGTTAGAAGCAACAGTTTCACTGTTTGGATTAAATTGACCTTTTAATATGGCAATTTCTCGTTCTCTTGAAATGCATATATCTACTGATCTAAATCAAACCAATTGAGTTTTCTAAATGGAATTATTTCTGGATTCTAAGTACTTAACACAAATTAAGCTCAAAAAAATCTGCCAAGCACCTTTGAAAAAAATAAAGTGATACTAATCACCTTTTGAGAATGATCATTTTTATTTTTTTGTTAAACATGTTTGATTAAAGCAGACAAAGAAGATGATTGAATAGAAATCATCTCCTAATAGTCTAAATTTTGGCTGACAAGAACATTGATCTAGTTTGAAATTACATCTCTTCACCGATATAAAACCATATGTAAATGGAAAGTTGGAAAGTGAACATGTATTATGGTGTACCATAAATTACAAAAAGTCAAAAACCATCTGGAATAGGTAGAAAAAAAATCCTGGGCTCAAGGGAAAGGTATCATCCAATGTCTAAGAAAAACACGTCCCTGGAGGCTGGAGCTTCTGGAAATTGAATACATAGAAACGTACCATCTAATTTGCAACCTAAAAAGAAAATAAAATAATGAAAGACAGCGAGAGAACAACTAAAAAGATAACCAAAATTACAAATACTTGAAATGTTCTGAAGTCAAAATTTAAGCATCTTTTGTTTCTGTAAGTGCTAAGTTTGTTATTTTAATGGCAATGAAAAAGGGGTTGTTTAACAACACGCAAACTGCAAGGTGGTTATTTTTCTGATATTAGAAGGTAGGTCTTCATCTTTCCTAAATCTTATGCTAAAGTCCAGGAGGCCTGTTTAATAATAAAGGTAAGAATCCATGCCAAGTTCCCAAATCTATTTTAGATGGATTTAGTTTTCATTAGGGGGGCAAAAAAGAAAAAGAACTGCTAGTTTTGCTCTATTCTGTCAAGTTAAAGTGAACTAGGATGATACACCAAGCATAAATTGTCACAATATATTTGCTATATCTGTAGCTGAGTTAAGAATGTGATCTTGGACATTCGACATAGTGTCAAACAGGATTTTATAAAGATTTTTCCAATGAGTGCTCATACAATACTTATTACTTCACCTAATTTAGACAACATCATTTTAATGCATACATTTATAATTGTTATGCCCATTACATCTAAAGTGTTTTTCCAATTCAAAGTTAACTCCCTTTTCAGCAATTCAAGCTTATCTTTGATGGCTCTGTTTCTGCACTTAACAAAGTGTTCAGAATTGGTATCGCCATTCGTGATCATGAAGGAAATCTTATTGCTGGTTTGTCTAAGAAATTTGAAGGTTTAGTAAATGCGGAGTTGGCTGAAGCTTATGCTGCAAGGGAAGCCATCTTTCTAGCTTGAAATCTTCTGATCCCAAGCTTTAATCTTGAGGGTGATGCCCAATCAGTCCTCCAAATTTTGCAGTAGCATGATGATGATATTCTCTCTAGTTTAGGACCTATCATTGAAGATGTGCAATTGGTTTTGTTTGATCTTGAATGGATTCTTAGGAAAGTAAATAAAGTTGCACATACTTTAATAAATTATGCTAAAACTGCCAACCTAACCGAATTTCTATGAAAATTTTCACTGATTTTGTCAAACAAATTGTGTTAGACGATTTTTAACTAATTCATTAATAACATTTCGTTTGGATTTTCTATGAAAAAAAGTGTTTTCTTATCTAATCTTAATTTTTTTTTAATATTAGCACCCAGAGCCTCTCTTGATGGGTGTCTATTGGGTTCCAAAAGTCAGAAAAACCCCTTCTATATTATCATTTGAAGAGTCAGCAACTATATCGAGAGTGATAACTTTCCCAAATTTGTCATCATGAGTGTACAGTCTTTTATCTTTATCACATTTTAATTGACTATTGAGATATTCCACTATTGCAGCCGAGTCTACAGTGGGGGCAGGTAGTTTTCTTGTGATGCAAACTTTTAGTCCAGCCGGGGACAAGTTGTCAGATATTATTCTTGCTTCTTGGCATTTAATGTGACAACTTTTTCCACAAGTTTGAGGTCTTTGATACTATTTTCTTTTTCGAATTTTATTTTGTGTAAAAGTCAATCTTCTATGCACACTGTTAAGACTTTTTACCAAATCAAAAGCGACAAGAAAACATGTCGTTCTTTTCAATATTTCATCAGCGCTCCTATACGTGTGCATCGTTATCGTAATCAAGTAGGACTTTACGTTACAAGGTAAAGACACACAAATAGCAATTAGGTGCAATTATTGTATTTGTTTTTTCAAAATTCCATACACTCTTATATATATTCGTGTTTGATATGGGGTAAACACAATTTTAGTCCCTAATATCTAGCACCTACATGATTTTCGTCCTTGAAATTTTAGCAAGAACAAATCTAGTTCCAATGTTTTCCACATGTGCTGTTTTAATCTCTAAGGTTTTGACAACAATAAATCTGATCCCAAATGTATCCAATTTAAAGAAGATCTAGGACATTTGAAGAATTCTTTAAGGGATAATTTCAGAAACCTCTCTTGAGGTTTGTAGTAATATCATTTGGTTCCCTTAAACTTTAAAAAAATCTCATATGCCTCCCTTATTTTTAACTTTTTGTAACTTTATCACCCCATTTCAGAAAATATCATTTAAAAATTCATTTTGAGTGAGATAAAATATTTCTATTCCCAAAGTACCCTTTTCTTGTGAACCCTTTAGTTTTCATAACAAACCAAGTTAAATCCTTAAGAATTACAACACAGTAATTAGGTTGAAAGATCTTTTATAATTTTCAAATGATTCAAGAAATGAAAAAAAATAGTTACAATTAGAACATTTTACACTTTGAAAATACCTTAAATAAATTCCTAAACGCATTGTTAATAATTTATCTTTCTCTTTTTCTACGTCATCAATTTAGACAGAATGTTAGGACATTAAAAAAATTCTAAACAATTTACAAATTTCTAAATTCATCCAAAAATATTCTATAATAAAGAAAATTACTTTTATGTTTTTGAAAGTATCTCAATTGAGATTATAAACATAATTTAGACATTTTTTTTTGTTTCTAATATTCAATTCATCAATCTATACAAAAAATGCAGAAAGTTTAAATTTCTTAATTTTTAAACTCCTTAAATTAATGAAAGCACTTTACAGTGAATGAAATATTTTTTCCAACTTGAAGCATCTTAAACATACTTTTAAATAATAATCTTTTATAACTTAAAAACACTTACTGATATAATTTATTCTATTACAATTATTTTTTCACTCTGTTTGTCTTTATTTTTAAGTTTTTAAAATATATCTTCACTCTTGGAAAAATAATAGGATAACATAAGGGCAATTTTGGCATGAAAACATTTGCTCTCGCCAAATATGAGTTTTTTAATAATATTTTTTGAAATGGGTTAGTAATGTTACAAAAAGTTGAAAATAAGGGAGGTAGATGAGATTTTTCAAAGTTGAGGGGTACCAAGTGATATTACTATAAACCTCAGGGGAGGTTTCTGAAATTATTGCATTCTTTAAACTATTGAAAGAATTTAGCCACGTACAATCATGTGTTTGTTCATAAATTTAAAAACAAACAAGCAAAATAGCGACTTACTTTAAGCAACAAGATCAAAGACTAATGACTTGTGTGCTAGCTAATTAACCAATTTGAAAAAGGGAAAAAGTTATTAAACTACAAAATTGAAATCAGGTGGAGCACCCAATTCATTGAACCACAACTCATGTTCACTCTCTATTACCATTGGCCCCAGCCAAAAAACCTTAACATTATTTTCTGAGAATGGTTTAAAAAACAAATTTCTTATTGTTTATTGGTTAATTAGTTATTTACATGCCATAACATAAATTATTTTTATTGCACAAAGTCAGCCTTTTTTCTAATTAATTTAATAAAGTCAGCCTTTTTTCTAATTAATTTGATAAAAACATGAGTGACTAAGTCGGTAATTGGAAAAATCCATCAATTATCATTTATCACTTCAAATTGGGAAACACTGGGGACTATATTTATTATTACTAAAACTTTAGGGATTAAAAGTGCACTAGATATCAAATATTAGGGAACAAATTTATTTTGTATGAAACTTTCGGAACTGAAATCGTACAAATACCAAACATATGGATTGAAACTGCATTTCTCCCTTTCCATACATTGAGTCGTATTTTCAAGCAAAATCCACGCATACAACAAAATTTTACAAACTTACGCCACATAGAAACAGCAGAGTCACATAATAACCCTCACCTTATCAGTTTGAAGTTTCTTTTTTCTTATGCTGTAGTCCACATATTGACTGACTTTATGCGACCAATAATGCACTCTCAAATGGGGGGAAAAGGTCAAACTGGAATCCTTTTTCCACAGAGAATTTTATTCAACAATAAATAGCGTGATGGCGGTATAAATAGCAACGTAGTTTTGAGTAATAGCTAGCCACCTGACAATACATTATGAGAACCACAAAAGCACACACATTCACACTTTAGAGATATGGAGGAGCTCAAGGTTCTAAGCAAGAATCACAAGGATGATGATGATGTTGCTCTTCCAGGTTTTAGGTTTCACCCAACAGATGAAGAGCTTGTTGGATTTTATCTTCGACGAAAAGTTGAAAGAAAACCCCTCCGGATCGAACTCATAAGGCAGGTTGACATCTACAAATACGATCCATGGGATTTACCTCTACCCAGTGAGTATAATTCTCCTCTGTTTCATAATATAATTTTTTACGATGCATAGATTCATAAAGTTCTTATTGTGTCTGTGGCTAAATATTGAGCACTGAATAACCACATCAAGTATTAGTACGAAATGGATAAATTTTCTTTTTGCTTTTTCAAAGAAATGGATGACTATCATGTTAATCACCAAGAAAGCATAAAGCAATTTGAAGCTGCTTTTAGATACATAACTGGTACCTGCAAACTGGTACCTGCAAACTTATACCAACAAGATCAGGGTTTATGTTGATAATTTGATCGATTTATAAACCGGTAATTAGTGTTAATCTACATAAAATAATTTCCAAGCCACACGTAAAAGAGCAATAGTATAGAATTCAGCAGGTTACTGTTGTGTTCACATGAAATTATTGAATATAAACAGTAAATTATGTATCCGTAAACACTCAATTAACCATTATTTTATAACCGGCTTGAGCACTGACTAGCTTTAGCTATAGACAGATTCAAATACTATAGGTGCGTTATCATGAATGGTAAGTAAATAGTGAGTAACAAAAAGATACATTTTATTGCTCATTGGCAATAGTTATTGATAAGTAATAACACTTGTCACATAGCCTTATTGCCTGATCGTCATCAATTTCCAGCTTATATTATTAGTCATTTGTAGTATACTTAATAAAGTTACTGGTGCACCTGCGATATGTGTTAGGTGATATTTATCATAAGTTTTTTTAATAATAATTATGTTGTGGTATCAAAAAAACTAAAACAAGAGGTCACTAATTGGATTAGTAATACATTGACATGTGATTAAATCACTTATGGCTAAACATGTCAAAGACTGACATTCCTTTTTTTTTTTTTTTTTGGTTAAAAGAAAATTAAACCATGTAATTATTGATGCCTGTTTGAAAAACTACATTAACAGCAGGTAAACATTTTGCTTTTTCGACCAACGGCCAAGCTTTTTGAGGCTGTTCTTGAACAAAAAAATTTTAGTCCTACAATCACGGCAGAAAGTGCTAACTAAGATCCTTTTAAGTTGACCAGGTTCAATTTGTTGAAGCAGTATATCTAGAGCAGGTTTGATTCTTTGCTTAGATTGAGTCAAAGATGTTTTAGCTCATCTAAATAGTTAAATTACCTTTCTGTTTGTCACATAAAATTAATTAGAATGAGGATTTACATCTAGCCATGCTACTTGTGTGTGAACCAGAATAAGAATCTGAAACATTCAAGGTAGTGACTTAAGTAAGCACTAAGCACTAACAGACCCTTCTTTCTTTTTTCGACAAGAATGATTTATATATATTGTCTAAATCTTTAGTTTAAAGTGATAAATTCAGCTTTAATTTTCTAAAAAAGAAAAAAAGAAGGAAACACGAGAAGGTAGCTCTGTTTTTCTTTACTCTTTGGGTAATGCTACATACACTCGAGTCACAAAGTGGTACAGAACACACACACACACACACAAACACCCCCCCACCACCCATAAAATCAATTCGACCTGTGACGAAAAGCATTCAAACCACTAGTACCCACCCATGGCTATGAAGTTCAAGTTGCAAAGAAGATGATAGTATTTTAATTAGCTTAGTTATTACCGTCATATTTAGTTCTATGTGGGTTATTACAATTGCAGAGAAAATGAAACTTCCCGTTTTCTTCAAAATTTGGCTTTTCTCTATGACTAAGTCCTTTTGCACGTTCAACTCATTGTTAATCACAGAGGTTGGCGCCGAGGGAGACAAAGAATTTTATTTCTTCTGCATGAGAGGAAGAAAGTATAGAAACAGTGTAAGACCAAATAGAGTTACTGGCTCAGGTTTCTGGAAGGCGACTGGAATCGACAAACCTATATATTCTAGTGGGGAGAGAATTCAATGCATCGGTCTCAAGAAATCCTTAGTCTATTACAGAGGAAGTGCCGGAAAAGGAACCAAAACTGATTGGATGATGCACGAGTTCCGGCTCCCACCTGGTTGGAATCATTCAACCCAACCTAATCCAAGAAATATTGCTCAGGAAACTGTAAGTTTGACTTGTTTCATCTTTGGCCTTGACTTTCTGCATCACTTTTCCTCTCAGGTCACATTACTGGTTCTTTTGAAAAAAAAAACAATCTAGTTGGGAAAATGTGAGATTTAAGAAGCAGCAAGGAGACAAGGAGATTAAAATGCAAAATCACTAATTTTGGGGGTTTCAACTTTGACCACTAAATTGAGGATTTCTCGACAAAATTACTGGTTCAATAGACAATTAATATTTCATGATTACGGGTGTTATACTCTGTGTAGTAATTGTGATATATGCCGTATTAACAATTAAAATACTGTTAAAAGAAAAAATTCCTGTTGGGTAGCTAGGAATTTTGCTGTACCTATGGATTCCATTGAATCCTAAGAAGATGCATTCAAAAGAATCGCCGGGTCTTCCAATATTAATAGGTTGGCTATTTCATCACATCATTTTCTTACTTAAAGCTTCTTTAATTTCGACCGCTGTCATGGAATGGTTCAACACAGTATTTACAATTTTCTGTCGAGTTTAAACATCAGGAATGTCCCACATGAATGTGACATTATTAAACTTTGAATAAGGTTGCTTGCATTTGCCTCAATCCATGAACCTCGCAGTCAATTATCTTTTAAGTTTGCTCGAAATGTCTTCATTATCATGATGTAAACTTTCATTCAATAGCGTTCAAATTTGGAGACCATAACTGCGGTGTGTAAAAGCAATGCAGTTACTTATAAGTGCCGTGGCGGAGCCACGATATTTGGGTAGGAGACAAAACTATACATGTAGAAAAATGTTTTTCTATGAGTGTAATTTTAAAAATATTAAATTGTACGTTAATTTTTTTTGTTCTTTGAATCGTAGTCCAAAGCAAAATATTTTAAACCAAAGTCTCATAACAATAGTTTGTTATGATCAAGATTATCTTAACAAAGCAATAGTAGGAATTGAGTCTCTAAAACATAATACGGTAGCTATATACCGCTTAATGGATAAGAATGTGTTTGCTACTCTATGAAATTTATATCAGTTACCCGCATCTCAATTTTCTCACTATACTTTAGTATCAATTTGTGGACAATAAACTATCACAAAATTCTAGTTCAAAGTACACAAATGCAATAGCTAATTAGCTCTAAATGTTCACTATTACATGTTTATAAAGAGGAAAAAAATAAAAATACATGTTTATGAAGAGATTATTTTGGAGACAATATATATGATCTTAAAAAGAAAATATGTAATATTAAAGTATTAAATATTTAAGTTTTATCAACCAATTGAAAGCAGGCTAATTTTTTTTTTTTTTAAGAACTCAAGATTTTTTCCAATGCAAAAGTTAGGTGGAAGGGGAAAGACATTGAATTTACTACTTAAGAGGTTGAGTTTAAATTCATTAAAAAAATCATAAAAGAAAAAATTACTTCTCTGTCACTTACATATTGAGAAAAAAAAACTTTTTTGTCCCTCACTTTTAAAATGAAATAAATTACTCTCTCACAATCTCAAAAAGAAACAAATTAGTCCTAGAATGATAACCTAATACAGATTTTAGGTGTAAAATTAGAACATCATTTTAGTTTTCTTCAAATCTAGTTACACCTGACTGCACATGAAATTTAGTTAAAATAAAAAGGAAAAAATGAAAAAATATATAACATAAAATGCAAACTCTTATCACAAGAGAATAAATTTTTTTTTTTAGAAAGTGATATTAGGCCAACATAAAAAGGAAAATATTAAAATTATAATATGGAGAATAAACCATGCTCTCTAAAAAAAAAAAAAACTAAAAATTATAACATCAAAGACAAACCTTAGTCTTTAAAAAATAAAAGTTTTAACTCCAAAAAAAAAGAACTTTTGGGTTACAAATTTTTGTAACTTAAGGGTTTTTTTTATGTTGTAAGTTTTTTTTTTTATGTTGACTATGTCATTTTTTGTCAAATTTTTACCTTTTTTCAGAGACATGATAGTTTTTTTTTTCTTTTTTGTATCAACTTATGGTTATGTGCGTATCACGTGCACTCAGATTTGAAAGAACTAAAGTAATTTTATGCCTAAAATCTATATAAAGTTATGTCAGTTTTTTAGGGTATAAATTAATAAAAAATACTTTAGAAAAAAATGGCTTACAAACAATTTGTATTGAAGTTGAAAATGAACTCATGTCACCTTATGTTATTCATTTATTAACATTCTATTTATAGTGTTTACATGAAATAAACTAACACAAATCTAACTAACTATTATCCTATAAAATCTCAACAAAACTATTTGATCACTTGATTCCCTACTTAGCAAATCTTAGCTAAAACATTTGTTAACAAACCAATATGATTTTTGGTTAACAAATAGCTTATTAACAATATTTATCAGCAACTAACTAACTTTATTATAATACCAAAAATTATATAATAAAATCTAAAAAATCTATAGGAAAAGTTGCATATTCCAACACTCCTCCTTGCCACTTCTGCTGTAGATTTTGAATTGTCTTCTCAAATTTTTAGATCTTGTTTTGGACAAGACTTTTGTAAGAAATTTTGCAACTGATGATTAGTCTTGCAATGAACTTCTTTTCACTTTCAAGTTGAAGATCAACCTCATAACAAAATACTTCTTTTGGTTTCTTGTACCAAGCTTCACTTCTTTTGGTTTCTTGTACCAAACTTCACTTCTTTTGGTTTCTTTCATGTATCCAAATAAACTTCTTATAGGTTCAAAATAGAACATCCATTTGTGATTTTTGAATCTGTACAAAGAATATGAAATTCTGAATGGTTCTTCACAAATTTTCTCATCAGCATCAAAACCTATAAATTGAGAAACAACAATGTTATAGTCTTGATAAATATCAGGAATCAATTTGATACCTCTTGACTTATCAATGACCTTCTCCTGAATTCCTTTAGGATCTGAATTCTTGATATCATCATACTCCACTTTAGAATTATCAAAATCCGACCAATTCATAGTGAAATTTTTTCTCTTCATTTTAATTGAGAATAATTTGTCATATGATTATATAAAAATACAATAGTAGAAATGTGCGTGCGTGCGTGTGTGTGTGTGTGTGTGAAATTTCACCTAATTTACTTGCTAGACTTCATGATCCAAGCTCCAAAAATGGCAGTTTTACTTATTTCATAACAGTGTCAGAACATGCACAATATTCTTGATGTAAAGCACCCACTCTCCATATGAAGTATTGCCCCACGTACTGCATATAACCATTAATATTAATTTGAGGGGGTAAGAGAATAGTAAAGCACAACATTGAGAAAACATATTTGACCAATAGAGGTAGGTTGAAAGGAATCTTGGGCTAATAATATAAAGAAATGTCCTTCCGGAAGAAAATCTTTCACTCTTTTTAATTCATTTGCTCAACTCATTCATTAACTAGATAGCAAGGATCGCAATTAGCTCACTAGGCATGAAATTTTGTTGGGACAGGTGGTCTACAACTTTAGTAATCTCAGATGTTTCCCATCTTAGATCTTAGAAGTGAAATTGGCAACTAAATTCCCATTTCACCTGTATCTATGCATATAAACCAGGAAATTAAAGGATGAGAGTAGAATCACAAACTTAATAAAAAAGAAAAAGAAAAGTGTAATTAGAGGCATCATCCACTTCAATCTTGGTTTTCCTTTAAGATTACATATTATATGAGGAACTTTCAACTTGTTAACTTGCTGCATTGCATGGTGAAGCCAAGTATAATTTGTATAAGGTTAGTTAAACTATACTACTAAAATGGTAGATATGCATTTGAACTTGCATAAATCTTCAGGAGGATTGGACGCTTTGCCGAATCTTCAAAAGGAGTGCATCTTCCAAAAGGTATAAACCAGACTTGAAACATGCCTGCATTAAAGGAGGCTCTGGGCCAGCAAGTTCAAAGTCAAGCAATTTACAATCTCAAAACAGTTGTCATCTGTACACAAACCTTGAAGAACTTGGTTTTCAACAAAGGACAAATGCAGCTGCAGGGATGCATGTTAATAATAGCAACCATTTTTTGGCAGCACAGGAGCAGATTTTATTGGTAGCTCAAACCTCTTACTCGTCATCCAGCTCCAACTTTTGGAATTTTAATGGTGATGAATTCTTCAGAGATGGACGATGGGATGAATTGAGCTCTGTTGTTGACTCAGCTACAGATACAAGTGTCCCCTTTGCTAATTATAGGTAAAATTATAATCTGCAGTCTAAATTTCAAACTTTTTAGGTCAATTCCACTTTGCACTTCAAACTTGTATCACTTTTCCACTTTACACCTTAGATTTCAATTTTAGATACTTTGCACTTTATACTCTCAATTTTAAACATTTTACACCTTAAACTTTAAGTTTGTCTAATTTAAATCCAATCAATGACAATGTTATCGAAATTTTCAAGATAAATCACTGTGCAAATCAATGATAATGTATTGTTTTGTTCTACTTGCGATCTTTTAGCCCTTTTTGACCATTTTTTGTACATTATTTTTTATTTTGTGTGGTATGAATAACTAATATTAGTAGCATAATTAATGAAATAAAAGATGGTGCAAATTAATGATAATATATCCCTTTATTCTAACTATGATACCTTGACTCTTTTTCACCATTTTCAACAAATTATTATTGATTTTTGGGGTCCTTTATCCTATTAACTTGCGAATATTGTCATTGATTGGACTTAAATATGATAGACTTAAGAATTTAGAGTGTAAAGTATTAAAAATTGAGAGTTTGAAGTGTCAAATATCCAAAATTAAAGTTTAGGATATAAAGTAAAAAAGTGGTACAAATTTAGAGGTGCAAGGTTGAGTAGTCCAACTTTTTACTAGGGTGTTCTGTACAGTGATGTGAGTAATTATTAATATATGAAAAGTTCAATACATTGTCAAGCTAGCTAGTTAAATATTTTGGCAATGTTTGGAGATTATGTTGCATTATTGATATTTGAATCGTGCTGGGTTTCAGAATCATTTTTCCAGTGTTAAAGAGCAAAAAAGGCAGTTTTAACATTTCGTTTATTTTTCAACCTTCTATAATCTTCTATATTCTTTAGATAGAAGCTTAGAAATACGAATGAGCACAATTATAGTGAACTAGATCATCTTATGATTAGGTTCAAAACTGCAATTGGCACAAAATCGTCAAGTAGTCGTCATTGTACCTCATCAAATCTAGACCAAAATGCCAATTTCTCTTACCTTTTATTTCATACGGAATCCGGATAACCTCATTTGTTTTCTTACCTCATTAAACCTAGACCAAGACACCATTCTCTCTGATCTTTTATTTAAGTGGAAATCGGTGGGATATCCTTCATTCATTACAAAAGTCTCCAACTCTTAAGTCAATCCAATAAATAATAGTAAGTAGTTAATTTCACCTCTTTTATAATTAATTATGTACTGTAATTTTGAAGCCTTATAATTTGGACATACCTAACACCAAATTCCAACTTGCTAGAACCTAGCTAGTTGCTTTTCTGGAGGAATTACCTTTCTTCTATGCCCCATTTTGGAAGTAAGACAGCAAATTTTTTTTAATCCAGAAGGTGGTAGAAAATATGGTACATTTCTCTGCTCCATATCTCTCTCTCAGGCCAAGAATATTGCATATATACATCTCTACTAAACTAATATCACATGAAAATGTAAATTACTCAAGTAATTGACTGAGCGCATTTCAAATACGTGTATAAATGATAAGTTGCATAAGTTTTGGATAGACAAATCAAATCAAACACTTGTGACCAAAAAATCCTCAAAATCATGAAAGTGGTAGGTCTTTATTTTCACCTTGTTACTTTTTCTCTACAATGATGGCAGTTGTACGTGAAGAAATTTTTTATGTGACTTTAAAATTTTCATATGATTAATTTTTGCAAACTTTTGTGTTGATTAACAAATTCCTCAACCACCTAACTGATCTCTTACTTACCTCTATTTTTCACATCTCTATCCAAACTATTTGAAACATACTTAAAAGATTTCTTGTTAATCTTTAGAGGTATCGTGCAACACAGAGAAAATTCTACCAGTTATTCAAGCAAGATGTATGCCTACTTAACAAGAAATAATACATACTTTTATTAGTCTATATCAACTTTTTAGTACAGTCTCAAAAAATTCCCTTCTCTAATTAGAGAACCTAGAGAATTTTTGAAAGAAAAAATTAATAAGATGAGCACTATTTTGTGGCATTAGAATATTTGGAAATCATGATATGCAACCTTTGAAATCTTATATTTCCATAGAATCCCATTGATCCACTTCTCTAATACTTACTACTAAATATATGATGCCAAGTTTGATCTTGGTTTGACATCCTTTTCCTCAACTAATTCTACTATTCTACAAACTGACTAGCTATTCACCTTGAATGTTTCATCTTTTTACATTTCTGTAATTAAAATAGTTCAAGAATGGATCATGTGGTCAAAACAAAAGCGATAGTAGTAAAAAGTTTATGATGATTATTTTATTCTTGGAACAGATTTGAAGATATAAAAAATGCGAAGATGTATTATCGAAAATTTTACTCAACAGAAAAGTGCCATCATAACTCATTTACATCTAATAAATGCAGTAATTAACTCATAAAAATATGTAAATTGAGCTAGCTATTTTTTTAGCCAATAACAAGATATATTGCACATAAATAAATGGAATCATACACATAATTCGTATTTTTATAAATTTTCTTTCCAATTTACTCCATCATTCTATTATGGTTCAACATTACTTGTCTTCATTTTTGGTTTGTTATCTATATATATATATATATATATATATATATATATTTGAAGACAATTTTTGAGAATCCACCTCTTAGAGAGCTCTTAACCTCTCATCTTCCTTTTTTGGAATTTTGATTTTTTTTAATTACATAAAATGAACCAAATGCTTCCGTTCCATAGTTATTTTTTATATTCATCAATTGAAAACAAAATATGTTAGTATATTGAAAAAGGAAACAATTTCAATTCTGACAACAATACAATTAACACAACTTAGCAGATTACCAAAATTATAAAGGAGTATTAATGTCGAAAAGGAATCACCATTAATATTCCATTTTACCATAATGAAACTATTCACACATAAAATAATTATTGCCAAATATAAGTATACTTAATTTAAACAAAACCCCAAAATTAGCCATGATGACATATTTATAGACATTATTACACTTCTTCAAAAAGGAAATAGCAATATTATAGTATCAACAAAATGAAATATGTTGGTATATTGGATAAGAAAACACTTTCATTCCGCCAACAATACAATTAAAACAACTTAATAGATTACCAAAATTCTAAAGAAGTATTAATGTTAAGAAGGAATCACCATTAATATTCCATTTTACCAAAATGAAATTGTACACATATAAAATAGTCATGCCAAATATAAGTATACTTAATTTAAATAGAAACCAAAAAATCAGCCATGATTACATATTTATAGGCATTACTACACTCCTGTAAAATGGAAATAGCAATATTATAGTAGCAATCTCTTTGACCATTAATGGGAAATAAAATATTCAAACTAGGCATGATAATTACGCTTAACCATAACCAATCACAACCAATCACAATGCATTAGACCGTTTTCATCGTTTCTTCTATCCTTTCTTTGTTTGCCCCAAGAACAATACTCCCACCATAGACTAACTACGTTGCATCTAAAAAATGGAGCACTCTCAATTACATGCTTGCCAATAAAGACTCGATTCTAAAATTGCAACACTGTAGAGGAGAAAACACATGATTTTGAAGTGAAATACAGACACGGTTAGCCCGACGCCTATGGAAAAAATTTGCCAAATTAATAGTCACATTGGTCAAGTTTGGAAATCCCAACTATTTCAGATGAAGTGTTATAAGTGTGGAAACGATAATAGCAATATGAGTAGGTATTTTTAAGATATATATTGTATTTGAATGCTAAAATTGTGTTTGTCAATTTGCTATATTTAGATTCAACTTGTATTTGTGTATAGTCTTAAATTATAGTTGATTTTATAGTTCATAAATTAGAGTTTTGGTCATAATTTGTAATTGAAACAAATTGATTCATTGTATTAATATAGTTATGTTCAAGTAATTTTTTATGGTCATTGTCAACTTTTGTAGCTTGATTATTAGATCTAAGTATCAAAAACAAAATGCGAGATTTTTAGTACTTTGGGTTTAATTAGCTTCTCAAGTAGCTTGCTAATTTCTAATGGATCATTTAATCATTTTAATTTCTATCAATTATTGTTGATGAATTATTGTTCATTCACATTCGGAGCTATTTATGTAAGCCAATGTAAAATTTAAGTGTGTGTCTTTGCATGATAAAATTAATTGTGTATTTTCCATGATGATCCATGCATAACTTCCTAATTGCGAAGAGATGAGTTTTGCAACCGGATTTATTTATTTTTCTGTTAAGCATTCTAGGGAGCAGTACCAGTCACATCAATGTATAGACAGTCCAAACAATCAAACGAAGTTCAAGTCACTGCAATTTTGAATTTTAAATGTTAATTTAAATTTGAAAGGTTGATTAGGTTGAAGGGTTAATTAGCTTCTTAAGTGCTTTGGACTTAATTAGATTCTTAAGAGACATACCTTTATAGTTGAAAATTTCATTATTTTGAGTAGAGAAGAGTCTTGTCAATTCCTCTATCAAGACTTTCAGGAAGCACTATCAATCATATTAATCTATATAGAATCCAAGCATTAGTGGAAGTTCTGTGACAGCCCCACCTCACCCTAAGGTGTGCCAAAGGGTTTAGCGGGCTGTCAGTCTAACTCTCGCCAGGACTCAAACACTTGAGTAACTAAAACATTTGGAAAGTGAACGTAAAATCATTCCAAACCAAACCACAAATAATAACATTACTATATTCAACTTACAACTCTCATTCCCAAATTATAGTTCAAAGTACTTAGGGTACAACCACAATACCATCTCACAAGCCCAAATACAACAAAAGTCTAACGATCCATGATTACAAATGGTACAAGAATTAACCCAGCCAAATACACTAAGAAGGATCACAGTGCACGCTATCCATCGTCTCGAGCCCTGTGGGGGGGGAAATAAAACATTTTGGGGTGAGCTAGAAGCTCAGTGAATGTCCAATAAAAACAAGAAATTCATGGACCTTTGAATTAAATGTCACTTTGTAGAACATTTGAGTTTTCAAGCCATCATTCCATCAATACTCAATTTAACAAACAACATACGAAAGTTGATTCAATACACATTTAAATCCGGATTGGAAGGATACGATTCTCGAGAGCAGTTGCAATCCGTCTTGTCGGTCAATCACCCTCCTACTTCTCCTTATAACACCCAGTGGTAATACTCGAGTATACCGTACAGTGCCCTAGGTACCAACCTACCCGACCGAGTCGCTTCTGGCTCGAATAGGCCGATAACGAAGGGGGAAAGGCCTTGTTCAGCCAATGTGGTAAAGTACACATGGCCTACAGTCATGATCAAGTAATATACAAATAGTGAAAAAGAAACAGTTGAACAGTATATTATCAGTTAGGTCGAGTGCGATAAAGTACACACTCGCCTAGAAACAAGTATTTAACACTTATGAGATCAAGTAACATCAAGTATTAATCACATAAGCATGTAATTCACATAACATATAGGAAACACTCACAAACTCTTCATAATTTCACTTGTAAAGCATTTCATTTGGAAATGATAGTAAATCATTTCAATAAATCGTTCCTTTGGAAACCATAGCCGATTTCATTTGAAGGGGTTGAAACACTCATAAAATCCTTCATAAGTTATTTCCTTTGGTAAAACATTTTATTTAGAAATAGTGGTAAATCATTTTTTGGTAAATACTAGCAAATCATTTCACAAATCATTCATTTACAAACCATGGCAAGATTTTCATTTAAAAGAGAGTTAGAACACTCACCTTGATCCACTTAAACGAGTGAGCAAAGAAGAAAGCTAAACTTCGTTAGTTGGTTCACCCTCGACAAAGTCTTGGCCACCTGAGCCAAAGTTCAGCTATCAGATACTAGCCAATATATCTAAAACTCAAAGTCTTAACTCAACTACTCAGAATCACCAAACCCTCACTACTACGGTTTCTTGTTCGAACCATATCTAAGATTACTCTCGTTGAAACTAGGCAAGGCTTATGGGTATGGAAGCTAGACTCGGAGAACTACAATTCACCAGAAACTTCACTTTCAAATTCATTTTGTAATATAGGTCAAATCAAGACATAAGATTCATTAGTATTTAAAGCGCGGTATTATCATCTTTACAAAATCAGTCCAAATAACACTTTTACCCCAAAATTGGTGAAGACACAACTTTTCATCCTTAAAAATTCAAGATTTCACTCCATTCAAACATGTACTCATAAATAAACATAATACACTTTTATTTAGGCAAAATTCCCGCCAAGAAATATCGTAAAATTTTGAAATCAAACATTAAAATTACCAGGCATGGGTTTGGCCATCTCATACATTTTTCTTCCAAAATTTCCAATAACAAAACCCTACTTTCAAGCCATATCAAGACTATTTTCACGAATATCATACAAATCCACAATCAGGTCCTCAAGTCAGCTACCTAAAATCCACCTCAAGTTCGCTACCTAGGTTGGGATTTCAAGAGCCCAACTTCATCTTTTCAGATGAGATCATTATACCAATATCAACCATAGATCTAAGCTATTTAACTCTAATAAAGCTATATCTAGAAGATTTAGAGTTTATACCTCCGGATCCAACACGATCCAACATGATCAAGGATGATCTCATGAGTTCCACTTTCCAAAGTTGCTTCCAAGCCTAGCAACCTTCACAAGTTTCGATCTTTGCCCTTGATCCACTAGATTTGATGGTGTTTTCCCACAAAGTTCCAAGATCAAGTTCAAGAGTCACCCATAAGCTTTCTTTCCCTTCTTTTCCTTTCTCCAAAATCGGATCTCACCCTCTTTCTCTCACCCTCAATCGGCTGCCAAGGTAGGATGAAACCCAAGCAAAAATCCTTCACTCAAGGTTCACAAGTTCAAGGTGCAAGTTGAAGGAAAGAATGGAAGATCAAGATGCAAGCTTTTCCCCTCTTTTCTTCCTTCAAGAAACCGGACCAGCTCTGTGAGGGCCCGGAAAAATTTTTCCTAATCTATTATAAATGTATTAAATTTTATAAGTAGAATTTTATTTCTTTTAGCATGTATATAAATTATTTTACCCTAAATTTATCCCGGAGACTTTAATCGAATAAGCGTAGAAATTATTCGGGGTTCTAGATAAAACAAGTACCTAAGAATTGGGGTCAAATTGGAAGCATTTTAGCTTCATGCAATGAAACAACAAGTGGCAACTCCCTTGTGCCATTTGTCAAAAATCTTGTAAAAGACCATTTTACCCCTCATCTTCCAACAATTAACCATGCAACCAAGACCAGCCAATTAATCAGAAAAACCATTTCATTCTCTTCATTCTTGTCCGCAACATTGTCTTGAAAACTCTCTCAATTCAGTTTCTTTTCTTCCTTGCTCCAAGTGAAGCTTGAAAGGTTGAGAAAACATTTCTTTTCCATTCCAAAAAGCTAGTCCGAAGCTGAGTGTTGAGTGAGGAAAACGTCAGCTGGTTCTTTAGGAAGATTAATAAGAGAGAGAGCTGTGAGAAATTTTCAGCTTCCAAGTCCATCTACAGGCTGTCCGGTTGAGCATAGGAAGGAGAAAGGAGGTGATTCTGATTTCCATCCATCTTCCTTTCAGTTTGGTGGTTTTCTCCTAGTTTCCAGCTTCAAACCCTTAAGTTCTTAAGGTAAACTCAGCCTTGAACCACCTCTTCTTGATGTATAAACAAGAAATAGAGCATGCATGTTAGTTTAAGTTGAATCTGCCAAGAAAATTTCAGATTTGCTGTCCGATTGTTCAAGCCTGCATTTTTCCAGAATTTTTGGTTGTTTTGGCAGCTTAAAACTTCAGTTTTTATTGCTTGATTTCATTGCTTGGATTGCTGAATGTTATATTAACTCATGCACATGGATAGTTGATGGTTGTTGATGATGGTTAAGGCTTGAAAGAAAATCCTGCTTGAACTCCCGTAGTGCTGGAAGAAAATTCCAGCAAAGCTGAAGTTTGTAAACATCCCATTTTTTACATGATATCTCTGTTTTGAAGCTAATAGGAGGTACGGTTGTTTTGCATCTTCCTTAGCCTAAGGAAACTGTCTTTACCTCTCAAAAATGCCATCTTGACTGATGAAACTGCCATGCATGTAATCGTTGGATCAAAATCTTGCTATAGCATGCTTGCATCCTTTCTATTTTGCTGGAAGTTTCGTTTTGCTTAGAAGAATCACTGTCCTTGGTTTCTCTAAGCTTCCCGAAACTCAAAAATAATGGTTTCAGCTTTAATACTCCATGCATGTTGATTTTGAGTTATGATCTAGCCTAGACATGACCATGCATGTTGCTGAAATTTCATTCCAGTAAACTTCCAGCTTTTTTATGTATTAAAACCTTCACTTTTCTTGCAAAATAAGCTGGAGTTATGGCTAAATGATCTTGAGAACCATGTATAGTATATATATATTGAGTGTTGAGGCTTGCATGTCGATTACTACTGAAAAAGAATCAAGTTCCATGGCTGGAAATTTGCTCCTGCACACCTGAAGCTGTTTTGAGTTTTTCAGCCTTGATCCATGGCTTGTGTGTGCTGTTTGAGTTGGATAAATGCTTGAAAATGAACTGGAATCCTGTTGCTAAGACCCAAAACCTACTGCATGGGGAGTTTAAGCATGAGAACCTGCAATTTTAGCTAAGGAAATGACATGCACAAGGCTGTTTTGCAGCTAGCAGATTACTACTGAAAATTTGATGAAGAACCCAAAGCTATTGAGACTTATTTACTGCTTTGTGCTGCTGTTATGACTTGTATCTTGTATATATATGTATGCATGTCAGTTTTGGGTTGAAAATATAAGGTTTTAAGGGAAGAAAGACCAATTTCCTCCAACTATGTACGGTCTGGATTTTCGCAGGACTGCTTGAGCAGTCTGGGAAAAACAAGCACAATTTGATGTAGAAAAATCCGATTTGAGCTCTATTTGTTGCGTTGGAAACTACATTCAGAGAAGTTTAAACCCCATAAATTTCAGAGTCTAATTCGTTTTTTTTAAAAATCCCAGTAAATCTTCAAAGTTGGCTGAAATTCAAACCTGTTTTCTTCCTCAGGTTTAAAAATAGAATTTTGAACAACTAATTTGACCATCTTATGGTCTTATTTTCGCAGGGGTGTTTTCTAAAAGTTTTAGGCCTTTCAATCTAGTTTCCAGTATGTAGATTTCATGATTTTTGGATGTATGGAATTTGAGTTATGATTTTGCAAATACTACTGCCAGTGAAAAACAGTTTTCCAGCCAAGAAACACTTTGGTGCATTTCGCATTTGTTTCACACCTCTTGGTTCCAAATGCATTCTATTCACTCCGTGATACCCTTGATTTCTTGTTTGGCATGCTTGAAATACATCCTTGCTTTTCATAAAAGAAATGAATTGGTCAAAATTGATTTTTATAATTAAAAGTTAATATGGTGAATTTGTACCTCAGGATCCGTTGGTGAGGCAAAGCGAGGGTCTTGATCTTGAGTCTTGATCTTGAGTCTTCACTCACCAACCAACTTTGATTTGAATAAGGTGAGTGTTCCAATCCGTTTAAAATCAAATATTTTACTACTATTTGGAAATGACTTGTGAAATATTTTACCCGATTCATATTTCCAAAGAAATGAATTACCACTATTTCCAAGAAAAATGTTTTTATGAGTGAAATAATTTGTGAAGGATTTGTGAGGGTTCCTATTTATTGCTACTTGATCCTTGTTGCTAAGTATTACTTGTTATTGTATGACTGGTTTCTAAATGTGATTTATCGTTGAATGATTGAAACTAGGGTTTTATGTAAAGTGAGTTTTATTGCTTAATTTGACTCAACGTGCTTAGGTGGTTTAGTATGTTTTGTTTTTAAAAACAATAAAACTTGTTTTCTTTTCGAGGCTTGAGGTGAAGAGGCTGGCCTTCAAGGCCTCGCTAAAGGCTGGTGCACTCTCTAAGGGGCTCGAGGTTGAAATTGATTGTCGGTTGTCCCTCGCCTCTAAAATAATTAACTAAACCACACGTGCTTGTGCATGTCAAGCTGTGCATGACCTGTGGTAGAGATCCCAAACCCAGTGAGTCGGCCTATTCGAAGGGCGGTGAGATGCGTCGGACGGACCCAGGTCCTGTTTAAAGGTTACCTCGAGTGTACACCACCTCCTGATTGTTTGGTTTTGGGATCAAGTTTGGTGAAAGGGGTTGGAGAAAAAAATGAAATGATGACGATGCAGACTGCTTTTCCTCCGAGATTGATCTTGTTGATTGTTTGATTAGGCGGGCTAAGTGCCACGTTCATGAGGGAACCTCTAGAGCCGCACAATCCATTATTCTTGTGACTGTTCTGATTGATTGGCTCATTGAGCACCATGATTATTCTTGTTTTGAAACGATATTTGGAAAAGAAACTTCATTTCTGACTTTCCTTAATTGGAAACTTTACCATACTTGAAAACTGGTCTTATATGGACATTAATGTTTTACTAAATCTTGTTATGTCTATGTGTTTAATTGCTATGTGTTGTTGGACTCTCACTGGGCTTTAGAAGCTCACCCCATATATTTTTCCTTCCCAGAATTTTCAGGGTTTTAGATCGGGTGCGGAGGGGAGAGAATCTAGTCTTTTGAAGTTTGTTTGGTGTAAAATCTTTCCAGTTGATGACTTTTGGAAACAATTCCTGTGAATTACCTTTTGGATTATTATGTTAAGGGTTTGTAGTATGAACTCGGTGGTTGATTTGATGTATTAAGTTGAACCAATCTCGATGGTTGTATCTTTAACATAAACCATGGTTAGAATGAATTTGAGTGAGGAGTTTTCAGCTGATACCCTAGGGTACGTCCTAGGGAGAGGTGGGGCCGCCACAAGCTCTCTGTCTCTCCTCTCTCTTTCGGCTACAAGAAGTGGTGAAGGTGATGATCTTCAATGGTTATTTAAAACTCCAAGATTGGAAGGAACAAGAATGGAAGAATTGAAGAAGACAACTCTCTCTCTCTTTCTTGCTCTCACTCTAGGCCACTCTCTCTCTTTTCTCCCCAAGTTTGCAGCTGAAAATGGAAGCTTAAAGGAAGCCAAAAAGTCAAGACAAGAGGGGACAAAAAGGTGCAACTTCCACAATTTAAGGAAAAAGTGCTTTTTGGCACTTTATGTCGCGTCACACGCGACAGTCAACCTACACTGTTTTACTCCATTCCAACACTGTCTAACCTTCATAATATTTCCATAATATCACTACATATGGTCGATTTCAATTCCAAATCACTAGTCAGGCGTCGGAACAATTTTTAACGCTAATTTTTGGCCAAAACTACACACCAGCAAACAATTCTCGAAAAATCGTCTAAATTAGAAAATAATAATTCAAAGCATAAATTCACTAATATTTGAGTGAAAATACATAATAATATTATTATTATCATTATCAATCATTTTCTGATAAAAATAAAATTTCCGAGCCCTCACAAGTTCAAGTCTTTCGCCTCTTCTTATACACTAACGTAGTACATAATTTGCAATCGAAACAAATTGCTTCCTTATATATAGATAGTTATGGTCCAGTAGTTTTTTATGGCCTTTGTCAACTTTTGAGGCATGATTACTAGATCTAAGGACCATAATCAATACGGGGTTTTTCTAGAACTTTGAATGTAATTAGCTTCTTAAGTAACTTGCTGATTTCTTGCAGATCATTTAATGTTTTAGATTTCTAACAACTATTTTTCTGTTTATTTTCCTTAAATGATCTATTGTTACAATTTCAGCATTTTTTTCCCTTCCTTGCAAACAAGTCTAATTGTCTTAAAAACAATGTATGGAAGGAAGAAAAATCATGTAATACCAGTTGCCATTATGCATCAAATACCAATTTGTATCTCTATTCTATATTACCATTAATATCTATCCTCTGTCAATGTCTATCCAAAAGTAACATTTACATTTTTTTTTTATCATTCAAAGTATTGATGGTAAATATTTAACACTATAGCATATATCAATTAATTGTTACTTTTGACATGGCATACACCAGTTCCTATCTTTATGATCAGTTAATTACTTTTAATGTCTATCAATCAAAGTAAGTTTTTTTATCCCATACAAGTGTAATTTCTTTTATCATTCAAAATACTGATCGTAACAATTTAACATACATCAATTAATGGATAAATAATCTGCCATACTACATAAGCTAAAATTAAATTTGACTTTTTCTAGATAAATAATGCTTTATCTATCTATACATCTATGTCAAACAAACTCCAAAATTACATGTTCTTATGTATTTTATTAGGTTGAATACACTTGAATGACAGCTGTGTTTTCTGAATTATGTGAGAACTGTGAACATCCAATTCAATCTCACTATGACAAAATTGTGTGCCTCAACTGTAATAACATTATCGATACAATTATTAGGTAATCTATATATATATATATATATATATATATTAGCTAATTATCTTTAGTGCTGCTATTATATGAAGAATTTTCATTATTAGGTATCATGTTAGAATGAAAATTAAAGATTTCAACAGTAAATTATGTGTCAATCTTCAAGATAAGCATGCAGAATTTATATTTGGTTGCCTACAACATATTTAAAATATTTACAAAAAGGTAAAAATGTATTACACTTATCATTTTATAAGTTCATTTTAAAAAAAGAGAAGAAAAATATTTACTATTATTTTACTTTTACTCCCCAGGAAAATGGAAATGTGTTGGTGCAAGAGTACATTAATATGCATAATTTTGTTTTTTCATTTTTGATTCAAACTCCAAAAATTCGAGACAATTAATAGGCCACCATTAGTGACATTCATATTGAGAGTTGATTGGTGTGAAGAATGCATCCATCTTCCAAGAAGATTGGCAAATCGATCAAGCAATATATGTAAGTGAGGTGACTAATTATCATATTCAGTAAGATTTTGCAAATTGTGTGAGGACCCGAAAATTCATTTTATTCGACCTATTTATTTAATTAATTATTTACTTTCTCTAAGTAATTAATTCAGATCATTTTAATTGCAATTACACCATACGTTACTTCCTTTTATTTAAAACCTTGTTTAATCATCAATTTAATTTATAAAATTGCAAAATTCCACATTTTCATAAAATTACTTCATTAAATTAGTTGGAATTATTTGAATGTCGTTTATCAATTGTAATAGCGCGAAAGGTTTAAAATGCATTTTTGCACGTTTAAACTATGTTCTCGATTTAAACTATTTGAATGGTTAAATTTCACACTCGAGTCTAGGATCGACTATTGGATATAAGTTTTGAATATTAGAATATGTATTCGGAGTATATAAATGAGAGAAATTAGGATCGTAGTATCGCATCGTGTAAATTTTGATGGCACGACAAGACAAAAAAATGGGTCTTACATCAAATCAAGCAACTTTCTTTCATTTCTTTTATTTCTCCCAATAAAGCCCTAAAGTCAAATAAACTATTCATTTTCTTCTTCTTCATCTCCCTCTTGGCAGCTCTCTCCATCACTTCCCCCTCTATTCCATCTCTCCATCCTTGCAACCAAAACCACTTGAAGATCTTGCTAGCTTTCTTTGAGAAATTCGGACTAGCTTGGAAGAGGAGGAGGAGCCTGTTATTGAGCTTGGAAATTGAGGGATTTTGGGAGCTAGGTCATCCACCATAAGCCAAGATTCTTGTTGGAGTAGAGGTAAGGTTGCAACACCAAGAACTTTGCTCATTTGTTTCAATTCTTTAGCTAAGAAAGCTTATAGTTCTTTGTAGTAGATTTTATTGTTGATTGGTTGAATGTGGGCTCTATGAAATCCCACCACATGTGAACTTGGGGCTGTTGATGATGTATTGTGTGTGTGTGTGAGGTGTTTATGTGGTGAATTGTTGTCAAAAATGAAAGAGGGAAGAAGAGGAGGAAACCGAGAGGAAAGGAAATGCATGCTGCCCTGTTTTTGGTTGCTTTGATCACAGCCATTCTGTGTGAGTTTTTAGCTGAAATTTGGTGAAAATATATCTTATATACTGAGGTTTATGTCTATAAAATTTGGTGTTTTTATAGTACCATTTCATTGCTCAAATAATAGGTCAAATTTGTTCTTCAAATCTGGAAAAAAATGCAGTGACAGGACAGCTTTTGTCTCATGTTCAAATGACTATATTTTCTTACTCGAGTATCAAAATTGAGTTCTGTTTGTTGCATTTGAAACTAGAATACAAGTTCTTTTAACAGTATAAATTTCAAGGGCTGGTTCAATTTCTGTGAATTTTGGCTAATTTTCAAATGTGATTGAAAATCAATACTGTTATGTTTTGTTTTCACTGTGACAGCAGATTTAAAGCTGAAATTTGATTGGTTTTAAATTTGAATCTTGTATAAGTGTCTTCTCAAGAGTTTTATTTCATCGAGTCTATTTTCCAACGGTATAAGATTCATAAATTTTAGACTTATAGAACTCGAGTTATGATTTTTCAAAAAATATTACGCAAAACCAAAACCTTTCCAAGAAAGTTTGAAATCTGGATTTTGAGTGTTTAAGCCTACCAGTTTTTGTTGAGGTTATTTTGCCCTGTTTTAACACCATTATTTTGTGATTATTCACTGCTAAGATGATGGTCTAGATGAGGGCTAGACTTTTTGAAAAATGAGCATTTTTGGTTCATAAAAACGTTTAACACAAGCATGTGAAAATTGATGAACTAAAGATGGAATTTTGCTGTGGTTACTGCCGGTTTACCTTGCTGTTTTTCAAGCCTTGTTTTGGACCTCTTTTCATGGATTCCTTGGTTGTTTTGAAGATTAAATGTTACACCATGTGTCGGTAAAATGTTTTGCAAATGTGAGTTTAATTGGTGTGTTAGAAAGTTCTTGAAAGTTGGGTTAAAAGCTAGAAATCTTCTTCTTGCACTTTGTCAGATGATTGCCCTAGAAATCTTCTTCTTGCACTTTGTCGGATGATTGCCATACTTTTGGAAACATTTTGATTCAAATTTTGCTATTATTTTTGCTTCCATTTGATAAGGGAATGCTGCTAGGGCTTTTGTGTCAATGCTTGAGTGATTTGGGGCTGTTTTAGTTAAGCAAAATGTTTGAAAATCAAAAGGAGGAAATCTGGCAGCTTAGAGTTGAGATTTTTCGCAAAATTTCACCATCTAAAATGTTATCTTCCCGTATGAGTTTTTGGCTCAAATTTGGTACACACATAGTCCACCTAGTGAGGATTGAGTGTAAAAAATTTGGTGATTTTTCAATAGTAGTTCGATACCCAAATGTTGTTCCAAATACAACTTTTCAAATCTGGAAAATGTGGCCATCAGTCTTGTCAACCTCTGTACTTCTGTCGGCTATAACTCTTTGCTCGGGAGTCAAAACTCAGCACCATCAATGGCATTTGAAACTAGACTTCACAATCTTTCTAACAGTATAAGGCTTACGTGTTAGTTCTTTTCCTATCAATACCAGAAAAATCGCAAATAGGGCTTATCCACCAGCCTGATTTTCCTGTTTTATTGTTGTTGTTGGATTTCTGGTTCATTTTAGCTCAATCTACTTCAGGAATCTTCAAGCGATGTCTTCTAGTGATTTTTAGCATGTTGAATCTAGTTTCCGTAGCTTTAAGCTTTGTCCAATTCCGACGTATATTGAGTGAGTTATGGCCTGAGAAATGAGTTTTAGTTGAGTGATTTTTGGTGAATTTGGAGAGTTAGGTTAAATCTTGAGTTTTAACTGTTTGGATTGAAATTGATAGTTCCATTTTGGCTCAGGTGACCGAGAGGTTGTGGAAGTTGACCCGACTACCGAAGTTTAACTTTTCTTGCTCGTTCACTTGTTTTACTGGATTTCGGTGAGTGTCCGAGTGCATGTTATTAATGCTTTATTTAATGTTAATGATGTGAAAAGCATGCTTGTTTGACTTGGTGAGCGTGTACTTTATCGCGCTCACCCTTACTTGAGTTGAATTGTTAAAGGCTTGTACTTGTGCTTGTTCTTGAAATGCTTAAAAACTCAAACGGTTGTATGTACCACTCAAGAGAGTGGGAGGTACCTCTCCTCCCATTTTGGGTAAATCTTGGTTAAGTCGATTGGAGCGTTGTCTCGTCGACCTCTTTTGCCAAGCGGTAGTATGTACCACGCTCTAGTGAGTGGGAGGTTCCTCTCATCCCGTCTTGGTTTGTGGATAAATTCCATTTTGACGAGCGGGCCCGATACAGGGGGTGTAAGTAGAGGGGTGAGTGTAAAGTGGTGTCTATGGATAGTGAGATAGTGGTTGACGGAGTGTCAATATTCCAATTGAAAACTGTGGCTTGGGAGTGGATCGAAGGTGGTTGCAGAAATTACGAAAGTTTGGAGAAGGCCAATTGTATCCTTTTATAGTGAACTCTTTACTTATTTGATGTGAATTCTGATCTTTTCATCCGTATTACCATTCTAATGATTTTATTACTGATTTGTTCTGCATGTGTGTGATTTCAATATATTTGTTTTCCTTAACAGGTCTTGAAGTGGGGATCGTATATCGAGGATATAATTTCTTCTGTAGGGTTTCTACAGTATTGTATAGAATTGATATTTACTGTGAAGTTGATGGTCTATTTTATTTGACGTTTATATAATTGTAATTTTGATAAAAATTATTGAGGATTTACTCTTGTAAGTTAATTAGTATTTTTTTGTTGGACGTTAATTAAGGTTTTAGGAATGAATGCTTGTAATTATTTTTTGGGTTTTATAGTGAGTTCTGGCGAGAGTTGGGCAGGCGTCCTGTTGATACCCTTGGGTTCGCCCTTGGGAGAGGTGGGGGCATCACAAATTGTATGTGTTGCTTATTTATTGATATAAGTTTTCTCTTTTATTCTAGGAATTAAACTCTGTAAGAGGATGTTGAGAAATTATCTGTGAGTTACAAATGATTTTTTATTATTTATATGCAACTCTTGATATAACTTTTTTGAATAAGATATTATCTACCATCAATTTATTTATATTCCGCCTTGAATTCACTTTTTAACTAAATATTAATTCAAACCTTGAATTATATGCATATTAACACAATATTTTTAAAACTCGTGCATAGCACGGGTCAGAATACTAGTTCTAATATATTTATATGATACGTATAGAACTTTTATTTTTTTAGAAGTATCATGTAACACATGGGGCAATTAATATACCACTTGAACAATATAAAAGACTAGATAATATGCAGTCCTAGTACATGCATATTCTAGCTTAGCAAAATTTTTGTGTTACCTAAAAATTCATCGGATCCTTAATTGAGGTAGTACTTACATAATTTTGGATAAAAGTAAATAAGCATTGGTCAAACTTATGATTTGACATTGAGTCTATATATTGACTGCCCATCAACCTTGAAGTTACTATAGTGATACACTTTATAAGTTTTGTAATTTTGTTTCCATTTATACTTAAAGAAATAAAAATATCTGTGCATATGTAGAAATGCTTTGTAATTTTTTAATTAGCAAAAAATGAACATGTATTTGGCTAGTCAGGAAAGAGTGTCTTTCAAACATTATATCCTGCATTAAAGGTTAGAAGTATAGTTGGATGTATACTTGACTATATTTAAAATTTGCCCAAAAGAAGTTGTCGGATAGGACTTGAATGGACGCGGTAAAAAAAGGCCTGGGTGGCCAACACAAAATATCATTTGAATATTAAATATTGCATAAAAGGCAAGTAGTATTATTGGACGTAGATTTGAGTATATTATATATATATTTTTTGTTTCATTGCAGTTTGTGTTATTTTAGCTTATGTTTGTTGTACACACATCATCTCATGGAAATACTTTTGATGATGTGAAATTTTGCATGTGGAGATATTTACAACTATCCAAAGCACTTATTCTCTTAATTTACAAAAACTAAAATATGCATATTGAAAGGTAAATTTTTCTTCTAGAATATATTAGTTTCTTTCTTTGTAATCTAGGCAATGCTTACAAGGAACAAAAGATTTGCAAAGAGTCTAGTCTAAGTTTGAAATAAAAAATGAAGATTGTGATCCGTCATTAAAAAAAGTGATCAAATTTACAGTTGTGTCAGTTCAACTGTAATTATTCCCTCTTTGTATGTTTCTTAACCCTTCATTCCCATTAGACCATCTAATTTCTCTAATTACTATAGGACGTAGCTCTTTTGATAAACATCAAGTTAAAATGTATTTACAAATGTTACAATAATTATGTATTTTCTAAGTAATTTACAGATAAAAAACATAAAATTGGAAAGTTTTGCAATTAATAAATTAGATTCGAGTATCCCTCCTTTTTCTAATATCTTCTACCACAAGTGTGCCATCTATATGATAGATGCTCCAAAGTATTTTTAAAGAGAATTTATTTGTTCTTCCTTAATTATTATGGAGAATTAAATGTGGTTGTTCAAGTATATAAAGGCAAAGATATATTTTTTATTTTTTATGTAATACCTAAAGTTTTATTCATAATAAAACACAAGACTGCTTACAAATAGAGGAGTCTCAAGACTTTGCAAATACCAAACACTATATCCTAAGGAAAGTAAACAATGTATAGAGTTAAATATCTAACTATGTTTAAAAAAGTGTTTTGGTCTATATTTCATGCAACGCTCAATTATCAATTCGCTTTACTGTGTGGCACTCTCTTTCAGTTAATCATGACAAGTCTAACATCATTCATGGTACTTCTCAATAACACTCCAATAGGTTTGTATTTATTTACATAAATTCTCTGTTCCTTTCCCTTATAGATGGTATATTAGAGTCACAAGTGCCAATCTTCATACCTGCGCAATTATATTCTATTGTATAAAGTGCATCGACAACCTAGAGAATTCCAAAGTTCAAGGATAAGTAACTCATATATAAAGTTTAAAGTCTGTACTTGTTTTCAAACCCATAGGCAAAGAAATGACATTGAGAAAAGAGATGATTCAACATTTTACCAATATTCCTACCCCAAAGATATATTAATATTTTGCAAATATATTATATCATAATTTTAACTGCCTTAATAAGCAAAACATTGCAGAACTAAAGAACTTGTTTGAGAAACTATTTCCTTTCTTAGATGCCTTTTTTTGGGAAACCTTCTAATTCGTATATGATGACCCAATAAAAGAATTTTATAGTTTAAGTTAATTCAGAATCAATTTTGAATTAAGAATCTTTGTCATTATTATACTTGTATTACAAAATTTTTATAACTTTTAATGTATAGGGATGTTAGTTATGGGTGATGAAAGATCCAATTTTGATGTAACTTGAATTTCATACAAATATGGTTGCAGAGTTTTATTTTGATTAATGCTATCACATTCATTTCTAATTTTCTTTTGCTTGTTACTGTATCTTAATTAACATTATGATCCATTTAAGTTATACTTTATAAGCACTGTGCAACATATAGGACAACTTTGTAGGTTTTCCAAACAAAATATATGACCAAAAAACTTGTAGGAATGCATATATTTGGGAGTTTTTAATAAATATTGTGTAAAATCTTCAAAATATTTGTTTTCATCTTATTTATAATACTTCCAAACTGTTGGAGAAAAAATGAACGTTTGTTGAGAACATTAGATCATGTTAAAAATATTAAAGTTCAATATATGCAAATATTGATTTAGTCTTATGTTGATCATCTATTTGACTTTATGACTAATTACATTTACTACATATATCTGATAGGCGGAAATTGGAATAAAAGCTCTGCTTATTGATTGAAATGGCTACCTCAAATTCAGTTTTGCAGAGTCTTCTCGATTGCATGTGTTCATGAACATAATGTTCCCTCCAATTCACCAAGTTTCTTCAAAAGTTGTGCTAAAACGCTCATCTATTTTATATGCTTATGGATGAATATGAGAAAGTGCATATATAAGTAGTTGAAATTTGTAGAGTTTTAATTAAGATTCCAAAAGAGATCAACCTTTAACAACATTTGCTCTGTGTGTGTGTGTGTGCGTTTTGAACATTGATTGAATCTTCATATAAAACTTAATCTACCAAACAAGGTTATTGATTGTGGTGTAGTATGTCATTGTGTTGATATGTAAATTCAACTTTAATAGAATTTTAATTTTATTTGAGTACATAATCTACACTACAACACATTGAAACCTATTTTTTATTAAATGATTGATAATTTCCTACAAGCACATGCAATCGATCGTAGTAATAAATTTATCTGAAATAATCCAGGGGTCAAACCCACAGGAGCGAACAAATTTCTCTACTTTAATTATTCTAATAAAAATAATAAAATTCAAACTAAAAGATTTAAATATTTTAATTAAAAAATAAAATAAATAATCAAATCAAATAGACAATGATTGAAACAACAATATCGTAGCCTGGGATTTCAGATTTTAATTCGGAATTTTGAATTAACTCTCCAATTATTGTCTTGATAAATTATGAATGCAGCACACAATTTTACTTTAGATCACTTCTTGATGCATCTAAAATATACCTAATTATATCTTACGTCTCTTTCAAGATGATAAGTGTTCAATTAAACCCATTAAAATCCTAAGCGATATAATTGCAGCATATAAATCCTAACCTACTTTTATGACTAGGTTAAGTATGTTTATTTATCTAATGCAAAGTTGTATATCCCTTCTCAGTTTAATATCAACCAAGACACAAACATGTAACTAAAAGTAAGATAAATCATAGTAAAAATCAAGAATTTAACTAGAAAGATCAATCAAAATCCCTCCATAAAAACCCTAATTCTAGAATAAATCTAGTTCGACATATTGGAAAATAAAAATCACAAATTCAAAGAATTACAAATATAAGAAAAAGAGTAAGAAAATTTCTTAGTTTGCTCACTCCAATCTTCTTCTTGGTCGCTTCTTGATTTGATTGCGTTCGATCTTAATCTCTTAAGAAAAAGCTATGAAAAGGTATTAAAATAAGTAAACTAGTACTTTTTATAACTCTTAAAAACGTCTTAAATACTCTTATTTATATTTTGTATAAGTTATAATTGAATCTCAAAAGGAATAGGATTTCAAAAGCCAACGAAAACGAGCTGCACGTGAATTTCCAACGAAGACTGGCACGAAGGTTAGTGATAAGACTGATACCGATTATCATTATACTTCAACTTGATTGATCATTAGAACATGACCGGTCTTAAGTTTGGTAATAAACTTGGCGTCAGATATGGTGACATTCTAATTCCTGCATTACTTTCTAATTAAAATTTTATAGAGCAGCCCAATTTCTTTTGCATTCTCTGAACAAATAGTGGCTGTGGACCACAATTCACAGGCTTCCTTGATTGAATCATTCCACTGGGTTTCCATGTTCACTCCAACACTATTAACATACATGACATGCTTTGGAATTTTGTAATATTGCTAGTCACAAATCATGTAATCACCATGCAATTTCACACCATCTTGTATCAACTTGGATCTTCCTCCTTTTAAGACAAAGACACATTTAGATTAGGTAGTTTTCTACTCACAATAAAACTTCAGATGGCAATTTAAGCACCAATTAGTCATATCCTATCATTAGAATCTTTCAATATTAGAACAAGTAGTTCTATGTAGCAGTTTTGATTTCAAAAATTAAATAATATTTAAAATTGTCCTTGGTTGAAGTTCGTTCATTTTTAAATTAAGAGGAATTGCACACTTTTCACATCAAGATTTTGTTCACCATCAAGATTTCTAAATTAACATGGTTATAAATAAAGGAACTTAATCTCTATCCATCTAATAGAATAAAAAGAAAATGCTCATCTATTCGAATCTGAGGAAAGTCCAACTATTTAATTTTGTTATAAGTTTTCTAATATAATATAATTTTTATAATCTATTTGCTTTACATAATTATGTCAAATGATTAATTTTTATTTCCCTATTTTGCAAATAATTATCTTTGTATTTGAGTTGTTTAATGTTCTAATAACTATGCTTTAGCCTCAAATTGCTAGTTCAAAGTTCATCATCACCTAATATATTACAATGTGTCGGGATACATAAGATATTTGGTTTTGAAGAAGGTAAAGAATTCACTAGAATGACTATGCAAGTACCAGTATGGTGGTTGTCAGGACCTCTTCCGTCATATCAATATAGTTAACTGTAAAAGCACTTGCAAATTTAGGCCTTACAATTGCCCTGCTATTGGAGTTTCATGCCCCTAACCGGTGATATCCCGTTCCTAATCAGTTATCTCAAGAATGAGCAACATGTTGGTGTACTCAATACTTGGATGTTTAAGAAATTTTATTACTAAATCAAATCAAAAAGAACTTGTTGATAATTTATGTAAGATTGGTGTAAACTCTCCTCACTTTTAGAAATTATCTTTTTCATTAAGATAGTTTTTTCTCTACAAATTGATGTCGGTCTTATAATCATTGAAGTATCCAAATTAGTTTTAAGCAAAAAAAAACATTAGATCCATACAAATCAAGAACAAAACTAAATGGTACAGGTAGCAACCACCACTCATTTAAATTGTTAAAATTCTCCTTTAAAAATTTGAAAGATTTCAAGAGTCATATATGAATTAATTTTTTTTCCAGTATAAAAGTTTTAAAATTATCAAGTTGATTCCAAGACTCAAAAGTAAATATACAACTCATATTCTGATTCCATCTTTACTAGTTGTATTATCACCTTTATTGATATTCGCCTATCCCGTCATACCTATTTGCAATGTTGCTCATCTCCGTTGACAAAAAAGTTCTTTAGCACTTAACAAAAATTCAAGTTAGATATTATATTTATAGTCAACTCATAACCAAGTCTTATTGTACTACATTTCTAGACTCGAAAAGGTTCAAGGATATGTATTGTCGTTTCAAAACAAAAGTGATAATGACTGAAATCTTGATGAGTATCTTAATTTGGTTATTGTTAGATGGAAAATAGTTAATGAAAATCGTGCAAAGATGAACATTATTCATCATATGTACCTATTTAGTTTTCTATTGTATTTACAAATTCTTTTACAAGCTAACACTAACATTTTGTATTGTTTTTATTCTACGCATATATCATTTTAAAATTTTTATATTTTATATATGTTACTTTCTAGTTATCTTTTTAGAAGTATCATGCATCACATATGACAACTTTACAGTTTATTCAAATAATATACAAGATGACACAATATGTAGTGACAATACATAGATATTCTAGTCTAAAATATTCTAGTAGTTCTGATGAAACCACTAGATCACGAAAAGCAAATATGACCAATGAGGATGACAAATACTAGATTTTCTGATGGTGAACAAAGAGTTCCTTGAAATCTAAAATCAAAGCTTTTCATATTTTCCTCAAGCTTCAACTAGGAACGGGAATAGTGTCTTCATTTAACTTGTAGTTCTATTTTCTCTCTTTCAGTGGTTTCTATCGTTTATGTCTTGAGTGGTGTTTTGGTCTTTCCGTTGTCAATGGAAATTTCCAGAATGTCGTCATTTGAGTCTTTTTTAGTTATCTATTACATTAGGTAAGTTGTCGGAGTTATTAGGGAAAGTTCCTATTGAGAATATCAAAATAGCGGTTTAACGAAGCTTTATGGGTTACAAATACTTGCGTTTCTATGTTAGTCTAGGTAGAGAGAGAATATGATGAATATACATTGAGTTTTGGTTTATTATTTCCTTTGTTCTTCTTCTCCCTAAATTATCTTTTTCTTCCCCTCTTTTCTACCAACGTTACTGTTCACAGGTACAGTTCACAGCCCCTAAACAGGCCATGACCCCCTCATTCTTCTGCTACTGTTAGTAAGGCAAGATCTTACCCATGTTGTCCTACATTTTCAGTAAGCCAGACGCAAGTTAACGACACATATGAATTAGCATAAGCCAGAGCTAGTTATTAAGTAATGTAAATCCAGATGGTTTGGAGCATAGCAAGGCTCATTTGTAACCATTCTTATGTCTAAGCACTGCAATAGTTCAGGAGGCAACCAAATCAAGTGACTTGAGAGTTGTCAACTAGGATAAACCAACCAAGCTACTATCAGCCTCCAGCGTGAATAGATTAATTACCTCCAAGTTTGTCAGATCCAAAATATATGAGCAACTCAAGTCAAATACACTTTTGAACAAATTCAGAAGGTAATAAACATACTACAAGATCCATCAAAAGTCAAGAATACCAAATATGTCCCATCTAATACGCAATCTACAATCTAGAACTGTTGTTATTTTGCCAGTTAGCTTGTCAGACTGTGCACTGCACTAAAAGTTGCAAAAAAGAAACCAACTCAGCTGAAAGAGTAAAAATGTCAGGAAAAAAAAGCACAATAGAACATTTTGGGTTACAGATAGGCAATACTGGACGACGACTGCTCTTAGTTAATTCCAGTTAATGTAGAAGGTGGAATTTTGGAAAATGGCTGATGGAGAAATTGGACAAATCAAAACATGGCCGTTGCACTTTGCAGTATATACACAACAGAACTGACAGGATCCATAAGCAATCATTAATGCACCAAATCAACCTCGAGATTAACCAAGTTGAACAACTGACTTGTTTAAATGCCATTCTAGTGACCAAGGATAATAAACTAGCATCAAAACCCAGGAAATATAAAAGGACTGGCACACTTCAGCTCCGAATTGATCTTAGATCCAAAGTCACGTTATCTCGACAGAGATCATGTTATGACTTGCATTTTGTCACAAAACATTTTTTAAGATTTCACAGGGGAGTATATAAGTAGAAAATTGCTGGATAAACCTTATAAACAAAAATCACACAGATTAGATATCCAAGGATCAAATTTATTTATGGTAGAGCAATAGGTGAAACTAATGCTGGAGTCAAGAGAAGAACACCAAAAGACTAACAAATGGTAACATCATCAGATGCATGATGAGAACACAGAGTGATAGTTACTGGCCTAAACACCTAACATATTCCCTGTGACTATATGCAGAAACTAGAACCCATTGAAAGATGCTGAAGCTCATTTTTTACCAACAACTTCAGTATCTAGCTGTAGATTTCTAAAGCCCCATCAACCAAAAAGTCTCAGATTCAATACTATTTACATCAATATTTCCCGAGACAAAATAACTTAACAACTACAGCGTGTGACAAATGAAAGCCTGTTTCGTTCCAAAGGACCTTTAGGACATTTGTTTCAACATTAAGCAAAAAAAAAAAAAAGTAGCATGACGTAGTTTAAAGCGCAATATGGGGTGCACGCATATGTGTAGGCAACCTGAAGGACAAGAAAAAACCTGTTAAAGAGGGAAAAGTGCTTAGGGAACAAATAGTAATGGTTATGAGGATCATGAAAATTAGTAGCTTTAACTCCATGTAATGACCTTCTGATATAGCATAAATGCTTGACAACTAACAACAGAAAAGCAATTGAAAACTCCAATCACCATAGCAAAGAATTGGTATCTATAACAGGAAAATAGGCCATTGCCCACTTCTTTTTTATAGAGAAAAAAAGCAAGCATTAGTATCAGACAAGATTGGAAGTGAATTCAATAGCTGATGATCCTACCTCAAATCTAAGAAGATTGGATTAATTTGTATTAAGCACCTAAGAAGATTTAACGCATGCAACTTTAATGCTACAACTAGAGGAGCTATTCTAAGTGCTAAAGCTGTGACTTCCAGGTCACATTGGAGTAACCTAAGCACCTATCCTTGTGTTAAGGCTACACCTAATTTTCCAAAATGAAAAGTTAAGATTATTCATAAAGTTGAATAACTTTATGAATAATCCTGAAAATAAAAATGTTTCAAGCATGAGATAGGACCGCTAAATGATATAGATTTGGATTAACTCCTTTCTACCACATAGGTAAAGAAAAGCCATTCTTAATAAAACTCTCAACATTCGTGTTGGGGCTACTTATTTCATTATATTGCAACACATACAACATATATTACTAAAATCAATAACCCTGACAAAAAATGTCAACAAGCATGAGACAGGACAAACTAAAAGAAAAAAAAATTTGGGAAAACCGCAATCTTTTTGTACATAAGCAGGAAACATTTATCTAGACAGCTTAATGCTATGTTCCTTTCTCTTTTTTGGACATCAATGTTATGGTTCATTTGAAAGATTCTTCCTTATTTCTTTTCCATTGGCATTTGGCAATCACCAGCTAAATGTAGGACCGCTTTTTGAGTCCAGCTTCCAAGAAAATCTACTTAATGTCAACTTAATCAACTCACAAAAAAAAAAAAAAAAAATCAGCTCACTTCCTAGAAAATTGCCGTATCTGTCCCTTTCTTGTTAAGCCTGTCACATTCTAGTTTCAACAACTATTGATTAGCGTATTCATTTGAAACACGTTGTCAAGTGCAACTTTGGCCAAAGCAGAGAAATCTATGCTTGAAAGTTGAAACACATACGCTATGACAAATTCTTGTTCAGTTGCAGATTTCACTGTAATTCGATGAGAAATCTTGTTTAATTAAATAAATAAATAAAACTGAATTTGCTTCTTCTGAACAACTAACTGAGCAGAATTAGGCAATTAGCGAAATAAAAATGAGAGGTTTAAAGTAGGAAAAAACAAATGCATAAAGGAACATAACCACAATTTGCCCTAAATTTTTACTGTTTGGATTGAAGGAAAGAAAAAGAAAGGAAAGGAGAGGAGATCAGTGCAAAAGAAAGGAAAGGAAAGGAAAGTCCCATCTTATTTGGATTAATTATGGAAGGAAAAGAAAGGAAATGCTGAAGTTTTGTTTGAATTGAGGAAGGAAAAGATGACATATTTAGTTAACTAAGAAGCAAAGAGAAAAGGAGATCTTTTAAAAAAATAAATTATTTTTATTCAAAAATTGTTCCTTTTTCTGCTGTTTCCAACCCACTTTTGGATAAAACCATATATCAAAAAAATAACTAGATCCTTTGCCTCCCTTTCGCTCCCTATCCTTTCCTTTTCCTCATAAAAATCCAATCCAATAAGAATTACTAAATCCATCCAATTCCTCTCCTTTCCTTTCCCAAGAAACTCATAAACTCAACAAACACTTAAATACAGCCAAGAAAATCCTAATTCAGGCAAGAAAATCATAACTCAACAAACACTTAAAAATAAACAAATAAATAAATAAACAAAATGAAGAATCAACCACTAAACTGGCACCAAAAAATATATTGCAAGAAAAAAATAAAAAAATGAAAAGTGAAAATTGCAGTGTTTGTAAACAAGCAAAAAATTTTGCCTCAAAGTTCGATATTTCCACTATCAGAAGCTTTAGGTGGCAATCAAAGTCCACCTTCAAATTTGAAGTGTCAAAAATAGCCCTAAAATTGAAGCTTAAAGGATCCATAGTAAAAGTACCAGCTCCATCTTCTGGGTCGGATTTCGGGTACTTGTTGAGCAACTCTCAGCTTAATCCTTTTGAGGACCCAGGTCAAAAAGCATTCACGGTTGACCAGACTATCAGGGTTCTGTACGTGAATAAAACATCTATAAAACCCTAGCTCTTGGCCCACTTCAATTCCTGTTCTCAGGCCCACTTGCTGCCCGGCCCTCTTCCTCACAGGGGACTAAGACGTCGGCATAGCCACCATCATATCCTTTTCTGAAGAGGGTTCCTTCTAGATTTAACATGGAGGTCAATATGTCTTCTTCAATGGAGTTGGGACTACGGGAGGACAAGTTATACCGTCCTTACATCTAAGTGCTGCAATAATTTAAGAAGCATCCATGAATTCATTGTCTTGAGAGTTGTCAACTGAGATAAACTTCCAAACACTATCAGCTACCAGAGTGAATGACGACTTCATTTCCTCCAAGTTTGTCGGATCTGAAAGTTGTCAGCAACTCAAGTCAATACACTCTTTGAACAAATTCAGAAGGTAACAAACATACTATAGGATTCATCGAAAGTTAAGAGCAACAAATAGGCCGCAATTGAATATGCAATCCACAATATAGAGCTGGCAGATTATTTCACATGAGAGTATTGTCTTGAATTTAGAAGAAACTTTGCAAATTGCATGACATGACTCATTAAGCACCAACTATGATAGTGTAACTTAGCCCAGAATTTCTATTCAAAATTTTTTTTTTTATTCTTGATAAAAAAGAATAGATGTCAAAAAACTCAGAAGATCACCAAAAACAACAGTAAGTATGACTTATTTGAAAGATTTTGTAACCAGTTAGCTTGTCAGTTTGCAAAGCACTGCAGACTGACAAGTCAGGAAACATCGTGGATGGAGAAAATGACAAATCAAAACGTGGTCATTGAATTATATAAACATCACAACTGAGACAGGGTCCATAACCAACCACTTCTACATTATCACCCCGAAATGCCCTAAATCAACCTTGAGGTTGACCTGGTTGAACAACAACTCATTATTCTAGCAACCAAGGACAATAATTAACATCAAACGCCAGGAAATATAAAGGAAATCGCAGACTTCAGCTTCAAAAAGATTTTAGACCCAAAGTCACATATTTCAAAATCATGTTATTAAATTGCAGTTCATGGCAAGTACTTTTAAGATTTCACAGAGTAGAATTAAACTAGCAACTGAAATTATTGGATAAACCATAAAAGAGAAAAGCAAAGCATAAAAAATTTTAAAAGTTAGAAATTACACAATGATTACATATCGAAGGATGAAGCCTTAATCATGCTGGAGTCCCATTAAAACTCATGATTGAGCTAACAGAGGAATACCAAAAGACAAGAACTGCTAAATTCATCAAATGCATGATGAAAACACAAATGAGAGTTATTGGATAAAACATCTAAAATATTCCCAACTATAATATGCAGAAAGTGGACCCAACCCAAAAGAAGCTAAAGCTCATTGTTTGCCAACAACTTCGGCATCTAGCTGCAGATTTCTGAAGCCCTATACGCCAAAAAATCTCAGATTCAGTACTATTTATGCCAACATTTTCCAAGACTAAAGAATTGAATAATTAGAATATGTAACAAATGAAAGCCTCTTTCATTCCAAAAGACCTTTAGGACACACATGTTAACATCAGATAAAGCAAGACTACAATTAACGGAAGAATAATTACAATCCTGGACTCACCAATATATTATAGATGCAACCTCCAGGACAAGAAGAAAATGTTAGGGAGGGCAAAGTGGGATAGAAGGAAAAGGAAGTAGCAACGGTTAAGAAGATCAAGAAAATCAGTAGCCTAAAATCCATAAAATGACTTTGTGGTACAGCATCAATGCTCGGAGCAAATGAAAAGCACATGAAACTCCACATCAGCATTGCAAAGAATGGATATCTGTAATTGGAAAGTACACCTACATACTTTCTTGCACTGGAAAAAAAAAGGAAAAAAAAAAAGAGGCAATCACTAGTGTCAGACAAGAATGGAACTCACAAAACAAACACAATGAATCTGATTGATAATGATCCACCACATTACAGCACTAGAGATAGTTACCTGCAGCTTTAGCACTAAAAGTAGATACGCTATTCTAAGTGCTACCACCATGACCTCCCAGATCGTATTGGAGCAACCTAAGCACCTAACCTCATGTTAAAGGCTACAGCTAATTTTGTGAAATGAAAATTTAAGACTATCAAGAGCTAATAACCCTGAGTATAAAAATGTCCCAAGCATGAAAGAAGAACCAGAACAAGAAAAAACTCAGACAGTCTAAACTCCTGTCTACCGCAAAGGTGAAGGAAAGCCCTTTTTGTAGATTTAAAAGCCAAGAAAACTGGCTACCACATTCTGAGGCTACTCATTATGTCACAACATTAGTAGCAATATTAGTAATATCACTAACCCTGACGAAAAATGTCACAAGCATCAGAATGGACCCTTAATTCTTTTCTGCTGTCAATCAATAGCAAAATGTAAAACTATTTTTGACTCCAGCTTCCAAGAAAATTTACTTTATAGCAATTTAATTAACTCCAGGAAAAAGTTATCAGCTTGCTTCCTAAATTCAATGGCAAATCGCCATTTCCATCCCTTCTTGTCACACCTGCCACATTTTAATTTCAACACCTATTAACTATGATATTCAATCAAAAACACACTCAGAAGGAGCAATTGCAACTTTAACCAAATTAACCAGAAAGCCTACGATACCCATCGCAATTGCTATTATAAAACAAAGCTGTAGGGGGGGGGCGGCAGTATTGGCAACCACAACTGTTTGAGACGCCAATTTATCAATTAATTCAGTTAGAAATCTTGTTAAAAGAAGTGCATCTTCTGAACTAGTAAGAGACCGAATCAGCAAAATCAACAGGTAAAGGGACCAAAACAACATTATCCCCTGAATTTCCAAAACTTTCCAACAAGAACAACACATTGCAGAGAATCCCAAATCAGGCAAGAAAAATTAACCTCAAATCAGACACTTTAGGCAGAAAAGAACCGAAAATCACTAGCAAATAGGCAGAAATTTTACCTCAAAATTGTATATTTTCGCCATCAGAAGCTCTGGAATGGGCATTAGATTCCAGCTTCAAATTCAACGTAGCATAATTAGCTCTAAACTTCAACCTTGAAGAATCCATAACACCAATATCAGACCTGTCTTGCCGGTCGGATACCGGGTTCTTGTTAACCAACTCTTCCATCTCTTAATCCTTTCGAGAATCCGGGTCAAAAAATCATGTCGGCTAGACCCGACGAGCATATTTTCATACGTGAACAGAACATCTGTAGAACCCCAGCTCTTGACCCACTTCACATCCGGCTTTCAGGCCCAATTTCCGCCCGGCCTGGGCTCTTCCTACCCGGAGACCAAGACGTCGTGCGTAGCCCTTGTCGAATCCTTGGCTGGCGGGAGGAGGCCATTGTTGCAGAAGATACGAATTGCCAAACGACGATGGATGGATGGAGGGGCTGTGCTGTCCAGCTTTTCTAGTGCTCGGCTCAATTATATTTGGAGCCCTGTGTTTTGGATAAATTTTGAATAAACCCTTAATGATTGGAAAATTTTCTAAGTCTAAAGCCAAACATTTGTTAAGGGTTACTGTGTGCATAATTACAGGGTTGTGAAAGTCTTGAGTTCCAGATCTCATCCAAAGCCAAATGTAAACACAATTAATTAAAATATAATATTAATTAACTAATCACTAATTGTAAAGGAAAAAGAAATTTAGTTGCATAATTTCTTAAGCAGGTTGCATTATTTCTCCGTGCAATAAAGAATTCTGTATCTATTAAGTTTATACCATTAATCAAAGCAAAACGCATGTTGTTTGTTTAAACAATAAGGAACCCACTGCAGCAACCAAGTTTATGCAATCAACCAACTAAAAAATTTATTCGAGTAGCTAATATCGTGTTTGAATATGCAAAGATATCTTATTATTGTGGAAATAAAGTCATAAACTAAAGGACTGTTGAGAGAAGGTATTGGTGGACTAAGTTCATCATTTGGCATGTTATGTGATGCATTAATATCACTCATCTACCACCAAAAAATGGTAGTTGATTATTTCTTGTCTAGTAGATACCAAAAAAGAAATGTTCGCTGTGATCCTTAGTGGCTCTTGAGTGATGCTATAACGCAGCTCCAGTTCCCCACTCATAAAGCACAGGGCGTGTCTAATATTTTTTCCATAGACAGGTGCCCAATGCCACCAGTTAGGGTTTACGCGTTAATTTTTTAGACAAATGAAATTAAATTGTCAAATAATCTAAACAAAAGGAGGAAAATACGCAGGAACGTGTGCAAATAAAAAGAGAATGTGCACTCAAATAATTGGTTGGTATTAATAGGGATAATAGCGGATTGGGTAATAAAAATTTCGCTTACCACCTCTAACCCGCTTATTTAAGTCCTTTACTAAACTTTAACTGGTAACCCTATAAGCTATAGGTTTTAATTTCCATTATCAATCAAAACCTCTTAGTGGTGGGTCTGGTCTGGATTACTCATTGAGTACCCTCTATCCACTAATATGAATAGTTCAATAAAAGGGAATAAATTTTTTTTTATCAAACTAAAATCAATACATGAACTATATTAAATCAGCATATAATGTTCGGTCTTAAATTTCGGCAGAGCTATTGATCTTGCATGTGAAAAATACAATATTTTGTAAAGGTTAAGTCAACGTTCTTGTAATTTTAATCATAATTACCTCCATTTGAGAAATATATACATACATACAAACATACACGTGCGCGCGCAATATTTTGTAAAGGTTAAATCAACGTTCTTGTAATTTTAATCATAATTACCTCCATTTGAGAAATATATACATACATACAAACATACACATGCGCGCGCGCGCACACACACACATATATATAAACACACACGTATACGCACACATATACATATGTCTGTGTGTATATGCAGACACACATATATCTATAGCAGGTATCAAACCATATCAAATCTTATTAGGTTACCAAAAGGTAACCACTTATCTTGGGATGCAAACAAATTGAGTTCATTTGAGTTTTTGCCTAATCTTGTCGAATCTCGACTTAACCTTATCAAACTTGAACTTGATAGGCTTTCAATGTAAAGTTTGAACTCGAACTCAACCTCACTTGACTCAAGTTCGATCCTACTTGAGCTTTAGAAAAATAAAAATAATTATTTTATTTTTTAAAAATAAATAAAATTATTATTTTTCCTTAATAAATAATAAAAATATTAGTGATATATAGGTAATTCAATATTAAAATAAAAACTTATACGTGTGTGTGTGTGTGTTTGAAATCTCGTTTTCGGAAAAGAAAAATCATTTAATAAGCAATGTACAACTTATGTGGTAGAAACAAACTAAAAGTAACCCACCTCTGCTCGTAGTTGGACTTAATAAGGAAGAGATAAAAGATGAGTTGTAGGTAAATTTCTCTTCCAACATTTTTTTAGGCCATTTATGGCTTTATATGTAGAAACTAATATTGATAGGTAATAATCAGCATATTAGTTGTGAAAAACAAAAACATATAACGTGGTAAGAATTCTAGTTTATGGAACAAATAAGTTTATATCAAAGTAAAAAAATAAAAAATAAAAATAACATTTATAGCAGCGAGGGACGCAGGATTTTGAGTTTGGGTGCGAGTAGACGTTCAGGAAATAATTTTTAAAAATCTTAATAACTAAAGTGCGCGAGTTTAAAATGAAATTTTAATAGACGATAAATAATAAATAAATGTTTTTAATAACAAAAGACACCATATATAAAATTAGACATTCCACCACTTTATTTCATATCAATACGAGGCATATGAAATTGTACACATAGCTCTTTGATTTGATCTAATGCATCTATTATTGAATCAACATTAATTTATCAAACTATTCATCTTTCAAAAAATTCTAAATGACAAAAATTAGACTTATTTTTAGGGAGAGTGGATGGTTGAGATGAGTTGAACAAAATTGGGGAAGATCAAAGATTGATCCGTAATCGATCAAGGAATTGGTTGGGTTTAGGAGTCAGCTTCCGATTTATAAATAAAACATCATTGTTCAATAGAGTTTTTGCCATTGTTGAATTTCCTTTAATCGTTGTTATTTGTTTTCTATGTATATAATGTTTTTCCTAATCTTGACTGATATAAAGAAACTACCTTAACAAAGAAACTAAAACTTTGTTTAGGAAACTAACATAAGTGAAATTAATTTTTCGTATGGTTATCATAAAGTTTGTTTATTGTGAGAAACCTTAATCTTAGGAAACTAGAATTATTTTATTGTAGGACACTGCTTTTAAGGAAACTATGGTTATCATATATTATAAGGAAACTAAAGTTTGGTTATTGTGAAACATTTTAATCTTAGGAAACTAGAATTATTTTATTGTATGACACTGCTTTTAAGGAGAAATCAATAAAAATTAACAACTTAACTAATTGTAAATATGTTTGAAGGGGCAAATTGATAAAGTTCTAGTTTAAAACTAAAACTCTATATGTAATTTTTGAAAAGCTTTGGGGGCGGCTACCGCTACCCACCCCCATGTCCGTCATCGTTTATGGAACGACATACAACTCATTTTCTGTTTGTAACATTTATGAGAAGCGGTAAAATTAAAATTCTTGGGAAAATTTTAAAAAATAAAAAATAACATTTATGGAAAGACGTAAAAAATTTTCCTTTTCATTTTCAAAAATGGGAAATATAAAGAAAAAGGAAAATAGAAGTTTAGAAAACCATTGGATTTGGATTTTGCTGTTATGTCGACATGGTTATCTCATTTTCTGTTTCCCAACTTAATTAAAACCCCAGTTTTTTCACTTCGTTTTTCAAGGGATGGCGTCATAATGATCTCTTTATTCAACCAATTTCAATAGCCAGAACTAGAACCCATACCAGAACTAGAATTTTTCTTAAATCTTGCTTTCAGAATTCTTCTTATTTCTTAGTTTGAATTATTTCTTAGTTGTCTAGCCCCCGGATGGCCTCATCATGTCCTTTTGATTTATCATAATTTCAATTACCAAAACTAATTCTTAAACTTTGCTTTGAATCTTCCCTATTTGTCTAACAAACAACACACACACACACCCCCCCCGGGGGGCCCCCAAAGAAAACCCTCGTTATTAGCTATATATATAACACCAATTAACGAGTTGAGTTATCAATCTTCTGAATAAAGAATTGAAAGCAAAAAGTAACCTTAAAATAACTTTTTGCTTTTCTATTCTTTTCTTGGAAGATGAAGTGCCTTGAGAAGTTCTTGATTTTAACCTTTCTTTTTACAGTTCTTCCATCTTTAGTCCTAGGAGAATGCACCTGCGATTCAGAGGAAGAAGTTAACGACAGGAGTTTAGCCCTCAAGTACAAATTAGGGGCCATAGCTTCAATCTTCGTCGCGAGCACAATAGGAGTTTATTTTCCAGTTTTGGGCAAGAAAATTCCAGCATTAAGTCCCGAAAACAATTTCTTCTTCATCATCAAGGCTTTCGCGGCCGGGGTAATCTTATCAACGGGTTTCATCCATGTTCTCCCCGACGCGTTCGAAAGCCTGACTTCCCCATGTCTTCCTGAAAGCCCATGGGGAGATTTTCCATTCACCGGATTTGTAGCAATGGTAGCGGCGATTGGTACTCTTATGGTTGACGTCCAGGCAACATCTCATTACAAGAAAAAGTCTTCTGGTGATAAGGGCACTGTCCTAGCATTAGGGGAAGGTGATGACCGTGAAGAGAATAACAAATCATCCAATACAGAGATTGCTAAAACGTCGGCTGGGCTTCCTCTTCATACTCATGCCACACATGGTCATGCGCATGGCGCCATCTCCATGGAGGCAGATTCTATTTCTACTCAACTTCGATATCGCGTTATAACGCAGGTAGATAATTTTACGTCTCGTGCAATTTTCCCATACGATTGATGAATCGGCAATTATTTTGAAATTATGCCTTCTTTGATTCTATTAGTTTCGAATGAATTTAGGGTTTAGGGTTTGTGACGTGCATGCTTGAAATTATTGTCCATCTTGCGTTTAATTTAGAATGGCATGATTATCATCAATTTTCTTATGATTATTCGGTTGTGCGTGATTTTAGACTATGAGCACGCTATTTGGTACGCACAGATTCATGCTGATTTATGTAAATTTTACACCTGGACTGTGTACAGTGAATAAGATTACCAAGTTCCTATCGGAATTCATTGTTTCATGGGTTCTTGTTCTCAAACTGCAATCCTAAAGAAGTAGGGTTTCTGCATGTTGTTTCCGTAGGTTTTGGAGCTGGGAATTATAGTACACTCTGTCATTATCGGGCTTGCTTTAGGTGCATCTGACAGCCCAAAAACAATTAGGCCTCTTTTGGCAGCTTTGTCATTTCATCAATTGTTCGAAGGCCTTGGGCTAGGTGGATGCATCACTCAGGTAATGAGCACGTCTCAGCTGTTGCTTCCTTGTTTTAAATTGTCATTTTATTTTTGCTTGATATCAATATTTTCTGTTAAAACTACATTGTTCAAACTTGAAGCTCATTCTTTTATGATTTTGATTTTGAGGGTTTTAAATGTTTTTAAATAGTGACCAAATTATGTCTGAAATTGTGGTAAATAATAATAACACAACCCATATTTTATTTGTATAGCAAGTTTGCGTTGAGATGATAAAACTACCCCTCTTAAGTCCAAATTGTATTTGAACTTGAAAAGGGTAATTTTGGCATTTTGTATAAAAATAGTTGTGGAACTAAAAAATTAACTGTGCTTAGTCCTTGTTACTTTATATCTGTGTATGCTCTCGCCATAGTAATAAATCATTACACTGGTTTAATGTAATTATTGTTCATACAATAAACATAAAAATATAAGAGAAAAGGGAAAGCTTGGGCACTAATATAAAGGTTGATTTCTAGTTTTAAGATTGACTTGTTAAGAGAGCTAATAATTAACTTCTATGTTTTATATGCAAAATTCAAAGCACAAGCAATTGCAGTTGCAGTAGGGTTCTAAGATTGGCTTGAAAAAGAGCTAATATTAAGTTCCATGTGTTCCAGGCAAAATTCAAAGCACGTGCAATTGCAGTGATGGCTCTTTTCTTCTCACTAACAACACCGGTTGGAATTGCAATTGGAATTGGAATAGCTAATGTGTACGATGAGAACAGCCCAAAAGCTCTGATTGTGCAAGGAGTCTTGAATGCAGCTTCAGCTGGGATCCTAATTTACATGGCATTGGTAGACCTTCTTGCAACTGATTTCATGAATCCAAAGATGCAAAGTAATGGTTGGCTCCAAATAGGGGCAAATGCTTCTCTTCTTTTAGGAGCTGGTTGTATGTCTCTACTGGCTAAGTGGGCTTGAATTGTAGTTTCCTTTTTCTTTTGGTAGACTAGGTTGCCAAGCATTTTGACCATGAAAATTGGTTTGGTTTTGATTGCATTCTCATGTGCTTTATTTCTATTATTTATAGTTTTATGCTAAAAAAATAAGCAAGTACTTTTAATTATTTGGAAAACCCATTTGTGTTAATTGTTCTCAAATAAGTGGGATAATTGTTGTCAATTTAAAAATGAAGTCAAAAATCAAAGACACAAGACAAGTTAAACCATAATTTTCCAACACAGAGAGGAAAAACTAGCACGGATTCAACGGGCGATGTGCTAATTTTAATACTGTCCATTTTTATTGAATTATGCCAGTTATATCTACATATAAATAAATACATTTGCCATTTGGTAAAGTCTGTGTATAATTTGAAGGATCGAGTGGAAATGGTTTTGTATTAGAAAATTGCATGGTCTACTGATCCACCCCCATAGTCATATGTTTTGCTAAAGCTTAACATAGTATAGAATAAGAGATTTCCGGGCAAAGAAAGATGGGATTTACTACTTTTTGTTTTTTTTTGGTTGGATTAAAAAACGTCCATAAGATTTACCTTGGCCTTTTGGAATTTTATTATCTCAATCTACTTATCTTTTTGAAGTTCTTTCAGATACTCTGTGAACTACGTTAATCGTAAGGCAAAGAAGCATTGGATTAAGCTCAAACTCATGTAGCATTTTAATCACCCAATCAATTAGAATTGCTTTCTTTTCTCATTTATTTCAAGCTATAAATGCACGTCATCTCTAATTCTACCCTTCTTCCGCTGAACAGAGAAATAATCCATCATAACAGAACTGAAGTGGAAAAACTAAAACCTAAAAGGGCACCAAGGATCCGCCTTTCATAACAGCACCAATCCTTTTTATCAGGGTACTTTTCTATTGCTCTTGGACCAATTACTAGGAAGTATGTCAAGTAGTTTCGAACCGACATAAAATTTCTCATTTTATTAGTGCAATGTCACGTTTAAACAGATGCTCTTTTCCCACTGATAGATCAGCCGAAGGGGAAAAAAATAGGCATATAATTTGAAGAACGAAATCTTAAAAGGCACCATTAGAACCTGTAAATTGTAAAAGCATAGTAGATCATGAGAAGAAATTCAAAGAATATCAGCTGATATCTGCAAGCAAGTATTCATTGACATCTCACAGGAGGCTAGTATTCCCGATATTAACTAAGGAGTATAATCATATGCCTAATTAAACTGTGAAACAATTTTTTTTCCCAAAATATCTCTTTGGATTTTCTCCATTCCCCAATATGAAAGTCGCAGTATTTGTAAAATGACAACATATGAAACATTGAGATTAAATCTTCAAAGAATTTGACATTCATAAGAATCATTCACCAATCTCATAGCCCAAGATTAATCGAGCCATGGGTGTAAATCTCTACCAGCTGTAGCTTAACACAGTCCAAACAAAAGCCTGGACTAAATCATTCCTTTGGAAACGATTTTAACCCTCGTTACTGATTATATTATGTCCAATATCAACCAGAATGGAGTCGATTAACACTTTTTCTAAAAGCTAAAATAAGGGAAGAATGGCCTGCCCAAAAAGTTTAAGTCTAACTGGGGATAGAAAAAATCAAATCAGCTTGAAAAGCAACAAGCATAGTCAATAACTCAAAGTATCTGAAACGGAATTTGTTATGTGCCATTGGAGGTGTAAAATGAGATATCAGCCCTTGGATGATTTTAAGAGTTTAAATTGTTGAATGATGTGGTAAGAATTTATGGATTACAATAGGTGCTATGGTACTATGGGTGGCAATTCTCGATATGATCTAAAAACACTACTCAAAATTAATACAAAATTAGTAGGTCTGATTTTACTATTCAAAAGTTTGGATCAAAATTGGGTCAAACCCAAATAATCTGCCAAGCAAACATATTCAAATCCGGTCGACCATGGGTTGACTTTTTTGACCCATTTAATGTGTCAATTTATAATTTAATAAACAAATTGGGGGCCTAATGTAAATTAAAAACTAATCAAGGCTATCAATTAGTAGTACGAGAATGCAATCATGAATATAGGTGAAACAAGAGGTTTTATTTGTAAAAGTGTCACAATTTTGTTTTTGTTCATGATTTTTTTGTACAGAAAAAGGAAAACTAAAAATTACTACAAGCAACATATATGAAATCTAGAATTGGGCTGCAATTTTCTAAAATTTTACGGGAACTCTATTGTAGAAAATTCCACTAGTCCACCATACTTGAATTAATCTTTGCAGACTTGTTATGGAATGACATTTTCTTAGATTGGTATCAAACACCTAATGTATTGTTATTGGTGGGCATAAGTTACTATTTGGCTTAGTTTCCAAAGTTTAATTTGCCAAGAAGGGCTTATCGGATTAAACAATCGAACTGATTTCTGAGCATCTAGGCTACTTATATAATTGGTACAGTTGAACAGACAAGAATGCTATCAGAATTTTGCGTGGTAGCTTTGGTTCATAGAACAGAGAAAGAAGATGAACAAAGTCTGCAATGTTCAACTTCTACGAAGAATACAACTTGAATTCCATTATACAGCTTTGCTGAGAATGGTGACACACATGTGTAATGTGTTTCTTTCTTTCTTTCTTTCCTTTTTTTTTGGATAATGTGCCAGATTAATTGTATAAGTATGAATATTACAAGTTATTCCAATGATTATTCTTGCACTGTATAGGGAGCCACAAGCCGCATGTACAAAAATTTTACTTTCTCTAAACCATTTTATGCTTTGGGTTTGCATGGTTAAAACCACGTTATTAGCATCAATTTAGATTATGCAAAGCTAATAATGTCTAAAATTATTGTGCTGACCTTATTAAAAGAAATAACTATCATCAAGACATCCCCACACATTGAATGGGGCTCAAAGAACTAGTCTTTACTATATTAAAAGCGTCAATTGCCTTGTGAATGATGAATATGGACTGGTTGTAGCGTAATCTTGTCAAACTCAGGTGGCATAATTGCCCGTCATTTTCATTTTCACCGCTTAATTTTTTTACCAAAATTTCCTCCTCCTCTTATGCCGTCTTTCCCCTCTCTCATGTATATGCAATCGGAATGGAAGTTTCTCTTCCTATCGTCGAAATTCTTGCTTACTCTTCCTCTTTCTCTACTCACCAAGCCTCCATGTCCGTGCTCTAGTCCTCGTTTTCTTTTCCATTACCATTCCCTCATCTTCCTTGTCAACTAGAATTCGCTGCTCTAAATTTTTGACCTACAACACAATTTTTCTGAAAGAGAACAGTGGAAAATTTGCGCGTTTTAGGAGGGAAACAGTTGAAAAGTCAATGAAAAGAACAGAAAAGAGAGAAATTGGTATTGTATTCTATACAACTTAATAATACACAAGGGCTATATTTATTAGTGTTATACAAGAGATACAATAAATCTAAACAGTTTACAATGATTTATTAATATCTAATTTAATCATTGATTGATTGTGTCAATCAATGCAACTATTATTAATTAATTTCTAATTGATATATACAAGATACATATCTAATCTTAACAGTCAAGGGTGATGAAAGTATGAAAACAATGCATGAGGTTTGTGCTTGATTAACCAATTTAGCATATTTGACAAATTCTTAACCCCATTTGAGGATGCAAAAATGCGACAGTCTTGGGGTGGTTGTATTTTAGAAATGCTACCCCATTGTTTCAATACGGTGCCCAAAAAAAAAAAAAAGGCTAAAAATTCTGTATATTGTAGTTACTTTGTTTATAAAGCTTAAATATCCCTAAAATGTTATAAAGATGGAGTTTGTGATACTTCTTGACAGTTAACCGTAAATATATTACTGTTATTTGTTGATCACTCGTTAAAAGGTGGCACATTTAATGGGTGTTTATTAGTTAAACAACCGTGTCAGTGGCGCTTCATATTGTTGTTAGTGATACTCCGTTTTCTTTGCTATTTTTGCATAAGCACATGATGAAAGTCGGATGGTATTAATGTTAATGGATAGAGTAAATGATGATCCCACATCGGAAAGTTTGTGGAAGATGAAAATATCTGCGGAAGTTTGCACAACAATTTAAATAAAGCATCCATCAAAAAGCAATTTAAATAAAATTTGGATGATGGGAAATTATGGAGTGAAACTCTAAATTTCACTTGCATTTGTCTTATTTGACTATTGGGTTAGTATATTCTTAATGGTCAAAATATTGGCACTTGGCATTTAAGGGTGTTGAACATTATAAATATGAGGATTTAGACACTTATTTTTATATTTCATTCTTCTCCTCTGATCAAAACACAAATTCTCTAAATCGTTTTAGGGAGAGTTTCTTTATATTGCCATAGGGAAACTCTAGTTTGGCTTTGTAATTCCTGAAGGGAATTACCATAAACCTAATAGCAAAATAGTGGATTATGTTGTGAACTTTCAAAAATGTTACATATTGGCCATTTCATCTATTGTTCAAGTTATAGCTAAAATTCAAAAAAAAAAGTGTAAAATGGCTTGGAAAACTTGACTAACATATATAGTTTTCTTGGAGACGATGGTTGGATTGGGAGGTAAGATGGGAAGAATTGCAAATCGAAGATCCTGAATTCAAAACCTCCTACTTTAAATACACACACATATATAGTCTTCTTGACCAAGTTAGGAAACAATATACAAGACGAAGTGGTAGTTTTCTTTTTCATTTTTAATTTCTTTATTTGATTCCTATGATACAACTGCAAAAATATTTTCCCCCTAAAAGTTTAACTTTCAACCTCATTGTAATGGAATAAAACTACTTGGAATTAATATAAGTACCTTTTGAATTGCACAATGTTGCCATAAATATCATTAGATAAGAGTGGAAGTTTAATAGAGATTGTTGGTTTATGTGGTCTTTAAAACTTTTTGGAAAACCTTACTTCATGCCCTTTTTTTTGTTAACCTAATGCTTATGTGGTCTTTAAAACTTAATCTAATTGGTATATACTTTAATTATGTAACCAAAAAAAATTTCCTATTCTGATAACATGGAGTTTAGAAGCAAGAACTATGATTGAAAAAGTGAGGAGCATAATAATAAATTTGTTAATGTTGCATCAAACTAAATATTATTTGTTTGAGAAGAGACAAGAATGATGTCAATATTTGAAAATTTGATCAATTGGTTAATGTAATTTTCTTTATATTTTGTATAATATAGAGTTATAATCATCATTGCCAAATTCAAAGAAAGATTTTATTTGTGTTTAGTTTAGATAATGTTCTACAAATCTATGTAGAAATTACTATGTTATAAAAATAGAAATATTCATGTTTTCTTTTTAGACTTCTATCTTTGGTAAGTTTAAGTGTCATATTAATTTTAGGTAAATTTTTTATGTATTGTCAGTGTATACATGAACAAATGTAGAGGTATACCTTGTAATCTAGATTTAAATTCAAAATTCACTTTTTATATAGGTGAAATATATCTACACCTAGTAATGTAACAAATCCTCTGTATTGGCAATGTGTGAAAACTTAATCCATTAACTTTTCTTGGTTAAAAATTTATATTAGGTAACATTGTCCCATTATTTTAAATAGGATTACTATATGATGGGGTAGAATTATTCTCTATCAATTTCAAAGTTGAAAACTTTCCAATTTGAAGTGATTTATTTATGTTATTATCCAAAGTGTTTAAAAGCATTTATCAAGGATAATATGATTCAAAATTCTAGGAAAAATGAAAGAGGAGTTTGAGGTTTAATGAGAGCCCAACCCTAAAAACTCCTATATAATACAGACATACATAAAAACTACAACAATAATAGAAAATAAAGGAAATTAAACCAAGCTATCTAACTATTTAGTTTCCTAATTCTTTTAGTTACTTGTTTTGGTATCTTGTTTCTTTAGTTTCAATATTAGTTGAAGAAACATCAAATCAGTTCCAAGAAAGATTCAATTTGTAATTGTGTTTGTTTTGGAAGCTTTGAAGTCTATAAATGCTACTAGTGTAGTAGATTATTATTTGAAGAATGGAGTTGAGTTTTGACGAGTTGAGTTAAGTTGTGAGATTGAGAGAAAACCTCTTAGAATTGTTGGTGTTTATTAGTTCTCATGAGCAAAAGATTACAATTTGATATTGTTATTATTGAATATTTATTATGTGTTTAATCTCCTCTCTTCCATACTTTTATATGTGCTAAAATTGCTTCTACTATGTGCGTGTTTTTTTTTTTTTTGGCCAACAGAAAAACCATCGAAAAGGAAAAGCTTACCTGGCAACAATGAAGTTTACATTATCCTAGAAAAAGAGATACTTCAAAAAACTACAAAAGCGTAAAAGTTGGTCATCCCGTCATATATTTTATACTAGTATTCCAAACCATGCTATGCACGGGTTTTAAAAATATTGTCTTAATATGCATATAATTCAAGGTTTGAATTAATATTTAGTTAAAAAGTGAATTCAAGGCGGAATATAAATAAATGGATGGTAGATAATATTTTATTCAAAAAAGTTATACCAAGAGTTGCATATAAATAATAAAAAATTCGTTTGTAACTCACATATAAGATACTGCCAAAGAAGTGAATAATCTCTCAACATCCTCTTATAGAGTTTAATTCCTAGAATAAAAGAGAAAACTTATATCAAAAAAATAAGCAATGCATGCAATTTGCAAAATCTTACTGAATATAGTAATTAGTCACCTCACTTACATATATTGCTTGATCGATTTGTCAATCTTCTTGGAAGGTGGAAGCATTTTTCACACCAATCAACTCTCAATACGAATGTCACTAATGGCAGCTTTATTAATTGTCTCAAATTTTTGGAGCTTGAATCACAAATGAAAATGCACAATTTTTATGCATATTAATATACTCTTGCACCAACACATTTCCATTTTCCTGGGGAGTAAAAGTAAAATAATAGTAAATATTTTTCTTCTCATTTTTTAAAATGAACTTTTAAAATGATAAGTGTAATATATTTTTATCTATTTTTGTGAATCTTTTAAATATGTTGTAGGTGTGACAGCCCCACCTCCCCCTAAGGCGAACCAAAGGGTTCGACGGGCCACCTGCCCAACTCTCGCCGGGACTCACTACAGTTCCTCAATTCAATTGCGAGCAATTACTTCACATAACAAAATAATTTTAATATTCTCCAGTCAAATGTAACATTTAAACCCCAAATCTTCCTTAGCGAACCACAACCGTCCCAAACTATAATTACAGATACAAAAGTTTATCCATTCAGAATTTCATAAGTACAATTCAAACTACAAGGATTACATCAAAATACAAACTTAAAGTCTCCAAAACAATCAACCTAGAGCAGTCTTTGGAGGCTCTCGATCTCAAACCTTGCTAAAGAAAACAAATTGGGAAGGAATGAGCTAAAAGCCCAGTGAGCAATCTTAAAACATGCAATCTCATACAGTAGCAGCGAAGAATCCAATAATAGTCAGTTAGGGAGTTTATCACCAATAAAACACGTAAAATAAAGAAACACTCAGTTAAAGGATACAATGTCCACTGGGAGCAGTTGCAATCCATCTCATCAGCCGGTCAATCAACCTCCTACTCCTCCTTATAACACCTAGTGGTAGTACTCGAGTATACCGTAACAGTGGTCCAGGGTTCCTAACCTATCCGACCGAATCCGCTTCTGGCTCGAATATGCTAGTAATGATGGGCAAGGGCCCAGTTCAGCCAAAGGCTTACACTCATGCACAAACAGTCAACAAATAGTCAAATAACAGTCAACTAATCACTTTAAACAGTAAAATGTCACATTTGACTAGGCCGAGTGCGATAAAGTATACACTCGTCTAACAAATGGTATAACGGAGAAAATTTTCACATTTGAGCAGTTTTAGAAACACTTAACACTTAAACAAGTAGTGAACATTCAAGGAGCACATAACAAGATCATCCAAGTCACAGACATGTAAAGATCACTTACCTTCAAGCAAAGCAAACCCTATGCGTCCGTTCTCGGATCCCCTTTGTATCCGTCTTCCAAGTCTAATAGCACACAAGATATGAGATATTTAGATTTGAATAGGGTTTAAATCGAGCCACAAAATTACCAAAACAATCACTAAGATGCCAAAATAACACTTAAAAATACTTAAAACAGCAAAGAGAGCACATGCATGGGCGCTCGAACGAAAACGGACGACGTTAGAATCAAAACGGAAAACACACACTAGAAGGTGTGAAAGGTAAATTTGACACCTTTTGCCATTTTGATCATAACTCATGGTACGAGTGTCAGATTGAAGTGAACGAGGTGCCGTTTCGAAACTAAGAGAACAAGTTATAACTTTTATGAAGACCATTTCCACCCAGATTTACTTCTTCTAGGTCAAAAAACATGAAAACTGTCCCAAAAGTTTCAATCTCAGGTTCACTGAGAGGCCAGATTCAAATGACCATATCTCAGCCCACAAAGATCCAAATGGTCTGAAATTTAATAGTTAGAAATAACACTCAACCCTCTACAACTTTCATGAAGAAGTCAAAACCCAATTCCATCTCGAACAAGGTCGAAATTAACCAAAACAGTGGCTTTTTACTCTATCGCAGAGATATGAGCAGGACAACTTCAGTTGGCCATAACTCGACACTCACAGCTCCAAATCAAGTGATTCCAAAGCCGTTAGAAAGCTAACATACAAGGATACAATGCTTAAGAAGACATCAAAAGCAAAAACATTCATCTTCCTGGTCAAAATGACCCATTACAGTGGCAAAATAACATTTCGGACAAAAACAGGGCATCGGGGGTATTTTAGTCATTTCATATGGTACAGTGCTCCGATTCATCTGAAAATTTACAGGTAGAATTCTCACTCAACTATCTACAACTTTCATGTTTTGTGCTAAAGCTAATTCAGCCTCCATCATACTCAAATATCCAGAGCAAATTCAGACAGAAATTCAGACAGAAAATCAAACCGATCCATAGAATCATCTCAAAAGCTATAAATGATCATGAATTAAACTAAAACAACAACAAAATCCAACAACTTTGTCAACTTAGATCAAATTCCAGCAACTTAGGGAAAAATTCCAGCTTTGATACCTTCAACAAGATGAACTTAGGATGAAAACTCAAGCTTCCAACTCCAAGGATAAAGATTGATGGTTGCAAAGGTTGAATCTCCACCTTTTCTTTCTTTTTTTCCTCTCTTTTCTTTCCTTTCTTTCTTCCCTTTGACTCACGGTTTTTTTCTCCTCTTTTCCAGCCTTGCACCCGACTCCTTGAGGTTCTCAAATGACTAATAGTTCAAGCTACTTAGATATTTATTGCTTAGTCAATTAGTTTAGTCATTGGTCAACCATATCATGCCAAAATAATCTAACCATTTGAGTTGTATTTCACTCTTGCCCCAAGTGATTTCTTTTCCTATCAATTTAGCCCATAGGTGCTAATTCCAACTTACTCTAACAAAGCTTAATCTCACCTACCTAGACTACTAATCACCCAAGTATTTTACTTAACTCTTGTGAGCATGCATAATCACACATAAAAGCAATGAAATATCAAACTTGTGATTTTTACATATAATTAGGGTTTTGAGAAAACATATTAGGGTTTAATATACAACTAGGGTTTTACTATAAATTAGGGTTTCAAAAAATTAAAGTTGTTCAATTAACACCAATTAGGGTTTTAATTTCATATTAGGTTTTTCAAACTTGTAAAACAAAATAGTTAAAACCAAACACTTTAAGAAGTAAAACAAACCATATAACACCTTGGCAAACAATAATTACTATAATTAACATTATTTAATATTTTCCAAAAATTGAAAAAAAAAATCGGGATCTCACAGTAGGCAACCAAATATAAATTCTACATGCCTATCTTGAAGATTGACACATAATTTGCCACTAAAATCTTTAATTTCCATTCTAACATGATACCTAATAATGAAAATTCTTTATATAATAGTAGCACTAAAAACAATTAGGTAATATATATACACATATATATATATATATATATATATTACCTAATAATTGTATTGACAATGTCATTACAGTTAAGGCACACAATTTTTTCATAGTGAGATTGAATTGAACGTTCGCAGTTCTCACATAATTCAGAAAATACATTCTCTATATTAATGTTATCAATGTAATATGTCACTCACATGTATTCAACCTAATAAAATACATAGCAACATATAATTTTTGAGTTTGTTTGACATAGATGTATACATAGATAAAGCATTATTTAGACAAAAAAAAGTCAAATAATTTTACCTTATGTAGTATGGCAAATTATTTATCCATTAATTGATGTATGTTAAACTGTTACGATCAGTATTTTGAATGATAAAAAAAAATTTACACTTGTATGGGATAAAAAAACTTATTGCATTGATAGACATTAAAAGTAATTAACTGATCATAAAGATAGGAACTGGTGTATGACATGTCAAAAGTAGCCATTAATTGATATATGCTATAGTGTTAAATGTTTACCATTAATACTTTGAATGATAAAAAAAATACGTAAATGTTACTTATGGAAAGACATTAACAGAGGATAGATATTTGAGATACAAATTGGTATTTGATGCATAATGGCAACTGGTATTACATGATTTTTTTTCCTTCCATACATTATTTTTAAGTCAATTAGACTTGTTTGCAAGAAAGGTAAAAAATGCTAAAATTGTAATAATAAGATCATTTAAGGAAAATAAATAGAAAAATAGTTGATAGAAATTTAAAACATTAAATGATCTGCAAGATATCAACAAGTTACTTAAGAAGCTAATAACATTCAAAGTACCAGAAAAACCCTATATTGATTATGGTCCTTAGATCTAGTAATCATGCCTCAAAAGTTGACAAAGAACATAAAAAACTACTGGACCATGACTATCTATATATAAGGAAGCAATTTGTTTCGAATGCAAATTATGTACTACGTTAGTGTACAAGAAGAGTCGAAAGACTTGAACTTCCACTAATTGCTTGGATTGTATAAAGATTAATGTGATTGAGGAATTGATAAGGCTCTTCTCTATTCAAAATAATGCAATTATCAACCATGAAGGTACGTCTCTTAAGAATGTAATTAAGTCCAAAGCACTTAAGAAGCTAATTAACCCTTCAACCTAATCATCCTTTCAAATTTAAATTAACAAAAAAAATTCAAAATTGCAGTGACTTGAATTTCATTTGATTGCTTAGACTATCTATACATTGATGTGACTGGTACTGCTCCCCAAAATGCTTAAGAGAAGAATTAATAAATCCGGTTGCAAAACTCATCTCTTCGCAATTAAGAAGTTATGCATGGATTGTCATGGAAAATACACAATTAATTTTATCATGCAAAGATGCACACAGTTAAATTTTACATTGGCTTACATAAATAGCTCCGAATGTGAATAAACAATAATTCATAAACAATAATTGATAGAACTTAAAAAGTTTAAATGATCCATTAGAAATTAGCAAGCTACTTAAGTAACTAATTAAGCCCAAAGTACTAAAAATCTCACATTTTGTTTTTGGTACTTAGATCTAATAATCAAGCTGCAAAAGTTGACAATGACCATAAAAAATTACTTGAACATAACTATATTAATACAATGAATCAATTTGTTTCAATTGCAAATTATGACCAGAACTCTAATTTATGAACTATAAAATCAACTATAATTTAAGAACTATACATAAATATAAATTGAATCAAAATATAGCAAATTGACAAACACAATTTTGGCATTCAAATACAATATATATCTTAATACCTACTCATATTGCTATTATCGATTCCATCCCTATGACACTTCATCTAAAATAGTTGGGATTTGACCCAGTGTCTTTCCTTCCAAACTTGACCACTGTGACTATTTGACCAATGTGGCTATCGATTTGGCAAATTTTTTCCATAGGTGTCGGGCTAACAGAGTCTCTATTTGACTTCACAATCATATGTTTTCTCCTCTGCAGTCTTGCAATTTTAGAATCGAGTCTTTATTGGCAAGCATGTAATTGAGAGTGCTCTACTTTTTAGATGCAACGTAGTTAGTCTATGGTAGGAGTATTGGTCTTGTGGCAAGCAAAGAAAAGATAGAAGAAACAATGAAAACGGCCTAATGCGTTGTGATTGGTTGTGATTGGTTATGGTTAAATGTATTTATCATACGTAGTTTGAATATTTTATTTCCCATTAATGGTCAAAGAGATTGACACAATAATATTGCTATTTCCATTTTATAGGAGTGTAGTAATGCCTATAAATATGTAATCATGGCTAATTTTTTGGTTTCTGTTTAAATTAAGTATACTTATATTTGGCATGACTACTTTATATGTGTACAATTTTATTATGGTAAAATGTACTATTAATGGTAGTCCTTCTCGACATTAATGCTCCTTTAGAATTTTGGTAATCTATTAAGTTGTTTTAATTGTATTGTTGGCGGAATTGAAAGTGTTTCCTTTTCCAATATACTAACATATTTCATTTTGTTGATACTATAATATTGCTATTTCCTTTTTGAAGGAGTGGCCTCTAAACATGTCATCATGGCTAATTTTTGGGGTTTTATTTAAATTAATTATACTTATATTTGGCAATAATTATTTTATGTGTGTATAGTTTCATTATGGTAAAATGAAATATTAATGGTGATTCCTTTTCAACATTAATACTCCTTTATAATTTTGATAATCTACTAAGTTGTTTTAATTGTATTGTTGTCAGAATTGAAAGTGTTTCATTTTTCAATATACTAACATATTTCATTTTTCAATTGATGAATATAAAAAATAACTATGGAATGGAAGCATTTGGTGCATTTTATGTAATTACAATAAATCAAAATTTTAAAAAAAGAGGATGAGAGGTTAAGAACTCTCTAAGAGGTGGAATCTCAAAAGTTGTCTTCAAATATATATTTATATAGATTACTTGTAAAGCTCCATGGACTAATGCCCATAATTTTCCTAGCTTGGTGAAGTATAAGTGGAGTTCTAAGGGGAATTGTATTTCTTTTTATATTTTCTTTCCTTTCATTTCATTTCCTTGTATCATTAATTGCTATATTTGCACTGTACTAATCCTATACAACCGGAGATTAGGAGTGAGATTGTACTAAACAACTGTTTTTCAATTATTTTTTTTTACCTCTCACCGCACCTAATACCCTTCCCACCCCTATTTATCAAATTCAAAATTCGAACTCGACAGTAGAGAGAACATACTAGACAACTTAAATTAACCATCAACTAGAAATTATGATGGATTCTTGGGGTCACCTCTGTGATTCCGTCCTTGTTGAGAAAGGAGATAGAAATTATTTAAAATTCTAGGCAGAAATTCCCAAATTTTTGAGAAAGAGACTGCTACAGTATCAAAACAGGGCACGTCAGGTTGGTCGACCAGCCCACTTTGAAAATTCACCAAAAATTGTAGAAAACGAATTGGCCTCTGAAATTTATAAAGTTTATAGTCCTATGTAATAAGTTTCAACAGGCACCAACGGCATTCAATTCCAACTCTCGAGCAAGAAATTATAGCAGTTCAAACAGGGTGGGTTCGAAATTCTGAAATTTCTGTTTCCCAGATTTGCAGGGCAGAATTCTAAGCCCTGTTTGACTGACGGTTTCTTGTCCAAAAATTACCAAATTTGATATACCAAAACTACCATATAAAGGGTAGGTTCACACCAAATCTCAGCCATAAATTCAAACAAATGGATGTCAAACCGAAATAAACTCAAACAGTACTCAAAGCTGGGAAAAATTTTCCAGATTAAAGAGGCGGTTTTGAAACATCACTTGAGCAACGAAATGGTACTAGAAAATCACCAAATTTTTCATAAATAACCCTCAGTATATGAGCTACATTTCTACCAAAATTTAGCTAAAAACTCGCACAGGAGGATAGTTTTCTAGTCACCGAAAGTTCACTCAGTAAACTACCTCAAACCAGTGAAGTTTTGTCATCTTCATAAATGAGCTCCTAGGTTATTCAAATCTCCACCATTTGACCTAATTTTCATAACCAAGCTAGTATTAAACTCCCTAGGTCTAATGATGGTCATAAATGCTGGAAATTCTTCTCAAAACCTAGCACCAAAGTGGCCCAAAATTCGGACAGCATGAAGGCCAAAATTCCAGGTTTTCTAGTTCCAACTTAACAACCAATCTTGCTATAACTTTGGAAGGGCTTTTTGTAGAGAAGATTAACAACTTAAAGTTCATCATTTAAGCACTATAATCAGCCCTTAATCTCACAAAAATGCAGCCCCAAAAATTAAGGGAAAACAGCAAATTTTCAGCCCCCATTTCCCCCTCTCCATCCGGTTTTTCCCTTGAGGTTTCTTTCCCAAATTCCAACCACAAATTCCAACATCCACACACACACACTTCACCATTTTCATGCTAAGAAGCAAATTCACACACTTGTGGGATTCCAAGAGCCCACTCAACAACCATAATCAACAAATGATTAATAATAATGAATCTTAACAACTAAACTTCAAGAATTAAACTTAAAGCTCATCTTCTTAAGGGTAGGATGATTACCTCTTCCTCTAGTTGCTTGAGCAAGATTAGGGAGCCCAAAATCCACCACCCAAAGCTCCCCCTTTCCACCACTAAGAGTCGGCCAGCCCTCCCCTTCAAGTTCTCCAAGACTTCAAGTCTTCTAAGCAAGTGTTTTGTTAGGAAATGGAAGGCCTTCTTTGAGAGGAAGATGGAGCAAATAGACCGGCTGAAATGGAGGGCTTGGAGAGGAGATAAGAAGCTGCTTTTTTGGCTAAGGAAAAGAGAAGAAGAGCCGGTTGTTTTGAGGAAGAAATGAAGGGGAAGAATTGGAAAGAAGAACCGGTTCTATGGAGAAGAAAGAAAGAAATGAGTGGTTGAGGTTAATTCTTGACTTTTGGGCTCTTGTGGAAAATGTAAGAAATGAGGGATAGTTGGGTAATTTGACGGAAAACCACTTTTGTTGTATCGGATCAATTCACGTAACACGACACTTCGATCCCAGTTTCTCTCATTTATATATCCCAAATACATAACCTAACATTCGAAACTTATGTCTAATGGTCGATCCTAGGCCCGAATACGAAATTTAAACATTCAAATAGTTTATATCGAAAACGTAGTTTAAACGTGCAAAAATGCATTTTTAAAACTTTTCGTGCTGTTACAATTGATATACAACAATCAAATAATTCAACCCAATTTAATGAAGTAATTTTATGAAAATATGGAATTTTAACAATTTTATAAACTAAATTGGTGGTTAAACAAGGTTTTTTAAAATAAAAGGAAGTAACGTATGATACAATTGTAATTAAAAAGATCTAAAATAATTATTTAGAAAAATAAATAATTAAACAATTAGGTCAGATGAAAATAAATTTTCGGGTCCTCACATAAATGATAAAATGGTAATGCAAAAAATAAAAATGTATATTAAATTTAAATTTAGTGGTGATAAATTGTTGGAGGAAGAAGTTTACTCCATCCTCAACCTCAAAATTTAAGAGATAAATTTTGAATTAGAAAAAGATCCCATGACCTTGAACTTATTTTTGCATTTTTTATGCATGTATAATTTTAAATATCATAATATGAAACCAAACAAAATAAAATAAATAAATTGATCTTTCAATCACAAGTCAGTATTGCATCCAAAAAAGTAAAAGAAGAATTACGATCTTTACTTTTTTACATTCAAAAAGTTGTAATACTGTATTGCACATTTGTGTATAAAGAAGGAAAAAAAAAAGAAAATACGAAGGAAACAATAATTAATGCACATTGCTACTCATAAATCCATTTGTTTGTTTATTTTTTTTTTCCTTTCAAGCTCTTCTTATAGTGTGCCTGCTTTATATATGTATATATGTATGTACATATATATATACACACACATATACATACATACATACATTCATACATTCATATATAGTGTAATATCTAACCCAAGATCTCTCATTTACAGTCGTATCTCTCCTGTTATGCCTGGTATTGTAATGAAAATATTGAACAAAAATTCTGGAATTTAGTCATTAAAAAAGTATAATGCTTGAAAAGATTCATAAATTATGTCTAAACTCATGTGACCATTCCTTTGATATTATTCTATCACTTTTTTCTCATAGTATGGATTGCATGGTAATATAAAGGTAAAAGTCAAGTGTATTTGTTATTTGCTTATTTTTCATTGAAAGACATATACATAAAAAAAATGAGATTTAAATATCAAGAGAAGAGATACATGTATTTATTTATAGTAAAGATCTTGAGAAATAGAAAGAAGTTTGCTTGGTATGTTCTAATATATAGATAATTTTATCACATTTTGTTTACATTATGATTCTTTATTTAAATCATTGGATAATTACCTTTTTATATTATGTTTTGGGTAGAATATACATATTTTAGTTCATGTGCCTAAATTGAAAGACTAATGTATTGTTATTTCTATTCAAAATTTATTTTTTTAATTTGTTATTAAATTCTTTTCATTTGAATGATTTTGGACTATTGGCATTACCTTTTTTTTATTATTAAAGTTTATAAATTTTGTAGGCTTTCATATTGTACATCATGTTGGATAGTTTTTACATATTTATGTCAGGTTCACCAAAAGTAGAATTTGAACATTAATGGTATTTCCTTCTTGAAATTGATACTCCTTATAATGGTGTTTCTTTCTCGAAATTGGTACTCCTTATAATTTTGGTAATCTATTATACTAATTGTATTCTTGCCAAAATTGAAGAATTTAAAATGTTGTCGTTTTTTTTTCAATATAGTAACTTATATTCTTTTCAATTATAGTCATGTATAAATTTGGTAGGTTTTTTAAATTGTGCTAGCATGTTTTAATGTGTGGTTTATGAAAATGGTGCTAATTGATAAACATACATAGTAAGTATGTTGGAAGCATTTAATATAGTTTTATGTAATTAAAATAAATTAAAATTCTAAGAAAAAAGAATAGTAGATTGGGAGCTCTCTAAAAGGTGGAATCTGAAAAGTTGTCTTCAAATATATATATATAGTCCAAAATCATTAAAAATGTCTCCTATAGGTGAGACCTTGCTAATGGAAGAAAATTTGAGCAATTTCAACATATATGTTCCAAAAAGCCTTTCTTGGGAAATTCTTATGAATTTTTCAAAGTGGAATTTATTTGAAATCTCTATCCCAAAGCAAGTTCACCCTGAACCTAGTACTATTTCAGATTTTGTGGAATTCATTGATGGGTTTGTAAAAAACAATTTTCTAGACGATCTGCTTTTGTAACCTCTAGGTCGTCTACTTCTTCTATTCCAAAATATGTTCCCTCTTTTCCAATTCAGAATCTCAATTTACAAGGTGTTAATTTTAGACTAGATATTCCTCTCATATTTATAAACAAGACAAGATTCTAGTGAATGTTCTTCCCTACTTATTCACAAATGAAAGCACAGGATGATAATCAAATTAATGATAATTGATTAAATGTTATTACAATTGAATTTTCTTTGGATAAAAAATAGAGAAATTGTTCATGAGCTCTTTAAACTTTGAAACAAGAATTAGGTTTTATTCAAAATTCTGTGATAATGAAAGAAATAATTTTAAGCAATATGTTTTTCAAAATTAAACAGATTTAAAACAAATATTAGGAATCAATTTGATACCTCCTCACTTATCAATAATCTCTTTTGAATTCTATCGGAATATGAAGTTTTTATTTCATCATGTTCCACTTTAGAACTGTCAAGTTTGACTAATTTATAGTGAAATTTTTCCTTTCATTTTAATTGAGAATACCTCATTCCCGACCAAATTATTAAAACACAAGCCATGGTTCTTGTAAAAGACCGCATCCAAAAATACTATATGAATGCTGGCATGAATCTCTGCCTAGCTACTATTCTATGGTCTCTTTATTGGATCTTCAGTTTATTGGAACATGATATGTCTTTATCAGATCCTATAGATCACTATCTACCAAATGAGTTCAAATTTTTACAACCCAAACGTGGAAGTTTTCACCACTAATAAATGGAGTGTTAGATAAAAAGTTCTTTCCTATCAGAGTTTTGAACTAATAAAAATTCCTCACTAAATATACAGTCTTAAGAAAACAATACAAGCCCTTAAAACTTAAGCTCTTGATTACCAATTTGTTGGAAAATAAATTATAAGATATCAAGATTAGTATTGAGGGTTGAAAAATGAATATCTGGATTTCTCATTAAACAACTCTCTAATTACACACACACACACATACACATACATATACATATATACACATACACATACATATATACATATGTACAATGGCAGAGTTAGAAATATTATTCAATAGGAGCATAAATTAACAGTCATACCTTTTTTTTATCAATAAGTGACTAGTAATAGTAAGCATGTATTTTCAAAAAAAAAATTTTATTTGATATCAAAAATAACACTTGCTAAGCATAAAAAAATGGTAAACAAACCAAGTTAAAAAAAATGAAGATGTACCTGATTTTGGAGTGGCAGGATTGGATTTTTCAACCTTTGGTCTTGGCTTTTCTAATGGAGCATAAGTACAAAAATGAAGAAACAAAGGGAAAGTAAGTGCAGATGGTGGCAACTGGAATTCCTTGTGTTTGATTAGTTGATTTGCGAAGAGAGAAGACAAAAGGTTGCTTTCTAAAAAGATTTAATAAACTAAGGAAATACTATCACTTTTTTAATAGAAAGTACAGAATTGTTTTCCTAAACTAAAGTGAAGATATAGTACATTGGAATTTGGAGTTGTCTTTGTTGCTAAATGCTTCTTCTTTCATTTACTTTTTGCAAATTACATTTATAATCTTGTTATCTCATAGTCATTTCAGAATTTAGTTGAGGCATAATTTAAAATTTTAAACAATTCCTAAGACTAACAGTGAATATTTTTGGGTGCCCCACTACCCCATGTAAATCCACATCTAATATAATTGATGTATGTAACACTCCTGACCAATATTGTCCCACAGTTAGCTACCCTGAAGGTCATGGGTTTTGTTCTTGGAGGTGGGGTTATAGCCCACAACAAGTGCAGAGCCCAAGTCCGCAGGTCAAGAAACCCAGCACCCCTCCAAAAGGTCTCGGTCAGATGGGGACATACCCATGGCTGGTGATATAGTGGCCAGGATCCCTCCTCCCAACCAATGTGGGATCGTTACAAGAGGAGTTCAAATGAAAAAAGAGCAACAAGAGGGAATCTCACGAGGAGGACAACTAGTGGCTTCACATACTGCTTGTGGATACTGTGGGAAGGCAAATCACGATGAGAAGAATTGCTAGGTCAAGGGACAGAAATGTTTGATTTGTAGAAGTGCCGACCACCGAATTAGTAATTGTCCAAGGAAGCGGCCACAAGGGAATACTGTTAAACAAGAGGATAGGGTTGCTCCGAAACAAGTGAATGAAGGAGTGAATAGACCAAGGGCACCAGCTAGAACATATGCCCTATGTGGTCACTAAACTGCAGGGTCAACGGAGGTAGTGGAAGGTATGAATTTCGAGGATGAAATTCTTTTAAGGGGGAGAGGATGTAAGGACCTGCATTTTCATTTTTTGTTATGTTATTCATTTTTATTCAATTTAAATCAATTGCATTAGCTAGTCATTCATTTTCATCCATTGAGCATGAAAATTTCTTTTTAAAGTGCCTTGCGTGACATTCGTGCATTTATGTTTGCAAAAGAGTAAGTTAGTGCGATTAAGTGGTGAATTGGTGGAATGACAATTGGACTAGCATTAGTGAATGTTAGTAGAGCAAGAAAAGTCATTTGGGTGAAGTTAGTATCAAGTGGTGGATTAAAGATAAAGTTAGACAACAAACACTATTAAGCTACTATTAGACCCTAGCAAGAGTTGACTACTATGCTAAAAGTGAAAACTATCAATTCAATCACCTTTATTTCTTTTCTACCATTCCCTTAACTTTATCATTTCCATTTTATCACTCTCTCTCCTCTCTTGCTTTAGCCAAAACACTCCCTCTCTTGTTTTTCATTTTCTCTCGAAGGAAACACTCTCAAGCCTTGCCAAATCTTCACAAGATCACTTGGTAGCTTTACTCTAAAGTCACACTAGGTAGAGGAGGAGGAAGAACCGAGGAGGCTAGCTAATTTTCTGTGGTATTTTCAGCCAAGAAGAAAGGTAAAAGGCTAAGCAATCTCTCATCTTTTCACTAAGTAAAGATCATGCTAGACTAGAGCTTGTTTATGGTTGTTTTTACAACCTTATTAGGTAGTGGTCTTGAGGAGGATTTTCTAGGTAGATGACTTGAGGAATTATTGTATTTCATGGCTGATATTGTGTGTATATGCATCCCTAATAATCTATGTGTTAGTTGGTATCAGAGCAGCTTCACATGGTCTCTGCGCGGGGTGAGCCTGGCCAGTGGTGTTATGGTTCCGATTGTGCAAGAGGGTGTAAAGAAGATGTTATTTTTCCTTGGAATAAGATTGAATGTTTGTCTTGGTTTGGGGAAAATCTAGTCGGTATGTCGGGCAGGAATGGGAATTGAGTTATCCATCTACCCACAAAATTTCAGCCCAATCAGAGCACTGTGCTGAGTGAAATGACCAAAATACCCTGCCGCTCAAACTCTTATATTTTGTTGGAAAATGGCCTAACTTGCTGTCCAAATTTTTCTTGAATTTTCTAGCCTATTTTCCAAATTTTCTTGAGATGATATTGATGTGTTATGGTTTGTCTTGAGTAGGTTGAAATGTGGGTTGAATTTCAAGAGAAATGAATGATGTTTGGTTGGTTAAAATTGATGAGAGAATTATTGAAATCTCTAAGTGTATGCTGTCCGAAATTTGGGTGAGATGAGCCGAGCTTCACTTGACTTTTTATTGATAGTTGTTGGTTAAATTCCACTCAAATTCTGTTATGAATGTTGTATTATGATTATATGATTGCTTTGAGCAAGAATCTTGGTGATTGTTTGAAAGAAAAATGGGATTTTCCAAGTGATATTGAGTTTCTAAAACTCGAATTTGGTCACTGACCAGTTTTGGGAAACTATTTGTATCTTGGGGTAGAAAAACCCAAATGGAGTGCTGTTAGTAGAATTTGAAACTAGACTCATATGTCTTCAAGCTGTAAAAATTTCAGATTTTTCCTCCACATGTGCTACTGCCAGTAATTTTCCAAAGTTCCCTGATTTTTCATGACAGTTCTGTTTTGCACCAAAATGAATTTCCGACTTGGAGTGAATATTTGACCTACTTGTGGTTTGAATCTCTGAAAAGTGTCTTCTAGGAAGTTGTAGTACTAAAAATATATTTTCCAACGGTATAAACTTTTATAGTTTTCTGACTTGTGGAACTTAAGTTATGAATTTTTAAAGAGTGCTAACACTATTCATGTCAGTAAACAATTTCCAGCTGAAAAAGGGATTTCTTGACTTTGAAATCCTAAACAACTTATTTTCAACCTCTTACCTTGATTTTTCTACTTTCTTGACTTCCAATGTATTCTCATTGAGTTTCTTGGGTTGGTGTAGCTCACCTAGGCTACGTATGATTTTTTTTCCTTAAAGTTTTACACTTTTAACAATTTTCTTGAGAAAAAGAGTTTTCACTAACTGTGGTGAGGTAATAAATTGTTGATCATTAATCACGTTTGCTTCAGGTGGCCAAGGGAACTACAACATGAATCTCGAGGCGCTCAAGTGATCTCACCTGTATACTTTTACTTGATTTCTTTTGTTGGTGAGTGTTCCAATGTATGTTTACTTGAATTAATTGCTATTGCTTGAAAGAATTGTCACTACTTGATTATAATGTTACGTGCTAGATATTTCGTTGATTCCATGATTGTTTGCTCTTTGCGTACCAAGGACCATTTTACTACTTGAAAGCCAATGTGTACTTTATCGCATTGGCCAAATTAAATCTCAAAACCTTTGACTAGAAACCTGCCCCTTGAGCGATCGGTAGGCCAAAAACCTACTTGAGTACGCCACCTCCCTTTAGCGATCAGTAGGTCAAACCTACTTGAGTACGTTTTAGTGAGGTTGGGTAGGTTGACAGCCCTATTTTTAAAAGGAAAACTCCTTGGTCTTATATGATACCTTATTTGTGCATGGTTTTAAGCCTTTGGCTGAATTGGGCCCCTGCCTCTCGTAGTTGACCTTTTCGAGTTAGTATTGGGCTTGGTCAAGTGGTTAACTACGTTAGGATAAAGATGGTATACTCGAGTATTACCTGAAGTCTGGTGGAGTTATGACAGGATGAAAGAAAGAACGTCCTAAAGCGGGAATTCTAGATAGGGGAGGTTATAAGGAGGAGTTTGGGGGAGTTGGCAGCAAATGATGGAATGAAATGACAGGAGGAAAGAATCAAAGACTCCAAGAGCTCAGTCGTATCCTTTTAATGTCTATTTTCGAATGATTGCTTTCTTATAAATTGAATGAATGAATGAATGAATGATTTAATGTGTGTTTTCTAAATGAAGACTTGTGAAATTACTTTCCTCTTGACGCACTCACTGGGTTTCTAGCTCATTCCTTTTCATTTGTTTTCCTTAATAAGAGGCGAGAACGTGGAGTTTTAAATCTTAAGAGCCAAGATTGTAGTTAATCCTCAATGATGTACCGTAGCGACTCTGTTGATGTTTATGTGAATTATAAGTTTGGACTTTATCTTGTATATTAAGACACCTTAATGATTCGACTTATGGGGCTGTAATAGTTAGTAAGGTTAATGACTTATATATTAGTTAGTTAATGGTTTATATAATATTGATAATTGGAGTTTGAGATTTTATTACTAAGGTTTTATTATCGATGGCTTGTTTTGCAATTATTTGGGAGGTGTGGTCTTCTTATCGAGGAAATATGTTTGTGGTCATAGTTGGTTAATAGATTTGTGCTAGAGTCCTGACGAGAGTTGGGCAAGCGGCCCGCTGAACCCTCTGGTTCGCTTTAGGGGGAGGTGGGGTCGTTACAATGTAAAACACTTAGGTAGGTTGGGCTTAGATTCTCAAATCATATATATATATATATATATATATATATATATATATATATATAATAAAGTTGTGCCCTCATATACTTATCTCTTCATCTTCATCTCTTTTCTACAGGACTGTTTGATATAGCGAGTTTCTTATACTCGCTCTTTTATCGTCTATGCGTTTTAGAATTTTCTAATTTTCTCTATCCTATTACCTTTGCCTTTATTCTTTTTTTTTATCATGATAATATTTTTGATAATTTTTTTACAATCTTTCAAAATTTCACTCAACCACACACACACACACACACACTCTCTCTCTCTGTCTTTATTCTTTTTTTTCTCATGATAATGTTTTCGAAATATTTCCACTAATTTCTTCAAGTTTCACTCAACAATTTGTCTCTCTCTCTCTCTCTTCATTTTCTCCCATGTTAATTTGTTTTCTTTTTCTATTTTCAACTCTCATCGCTGGTTCTTTTCTATTTCTCCTAACTCTTAGCTTTTTCCAATTTTTTAATTTTAAAATATAAAATTTGAAAAAAAATCTTTATCATCTATCCATCCATATTTCTATTTTCAACTCTCATTGCTGTTTCTTTTCTATTTCTCCTAACTTTTCAATTTTTTAATTTTTAAAATCTCATCTATCCATCCAATTTACTATTTAGGAATGGTAGTAGGGGCGAGTGATCGTAGACACCCATCCCATGGGATAGTCATATGGCGGGTGTGAGAGTGGGGATGATTTTCTCCTCCCATTTTAAACTGGACGGAGGATGGAGAAATTTAAATTCAGTTTTGATATAATTTTTTGTTATAATTGTCAAATTAAATCAAATGATCTTTAATTCAAATTTTATATTTTTTAATTCAATATTTCTGCCTAAACTTTATTCTAAATTCAAATCCTATATATGGTATATCCTTTCATTATTTAAAATATTATTTGTTGGTAATTGGAATCCTTTTTTATTACTTAAATAAGTACTTGAGTTTTCAATTAAAATTTTATGTTGAATATCAAAATAATTCTGTGCTAACGCACTGGAGATAAAATAGTTCTATTATGTTATAGAGATGTATGACATACTTCATTTCAGAATTCTTTGTCCAAAGTAATTGAATCAAATTTAGAAAATAGTCTAATATATTTTAATTGTTGAACAAATTTGTCAATTGACTATGTGATCCTAACATCTTATCTGCTTTAACTCTAAATGTTCAAAATTCCTAGAACATTCCAAATCATTAGCCATAATCTATACAGTAGCTTATAAAGTGATGAATACTACTATAAATCCAAAAGTTTCAAACATGTAAATAAAAGAAGAAACTATGCTAATGGAAACAAACCTTGAGCGTTCAAATATTTTAGTAGGTTGCGGTGGGGGAGGTAGAAAAGAAAAGAAGAAAAGAAAAAAAAGACTTGTGTATTTTTGAATATTTTAGGGTTTGTATATTAAAAATTTTGAGGTGTTTTTAGAGGTTATTATAAATAAAGTAGTAAAAAATAAATAATAAAAAACTTGTCCATCAAAAACATGGTAAAAAACTTGGGTGCCAAACATCTGCTCAATATGTTATGTTATGTTAACTAGATAAGACAAAACCACTTGCCTCAATCTTGAAACTTCTCAACTAAATCCAACATAGTGGAGTGATGCCCCCAAAATGTAAAGTGATGCTACCTTATTATAGAAGTTTTCCAAAAATTTGAAGTCTAGATCTCAAAACATCTCCTAGACAAATAAGTGTACTCTCTCAACCTAAACTATCCGAACATTTAAAAGGTATTAGAGAACACCCTCATATTTATGGAAAATTTTATCAACTCTTTTTGGTACCATACCTATGATTCTAACCCAATAAAGTTTTGCAACGACGTTCAATGATTTAAACTCTTAAAAGTATCTAAGGGTTGATATCTCATTCTATATATTCAACAATGAATTGATACTCATAGACATGGTAACCATGAGAAATGTGCGTGTATGTCTATGTATATATGTCTATATTTATATACATACATACATCAATATGTACACACACACACACATATATATATATATGCATGCATGCATGCATATGAATTTGCATCAATATGATATTGATAGTATGATTGTCACCACGCATCAGGTGGCTACTGGCTAGCAAGTAAGCATGAGAAGAGAGAAATGGCAGGCAGAGATTCAGTGTTGGAAAGAGAAACTACAGGGTGAATAGGTCCTTTTTAGAAAATAACTCATTCTTTTAGCTGATTAATAACAATTTACCCCCTCAACTTATTCACATTTTACCTTTCAACCTTAAATATCTACCCTTAGTGAAATGATATTATTGCCCTTTTGTGAATTTATCTATTGTTTAGTATTATGTCCTTGCAATTGTTAAAAAAGTATACATTTTCTTTATCGTATCAACTATAGAACAATTCTAAACTAAAGTCTCATAAATTGGACAAAACATATTTAAGATATATATACTAATCTAAAGTCTAATAAATTGGACAAAACATATTTAAGTTATATATATATATATATATATAATTTTTAAATTATTCAATTACCTAAAAACCTATACTCCTAGGACAAATTATATATCTTACCATTTGAACTCGATTAGCTTCAACTTGAGCTTGATCTCAATTTGCTTCCCAAGCCCTAATATTTTTATACAAATCAACCTAGAGATTCAAAGTCAAATGTTCATGGAGTATGAATTCGAATTCAAGCTTGAGTAATTTACTTCAAGCTCGACTATACCAACATTCGAGCTTGACTCAGATAGTTGCCATCCTTGAAGAGCATTTAAACATTTGGATTGCAAACATTTCATGAAAGTTTAGATTTTCAAAATAGTGGTTAGTATTCTTGTATGTTTCTTTTAAGAGAGGAATGTAGTTTTAGTTCTCAATATTTGACACTTGTGTTATTTTGCACACAAAAATTTCAAAAAAAAAAAAGAATAGTCCCCATATTTGGTGCCTGGAACAATTTTAGTCCTTAAGATTTCATCAAAACTGTGACGACCTCACTTCTTCTTAGGGCGAACCTTAAGGTATCGACGAGCCGCCTGCCCAACTCTCGCCAGGACTCACTACAGAATCCAAATAATAATACAAACATTCATTCCTAAAACCCTAATTGAGGTCCAATAAAATTACTAGCTAACTTACAAGAGTGCAACCTCAATAATTTTATCAAAATTACAATTATATCAACTTCAAGTATAATAAACCATCAACTTCACAATTAATATCAATCCTGTACAAAAGTGTGAAAATCATACAAAAAAGACTAATTTTCTCAATTCTCGAACTCCACTTCAAAACCTGTTAAGGAAAACAAATATATTAGAGTGAGCTAACGCTCAGTGAGGCCAAGAAATCATGCACGCAAGTAAGGTAAAGCGATACTTTATCAATTAAAACAATTAAGAAAGTAAAACCAACAATATTTCTCGTAGAGTAAGGAAACAACACAATATAAAAGAATACAGGTGGATACGGGAGGTAGAGGTGACTACCGTCTCCAGGGATGTAACACGTACCCCCGATCCAAATTTCTACATTTGCTACGACCATGTCTGGTCCGCTTCACGAACTCTGACCTCCAATTAAAATGTTGACACTCCGTCAACCATACTCTCACAACCTGTAGACACCACTTTAAACCCTCACCTGTCTACTTACATCCCCTGTACCGGGCCCGCTCATCAAATATTCAATAGTTGGTAATACTCGAGTATACCTTGGTCGGCGAGCGCACTCCAACCGAGATAAACAACATTAAGACCCATGGTTCACCAATCTCTCGACCAAGCCCTTATTGCCGGGTCGAAGAGGAAGGTTCCTGATGGGTTTTGGGTGTCCCCACAATTTCAATAGCAATAACAATCATTCAAGTAACAATCTTTCACATGGTCAAACAATTGACAATTCAAGCAGTCGAACTCATTTAAAGGCAAATCAAATAAGGCGAGCGCGGTAAAATACACGCTCACCGAGGCACACAAGCATGCTTCAAAAATCATTAACATTAAATAAAGCCTTAAATAACATACACTTGAACACTCACCTATGAATTTAATCAAACACGTAAGCAATATGGTTAGGCTTCGGTAGTCAGGTCAACTTCAGCAACCTCTTGGTCACCTGAGTCAAATGGAATTATCACTTTCAATCCAAGCGGCTAAAACTCTAAACTTAACCTAACTATCCAAATTCACCAAAGTTGCTCAACTACTACTTCTTTCTCAGGCCATAACTCACTCAATATACGTCAGAATTGAACAAAGCTTAAAGCTACGGAAACTAGATTCAATTCTAAAACTCACTAGAAGATTTCACTCGAAGATTCATTGAGCAAGATGGGCTAAAGTAAGCTGGAAGATCCAGCAGAGGACAAAAACAGGAAATTAGGCTGGAGAATCAGCCATTTGCAAATTTACTGGAGTTGATAGGGAAAGAACTAGCAAGCGAGTCTTATACCGTTAGAAAGCCTGTAAAGTCTAGTTTCAAACGCCACTGATGGTGCTCAATTTTGACTCCCGAGCAAGGAATTACAGCCAATAGAAGTACAGGGAGTCACCATGACTCCAGATTTGAAAAGCTAGTTTTGGAACAACATTTGGGCATTGAAATGCCACTGAAAATTTACCAAATTTTGTACACTCAAACCTCACTAGGTGAAATACATGTGTACCAGATTTGAGACAAAAAATAGCATGGGAATGTAACTTTTTAGATGGCCAAAGTTTGTGGAAAATTTGGAAACTAAACTGCCAGATTTTCCTTCTTTGATTTGCAAACCTTTTGTTCAATCAAAACAGTCCCGAATCACTCAAATTTTGATACAACAACTCTAGCAACATTCCTTTATCAAATGAAAACAAAATAGTAGCAAAAATTTGAATCAAAATGTTTCAAAAATAGGGCAATAGTTCGGCAATTGAATAGAGGTTGAATTTCCAGATTTTAACCTAATCCTTCAAAGGCTTTTGACACACCAAATGAACTCACATTTGCAAAACTTTTTTCCAACACATAGTGTAACATTTAAGCTTTTAAAACAATCAAGGAATCCATGTGATCACCTGAAAACCAGGAAATGTTTCCAGGTATTTCTAAGCTTTTGTCGCTCCATTAGAAGAAGTTTCAGTTTTTTCACGGTATTCTTTAAAAAATCATAACTTGAGTTCTATAAGTCCAAAATTATGAATCTTATACCGTTGGAAAAATAGAATCAATGAACTAAAACTCTCAAGAAGACATTTATACAAGATTCAAATCGAAAACCAGTCAAATTTTAGTCTAAAACTGTTGCTACAACAAAACAGGACATAACAGTCTTGATTTTTAGTCAATGTTGAAAATTCACCAAAATTCATAGAAATCGAACTAGCCCTTAAAATTTATACCACTGAAAGAAATTGGATTCTAGTTTCAAACAAAACAAACAAAACTCAATTTGGATCTTCCTACACCAAGTTACAACAATTTTAAGAAGGCTGTTTCATCAACCCTGCTACACGAAAATTCCAGATTTTTAAGCTTTCTTCCTCGTCCATTTTGCAACATCAAACAAAGCTATTTTTACATGAAATTTCTCCCATACTTAGGCCATCATATAAGCATCAAGAATCAACAATAGAAACATGGAATCATTGAGCTAAAATTAGGGGAAATGGAGCTGCAAGAAACCAGCCCTCAAGCTCTCTCTCTCAGTTCCTCTCTTTCCTTTCCCTCTTTCATTTTCACCAACAAAAATTTTACATAAAACACCTCACACACACATTAAATCAACAACAACCCCAAATTCATATATGGTGGGATTTCATAGAGCCCACTTTTCCGTCCAAATTCATCACAATATCAATAATGAACTTATCAAAGCTTAAAGCTACATAAAGGAAGTCAAATGAACAAGATTGTGAAGAAGTAAACTACCTCTTCCTTTCAAGTGAAAACCCTAAGTTGAATGGAACCTAAAATGCACCAAGAATCCTTATTTCTCCCTTCCTAAGCTCAGCTCTACCTCAAGGCAAGATGGCCTTCAAGCTCCAAGTGAAATGGAGGAAGATTTCTCAAGCATCCTTGGTTGTTTCAATGGTGATTTGTGGGTGTTTCTTGAAGATGAAATGGAGGGGAAAGGGAGGGGGAGTGAATCGGCCAAGGAGAAGAGAGGGAGAAGAGAATGAATAGTTTGTTTGACTTTTAGGGCTTTATGGGAAAAAATTGGAAGAAATGGAAGAAAGCTACTTGATTTGATATAAAGCCACTTTTTGTCGCGTCGGGTTGATTCACGACGACACGATACTACGATCCCGGTTTCTCTCATTTATATATTCCGAATACATATTCTAACATTTGAAACTTAAGTCTAGTGGTCGACCCTAGGCCCGAGTGCAAAATTTAAACATTCAAATAATTTAATCAAGGACATAATTTAAACGTGCACAATGCATTTTGAAACTTTTCATACCGATACAATTGATATACGAGAATCAAATAATTCAAACTAAAATAATAAAATAATTTTATGAAAATGTGGAATTTTTTTACAATTTATAATTTAAATTGATGGTACGGGACTCACAAAAATAAATCTGGTCCCCAATCTTTGTCAATTTGAAGCAAATTTAGGGTAATTGGTGAATTTTTCCAAATATTGATGGAATCAGTAACATACAATCACATGTTTGTTCAATTAAACTTCTTCACAAAAAAAAAGCAGGTAATCTTGAAGAATAAGAATAACTCATGTGATGGCAGGTTAGTAACTAATTAATCAAGAAAAATAAAGAAAGGAAATTTGTTAATCTATATGAAAAAATTAAGTATTATGATTTTTTTCTTGGGGGCATTTGGGAAAGGGACTGAAAATAAGTCTTGGATCGATGAACTGAGTGTTCTAAGTAATTTTAGTTTTTTAGAGTATAAGTTTTCTTCTTTTTTTTTTTTGGTACTTTGGAGGGCTTAACACCCATTACAGATGGATTAATCGAGGGGTAGAAACACCCACAATGTCTTCCTGTAGCTTGCTTCTCAAAAACTCTGGTGGGTCTTCAAAATATAACTTCTCCATTTGGATTGCATGACTTCTTCGGGCCAGCATGTCAGCACACGAGTTTCGTTCTCTCAACATATGCATCAAATGGCACTCCCACTGTTTCCCCATCCACTCCCTAATCTCCTCCACTATGTTAAAATATGGGCTGTCTTTTGCTCCTTGGTTAACCAATTGGATTCCGATTAGCGAGTCCGACTCCAAAATAATTTTTCAAAATCCCTTGACCCAAGCCAGCTTTAGTCCATGCAACATACCCAATAATTCAGCCACTATATCAGTAGTTCTACCCAACTTCACACAAAAACCTGCCTTCCATATCCCATAATCATCTTGGATTAGACCTCCAGCCCTTGCTTCCCCTGGATTCCCAACCACGGAACCATCCACATTTACTTTGACCCAACCCCCCGGCGGCTTCCTCCAACTCATGTGAATGGTCATCTTCCCCCCTCCACCATGCACTACCTCTAACGCATCTTGTGCTAGACTGATCTGCTGTAGAATCTACACCAAGGGTGTTTAAATAGTATCAAGGTTGCCCTCAGCATTAACTCGATTTCTAGTTTTCCACGCATGGTGTACCCCATACTGAAAAGTCACCTGCCAGCAGTGCTTCCAGTTTCGTCCTATAGAATTATCCCTTAAATTCCAATCGATCCATTCCTGCAACCCCAAACTGGCGATTTGTGTCACTTATTCTATTTGACTAGAGATTTCCATATTCTCTTCACCCACTCACAGTCTCTAAGGGCATGCAGAGCTGTTTCCATAGGGGCCTCACACACCGGGCACTTTCCTGTTTCATGCAGTTGTCTTCTCCTTTTTTCCGCATTCGTGAGCAGCTTTCCTTGCCTAATTAACCATAAGAGACATCACCACCTTTTTGGTCCTTTTCATTTCCAAATTCTTTCCCAGCCATTGTTGACTACATCCTCCTCCTCATTTAAATCTGACCAAAGATTATAAGCCGACTGAGTAGTGAAGAGCCCTGTCACCTCCTCTCCCTAAATCTCCTAGTCCTCCCTATGCTTCGATAGTCGTACGATGTGTGTATCTAGCAATAGAAGGTGTTTCTCATCTAAAGACTTTCTTAGTTCATTCCTCTTCCATCTCTGCTCCACATTCCAATACTCTTTAACTGTTTTCCTTTTTCATCCTCCGGCAACTCCCTTATCACTCATTTTTCCAGTGTTTCTTCCCCTATCCATTTGTCTATCCAGAATTTGATCGCTCCCTACTCCCTACACGCTATCTCGTTCCTTCATTTACTAAATCATCACCTTTCCTAATACCTTGCCAGACCTTGGATGCTCCACTTCGGAAGGGCGTTGGATTGTCTGATTGTGCCTTGTATTTCTTCTTTAAAACTTTAGCCCAGAGTGTGTCTTTGGCATTCCTGAATCTCCAATTTAGTTTTGCTAATAAAGCCCTTTTCATGACTTTAATTCTCCTAATCCCCAGACCCCCTTTCTTCTGTATCTTAGTTATCCTTCCCCAACTCATCTAGTGTATTCTCTTTTTTCCCACAAGAAGGACCGAATGCATTTTTCAATCTTTTCTACCACCGAGGTTAGGAGCTGTATCGTCTGCATGGTGTAATTCGGAATGGTTGAAAGGACCGTCTTTACTAGAGTAACCCTTCCTGCAAAGGACAAGACCTTTCTCTTCCACTCCGCTAGTCTACTATGTATCTTATCTAGCAAATCTGAATGGGTTACTTTCCACTGTTTCCCATGTAGAATAGATAGCCCCAAGTACTTACTTAAATTATTAGTGAGAGGAACTCCTGTTTTTATGCTTATTTGCTCCGCAACATGCCTCTGCACATTCCTTGAACAAAATAATTTGGATTTCCCTGTATTCACTTTTTGCCCTGAGATGTCACAAAAATACTTCAACGTCTTGCTCAATTTGTCTGCTTGTTCCAATCTAGCCTTGGCAAATAACAACAAATCATCTGTAAAGAGGAGGTGTGAAATTACGGGCCCTGCTTTGGATGTGTGTACTGGCTTCCATTCCCTCCTTTCAACAGCTTCTTCGATAACATGACTAAGTCTTTCCATGCATAAGACGAAGAGATAGGGCGATAGAGGATCACCCGATCTCAGACTTCTCATTGGTTTAAACTGCTCTATTCTTTCACCATTCCACAGAACCTCTGTTGCTTGCACTTGAACACAGCTCATAATAAGGCAAATAAGATCTCATGGTAGTGAGGCTAAATGCAGCGTGTGCCTCAAGAACTCCCAGTTAACCCTGTCGTATGCCTTTTCCAAATCCACCTTAACTATCATCATTCCTTTCTTTCCTTTCATCCGGCCTGCTGTGTGCACCATTTTCTGGACTATCACCATATTATCTGTTATCTGCTTCCCAGGTATAAAACTTCATTGCGCCCTTCCAACCAAATCACCAATCAATGGTCTTATCCTAGCCACTATAATTTTCGTGATCACTTTATAAATCACATTGCATAACGATATGGGGCGAAACTGTGCTACCCTCTCCGATCCTTCAACTTTCGGAATAAGCGAGATGAGAGTTGAATTTACGCACCCTGGTACCTCCTTTTCCCTGAATACATTCTGCACAAATTTTACTACATAATCTCCTAGAATCCCCCACTCTTTCTGTAGAACAGCTGCTTGCACTCCATCCGACCCCGGTGCTTTATCTCCTGTCATTTGAGTCACTACTTGTGCTACCTCCCTAGGATTAACCGGGGCATACAAGTTCCTTAATCTCTCTTCCTCCAATTTTGGGAAACTTCTAGTGCATACTGCATTGGGATCCACCGGGCCTTCCATGCAATAAAGCTCGTAGAAAAAATCCCTCACAAGTTGCTTTAATACATTTTGATTCGTTTGCCATATTTCTTGATCATCCATGAGGCAATTGACTCTATTTCTCCTTCTTCTAATTACTGTTGAAGAATGAAAGAACTTCGTATTTCGCTCTCCCAATTTCAACCATTGCACTCTCGATTTTTGGTACCATAGAATTTCTTCCTGCCTGAGAATCTCATTGAATTCCTGCACAAGCTTCCTTTCCAGTTTTTCTAAGTATCTGTTCTTTTGAGAAGACAGCGCCTTTTGAATGCCCAGTAATCTAGCCTCTCACCTCCTCTTCCTTCTAAATATATTGCCAAAGCAGTTTGTTCTAGTCTTGGACTTCCTCCATGAATTGTTTAATTTTATGCTAGATCTCTCCTTCCTACTTCCAACATTTATCCACAATCTTCCAGAACTCCGGGTTAGAAAACCATGCCATCTCAACTCTAAATAATCTTTTAATTTTCATGTTATGCTCGCCGTTAAGTTCAAGCAACATGGGGTGGTGATCGAGTGGGCTCTTACCAGGTGTCTCACTTGCGCCTCTAGAAATTTGATTCTCCACTTCAAGTTGCACATAGCCCGGTCCAGCCTTTTTCTTACTACAGCTTCTCCCTCTCTCAAATTTGACCATGTAAACCCCGGACCTGAGAAGCCTAGATCAATCATGTGGCTATCTCCCATGAACTCTTGTAGGCTGCGGCTTCTCCCCATCCTGAAGGCCCTCCCTCCTACCTTCTCTGAGCTAGAAACAATATCATTCATATCTCCTATAATTGCCCAGGGGTAACTTATTGCCTTTCCTATTTTTTCCAAATACTCCCACAACTCCATCCAGTGGGACTCAGCAGGTGACGCATACACCTCCAAACGTAACCACTCTTGCTTATCTCTAGTTTTAATAATTACATTCTATACCTGTGTGTTCTTTGAAAGAACCTCAATCTCCACCTCTTCCTTAATGGCAAATATCTAGATTCCCCCTAAGAAGCCTTCCGCCTCCACACAACTACACCAATCAAACCCCAATCTCCGAAGAAAGGGCTCTACATTATTGCTCGCTGTCCTCTTTTCCACCAAAATAACCACTGATGGGTGATGCATTACCACCATATCCTTCAGGTTTCACTGACATTTCTTACTCGCGGCCCCTCTACAATTCCAGCTTATTAACTTCATTGTGAAGATTGGCTGATGTTGAGCTCCGGCCCTCTACCTCTAGGAACGCTGTCCTCCATCTCCATTATTTCTTTAACAACCATCTCCTTGGGATCCCGCTATGCTATTGCATCCTCCAAGAGTCCAACCTTATGGGTGTATTACCTTCAAGGTCTTCTTCGATCTCTCCTTTCTCGTCTCCCGGATCCAGCACTTCTTTTCCTTTCCCTCTTGCAGGCATCACCTCTTCTACTTTTCTATGTGGTTGGTTTTGGATATTCGAGCTCAATGGAGGAAAATTTTCCTTGTTCAATTCAAACAACTGCTGAGATTTGCCTTGCATTGTAACATTCTCCCTTCTCCCAGCATTCACCACACACCCCCTCTCCTTAAAGTTTGGAATTAGTGCTGGTTGTCCGGTTTCCTTGTGTAGTCCCAAAACCTTCAAATTTCTTGGCATATTACTGTTCTTAACTCCCAGGCTTCTCATACTTTTCCCTTTGTTCTTTAATGGTAACTCTTCCTTCCTACTCTTGAAGGATAACCCTTCTGATGGCCCTGGTATCACTATCACCTTTTCTTTAAGGCCTGCTCTGTCATCTTCTTTTTCCTCTTCTAGACCTTCTAGGCCCATTTCTTGGAGTATATTAAACCTGGACCCTTTGCTGCTCTGCCCCACCGTCTTAGGCCCATATGATACCAACCCAGCTACTCCCTCAATTATGTGATCCTGGTGGGTGCTTCCTGTTGCCTCCATCCGTTGTCCCATTCGTATCGAATAATTAACCTGGCCCACACCATTTGGCTTTTCCATGCCTTTACATGTTTCCAGGCCTTTCCCACAGTCTTCCCCCCTTTTTTCACCCATGTTCCCCATGACTTTGGGCCCCAGGTTAGCCTTTCTACTCCTTCGACCATTCACCACCATCCATGGCCCGTATGGTTTGGATTCGGCCCCTACTTGCGGTTTCGGCATACGCTCGTTCCCTGCTTGAGCTTGGTCATCCCTTTCCTTCCCATATTCTCCTGCTACATGACCGTACTGACCACAGGTGAAACAGATTTGTGCTAATCCTTCATACTCAATTGCTTGCAATTCTCTGTTAATCTAGATAAATGGCAGGATAGGCTTCTTCAAGTCGACTTCCACACACAGGCAAGCATATTTGCCCCTTGCTGCCAGAGTTGTCTGTTCATCAATTTTTATGGCTTTTCCAATCTTATCACCCAATCGCAATAGGAAATCCTTCTCATAGTATTCTATTGGCAATCCAAGTAGTCTCACCCAATCAAGTGTCTCATTAATATCTGCTTTATTTGCCCTGAAATCTGGCTTCCATTTGGACACAGTGACATAGTGACCCAAAATCATCCATGGTCCTACATCAAGAAATATCAAGTAATCTATCTTGTTCCTAAATCTAACAAGATAAAATCCCTTTTCCAGATCTGTGAGCTCGAAGCCATTTCCTAACATCCACATCTCAACCACCTTTTGCTCTAGCATTCGAAAGCTTACCGATCTGCCTAGGACCTTCAGTACCAGACTCTTCCGCCACATTTTCCTGGCTCTAGCTCTCTCGCCCTTCAGTGAGACAATCTGGGGAAATTTTGAAATAGCAATTTCTGTGTCCTTCCTCCGCATCTCTTCATCCCGCATCTCCTCATCTCTGTCACTTCCCTCATCTTCATCCTCAGATCCCTCATAGAAACCTTCCACTATTTTGCCTTTCTTCAAGGTGTCTACAAAGGATCTGAAGGGAGATCTTTCCTCATTTCTACACCATGAGGTTCCAGTTTCCATCTCATTCGACAACTGGTGGTGCCCCAACTGTGGTGGTCCACCTCATCTCCAGTAGATTTCCTCTTAAATTTCTTTGGGCCCCTTCTCAACACATCTCCATCGTCCTTCTCCCCCTTACCCCCAATCAGATCTAGGGTATCGGTGTCCATGCCTGGACAACTTTCCCTGAACGTGGGTCACCCTACAAAACTTTAGTTTTTTGACACTCTCTCTCTTACTTTCTCTCTAGGACAACAAAGCACTCCCTTTTTCAAGCCACTATGTTAGGGCTAGTTTATATGGCATTCCGGAATCATGCTAGCTCTATCTTCTTTACAACTGAGCTTTAATTAAGTTTTCTTCTTTTTGCTAGTTAATTAGTTGGCAAGTGAGTTATTAGTCTATGTTGTTTAAAGCTGACTACCATTTTGCTTCTTTATTTTGAAATTTAATTTTACTAACACATGACTACACGTGAAATATTCTATCGGTAAAATTTGGAAAAAAATCTTTAAATTTCCTAAATCTACTCTAAATTAGATACATTAGATTTGCTCTTGTGTCAAAACTTTAGTGACTAAAACTGCACATATGCTAAATATTGAGAACCAAATTTGCTTTTTTTCAAAATTTCAAGGACCAAGACTATACAGGGACTAAACTTTAGAGACCAGTCCCGTTCGATAAAACTAAATTTGAACTTTAAATTTTGAAATCATTAATTTGCTAAATTTTAGCATTGAAAAGAAATATTTGAATATTTGAATCTTAATATTGAAATCTATCTATAGTGTTTGATAAACATCTAAAACTGAATGCTTAATAAGCTAAATTGTATAATTTTACCATGTTATCTTTTCATTCAAAAAAAAAAAAGAACTTGTTGATTTAATTAGCTTGAAATTGTTAGGTATGAAAAAGAAAATAATTATTTTTAAATCAAGTAAATATATAAGAGAAAATATATTATGGAAAATACTAAAAGAAACATTATAATCCAGCAATTCATCTAACATCTAAAAAGACCTAAGGAAGTCAGAAATGGTTATTTGTAATATTTCCTGTATTGTAGTAACAACAAGTTTTGCCCAAATTATGTATTCTTGTTTCAAATAATCCCATTAATTCTTCAAATGTCTCCGTGCAAAGTCATCCTTATTTTCATCTTCAAAGTTGATCTAATTCATTCATAACATTCTGATGAAAGAGCTAGAAGCGATCCAAAGAGAATTCATTATTCAAGAAGTCATTCATCATTCAAGTGATCTAAAGCCTTGGTTCGCTAATTCATTGTTCTACGGGTTGAGATTAAATTCAATTAGTTTCAAGAGTCTTCCGCAATTCCAACTTGATATTCGTCTAGGTCCTACATTAACTCACATCACATTCTTTTTTTAAAATTGCTTCCACTATAATTATTAGGACGTGCTTCAATCAAGTATATGTCTACAATTGCCTAAATACTTCCAAATCTTTTCAATTAGCCCGGCTAGAATTCTCTTGTTTTATACCTACATTGTGCATAGATAGATCTATATAGAATAATGTCCTAAAAAAAAAAGCAACAACTAAGCAATATCACTTATCTTACTAAAGAGGGGGAAAAAAGAATTTGAGAAGACTAGGTGAGTAGCAAATAATAAAAAAAAAAGTGAGAGGGAGAAAAAAATAGAATCAACTTTAAGGACTAAACCGACTAATTAGAAGAAAAAATATTTGAGAGATATCGAGAATAATTGAAAGTCATTAAATAGATTAAAAAAGAAGAAGAAGAAGAAGTAGAAAGCCACTAGGTTGAAAGTATCCGGTTGTTTAATTGGAGAAGAAGGATTCCAAACATGGTTAACAAATAAGGGTGAATTTGGTAGATTAGATAAAATAATTGAAGTAAATCTAGTGATTCTAATCAGAATTAAGTGTTCAGCGAATATTTTTGTGCTGAAAAAAATGTACACAAGTTCAACACCACTTAATAATTTCAGCAAATAAATTTTTTGTTTATCAAACAACCAAAACTCTTAAATCTATGAAAAGATTCATATTCAATACCTTTTCAGTTTTCACCAAATCAAATAGACCCAAAATTGCATTTCCCCCTTCTTTTGATGAGGGGATAAAGATGGATGAAATGAATCCATTGTGCTCTGAGTTTCAAGTGCAGGGTAGTACGTGGAGGCAAAACAACAAAACAAACAAAAATAAGAAGAAATAAGAATAGATGTGTTTCTTTTAGGCAATAAAAATCAAAGTTGGAGTGCCTGAGGATAAAAATGGAGTACAAATATCATCTTCCTTAGAAATAAATTTTGGAGAGTGGATTATTTACATGTATTATTAACACATAAAAGGTGTTATTTACTTTTATCTTATATATATCATAGGGAAATTCGCCAAATTAGTCCCTAAACATTTTCACTTAGACCAATTTCGTCCTCCTTGATTTATTTTAACCAATGTAGGACTGCAACATTTTTCTAACTTCCAATGTAGGACTTATGGGTCGATTTTACGCACTTCCAGTGGTTTAACAGGGGCAAAATCGTCAGATCAAATAAATGGTGCAATTAACACCTCGAATAACCCAGATTGGCTATTAGCTCCGGAAAGAAATCAAGGCTCCGAATATTGTAGAAAAATTGGTGGAAAATTAGGGTTTCAGGATGGGGAAATCACAGGAGGCGATCGGAAATGAGACCGGAACATCGTCGGCTATGGCAATGGAGGTGTGAGGGCCTCAAAATTTATTATTTTAAATATTGTTATTATTTTAATGTCGTACTCAAACATATTTTTCAGAAAATTTAAATGGAAATTCGTTTTATTTTTTTTAGGTAGTCCAATTTTATTTCACGCTTATCTCCTCGATGATTTTCCACATTTCGTTTACTTTTTTAAAAAATTCACCCTTTTAGCACCAATTAGAAGGAAAATGAGAAAACACGTTTTTCGAGGTAAAAATTCGGGCCATGAGTGAAGTAGCGATGGAAAGTACGGATGATCACTCGTAGGTTAAGAATACAATTAAGTGACTAGTAGTGAATCATTATAGATAACCATGATTAGAGTTTTTGAAGCCTTAGTCAAAGTTGGATAATTTTCCTTAAAATTAGGTATTTAGTCTAGCCATTGTTTCTTTCACTTAATTCACTTCAATTTTTCTCTTCTTTTCTCCCTCTTAGCCGAGATTACTTCTTAAATTTTCAGTCAAGAGAGATAATTTTATTTCCCTCCAAATTGATAGCAAATTCACTATTCCAAGTTGGACTTTTGTACCTTAAATTGGGGATTTAAGTCTTGTCTTGTTTTCTTTCATTTAATTCACTAAATCACCACTCTCTCTCCCTCTCTCTTGGCCGAGACTCCCCCCTCCCCCTCCTCCCCTAGAAGTTTCATCTTCTTCTTCTTCCATTTTTCTCCAAAATCCTTCACAACTTTGCTGTCATCTTGGCTCAAACTCAAAGCTTTAGTGAAGACTCTTGTGGAGGGAAGCTTTTGGTGGTTAAGGCTAAGACTCTTGGTGTTTTGCTAGCTACTTGGTGAAGGTAATCCCTTAAAGTTTTCATCTTTGCTCCATCTTTTAAACTTCCAAGCATGAAACTAGGTTTGTCTTGTTGAAGGGTTGCTAGAACCTTGACATTAGGTAGTAGACTTGAGCTTTGTGTTGGTTTTGAAATTTTAAGTTGCTAAGCTTATTTGAATTGCATTTGTTGAATATGGATGATGTGTGGGCTCTTGGAATTCCCACAAATATGTGTATTTGTTTACTAGCATGATAAATGATGAAATGTGTGTGAATATATTGGAAAATTGATGGCTTGAATTTGGGAGGAAAACCCCAAGGAAAACTGAGAGAGAGAGAGGGAAATGTGGGTCAAGAAGTTGCTATTTTTCCTTTATTTTTGTGGCTGTGTTTTTGCAAGCTTAAAGACTGATCGTGATGCTGAAATGTTGAGGTTTAAGATGTTAAATTTTCCCATAAAAATCCTTTCAAAAGTTAGTGCAAGAATGGTTGATAAGTTGGAACAGAAATCTGGAATTTTGGAAGAGGAATGCTGTCCAAATTTTTGGACTCTTTTAGTGCTAGGAATTGATAAAAACTTCCACCATTTTTGACCATCATTAGGTATAGGGAGGTTAATACTATATTGGATCCAAAAATTAGGGCAATTGGTGGTGATTTAGGTGTGTTAGAGGCGTTTAGAGGAAGAAAACCAAAACCTCACAGGTTTGGATCGAATTGCTGAGTACACTTTGGGAGTTAAGAACACTGTCTTCCCATGAGAGTTTTTAGCTGAATATTGGTATGGAAATAACCTATATATAGTAGAGTTAGTGTACCAAATTTGGTGATTTTTGAGTAAGAATTCGTCACTCAAATGTGCCCTAAAACCTGCCCTGCAAATCTGGAAATTCAGAAAAATCAGAGTGTTGAACCTGCCCGGTTTGAACAACTATATTTCTTACTCGAGAGTTAGAATCGAGTTCCATCAGTGGCGTTTGAAACTAGATTCATAGGTTTTGCACTTTGTAAATTTTAGGAGCTAATTCATTTCCTATGATTTTTGGTGAATTTTCAAAGTATGCTGGAAAACCAGCCTGTGCTGTCCTGTTTTTCACTGTAGCAGAATTTTAAACGAAAATTTGGGCAGTTTCTGTCTGGAATTTCATCAAGGTGTCTTCTACAAAGTTTTAGAACTTTAAATGAAGTTTCCAACAGTACCAACCTTGTGAAATTTGGACTTATACAACTCAAGTTATGATTTTTCAAAAAATCCTGCAAAACTTAAAGTTTCTTGAACATTTTCTTTCTTGGTTTAATCTTGGTCCAAATGATATACCTAGATGTTATACTATGCGTTTAGGTTGTTTTGCACTCAAGTTGACTACTTTTCACTCAAGGATAGTTTTGAAAAATTTGGAAAAAAAAAGAGTAAAGTTTCTTGAATAATTTCTTTCTTGATCTAGATTTGGCAAATGAGTTAGAAAACTTAATTTCCGTTGTTCTTTTAATTATTTTAGGGAGTGGTGCTGATTTGCAATTTGAGCAAAACTTAGACTCCAAACCCTACTTTGTCGGTGAGTTTTCAATGCATGTTATTTGCTTTAATTAAATGCTTTGTGTGAACATGTTATGTACTTAATTATTTGAAATTGAGATTATTGAACCTCACTTAGGGAGGGTATACTTTATTGCTCTCTTTTAAGTAGAGTTGGTGACATAGTTGTTTTTGCATGTGTTTATACTTGTGGAGAAAGTGTTTATAAAACTACTATTGGCCACGTCCCTTGAGTAATAAGTGTTAAGTGTTCAGATTGCGGGCCCGGTAGGGGGAAGTTCGGTGGAAGGAGATGGTTGTAAAGAGTCATCTACTTGGATTGGAAAGTCAACAGAGTGTCGACTATGTGAAACGATCGTGCATTGTGGACCTAAATTCCTGAGAGCTACTATATCCTACTTGTGTGTTATGTGTTTTCTTTACTTGATTCAAAGTTTAATTTATTTTACTTTATGCCTGTGCATATTCTTTTGGAAATTCACGACCTTCTAGCTCATCCCCGTCCCATTTTGTTTTTCCTTAACAGGTGACGAGAATCCAGGTGCTAATTAAGTCTATTTCTGCTTTTGGCTTTTGTCCCGAATTTGGAAGTATGAACTGTATTTTCTTTGGTTTTGTAAATTTCGACCCGAGGGAATGTACTAGGCTTTGGATTGAAGTTTTAGGTGCTTTTAAGCTGACGTTTGTACTCTAAACTTAAATGTTATTTTACAATTTCCATCCTCACTTCTGAATTGAATTTTAGATTTATCTTTTAGTGTTAGTATTTCCAAATGCATGAAGTCCTGGCGAGAACTAAGCAGCCCACCAACCCTTTGGTTTGGCCTTAGGGGAAAGTGGGGTTGCCACAGGAGGAACGTGATGAGAACAAGGATGGGAAGAATGAAGCCGCTACGGCATCTCGAGCAAGTAAGATATATTTTTTTCCCTTTTTCAGAATGTAAACTATGTAATGTATATGTTAGCTAGTCAATTTGAGTGTTATAGTGTGTGGGTCGGTTGTATGATCGTTCATGGGTGGATATAAGGGTGGGGGACAGATTTTGTAAGTAGTATAAAAGTAAAATGAAAGTTGCAATAGAATCGGGGGTGATGAAATTTTTTTAAAGTGTGTACTGATTCCACACTAAAAAGATGAGGCATACAAGTTGGTGATGTGTTATGTAAAAATGCTTAGTTAATTAATTTGTGATTTGCGATGTCAGAAATTTGGTGTTTTGTAAACTTACTTTATTTGTTTGTTTGTTTGTTTATGAGCTGGAAGGTGAAATCTGGTTATTTATATACTAAATATGTTTCATCCCTCACATGATGTGTTCAGTTGCGCCTTAAATTATGCTATGATGTAGCTTTCATGTTTCAAAAAAATCAGACAGAGTAGGGTCCAATATTAGAATATGTCAACAATAAAAGGAACTTCACCTAAGCCGTAGCACCTTCCACATGAGCCATTCTGCATATAAATTAGATGTCATTTTCATCCAAAAGTTTATCCTCACATGTACATCATATTGTAGTAGAAAGAGAAATGGACTGAGTTTGTGTGGCCATAAGTTGTTAGGTGAGGCATGTATAGCAGACCTGGTCCACTTAAATAGTGAGGCTGTGTAAAGAACATAAGGTAAAGTAAACAGATTATGGGGCCATGTGCTTGAATTGTAATTCACAAAGCAACCAAAATGGTCCATGAACTAATTTATACTACTCACTGTAGTCAACGTAAGCTTCTCAGTCCCATCAAATTTATTAATTACACAATAGCAATTGGGGTAAATATGATACTGGTTCATAAACAATCATTTAATAAACTGGTTTTGAAAAGATATGGTATACATAAACTTAAACAAACAACTTTTGTATAATATAAACATAAACTAGTTGTGCTTGATTTCTAAAGTTTGATGGTCATAAATGTCTAAAATTTGGTTTGTTGAGGCTTAATTAGATTGATTGTTGGTGAGCCGTGATGCTGATTTTTTTTTTTTTGCCCAAAAAAAGGGCAAGACGGGGATTTTTTCAATCTAAACGTGCATTATGGTGGGGTATATATCAAACATCCACAAGAGTCATATGTAGGGGGCAGCGTGGAGACCTTTGAGATGTCATTGCAGTGAAACTTGATAAAGCAGCTTTAATTGATTTCTATACTTTTGTGGGCTTTACTGTTAATATGAAGATTATGTATAGAATCCCATGTGATGGGGGGCTGCTAAAGCTAAGGCAAATAGATAATGAAAATGATGTAGTTGATGTGGCCTGCATTGGCCAAAAGAATGGATCAGCTGCTGTATATATTGTTGATGACTTCCATATAAGAAGTGTTAATAGTAATGTTGAAAGTTCAGGTGAAGAAGTAAACATTAATATTGGGAGGTCAAGTGTAGCGAATGTTGAGGAGATTGACATAGGAGATGCCGAATTCTATGTTAATATCACTTTTGATGATGTTGATCTATCGGATGTCGAAGACATACCAGTTGATGTGGGCCAAGTGGAGGAGCATGTGAATGAAAAAAAAAAGCAAAAGAAGCAACTGATTTTGTAGAGGCAGATGATGTTGATGATGGTGGTGACCCTTCGGATTCATCCAAGGGTGAAAGTTTTCACGATGCTGGTGAAACTTTTCATGACAGTGATTATGATTTTAGCAAGGATGAGGAAGATAGTATAGTCCATGCTTGTGTCGTTGGTCTTGAGCAAGAGTTAGGTGCTCGGATTGGGAAGGTTGGACATGGTAATGGAGGACCAAATAGAAAAAATCAGTCTACATTCCAGAAATTGCCAAAAGCAACAACCAAGAAGAAAAGAAGTGGAGCGAAGCCTGCTAGCTTGACGGATCTGCACCTAGATGAAGGAGGCAATATTCCAGTCCATGAAGAATCTGATTCACTTGGATCTAGTGACTTAAAAAGTGGAAACTATTCAGAAGACGAAGATAGTAGAAAGAGAAAAGCTGTGCTGGTAAGATTCCGACCTGAAATTGATATGGAAAATCCAATATTCCATGTTGGACTGGTTTTTGATGATAAACAACTGTTTAAGTTAGCAGTGGACACCTACTCAGTCAAGTGGGGGAAGGACATTAGATGGGTAAAACAAGATGCCTCACGGATGAGAGTGAAATGCAAGATGGAACATTATGCTTGGAGTCTATTTGCTTCTAAACTCCGGCAAGGTGATGATTCCTTAGTGATCAAGACAATGGAACTAGAACACAGTTGCGGCCGGACATTTTATCACAAGAGAGCCACCTCCGATTTCCTCGCCAAAAAGTATGCAGATTTTCTGAGGTTGAACAAGAGAGTCAGTGTTGCAGAATTTAGGGAAAAGGTGCATTCGAAACTGAATGTAAACATCACCATGACCCAGGTGTACAAGACTTGGATGAAAGCAAAGCTCATAATCCATGGAAGCTATAAAGAACAGTACACAAGGCTTTGGAATTACTGTGATGAGTTGCTAAAGTGTAATCCGGGTTCTACAGTATACATGGAGACAGAATTTGATGAGGACATGGGTAGAGACAGATTTGTGAGGCTTTATATATGCTTTGAGGCAATAAAAATAGAATTCAAATCTGGATGTAGGCGTGTGGTTGGAGTAGATGGTTGCCATTTGAGAGGTCCACATCCGGGGATACTTTTAACAACTATCGAGATAGATCCAAATGACTGCCTATATCCCATTGCCTATGCTGTCGTTGAGGCTGAAAACAAGAGTAGCTGGAAATGGTTTATCAAATTTTTGAAGTATGATTTGTCCATTGATGACCAGTTAAATTGGACTTTCATTAGTGATAGACAAAAGGTAACATCACTGCTCATTTTTTCTTAACAAGTTTCTGCCTTTCAATTCTTATATCACATTAGTCATTTGAATTTCATACTTTTTATTCCATTTTGGTTGACAATAGGGCCTAGGGACTGCAATTCAATAGCTGCTCCCAGATGTTGAGCATCGACATTGTGTTCGGCACCTTCACAATAATTTCAAAAAACTGCATTCGGGTGAAGCATTGAAGGAGAGGTTTTGGACTTGTGCTAGAGTATCATACGCGACAAGGTTCGAAAATCTAATGGAGAGTTTGAAGGAATATGATGAAAATGCATGGAAGTGGTTGAAGGACAACAATTCACCCAAGCACTAGTCAAGGGCCCATTTCCGCACCTCTCTTAAGTGTGATATACTGCTCAACAATTTGTGTGAGAGTTTCAATTTTGTCATTATGGATGCACGGGAGAAGCCACTTCTTGCGATGCTTGAGTCAATTTGAATTTATCTAATGGAACGGCTACGAACCAAAAGAGAATGGATGAAGAAGAGGAATGACAAAATCTGCCCTAAAATACAAAAAAAAGCTGGAAAAAACCAAAACAGAAACTGCTGCAAATATTGCACGATGGTTTAGGGAAGATCAATTTGAAGTGACACACATATATGGGGGAAAGTACGTGGTTGATGTGAATCAGAAAACGTGCACGTGTCGAAGATGGCAGCTGACTAGCGGGCCTTGTTGCCATGCTATTTGCTGCATCTCCATAATGGGAGTAAATCCAGAGGATTTGGTTCATGAATGCTACTCCAGAGGTAGTTATTTAAAGGCATATGAACCAGCAATTGCTCCAATGAGTGGGCCTAATGCTTGGGTTTAGTCCCAAAAAGATCATGTGCTGCCTCCGAAGAAGTTAAAGCTCCCTAGTCAGCCCAAGAAATTGAGGAGAAGGGAACCCGATGAACCAAGGCCCAATTCTGCAGGTGTAACAAGGCTGCCTAGAAGTGGACTTGTGAAAATGACATGTTCAAAGTGCCATGAAACTGGTCATACCATTAGAAAATGTCCAATGCTCATTCTAGCTAATGAGCTTCCTGGTTCATGCTCAGGCAGGCCACCATCATCTAACAATAACAAATGCAGCTTTTGCAAGAGTAGAGGCCACAACAAGAGGACTTGTCCAGAAAGTGCTCGAAATGGGAAGAGTGGAGTGAAAGAAGACCATCACTCAAATACCCAAGCTGGTTTGTGTACTTAGTTCCTCACTTTTTTATTAGCTGTTTTCATGTTTAAATTATCTTTAACATACTGTCAAAAAAAATTTTATTTAGATGTTGCTGAGATAGAAGAAAATGGGGGACGGGAAATACCAGAAACTGGGATGAGTCAAGCAACTAAACAGCCCAATTCGAATATGTTTGGTGGTATAACATGTTTAGTTGTTCTTTTTTCTATAACATGTTTGTATGTATATCATTAACAAAATCTGCAAATTTTGATATATCAGATGTTGGTCAAGTGCGGGATAATAGTGCAAATGAAATTCCAGAAGAAGTTGGTCCTGCAAATTGCCAAGAAACTGGTTTGTGTCATGTTCTTGCCAAAAAAAAATTTTTTTGATCAACTTTATGTTAATTTCTGATTTTATATGACTCGACCATGTGTAACTTTCCATCGTATCAGCTGCAAATACAGAGGTTGGCGTAGGAGATGCTGAAGAGATGGAAAATCAACCTTCAGCTCCACAAGAAATTGGTGCTGGCTTGGATAAAGTCAAGAAATGTTCAGTTTGCAAGAAGATTGGACATAACAGGCAAACTTGTGACACCAATCAGGCACAATCTTGGAGAAAAAGAAAAGCTGCTCTGTCCATATATGGTCCATTTGCTGATTCGAAGGGGAAAAGAAGAAGGACAAAGCAAATAGTGAGTTCACTTGAGCAATTGTTAGATGAGGAATACAATTCATTTGTAGTTCATTTCCTAATGCGTTTAATTGGTTGTGCAGGCACATAGACTGTTAGATGAGGAATAAATACCAAATCTTGATGAGGGGCTGCATTTGAAGTTCAGCTTAGGGAATGTCTTTAGATTTGGGTCTGCAATTGTAGTTAAATGTGCCTTTTGCCTTATATTTTGATGTGCTTCATTGTTTTGTAAAAAGGATGGTAAACCATGACATTACCTGATCGTGTGGACTAGTGCAGCACGGGGCTGGCTAGCTATTGTTATGATATCTTTTTGATGACTGAAGTCTATTTGTTTTATAACCTGTTCAATTATCAATTTTGGGCCTGACAATTCTTCTTGCGATGCTTGGTTTGGTTGCAATCAGGGAATGTCCATTTTTAAACCGAAACTCTGCCAAATTTTTTTTAACTAACTAAATGCCACAACCACTTCATATGTCTTCAAGGCTTCGATTTGTCCAGTCTCTACATTTCATACTTGTACAAATTATTCTACCACCAAGTTCATTTCGTACTCATAACCGAACTAATACCACTAAAATAATAGGCTAAATTAGAGCAGCCATTCAAGCTCTTACACAAAATGCTTTATCCAATAACATACAAGTTAGAAATTTAGCTACGGCAACCAAAAGCCTAACTCTAATAACATAGAGTTTCTAATTTATCCAAGGCAACATTTGGAGCCCTAAATCCTTGACACTTTGTCTTTCCTTGTTGCTGTTGATAAGTTTACAAGCTAAAACAAGGCTACAGCAAACCAATGCCAAAACTAACAACTTTCGTCCATCTTTCAGATTTCTAATTTCACGCTTCATCATCTTGTTCTCTTCTTCCGACCTTGCAAGTTCAGTTTTGACGAAGTAGTTCTCTTGTTCAGCTTCCCTTAGATCCTTTAACAATTTCGCCATCATATTCTTCGTCATCTCCGGCATTGGTGGATCGTACCACAAAAAGTACTTGCAAGCATTCGCTGTCTACAATAAATTATGACACCACCATTAGCTATACAACACATCTTTGTTTTTAATTGAAATTGTTGGAATTGATCCTAAGTTTTGATGATAACAAAACAAAATGATTTGGACTAATGTTTTTATGTGAGAATTATGTTAGAACAAGTCCTTGATTCATTGGAAAAGAAAAGAAATCAATTCAAGATGAATTGAGAAGGTCTTAGCTTATCGGACACTTGAATGCTAGTACCGACGTCCGATAGATAGGGGAAGTATCGGACACTCCTATCGGACACATATCATCATCATCGGACGTCCGATAGAATTAAAGATGAAATCCAAACTCTCTGACCAGCATCGGACGCAAGTTTCATCGGACGCACAAAACCCATTAGCCGTTCGATAAAGATCGAAACAACCTATCGGACGCTTGCATCGGACGCACAACATTGTGTCGGACATCCGATAGTTTCAACGGCTATTTTTTAACAACCATATTTTTGACCGTTGGAGAGCTTCTTGAGACCATTTTTCACACTCTATAAATACCCACAAGTTCAAGAAGATAATAGACTTTTGCCTACATAAAATACAAGCTTACAAGTGAAATATTTGGGTAGAAATATTCTTTGTTTGTTGTATAGGTGTGGGAAAAGTGGGGTTTGTGAGGTTACTCATTAGGAGGAGTAAAACCTTGGTGAAGGCTGCCTCACTTGTAATAGTAGTTCTTAATTGGCTGAGTGAGCTTTCAATTGTAGCTTGTTGAGGGTTAATTAGGATAGTTGTAAAACTCCTTGGTTCAACTAAAGGGCTTTAGGGTGAGGAAGGAGTGAACCTTCACTTGTACAAGTTGGTTAGCTTCACATTCAATTGAAAAAGCTACTAGTGGAGTGTATCCAAATTCGGTGCAACTTGGAAATTTGGTTTGCATTTCTTTTTCTATCTATTTTCCTTATTGCTCAATTGTGACATCTTTATTGTGATTAATTTGACATATCTTTGTGCACACTTGAGAAATTGTTTGTACTTAGTTTATTGGGTGAATTCTTGCATATTTACTTGTCTTGTTAAACTATCAAATTCACCCCCCTTTGATTGCATTTGGGCCAACAATTGGTATCAGAGCTTGGTTTCCTTGAGATTAATCTCAATCGGTTTAGGAGTAAGGATGGCAACCAATAATGTATTATTTTTAGAAGGGCAATCCATCGTTAGACCTCCCATGTTCAATGGTATAAATTATATTTGTTGGAGGGATAGAATGAAAATATTTTTGCAATGTATAGATATAGAGTTGTGGTTTATTGTTAGTGAAGGACCTTATGAGGCTATAATTATAGATGAAACAACCGGTAGAAATAGAATTAAAACTAGAAGTGAATTAAGTGCTCAAGATAGATTCAATCTCTCTTTGAATACTAAGGTCATGAACGTATTGTATAATGCTCTAGATGCAAATAAATCTACTAGAGTAAAATGGTGCAAATCGGCCAAGGAAGTATGGGATAAGTTGAGAGATATGTATAAAGGGAGTGACAATGTTAGAGAACAAAGAAAATCTATACTTGTTGCCCAATATGAATCTTTTAAAATGCATCCTCATGAAAATGTTGATCAAATGTTTTGTAGATTCAATGATAGTACTAAAGATCTTGAATTGCTTGACAAGGTATACACCTTGGGTGAGAAAAATAGAAAAATTTTGAATGCCTTGCCAAAAGAATGGAAAAATAAAGTCACCGCTATAGAAGAGGCAAAAGATTTAAATTCTATGTCTATTGAATCTCTTGTAAATTCACTAACCACTTATGAGTTGAAATTAAAAATACAAGATGATGAAGCATGGATCAAGAGAGGCATAGCATTCAAGGCCTCACAAGAAGATGATGAAAATGTGAAACTAAATAACATGGCAAGGACATTGAAGAAGCTTCTAAATAAAAGGAGCTCTAGAGGAGGAAGAGCAAGTAATGATAGAAGAGAAAAATTCAAGAATTTCCAAATCACTTGGGATGAATGCAATTTGGATGAAGAAATGGAAGAAGAAGAAGAATCGACTCAAATGGCACTTATGGCCTTTAGAGATAATGAGGTAAACACTAATCACTCTCTTAGTGATGAAGATGATGATAATGATGATATGCAAGTTCTTATGATCAAAATGCATAAAAATTTGAAAGATTCTTATGCCAAAAACAAGGATTTGAAAATAAAAATAAATACTTTATTGGAAGAAAACTCTAGACTTTTTCAAGAAAATAAGAATTTGAGAAAAGACAATGATGATTTGAAAAAGCACAAAATTGATTTTGATTGCAAAAATGATTTGAAAAAGAAGTTGAAAAATAAAACGAAGTTTTATGAAAAAAATGTTGGAAGAACAAAATCTTTTAAAGAAAAGAATTAATAATTTGAATGTTTCTCTCCAAAAGGGGAAACAAAATATTTTACAAAGAAAAGAAAACCATATTTTACATGGCCAAAATGATTTTATTATTTCTAGAAAAAGAGGAACTAAATTTATTAAACCTATTTTTGTGAATGATTCTAGTATTATGTGTCATTTTTGTTGTCAATTTGGACATATACAAAATGATTGCTATATGAAGAAAAATATAAGAAAAGGCATGAAATCTATGTGGATTATTAGATCATGTTGTACTAACTCTCATTCATAATGTTCTCTTAGTTTAAAAAAAAAACTTTGTGTTATAATTCATTGAGTACTTTGCTACTTGGTGTTTTATTCATATTGAAATGTTGAAATTGTGAATATTGGTTTGATTATGAAATGTTGGAATTGCGAAATGTTGAATATTGCTGTTTGTTAAAGTTTAAATGTGGTTGAATTGTTAAATGTTTTGGATGACTAAATAAGGGGGAGTTAATATATTTTTTGATTGATGACAAAAGCGAGAGATATGTTAGATGATTATGTTTTTCTACATCTTTTTAACTCTTATTGAGGGGGAGTTTCTCCATTTCTCTCTTTTTTCTTGCAAAATAGATGAGATACCAATATGTTAGATGAGATTTGTTAAATGTTTTCTAAAATGTTAGATGCTTATGACTTTCATTGAGGGGGACTTTCTCATTGAGGGGGAGTTTCTTTCTATTCCCTTGTAAAATCATCATTTGGTTTGGCATCACAAAAAGGGGGAGATGGTTGGATGATTATGTTTTTCTACATCTTTTTAGCTCTTATTGAGGGGGAGTTTCTCCGTTTCTCTCTTTTTTCTTGCAAAATAGATGAGATACCAATATGTTAGATGAGATTTGTTAGATGTTTTCTAAAATGTTAGATGCTTATGACTTTCATTGAGGGGGAGTTTCTTTCTATTCCCTTGCAAAATCATCATTTGGTTTGTCATCATCAAAAAGGGGGAGATTGTTGGAATTGATCCGAAGTTTTGATGATAACAAAACAAAATGATTTGGACTAATGTTTTTATGTGAGAATTATGTTAGAACAGGTCCTTGATTCATTGGAAAAGAAAAGAAATCAATTCAAGATGAATTGAAAAGGTCTTAGCTTATCGGACGCTTGAATGCTAGTATCGGACGTCCGATAGATAGGGGAAGTATCGGACACTCCTATCGGACGCATATCATCATCATCGGACGTCCGATAGAATTAAAGATGAAATCCAAACTCTCTGACCAGCATCGGACGCAAGTTTCATCGAACACACAAAACCCGATGAAGAGCCGTCCGATAAAGATCGAAACAACCTATCGGACACTTGCATCGGACACACAACATTGTGTCGGACATCCGATAGACCTATCGGACGCTTGCATCGGACGCACAACATTGTGTCGGACGTCCGATAGTTTCAATGGCTATTTTTTAACAGCCATATTTTTGACCGTTGAAGAGTTTCTTGAGGCCATTTTTCACACTCTATAAATACCCACAAGTTCAAGAAGATAATAGACTTTTGCCTACATAAAATACAAGCTTACAAGTGAAATATTTGGGTAGAAATATTCTTTGTTTGTTATATAGGTGTGGGAAAAGTGGAGTTTGTGAGGTTACTCATTAGGAGGAGTAATAACCTTGGTGAAGGTTGCCTCACTTGTAATAGTAGTTCTTAATTGGTTAAGTGAGCTTTCAATTGTAACTTGTTGAGGGTTAACTAGGATAGTTGTAAAACTCCTTGACTCAATTAAAAGGCTTTAGGGTAAGGAAGGAGTGAACCTTTACTTGTACAAGTTGGTTAGCTTCACCTTCAATTGAAGAAGCTACTAATGGAGTGTATCCAAGTTCAGTGCAACTTGGAAATTTGGTTTACATTTCTTTTTCTATCTCTTTTCCTTATTGCTCAATTGTGACATCTTTATTGTGATTAATTTGATATATCTTTGTGCACACTTGAGAAATTATTTGTGCTTAGTTTATTGGGTGAATTTTTGCATATTTACTTGTCTTGTTAAATTATCAAATTCACCCCCCTTTAGTTGCATTTGGGCCAACAGAAATTAATGAAATTTAAATAATTTCAGATTTCAGTAGTGCATACCCATATCCAAATACATTTCAAAAATATCAAATTATCATAATCAAATCAAACGAAATTTGCTATTCTGCTAACTGTAATGACCGTTACCACACCATTAGCTATACAGGTTCAATTAACGTGCTTTCTAATCAAAATTACTAAAATTATATTTTAATAACACATACCCATATCCTAATAATTTGACAAAATTAAAAATTTACCATAATAAAATTCAAGAAAATTTGCTATTTTGATCTCCACAATAAATGTTACTACTACACCATTAGCTATACAAAATTAATTTGCTTTTTATTGTAAACTAAACAAAATCTAATATAAAAAAACATACCGTTTGTATCTGAAATACTATGAAATACAATTAATTACCTCATAATTCTTGCATCCGTGGAACCTTCTTCCTGGATTCGACAATGTCCATGAGATCACTCTTCTACATGGTTCCTGACAATCACAAAACACCATCTCATCTCCATTATAGAACTCAAACTTTCCTCTCCTCAAACCTGGTGATTGCCCACCTTCTTCACCCTCATGCCTTGATTGTAGACTGCTACTCATATTTGAAGCCCCATACGTATAGCTCTTCCGTCGATGCATTTTATTGAAGCTGCTTTGCACAGAGAAGTGAAAATGTGAGGAACCATAATCGCATAAGAGCAACGATGCTTGCCCCTTTAGTTTTGAGCCTAACTAATCAATTTAATGATGATTCTAATCTGTCGGGAGGTGTTAATTGCACCATTTACTTGATCTGACGATTTTGCCCCTGCTAAACCACTGGAAGTGTGTAAAATCGACCCATAAGTCCTACATTAGAATTTAGAAAAATATTGGAGTCCTACATTAATTAAAATAAATCAAGGAGGACAAAATTGGTTTAAGTAAAAATGTTTAGGGACGAATTTGGTGAATTTCCCTATATTATATTAAAAAAGTGTTATTATTTTTTTAAATTATCCCAAATAATCTACTATATGTTTGCTCCAAGTTGTATTTTTCTTTTACTGATATACCCCCGCTAAAATTTATGCATAACACAACGCAGCAACTTCTGATGGGTATACAAGTAAAATAACGCAAGAGGCTTTTTTTTTTTTTTTTAAAGTCGGCTGAGGTGCAAATTCGAACAGATCGCAAAAGACCCCAAACAATCCGACATCTCAAAACGGTCACGTTTTTTACCTCCATCCTCACGACTGAGACGAGCTCAAATCGACCGGCGGCTGCCGTCGATCAATCCCCGGAATACTCAGCCCCAAAACCGACACCATAATGGTAACTATTCCAACTGCGAATTTCCTCCCTCAGTTGTGTAAAAAAGAAAGAAAGAAAGAACCCCTGATTTTCATAAACTAATAAATCGTTAATTTTATTTTTATCTTTTTTATTTAATTTGTTTATTTTTTTAACCCTTTGCCAAACATTTTATGACTAAATCTTGTTCATTATGGATCTGGAACTTCAGTAATGTGTAATTATTTGAATTGATGGTTGTTTGAATTGTCATAATCTAATGCATTTTTTTTTGTTGTAATCAAAATCTGATTGATCTTTGCATCTGGGAATTTGGCTTATGCATATATGAATCAATTTCTGATCTTGGTTGGCTTAATCTAATTGGGATTTTTTTTAATTTTTTGGTTTAGTTTGCATATTGTTTATATTTTTGCTATTTGTTTTTTTACTTGTGCATGTTATGACCCTGAAGGATTTGGTCTTACTTGTGAACTTGGCTTTCTTAGCTTCTGATGATGATAGTTGAATTTGAGTTTAATGGACTGATTAGCTTGGCTTTTTACCCTTTGAGTTGCTATTTTATTATTTAGTCTGCTGATTTGTTTAAGAATTAACAATGCTGTGGCTTGTTTATTCTCTTCGTCTAAAACATTCGAATAGCTGTGTAATTTGCCCCTTTGGATTTGGACATTTATCTGATCGAAGCTTGCATTGATCATAGCTTCTTCTTTTTTAGATTCACTTCGTGCTTCTAATTAGCCGGCAAGGTAAAGTCAGGTTGACAAAGTGGTATTCACCTTATTCCCAGAAGGAAAGGACCAAGGTACTTCTTTTCTACTTATTTTAGTCTATGGAAAGAAATAGGCAGCTTGTTTTCTGCCAATGTCACCTTTTCTCTTTTCAGATTAGATTCTTATCTAGGGTTCAGGGGAGGAATCTTGGGTTTTTTTGGTCTTAACATTATCCTTTGGCTTCTTGCGAGCGCCAGGGGAGAGGGTGGGGGGTGTTTAATGAGCGTGCCTACTGTAAAAATGCTATATGCATTTGGAAATCACTGAAGAACTATATTTGAGTTTACATAAATTTTGAAGGTAATCCGAGAGCTTAGTGGCTTAATTCTCACTCGAGGCCCCAAGCTTTGCAACTTTGTGGAGTGGAGAGGTTACAAGGTTGTTTATAAAAGGTATTTTACAGTTGGACTTTTACTTTTAAGACTTTTAATTTGTGATCTCAATGCATATAGGTAGACTTTTTCTTGCTTTCTGTTGGCTTCTCCTTTCTAATAGTTTTTGCACAATTAACTTTTTATGCTTTTATTTTGTTAATTTGGCAGATATGCCAGCCTCTACTTCTGCATGTGCATTGACCAGGACGAGAATGAGTTGGAGATCCTTGAAATTATTCACCATTATGTTGAGATTCTAGATCGTTATTTTGGAAGTGTAAGCCTGCTGAACTTTAAAGTAGTCCATATAAATGGCCTAACTACATTTGAACCTGAGATTTGCCCACTATAATAACAGCCGCCATCTGGAATTTAATTTATCTACTTTGACTCATAAGTGGACTGAAAAAAACCTTCTAGTCTAGTTTCCAAACATTTCACATTGTCTCATATAATTTCTGAAAACACTGTTTACTGTATAAATTAGCAGTGTTGGGTATTAGAAAATTGAAATAGAAATCCAAGATAAGAAGAAGCAAAAAGAAACAAGCAATCATTTCTTTCTGTCACTAGTTTTTTCGATCCACCTTATGAACCCTGAATGCAGCATTCTGTCCAGACCATGGAAACCATTTAAGGGAGCCAAACCACCATACACACATATACTTACCCACCTCTCTTTCTCCTTCGCCTTGTATGAGCAGCAGCCACCGCCCATGAACATTGATTTACTTAAGCAACACACAAGAACTGTGTCCATACACTTGCCACTGATGAGAGAGAGAGTTGTTTTCTTTTGTGTTCTCTTTCCTATTTCCTCATCAATTCTTTTAATTGGTAGTTGCCAGTCAATTTCCACAACTTGTTGACACCATTTTAGAACTACTAGTATTTCTTTTACCAATGGGATGTTGTTGTAAGTTGGCTTGTTGTGAGCTTGGTTAAATATTATTAACCATAGAGTAATGATTGTTATCATTTAAAAGACTGAAAAAGATTGACAGTGGTTGTGAGTACTGATTGTATTGATGTGGTGGTATCTTTCTTTTTTGATAGGTTTGTGAGCTCGATCTGATCTTCAATTTCCACAAGGTATGATATTGTTATTAGTAACTTAAACAGAGAGTGCTATCTCTTTTGCTAAGTTCCTTAGACCCTTCTGAAAAGCTTTGAGATGCATCATTTACAAGAAAATAGTTACCATGCTATGGGGTTGGTTAATTGTTACTACAGGGAAGTCATATGACCTTTCTATATAAAATGCTTTCTTTAGTTCCATATGTCATGAGTCTCTGCTGCAGTCTGTTCTGATACATCTCTGTCTACATATTTTCATATACATTGTGTCATCTTATTATGTGAGGCTTGGATGTGATATGTGGTCCGCTTTAGTTATTTGTTCAAGTCTTCCCATTTGTTGTTATTTTCATCTGTGTAAAAGACCACTCTCAATAGGAGAGGCTTCTGCTCCTTGATCTTAGTTACTGAAGATCAAAATGTACAATTTAGTTTTTGCATTTGTTGGTATTTGGTGTTTTAATTGAATTTTATTATGGTCCTTTTCCCTGAACTTGGGGTTTATCCACCATGGCGGTGAAGTATTGATTTTGGGTTTTTAGGGTCTTTGGATAGGTCTGAAGAAACTCCGTGTTTTGGCCTTGAAATACTCGTTGAAGAACTTATACTTAGTTGTCTGACTGTTCAGTGGCCTGATGCTGACATCTATATTGACTTTTCAAAACAAACTCAACTCTGTGAAATCCTGGTTAATGCTAGAAACTGAATAATATGATTTGTGTGTTTTCTGAATTCATTATTCCCTATCAAACAATTGGCAGGCTTATTACATATTGGATGAACTTTTGATTGCTGGTGAACTTCAAGAATCTAGCAAGAAAACTGTAGCACGTCTTATTGCTGCACAGGTATGGTACTTCAAAGTTTTTGGTTCATTATTTCCTTGGCAGGTCTAAGAGGAATTTCTAACTCGTGATAACTTGCAGGATGCTTTGGTTGAGGCTGCCAAAGAGCAGGCAAGTTCTTTGAGTAATATTATTGCACAGGCAACCAAATGAGAGGCTCAGAAATTTTAGTGTTTGAAACTTTTACATTTGGGTTTTGTACTGCACGCCTGTACCAAATATATAATATGTTTTTATATCATTGGAGGTCTTACAATCTCGTTCCATTGCAAGATTATTACGTTCTCTTTCTAATTATCTGTACAATGACTGATGATTTGTGCTTGTAGTTCAGGCTTTTGCAACTATGTTATGCCCGCTACATTTTGATTTTAATGCAATTTACTCCTCCTTGCGAGTAGTTTGATCACATTCAAAGATCATTATGGGTACTAAGAGCGTGACACTTAAACCAGTCCACATCTCTGGTGGTTTCCCTCTAATCCTTTTACAATCCAGTTGGGTTTTCTGTTGCCTTTAGAGATACACAAACTTTAATGGTGAAACTCATAAAATTAATGAAGCTGTTGAAATAGAATTAGAATTACCTAACTCTTTGCCTAACACTAGAATTTCAATAAGGCTACTAGTAGAAAAAGAACTTGCTTTCCCGTTTGCTGAGATACTTGGTTTCCCTTTCCGGGAGATCATACTCTTCCCTGGTAAAATTCGTTAGATCACTATGAAAATTCTAATGACATCCTGCAGCAATCATGAATACAGACGGCAGCTCATAACAACCGTCTGTGAACTTACCCAGTCAGAAAATAACCATGCTTTTGCCCCCAGGCCTTTATACCTGAAAAATGTATTCCATCCGCGACTGAGAGCAGGCCAACTCTTCCAATAACAGTAGCAGATTTCCCCGACCTCACTGACCTATCAAAGAACAATTCTATACCATCTTCTTCGGCAGTGTTCTCATTGTCTAGTACATCACAAGAAATATGAAGAAATTACATCAATGCATATTTCTTAAGGATGATTAGACAGTCAAAGTTTTCCAACATCACTAGTAGTTAGCTCATTTTGGAAATGCTTCTGAAATAGAAATCCTACATTGGTAGGCATAGTCACCATATCTTGCACGACGAATTGTGCCCTCAAATATTCACCAAACTGGGCTGGATATGCCATCATCGTTTTTAGCTTTGTTTCTTTAGTGAATTAGATTTTAAATTTTGGCTCCTTCTCGGTGATGTTTGTCCACGGAAAGTTTCTATAGGAGCCTCCACTATAAAGTTTAATGGCAGCAGTATCATATGCAATTGTGGGCATGATTAAACCAAACTTCCTAATAGTAATTGTTTCCTATTTCTAAATTAGAATTTCAAATATAGTCCGCCCAATTTTAATAGTTTACTTATTTAAGATATAGAGGAAAGTTTACCGTCTAAGTAGTTTCCTCGTTATCAAGTCTTATGTGCAATGTGTAGGGTATTTTAGTATTATACTCCGTTGAGGAGTGGGGAAAAAAAAATTAGAGAGTTGTGGTTGTTGTAAAGACAATTTCGTCCAGATTTTATATCAATCTCGATATGAAATTTGGATGCGCTTTTTGTTTGTACTAGTAATATTTCACATACTTTGCACGTGATTTATTAATCCAACAATAACATCTATTAGATATAATTTTTTTTGGGTGAAATTTAATTGTTTACTTGATAATAGAATATTTTATATTTTCAGTATCTTTAAAAAATTGTTGTTACAAAATACTATCTAAATATGAAGTCTTTGATCTATTAATTTTTGAATTTATTTTGAGCTTTCATTTTTTAATTTTGAATATTTCACCAAAGTTATTGCATATTCACAAAAATTTTGCCATATCAGTCTAGTAAATAGAATTCATAATTATTAGCAATAAAAACTTAATCTTAAAATCAATTTCTAAAGAGGTATTACAAGAAATAAATTGGTTTGTTAGATTTTGTCATTATAATTATTTTCACTATACTTATCTCTTCCTTTATTCCTTGGAAGGGTTCGTTTAGCAGTCAAAGTCCAGATGTACCTTTTTTTACTTGAAAAATAAAATCCTTCGTTAAGTTTTTGATCAAATCAACAAATTTTAACAAATGAAAGAAATCTGTATCAACATTTTGAATGTTATTTGTCGTAACATTTTGAATGTTATTTTTTCCTTACTAAGACAAACGAAACGCAATTGTACAATTAGAAGGAATTAATTATTCAAGAATAAAAAATATGAACTAAGTTCATATTGAACTTTGCATGGACATTTAATTATTCTATTTTATATTTTTTCAGTTGAACTTCTCAATTTTTTTGTGAATTTGAATTGAATAATGTGAGGTGCATTTTTGAATTTGGATCATTGTCATTTTTTCTAAATGATATTACGATTAGTAAGGAATATAAATGATTTACACTTATTAATTATCTTAGATTGACTATTTCATTGTTAATTGTCATTCAATTGAAAAAAATAGTTGGATTCTTTTATTTTTACTTTTCTTTTAGTATTTCTTCATAGTGATAAAAACACATAATTATACATTGGTCTTGTGATATGCATACCAAAATCCTCCAAATGAATATGGACTCTTTTCTTCTCATATATTTTTCTTTATTCTAAAAGCATCTATTTTTTGATACTAATATTTTTTACAATTTTAAATTTATAGTTAACGCAATTAGTTACATTATTTTGAGTAAGAAACTTTGACACACATAAGAATTGGAGATGGAGTGTAAGGATCACTAAATAATTTTTAATAAGGAGTTTTTCATCTTAATTGACATTATTGTTGAGCTTAATCATTTGGAATGTTTCATGTTTTTAATTACTACCACAATTGGGGTAATATAGGTATAATAAAAACTAAGATCAAAAAGTATTTACAACTTACACACCAAGACTCATCATACTTTTAATATAGTAATAATAATAGACGTTTCATATTTTTTAATTATTACCACAATTAAAATGTAATAAATCTAATTAAAAGAATGGGGGTAATATAGGTATAATAAAAACTAAGATCAAAAAGTATTTATAACTTACACACCAAGACTCATCATACTTTTAATATAGTAATAATAATAATAAATGACTAGTTCTTGCTATGTGTCAAATATATTTCCGCTATGTGATTTTAATGCATACAGCGATTGCAGCTTCCATCTCACTTTTAAAGGGTCATGGGCATATAGCCGTGATCCCCTGTTTCCATTTCACTGGACATATTCTTCTTTGATCTCGTGCCTGCAACATCAGCATTTAGCTTTTGGCACTTCTTCCGGATCGCACTGCCAGTACTATTTGAATCAGAAATTTCGTGGATGCCATTTTCTGTGGAAACAGAAATCTCATTTTGCTCATGGTAAATTTGAAAGCGAAACAAGTCATAAAAGGGTAACCAAAAGAGCTTGAGCAAATGAGGATCTAACAAAAAAAAAAAAAAACCTTATAATTAAGCACCTTGCCCTTCTCACAACCAATATAGAATAAACAAATTATCTCCTCCTCACACATTAGACCCTACGTCAGAACAGCGTCAACCTTTCATCCACGGATATAGGTTGGGACAGCATCAACCTTTTATCCGACAAGTAACATTTCATTTGGGATAACGTTAACCTTTCATCTAATGGACAACATTTCATTCAAGTATCTACTGGGAGGAGTTGTCATAATCGAGTTCTGATATCGGTGTTGGGTGCTATTGGGTCTTTCCACCTCAAAAACTAGCTCAAAAGGTGAGACTTTCCCTCACACTTATAAACAAGCCCCCTGCGCCAATTTCAAACACGGGTATACGCACATACAGCCATTATATAGCATTTCTCCGAGGTATTTGATGAGCTCACTAGGAATAGTAGCATCAAGACAAATAGGCATAGAGGCAATAAATCAGAGTAGACATATGAAATGCTAACAAATTAAGCGAAGACGTAAGATACAGTTACTTTTTGTTTCGTTCGAGTAAATAAATCGTTGTTATACACACGACTGTTAGAGGAGATCAAAAGAGGAAACAATTAATGTACTAAGAATTGAGTGAAACTACTAATCTTTACCAAAAAGATATGCAAACTAAAAGCTAATGCTTCTCTGCGCACATGCTCAACAGAAAATTCTTACCTGCAAGAACTATTGCTCAATTATCTTTGAAGTGGTCTCATCTAATAGTCACTCCTACTCAACAAGAAATTCAGAAAAGAAATCAACAAAAGTTTGCATTCATATTTCAAGAAGCTGAAAAGGACATATACATATTGATTGATGTGAATTAGAGTTCGTCATACTCTTAAATTTAATACCGATTCTAGATGCAAAACCCTAAAATTTAATACTCCTAAGATGATGATCTGCATTTAAAACTAGGAGTGACTGCCCAAATTCTTAGGTAGTATGCTGGCTCTTTTTTTCTTTTCTTTTAAAATTCTAGGACTAAAGTTATTTATATTACTACGCTACACGTGCTAGATACATCTATCTACAAGAGAACATTACATAGCCTTATCCATTTACTATTCACCAGTATTCTGCAACAAGTACTTCAGATACTGTAAAAAATGTTTCATATATAAAAACATAAAAATTTTCACATTTAATTATCGTTAAGTCCACTTCAAGCATTTCGTGTCTTTTCATCCTCCTAGCAGGGTAGGGTTGGGATTTAAGAAGCCTGGAGGGGAAAAGGGATTTAAACTCAAAACCTGAAATTTTGAAATTTCTAAGATTTCGTGTCTTTGGATATTAAAAATGAACCTTTAGTGGTTTTTGCTCCATCTTTGCATCCCAGAAACAAGTATTTTCCTGCTTAGTTCACTCATATGCTTTCTTGCGTTGGCTGCTAGTTTTTGTCTCATTTATATACACCTAGACATCCGAAAAGTGTGAAATATTTTCTATTCTCACTTTTACAAATTGAGGTTGACAATCATCCATAAGCATTGCAAAGTGTCTGTGTATGATATCAATTTTCTTTGCTTCCATTTCCATTGCTTCCACTTTTCACTTTATAAATTTTAGAGCAAATGGAAAAAAAATGCCACTAAACTATTATCGTTTATGTGTTTTTGCCACTGAACATTTTTTTTAGCCAAAAATTTCACTAAAATCATAAAATCTTCCCTTTTCTACCATTCTATCTAGTTTTCAACTTAAATTAGACGAAAAGTCTATCACATGTCCTGCACGCATAGGTCCTTGGGAGCAAATTCATCTATATAGGTCTTATAAAAAAGATAATCATGAAGAAATTGACTTCTCAGCTCACACATTGTACCAAATCATATTACAGTAGGAAAAATCTAGTTTTTTTTTTTCTAGCAATGTTTAAGGATTAATGTAGTAATTTCAAATAATTTGTTGCTTCAACTAAATTATATACAAGTTCTAAACTATATTTAATTTTCAAAACAAATATTTGCTCATTGAAAAATAGATTCAAACCCATTAAATAGATTTTTTTTTCCAGCCGATAAGAAAAGCCATTGAATTGCTAGATACAATTAGTATTCAACTCATCTCTTTTGAATTTTATTCTCAGCCAAGAACTCTTGTAAAACCATCAATTCCTTTTCTCTAACAGTTACTTATATTCTAGAAAATATGAATTTCATAGCCATGAAATTTGGGACAAAATAAAAAAAAGATTGAAAACCAAAAGGTGGAATAGCTCTATGAAGGGGTTGATTATGCTGTGGAGACCTATTTTCCCCCGAAAGATAAAGCGTGCAGGTCACTTGATTTTTTTTCGTCTTCTTTAACACAATAATTAGACGGAATGGTAGAAAAGAGAAGGTTTTATAAGTTGAGTGATATTTTTTATTTAAAAAAAGGTTTAGTGACAAAAACACATAAACGGTAATAGTTTAGTAATATTTTTTTTCCATTTGCTTTAAATTTTATGAGGCTAATACTCTCTTTTTTATGCATATCAATTTTGAAATTATGGGTTAATAATTGCTAGAAGCAGAGGTCATTGGATTATTATCTGTTTAATGCCCAGCATGAAGTCACAAAGGACAAAAGGTAGGTATGCGTCAGTAAGTTTTTTCAACTTGTAAATCTTGATCCCTGAACAGGATGAATCTGGAAAGGTAATACTCGTGGTCTGGCTGGACCTTAGAAAATCCAAAAAACTGGAGCTGAAGGTAAAGCTCTTGCAGAAACCAAGTCAATCAACAACTTCCTTTCAGCTCTGGGAGATGCATAAATGCTTTGACTGGTGGTTGACATGGAAAAGCAGATTGAATTCCTCATTGAGACTCTTAAACTCGTTATGATTTTCCAGGATTGCAAGCCTCCTGACCTGAGCTTCAATTGTTCGTTGTGCTTCAACTCCCACGGCCAATCAGCTTCAATTTCACAGGCAGCTAATTCCCAAACTCCTAAGGCCAATCAGCTTCCAATTTACAGGCAGGTAATTCCCAAACAGCTTTCGGTTGTTGCTGCTCACCAAGTCCTCTCTCCGATTTGGAGCAAGGCATGTCACTCTGTGTCCTTACAGTTTATGCTTTTCAATTTTGTATATAACTAAAAATTATATGGTTATTCTTTTGTATTCTTTCGTTCCCAGCTCTAATGAGTAATGACCCTGCTCTTCTATATGTGGTATTATGGGAGGAAATGAAAGATATCTGTATTATCTCTTGCCCTTCCTTTCCAAACATAGAGCTGCAATCATCTCAACCAGATTGGTGATAAAGCTGAACAGTCAAGAACCAAAAGGATCACAAGTACTAGATATCAACAGAAACCTTTCAGATAGAAGAAATTTTTGCAAGAAATATTATCTACTGGAAAGGATACTAAGCAGTCACTGAAGAATTATCGTAAAGGGAAAGCAGTCGAGCACTTCCAGGAAAGAAGCTAGTTTTCTACAGCGCCTGGACAGCCATCTAAAAGACAACTAGAGAGAAATGTCGAAGTATTAAAAGGAAAAGGGTGTAATCTGAAATTTGAAATTTGTTATTCATGTAAATTGCAACTCATGGTGTCATACAACAGCGAAGAAAAAAGTAACTCTTGTTTTTCGTTTTTAAGCCATCACAGGGAACATAAACAGTCAACAGCTAAATTCTACCTAGCAATGGACCAATATGAAAGTTTGAACCTACAATCTACAAAAGAAACAGAACCTGATACCGATATTATATAAAAGCCTGCTATGCTTTCCAAGAATTTTGCCTCATACACAAGACTGTAATAAAATTTAAAAATAATAATAAGAAGAAACAAAGAAAGAAGAAGCTTCTTTCTTTATGGATATTCATGATTCACACCTTTTAGGATGGAATTGACCCTAGGGCTGATGAGAAGAGTTCACCCCGTGGTCATGCTCAGTATCTTCGGGTAAACTGACCACAGGTATGTCAAGGCTGCTCCTTTCGGTCTCAAGTGCAACCTCTCTTACATCAGCTATTCGTGCCTCTGTTGTTTGAATGTCATTCCATTCTCCGTCTCTCCGTGGCTGCATATTAGCTGGGTCCACTGCAAGATGAACTACACTTTCTCCGCTCATGGGAATAGCCCTGGAAACACTTAGACATGCTTTATCGACATTCTCCTCTGATGGATCCACATGCTTGGTCAGAGGAACATTACTACTATCAGAACACGACTCAGATTTCTCCTCAAATACTTGTTTGGTATCAACCTGCTGCCTGTACACAGATAAGGATTTACATTTATTAAGAACCTGAACTGCCCAATTGCCATTAGAAACAGGGATCTGTATCCACCCAAAAAAAGGGGCGAGGACAGAAAAGGCAAAAACAAGTACAAGCCCAATTGTCCCATAAATGTACATCCAAACATATGGCAGAGACATTTTTGACACCAGGAGAGAGAAGACCTAAAGTATTTTTTTGCTCTGGTAATTGCTAGCTCAGACCTATCATATCTTCATTTAGCCTGTCTCCTGTCCCAGGATTTTTGTTAATGGAGGAAGCTGGATATTTCCATATCATCCAATGCAGAAAGTTTGGAATTTAAGGACCTCACAAGGATTAGAGATTGTCTTCTCAAATGTTTGGTTCCATTTAAGGTTGAGATATTAAAGAGTATCAACTTATTTTGTATTGAGTTACTTATTTTGTATCAACATCTATTTCTTGTTCCCTACATCCCATCAATTTATCTGAAACTGCTCTTTACCTTCATCTCACCATTTCTTACTGTTATATTTTATTTAATCACGAAATGAACACCTTTCTTCAATCCTATCCTCTTCCCAAGGCAATTCTTGCCTTAATTAGTCTAATCAGAAATAGGTCTGAACTGTGACTGACTCCAAAAATTGGGAAAATGAAGGCCAGCAAACTCAACACAGAACAAGCAAGCCATGCATCTACAAATGATTCATTAAGGACCAACCTTTTTAGTTGTTCTTGTAATGCACTTATATATGCCAGCAATTCTTGTTTCTCTTTGATGGCTGCTGCCTCTTTTTCTGCTGCAGCTTTTATTCTAGCTTCTGCTTCAGACTCTGCAACTCTAACCTTTTCCTCAGCCCTAACAACAGCTCCCTCCAATATTACCACCCGTTCTCTTGCTTTTGCAAGCTCAGTACGCCATAAATGTGCTTCTTGCATGGCCGAGTCTCTTTGCTTTATAAGCTGATCTCTATCTTTGCTGAGCACCACAACCCTGTCTTCAGACTCCCTTAGCTACAAATTCAACAGCATATCAACTAAATATAGATAAATACGTACTAAAATTCCACAAACCATCAAGGCAGCTGACTAATACAGAAAGATCAGAAAATTTGCTAGGATTAAAATCAAGGCACACCTTCAACATGGATAACTCTAGTTGTTTCCCATAGTCTTTGGTCAACCGCTCAACCTCTGAACATGCAATTTTTCTTTGTTCATCCATCATGTGAGCTGCAGATGCTGCTGCTTCAGCAGCCTCAGCGGTTTCAGAAAGTTTTTCTGCTAACTCTTTTATTGTTGAATCCCTAGCACGAAGATCTCGAGCCAAATTTTGCAGCTCTTCATCCTTCACTCTTAATGTTTCCTACAACATGAATTTAGCATATCAACCACTAGCGACAGACAATCCAGACATACATGTATGCATGTATGTACAGATAGATAGATAGTGAGAAAGAGATGCATTCGGTCCCATACAAGCCTGAGCATCAAAAGGTAATAAAAAATTGGCCAGTTAGGCCAAAGAATGCAGTTGTTTCTCATAAGCACGGACGCGTGAAAAGGATGTTGACACTGCCAGAGCAAATTTAAATTAATTGAAAACCTTACCTTTGATAGTAAGTCGACACTCTTTGCCTTTAATTGACACACCACCTATTACAGTTTACTGTCCCACCCCTACCCAATCCTTAACCAACCTTCCCTTCCCAGTTTGAACCCCCTAATCTCTGCTGCCACCTCAGCTAGAACCATCTAAAAGCTGCCAAATTCTACCTTCAAAATATTATAACAGCCACTGCACCATACACCTTTCACTTTCTCTTCTCCTCTCTCTCTCTCCTCATGCCATGCCACCACTGAAGACACCAAACACATTCCGCTCCCTCTCTCTCTTTTCTGCAACCATCACTTCAGGGCTACCTCAATCATTCCAACCACAAGCAATGCATCATTCTCCCCTTGCTGCAACCATCTCTATCTCTCTGTCTTTGTATGTGTGTGTCTCTCTCTCCTTTTTCTGGAACAATCACTTATAAGGCCGCCCCAAACATTCCAACCAACCCCCGCCCCCCAAAAAAAAAGGGGCCAGAATCAGTCCTTTCCTTCTCCCTCCCCAATCTCTGCTTCTTTTTTTGTTCCATGAACTGAGATTAACTTTGAGAGAAAATAGCAAAGAAAAATCCTCATGTGATAGTTTGGGGTAGAGAAAGAAAATGAGCAAGAGCGATGTATGGGTTTTCTGGAAGGGATTTTTAAAAGCCAATGAGAAGAAGAAACAGGACAAAAATGAGGAACAAAACTTTGCTGACGGACCCAGAGATAAATATTGGGAGAGGAAATTAAAGGGTTAATATTCAAAGAGTAAGCACACCAATTAACACAAAACTGCTTTTGTCACCTAAGGAATTGCTTTGGCATTATCTCCAAGAAAAAAAATAAATGGGAGGGAGTATCTAAAATTACTAACTTCTGAGCAACAAGTGTTGCTTTAGCACTTCAAAACATCCTACCCGACATGAATACTTAAAAAACAAATCATTTTTCTTAACATTGTTCATCTAACAGTGACGAATGCTTTTCCTTACAGTGGGATTTCAAAATTGTTGCTAATGTGCCAAATGCTTAAATATACCTAAACGGGAAGCTAAAGGATTCCATAAGTTTGCTTATAGGAGAAACGATGTAATGCAATATTTCTATCCTAAAGCACCATCTTATTTCTAATGTGTGAAAGAATTCCCGCAACATTATACAAGAGGCATTGGTACAATGATAAAGTACACTAACATTTGTAAAGAAACTTGAGTAAGCAAAAAGCCAATTAGCCATTAGAAAAATGGCTCAAGATCACACTATTTTATTTTCAGATCCCACTAATCTGTTTTGACACACTGACTTAACACCTGTATAACACACGACTCATGATTGACAAGAGCCCATGAAAAGATAGATGGACTAGGAATGAACTCAGTCTCGTTTGAAACTGTGAACCGGCTTGAATAGAATCAAAAAGCTGAACCCAACTCCATTACCATGTTCAGATACCTAGCCATCAAGCTGAAAACCTCTTCCCAATTAGACTACAGATACGTGATAGGAGCACATACATGCGCAATTAGGTAATCTATAATGCAAGCTCTATATATACTACCAAATCCAACCCAGACCCTTACAGGGTTTGGCTTACCAGACTCCATCCCACTTAATATTCCGAGTTCTTTATTAGTGGGGAACCTAAAAGAAAAAAAAAATCCCTGCAGTAAACTGGATAATATAATAGAAAAAGTTATCACCTAAACAATTGACTCAAAAGATCTAATCAACGAATTTCTCAGTAAAACAAATCAGTAGAGTCAGAACGCTGCAGTCACTAAAATCAAACTAATATATGAGCACACAAACTCATGCAGATAAAACAGAAATTCTGCATCCATTTCTCCCACTTTGCCTATCTTACGTATTTACAAAAGAAATTGAAAAAAAAAAAAAAGAGGAGCCATATTCAAGAAGAAAAGCAGATACATGATGACAACAGCACTTTTCCTACATGGCTAAAAATAGATTTACAGTAGAAACAACTTAAAGAAATCGAAAACTTCAAATTTTCTTTTGAAAGACAAAAATAGCTGTAACTTTCCATCTAAAAAGTTTTCTATAGAAACAGTATATGGGCTTAGTTTAACTACATATATGACCAGGTGCACAACTGGGTCAGGGATCCCAAACCCAAAGAAGTAATGAGCCGAGTGGCATTGTTTGACACTAACCTGTCCCAAAACCATAATAGAGTCAATACTGGATATCCTGTATGGTGCAAGGTGTCCTAAGGAACAACACCCTTTTAAATTTTGCACAAGATAACATTAACTAGTCTTCAATTTTTTGGGAAACCGCATGGAGCTTTGTCTCTTAACAATCCCTATATGATTCCACAGAAAGGTTACAATCTCTCCTTGATAAAGGGCACCATTGACAAAACCATCCAGGGCCTTAGAGTGAGCAGAATCTAGTTTTAACTCATTGGCAGTCAACCTGATTAATGGTCCAAAAAATTCACAAAATAATGGTAAAGTGCAGAGCACTTAAGAATTCTAAGATTAAGGAGTTCTGACATCTTGATAAACTCAGATCCTGATATGCAAGTTCTAGCCATGACCAAGACAGAGATATCAAACCTTAAATAAATAAACCACAAAGTTTTTCTTTTTCTTCTTGTTTTTGGCTGCAACTAGGCACTAAGTAATGACATAAAAAAAAAAAAAAACTTTAACATGAAACCAAGCAGCGCTATGATAACAGCCAACTATATGAGAAATACTTTTTAACACATTTAAGAACTGCAATGAAGCAAAAATTCTTTGCCATTTAACAACATAAAGCATCTGTAATTATGAAATTAGCACAAAACGAGGTGACAAAGGAAACCAAATTTTACCAATTCCCTGTATCTGCCACCACTATTGCTTGCAATACAATTATAAAAGCAGGATGATAGGTACCAAACTCACCTTCATAATTGATAGGTCATCCATGGGACCATCAGGAGTCCTGTTCAACATGTTTCCTAATGCATTTCTCATGGCAATCTGCATTGCTGCTTCAATTTCCTTAGATGCCTCTAGAGCTGTTGAATTAGCAGCAGCAACCACTGTGGCAACTGTTCCTAATTTTGTGGATCCATTCCCACTCAAGGAATTCACAGCCTCTTTATGAGCCCTTAAAACAAGTTGTGTTGCACTGGTTTTGATATGAGGCCAAAAAAGGGCAAAAATGGAAAGTTAACACAATTTCTGATATGAACTTTATAGCAAAAAGTAAACACCACATGCAACTGCAAGATACAGGTAGAGCCAACTAATGATCCTCTTCTGTCAAAGAATAACATGGATAAAACCCAAAACTACAAAGTACTGAATTATGAAATTTAAGCTCACGACAAAGCATGAAACTTATTGAAAATTCTAATCACACATTGAATGTCGGCTATCATATGTACTCGTAAAGATGATTTTTCAAAGAACTGATAACTCACTGTAAAGTAGATACCCAAGCTCTAGCAGCACCTGGAGTTTCTGCGCATAGGAAGTAGTCCTTTTTCTGTGGTGTCCCAATATCTAAGGAGAACAGTTAAGCACCAAACAAGAAAAAAACACAAGTCATTTGGAGACTAACAATCTCCATGCTCCCCCTTCCCCACCATCTTACTTAGTCTGTTAGAAAAGATAAGAAGATTATAAGCACACATCCCAAAAAAAAATGTTTAGATCAGTAAATATGGATACAAAAACAGCAGCCATCGTACTTCGGTAGCCCACTGAGTCAGAAGAACAAGATAAGACAAAATAGATAGCATTAGCTTAATGCCAAATAAAAGACTAACATACCTGAGAACTTGGAAAAGACAGAGTAAATTTAGTTCACTAAATTCAACTAAAAAGTAACAACAGTAATCTTACTGAAAGTTTACAGGAGATATTGTTATTGTGCTATTTGCATCAAACACAATAGTTCCCTTGACAGCAGGCTCGTTTCTCCTTGTCCTGAAGACTCAAAAAGCAATACAAGTAAGTAGCTGCACTATAATAACAAAGACAAATAACAAAATAACAAAAACAAGAAGAGCAAAAAACTAGCTGGTAATATCTTACTTGTACTCCATTTTTCCAGTAGTTGGGTCCAAGATCACCCATCTCTCATTCCATTTTCTCAGCTATTGAGAAAGACAAGAAATCCACATTAGCTATTGGGTGAATCCAAAATAACACACATCATATACATAACCACTGTCACACGCAGCCACCACCAAATCTATACTGGGGAGCTACTGGTCACTTTGCATGTGGAATTCCTTTTTTTTTTTTTGGGAGATGAGCTAAAGCGTTAGTTTCAATTTGTGTCTGACAGGTTTTGTTTGCTCTTGTTTGTTTTCTCTTGTAAGCCCCAAGGAATGAAATCTGGCAAATCATTAAACTCCACCAAAAAGATGAAAAAGAAAATCTATATAGCAGACCTGCAACTGAACAGCCAAGAAGAATCATTGACCATCTAATGTAACAAAGTGAACTTCCTTCTTAAGAATGTCAAACTTCAAGTTGCTCAAAGGATGCTCTCACAAAGAGAAGCCCCTAATATTATGGTGTGACATAAATGACTTAGCATTCTTAGCACTTAAACTGGCAATAAAAAAATCTAGAAATCGCTACCTCAGATCCAATGCAACATATCACTTTATTGAGAGCAATCATTCAAGAAATAACTATTCATTGCCCACCTCCTCCAATTATCAAACCAAAAAAAATTCTCTCTCTCTTTTTTTTTAAAAATTTTTGGAAACACCACACCCAATACCAGCCTTTTGAGCACAGGTATCCTTGCTTGGAAGTTAATCTGTGGAGGTTTAGGGTTGACTGCAAGTCAAATGGAAAAATGAGCCCACCAATGGCATTGCAGATTTTAAAAACACAAAGACAGAAAACAAGAAGATCTCGAAGCCCCACACTCCATTGCTGAATGATATCCAAAAGAAAGAACAAAACAATGAAATCTTAAACCCATCAAAATGCCTGAATGATATCCCGAAATTAGATTTCTTTCACCAAAGAGTCCATGCAAGTTGAACTGACTGATGAGATCCTTGTTTGTAACACACCACAATGCTAATCCTGACAGTGAATCACATTTTTCCTGAAACTCTAATATTGACTCAGACATAATGCAATAAGAGGATTTTGTCAATTTATGGAATTTTAAAATCACACTTGTCATCATAATTAAAAAGTAAAAAATGAAAAATCTCAATTATGGCTACTTAAAAAATGGACATTGATGCAAGACACCTAACATGCTTCAGTTACATGGGAAATAAATTTTAGAAATCAGTGGACGGGGCAAAAAATCTTTCATCAAGAGCATCAAAACAGTTTTTCATGCTAAGTCAAGCTTCACTCAGGAGAAATTTCATCAATATTAAGAACACTAGTACCATGGGAAGCATCAATCCAAAACTCTCACACTGCCAAAAGCCCCCTCTACATCCCACAGTATGTGGCTTATACATCTTCGCTTCCTTAATCTATTGATTTCTAAAGCCCCTGCACTAATCTGTTTCTTGACACACTGACAAATCAAAGTTCTCATTTCAATATGAACAAGCTTCTTTAATTTCTCCAGAGAAATATCATGAAAGTGCACAAACTGCTATATTTCCTTTCAAGTGAAAACCCTTTTATTACTAAGTAATTCTCAAAGTCAAGCATCACTTCACCATTTCTGCAAAACAATGGGTTTGAATAAATTAAATTGCGTGAAAAGTCATTCTCAACTCCCTCCTTAAGAATCTTTCAAAATTATTAATCCTTTTTAGTCACTGCTCCACTCAAAAATAACTGAAAAACCAGATATACTAACTCTCAGGCAAACTAAGGCTCATTTGGAGTTGCGGTGCTTTTGGTTAAAAAAGTACTTTTGAGGTGTTTGGTAAACATAGTCCCATAAAATTAGGGGTGGAGCTTTTGGTGCTAAAAGCACTTTTAGCAAAAGCTCAAATTTGGTGCTTTTAGAGTAGCTTTTATATTTTAAAAAATAAAACATTGAAGTTATTCATTTTATCCTATGTTATGAACTAAATAAAAAAATAAATACATTTAAAATTTTCAAATTACACATTATCCAATACAATAAGTACTTATTGAACTATGTATCCAAACAATATATTTAAAAGCACTTAACAAGTGCTTTTATTAGAAGCTCCACTGGTAAAGTACTTTTCAATAAGCTATCGTAACCCCAAACGGGCCCTAAAGGAACCTTGAATTGTAAAAATTTATATGTTCAATTCAGATAAACACTATATCTACCAAGATACCAGTCTCTTTTCAGTTCCTCCATAACTAGGGATTTGTCACATAGTCCAGTCTCTTTTCATTTCCTCCATGACTGGGGATTGCCATACAGTTTCACAAGATGCACTCTTTAAAAAGGACTTGTTGTGCCCAAAAAAAAAAAGGAAGAGAGAGGAAGACTTGTTGTAAGTCTCACGCATCTTTGGTATCAGCTATGCCATTTTCTCATCTTCTTCTATTGGTATGGTCCTAGACATATCAAATCTTTACTCAAATCAGACAAAAACAGCAACTACATGAAGAGTGGAAATTCTTTAACATATTCCAATCCCACAATCCGAATAAGTAGAACTGAGTAAGCATAAGAACTAAATAAGAAATTAAGAGTAAGATAACTACAATCTCGTCAGACTAAATGATCATTCCTCCCCCATTTCAATACTCTGGACAACATATCTTGTCATATCAAATCAACAAATGATCCATAGAGTCCATAAGGGGTTCTAAAACACCAATATTATAGACATCTAGTCTCTAATTCAGTCCTGTGATTCGCACATAACAGCAACAAGCAGAATTTCACTAGTCCCACAAAATTTAAAAATAAAAATAAAAAAATAAAAAAAAAAAAAAACCTACTACACCCATATTAAACCCTACAAATTAGTCCTAATAAAACAAGGAACTATCTCACACGCAAATAAATAAATAAATAAAAACTCAGAAACGAAAGAAGCTAAGCCCAATCAGCTGCAGCTTAGCTAATAGCAATCAAAAATAAACACGCAAAATCCAAAAACCGAAAGCTAAAGAAAATCACTAAAAGACCCAATCTTTTCCCTTTTTTTTTTCCAATCTTACCGTCTCCGATCGTTTCAGCAGAGGACCTTGCAGCAAATTCCGACCAGAACCAGACGCCAATTGCCGCTTGATTTTCTCCAAGCTCGTCCTCGTATCCCCATCGCCCTAACACAAAATATTTCCAAAAATAGAGAAGGTTTAAATCACTATGATCAACACTGTTCTTTTCCTCCTCCATTCACAGTGAAATCACCTGCGATCAATACAGAAATACAGTTCAAAAAAATAAAAAGAAAGGTACTTACGAGAGAAGCTCCATGGGTAGCCATCATTGATGAAGAGAAAATTAGAAAACCGATGGAAGAAATGAGGAATCTTTTGCAAAGAAATTTAATTTAGTTTAATTGGTTTTTTTTTTTTCTCTATTAAGGAAAAAAAAGGGAGGATTTAGAAGACGAAGAAGAGTGAGGGGTTACGAAGTAGTGTTAGATTAGTTATTACTGTTAGTTAGGTTTGATATTTATTTGGGTGGACTTGTAGTTGTAAGGTGCTCTCTCCTCTCACTCTTGCTGTTTCAAACAATTCTGCTTTTTACTACCAAAAAAAAAAAAATTCTGCTTTTGCCTTTTTGCTTTTTATTTTCTTTCCCTTTATTTGTTTGTTTCTTTTCTTCTTTTGTTTTATCATTATTATTTTTCTTTGTTGTTTGATTTTTTTTTTCAGTTGTTTTGGTTAGGTATAACTATAAGCAAGATTTCTACACACTTTAGATTGAAGCAAACTCACTGCTTGTGTACAGATTGAAAAGATTGATGATGTTAATGAATAAGCTACAATTTGGTGTGAAATGTTGTTTTTTTTTTTTGTTTAAGCTATAAATCATAGAAGGGAACTAATTTGGCTAACGAGGGTTGTTAATAGGGTGCTCTGGTGCTAGCCGAGGAGACCTTCGTTTAATAATTAAGATTGATATTTTAGAAATTAGAGGTTTTAACTTCTAATCTTTTTGTTCCCCCTAATTTAGTCCTACCTCTCCCTGCTAGGAAAAGTATTAGTAAAAAACATGACGTGAAGTGTTTTATCTAAAGCTTCATAAGTATGTTTTCATACTACTACGAGTATATTAGTAACACCCGCTATATTTTGGAGTTAAAAACATATTAACCGGAAAATCAAAATAGAAAAGGTGATAAAAAAATTGAGACAACACTAAATTAGTTGCTCCTGTATAAACACTAATCTATATCTACTTGATTTGCAAACATAATATAATTCTATTAATGTTTTCAGCTTATGTATGAAACTGATATCATTTTTCTATTATCAAGAGATTAAAAAGATTTTAGAAATACTACATAATAGATGTCCACTTCCATTTTCTTAAATACATATAATGAATCAGATAAACAATATTATGCATATATATAAAATGAACTCTTCTTATAGTAAACATGCACAATATTTTCTTAGATATCTCATTATTATACTATGACTTCCTATCTAAACGATGTTCATAAATCAATTATAACTTATCAAAATGTGTAAAGTATTATGTGAGTATATTAGAAAGTATCTAACATGCACTCAAATCCAGGATTTTTAGATATAATAAGAAAAATTAGGGATGTGATTCAAGTAAATTTAAATTTTAAGCAAAAATGAACAACAATGGACTCATATTTTAGGAAAATATAATGTGTAACTGTATATCAATTTATGATATAAATAGGACCAAAGAGTTGTGTTAGGTTTTCCAAAAAAATTATTATCTAATTAGTTTTTTAAATTATTAATTTAGCTCGTTAAACAAATCCTGTTTGAATTATTTAATAGAGATTATTGGTTTATCGAATATTAATTTATAAACAGTGTACTCATGTACCAACTGTATGATCCATCAGGGCATAAAACACTGCATCTAGAGCGTGTGTCATTGAAACAACCTATTTTCTATGTTTTTCTTGCATACAACAATTCAACCATGTTTATGTCAAGTTTATGTTGAGAATGATGAAGATCAGTGTTCTGGAATGCGTTGTTTGAGCCAACCCCAAAGTAAGGTGAATTCAAAAGCACCCTGAGTCATGCAAAGGCTAAAGAAAAGGCTAAAACAAAAGGAAGCATGAGCACTTGCCTAATTAGTTAAGTGAACTTTTAGAAGGAAACAATTAGTCCAAGTGAAGAAAATGGTCTAATTAATTCAGTTTATATTTTATATAAATTCGGAGTTTGCTGCAGTATGTTTATTGGTCAAAGAAGAGGTTTAGAAAGGTGGAAGAAAAGCAGTACTAGGTAATTGACGCCACACATCATGGGGACTATGTTTTGGATTGGCCATATCTAAAAATAGTTGTGACCTGCAATCTAAAAACCTGTCTGGAGACTTGTCCCTCTGTCTTTGGTCACCACATGTGTTTAAATGTATTACTGGTGGGGTCGAGGATGAATGTTTTGAGCACTCGCTATGTTACTCATTGTTTTTTTTTTTCTTTTCTTTTGATTGGTGATATTCCTAGAGCGATAGTTTTCTTATCAAAGCAATTTTTATTCAAATACCAACATTACCCTCAATTAGTCAATCCCATATATTTTCATTGATTTTGTTGGGTCTATTATCCACTAATTACTCTTTTTCTTCTCTCTAACTAATTGACTAGTTTGCCTTCTTCTTCTCTCTCTTTAATTTATTTATATATTATTTTCATAATTTATTGATTTAGTTTTCAGTCACATTTTTTTCTTATATTGTAATTCTTGGATTGTTTAATTTTTAAAGTTGTATTTAAAAGTTTTTTTTTTTTTGCAAATACAATATGATTTAACTCAGACAACTAACAATCTAGAATGAAAGTAATTTAATAAAATGTAGACAGACTTTTCCTTCAATATTCATGAGATATAGAATATAATGCAATTTGAAATTACTTTAGTCTAGCTATTAGAAAATATGAACACATGTTGAAGTCAAGATTTATATAATAATTAGAAAAGTAGAAAAGATTGTGAAGTGTATAGGAAGATCAACTGTACATGGGTATAATAAATCAACAAAATTCAAAGAAATAAAACATGTTGAATATACCATAGGATTGAGTTTGAATGACATCACAATAGCAATCACAAGGTTTTTCCATAGTCCTTAATACACAATAAGAATTTAAAAAATAATGGAATAAAAGCAAAAAAGAAAGAAAAAGCAAAGAAAAACTGACTAATAATGATGGAAAAATAGTAAGAGCGAAATGGAGAAGATCATTATGCAAAGTTCTCAAGAAAATAAAATCAATTGTAAAATAGGAAAGATGGAGAAAGATCGAGGAATAGAATGAGAAATAGGAGAAGCAGACAAAACCTTTGTGTTAATGAGAAAGAAGAAGGAAAAGAGTAATTAATGGACAATGGACCCCAATATAATCAATAAAATATATGACTTTGACTAACTAAGGGTGATGTTAGGCCTTGTTCGGACGGGAGTTTTCCATAGAAAAATTTTTACGTTTTCTGTTATCACATTTTCCAAATACATTTTTACCTTACATACATCAAATCATTATAGTACATTTTTCTATGAAAAAACCAGAAAATGGCAATGTAGACAAGACCTTAGTATTTGGATAAAAATTGCTCTAGCAAAAAGATTATTTCTCTAGCTGTATTGTTAGTCTTTTATTTTTATTTTGATGTCTTTTGAGCCTTTTTTACGTCAATCCCACATATACTAGATTTCTAACCCTGCTATGCCTGATTAATATTTCAAATCAAAATAGTAAAATTATTTTTCTTAAAAAATTATTTAAAATGAAAAATATAAAAGTTTAAGATAGTGTCAATTTCTATCAAAGAACGTTATTTTGAATAAAAGCAAAGGAAAAAAAATCCCTACTTATGAACTAAAAAAAAGAGACTATGAAATTGTCTAAAAAAGTGTGCTTAATTGTTGTATATTTTACAATTACATATAAAAATTTGTCCCATTTTATCAAAATTCCTTTCCTTCATTATATCATACTTTGAGAATTTTGTATATTTTTAAACTACCTATGATTCCATGAATAATAAAAAAAATTAATTCCAATTTTGTTATTAGATAAACTTTGTTTTCAAATAATTACATCTTTAGTTAAAAGATAAAAAAATTTACCAAAATTAAATAATAAAACACCCAAATAAGGTCCAAAAGATATTACCAAACACACACATCACTTTCATTCTCCTCATTTCCCTCTTTATTATCTCTCCTATTCTGTAACTGCATTCTCATTGGTGCTCTTCCCCTTTTTTTGAAATATTTTCCTTATCCTACAGTCTCACATTGTTCATTCTTCCTCTCCAATATTATCCCCTTTAATTTACTACTCTTTTCTTATTTAATAGACCTATCTTTTTCTACCTCCATAATAGTTTTCTTTCTCTTTTACTACAAGTCGCACATCCATAGTCTTGTCTTGCAAGTGGGGTTTCTTTTCTCCCACTCAACAATATCAACAGTCTTATCTATCTTACAATTTTATCTATCATTCTCTTGGCACATTTTTTTTTTACGTCGAGCACTCGGTATCCCCACCTTTATAAGACTAATCCGGATTCAGTCTGCAAAGTGCCTACAAAGTCTAACTCTTACTCAAGGGTAAGGCCTAGTTTAGAGCTTTTCAAATTTGTCCCATTACAATTTGTCCTTCTTTTGCAACCTAACCTTACATTTCCTTGTTCACTACCCATTTAAATCACCTTTCAAATAGTTTTGGTCAAATCCAAGGTGAAATTTATGATCTATAGTAGAAATCAAAATTCGGGCATAAATTACATAAAATTTTGTCATCTTTGGAGTTTCTTTTATAAATAACCATTTACTATTTTTTAGAATTCCTAAAGCACTTTCAAAATTGACCATCGAAATACATCATTGTTTATTTAAGATATAATTCCGTATCAATAAAATTTATTCATCTTAAAACTTACCCTCATTATAAACGTATTATATTGAAATTAATCAAAAAAAATTATAGTGAGCATCTAATATAATTATAATGATGTCAAATATAAAAGTGAAAGAAAAAGTAAAAAAATACTAAAAAGATATGAAAAGAAGATACTACACAATCATATAATGCAAGCACAAAATTTAGATTGTTTTAAAAAATTACCATAGTAAAAAATATAAACATCTTATCGAGAAAGAGAGAGTTGAAAAACATACCTTGCATTATAGTGAAACCAGTTTATTACTAAAATAATACATCTTACTAGAAATAGCAAAGAAGTTAAAAATATTTGTGTTTGTCATGATTTCTTTTTCCCCCTAAAATCGTATGTGGTATTCATTTCATGAAAAATGGGAAATTTGTGTAATTTTGTTTCAAATCATTAATCAATTATAATTTCATTAATTTGATGTTCAAACCATTATTACGTTCATAGTTAATTTTGATACAATTAACCAATTGCAAAGATGTTTCCTTAATTTGTTTTATAGGTGTCAAATGGCTAAATTTATTTTTGTTAAGGTTAATAAATAAACTAAGGGAATTGGGGAAGGTTTCATGGTGGGTGTCAAAACCACTAAAAATAAAATACCTACTCTAAAAATATGAATTCAAGTATAATGGCGAGTAGGGTCGTATCCTCAAGGACTCGGTGATTTATTTCCTATGAGAATTTGGGGGGTTTTAGGAAGGAAAAAATAAATAAATTAAAGATGTACAGTAATTAAAGAATGCAATAAACAATTAATTGACATAATCTAGTCAAGGAATTTATCTCAACACGGTGCACACAACTGATCATAGATACCTAAAATTATTCATACATTTACAAATAAATTAGTTATACCAGCCTAGCGACGCGTTAAACCACCAATCTCTCCTTAATTATACAGTAGTCTAGAGACGCTCGTAGGATTTAATATAGTCACAACTTTAGGAATTAGAGAGACCCAATTCTAGTTAACAAATATACATGCGGGTTCATTCAAACTAGATTAACTATTCTCACGATACAGATTAGACCACTTGCGAGGCGATGAAATTGTGTCGTTTGCCACTAATCAAGATGCTTAAAGGCGACGCGCCAACACCTTAATTGGCTATATATCATTCAGACAATTGAACAACATACCTTATTTATTTAATAAATCCAAACAATAATAACCCACTAAAAACAGAGAATAATTAAATACCTATGAACGCAGAAATTAAAATAGAACAATTGGAAAGATCTCATAATTGTTGTGCAACCGAACCTTGATTATTCCTCAACTAAGAAATTGCTTTAGCCTTGCCTCATGACAACGATGCAATCTAAGGCTTCCATGTAATATTGATGAAAAGTAAAAAGCAACTACTCTACTAGTCTCTTCCAATGACAGAAAAACGAGAAAGACTACAAGAATACCTAAAAGACGTCTGACCAAGGGAGAACAAAAGATACTATATACTAGTCACTTGTTGTCCTCTCTTAAGGAAACATAGAGAGACTAATCTCAATGAGATTCGGCAAACTTGCAGAACAAGGAAACAGAGTTTGACTAATCTTGTACTTCCTTTTCTTTGCCAATCACGTGCTTCCGGAATAAGGAATATTTTCCCTTCTTTATCTCCTAATTTGCTGCCAAATTCTTCTTGGAAGACCTTTCCTATTTAAACATAACTTCCACGCACACCAAAAAGCAGCAGCAAGGGTCCAGGGTTTAGCTTTGGGAATCTGTCTCTTCATACTTCACTCTGAGGTCCTTGGCGTGGGTACGCTCTGGCAACAAGAGTATTCTAGAATTTTGCCCTTAAATACCACTTTAACACCAAATGCCTGAAATTGACACAAAAATCAATTATAAGCAGAAACCCAAAACTTTGCACAATAAGTGACCAAAATTAAGACCAAATACCAGCAAATAAAGTGCACAATTATCTCCCTATCATTTCACTATTATTAGGTTCAAACATTTAATTATTCATTCTAATTTTGGTAAAACTAACCAATATCAAACATAATTCTATTTTATTTCAGTAAAGTTGATAGAAATTGTAATTAGTTTGCAAAATCATAGGCATTCTTTCCTATTTTTTGCTGTGCTATGTTTAGAAGAATTTAATTTTAGGGACTAGACTTAACTAATAAAAGCATATTTTTGGTTCAATCCAAACAAAAGATACTACTGATATTTTCAACAATTAAATAAATCAAAAGGTTGAGAAAAAAGAATAGAGGCTTAGAAGCTCAATGAGTGGTTTAAAATAAAAGTTGTTTTCAAATATATAAAATAGCATGGGTTAAGTTTCTAAATCAAAATAATAAAATTATTGTTACTAAAAAACTTATTTAAAAAGAAAATACTAAAAGTTAAGAAATGATAATAGTTTTGCTGTCAATTTATATGAAACTGTGTTATTTTAAATAAAAGTAAATAATAACAATTTCCACTCATAGAATGTATATAGTGATACACTCGTCAATTTAGGAAAACTCTAAAATTGTCTAGAAAATATGTTTAATTATCTTATATTTTTGGACTTGCCTATAAAAATTTGTTCAAACAAATCCCTCTCTTTTGTCATATTGTACTCTAAGAATTTAGTATACTCTTAAACTACTTATGATTTTATGAATACCTAAAAAAAAAAGAAATTTGTAATTCTGGTATTAGCTAACATTTTGTTAAAATAACTACATCTAAAAAAACCAAAAATAAATAGAAAACACCAATATAAGATAACAAAACATATCACAAAAGGTTCAAAAGATATGCCAAACAAATACATGATTACATTGATCCTCATTTTCTTATTCGCTATCTATCTTATATTGCAACCACACCTTTCTTATTATTCTCTTCATCCCCTTTGCCATACTTTCTTAACCCTCTAATCTTACTCCAAAACCTATCCATCCCTATTCCCTTACCCTTGTTCTTGTTCCCATACCAGCTCATCCTCACTATCTCATGGATACACTTGCATGACTCCACTATTATTATAATTTCTATACTTATTTTATATTTTCTATATGTATAACACTAATAATGATTTAACTAATTATTCTTTGAACCTTTACTAAAAAATGCTTTGATTTTTTTGAATTTATTTCTCTACATAAAATCTAAACTAACTGCTATTATTTCTTTATAAACAACATACAATATGTGAAAAAGACTATGTAAACTAACACAAGAAATAATCATTTTACTATAATGAATTGATAATATTAATTCATCATTTTCTCACAACAAAATATCATGTTATTTAATTCATACTAACTACTATTGTTTCTTTATAAACCACATACAATATGTGAAAAAAAATTATGTAAACTAACACAAGAAATAATCATTTTACTATAATGAATTGATAATATTATTTCATCATTTTTTCACAACAAAATATCACGTTATTTAATTCATACTATAGATAGATATATAATATATTTTATTAAATTATAAGTGGGAGGACCCGCTTCCATTCTCCCACCATGATACTATTCTCCTACTTTTTCCTCTTCTTTCTTTTGTTTTTCCAATAATTTTATCTCTTTGTCCTTGAAATCCTTCCCCTTTCTTTCACTGTGCAAGTTCACCCAATAATTTCATCTCCTTCCTACCATTGTAACCGTATCTATTCTTTCTCTTGGCATACTTCCTCCATCCTAGATATTGCCTTCTTTTACCACCAACCCTATCTTTTCAAATTCATGACCTATTTTATTACCGTCTAAAAAATTTTGATCAATCAAAGGTCAAAATCCTGAAAAGTGGGATTGATGAAATTTTCATAAAATTAAATAGGCTAAATAATAGTCTAAATCAATGTGCTTTATGCATACGCAAAAAGGTTCTAAATTGTTGTCCTTATTTACTAATCTAGCTATTTAATATGTTGTTTGAATTGAAATTTGTTGGTCCCGAAATGCAGCTTAAGGGGGGTGAATTAGATTGTTTAACAAGACAATCAAATATAGCAATAATTCATCCAAGCACAAACAACTTCTCAAGTGTGCAGAAAGATATGTCAAATTAAGCACAATAAAGATGTCACAATTGAGCAATAAAGAAAAGAGATATAGAAAGAATTGCAAACCAAATTTTCAAGTTGCACCGAACTTGGATAAACTCCACTAGTAACTCCTTCAATTGAAGGTGAAGCTAACCAATTTGTACAAGTGAAGGTTCACTCCTTCCTCACCCTAAAAGCATTTAGTTGAGTCAAGGAGTTTTACAACTATCCTAGTTAACTCTCAACAAGTTACAATTGAAAGCTCACTCAACCAATTAAAAACCACTATTACAAGTGAGGCAACTTTCACCAAGGTTTTACTCCTCCAAATGAGTAACCTTATAATCCCCACTTTTCCCACACCTATACAACAAACAAAGAAGATTTCTACCCAAATATTCAATTATAAACTTGTATTTCATGTAGGCAAAAGTCCCTTATCTTCTTGAACTGGTGGATATTTATAGAGTGTGAGAAATGGCCTCAAGAAACTCTCCAACGGTCAAAAATATGGCTGTTAGAAAAATAGCCGTTGGAGTATTGGACGTTTCGTACATTCTTTTGCGCCCGGTGCCATCGTCCGAAAGCTTATTTTCAACATCTATCGGACGGCCGATGAGTTTTCTGTGTCCGATAGAGTTGCGTCCGAAGCTGGTTGGAGAGTTTGGATTTCCTCTTTAGTTTGATCGGGCGTCCGGTGATGATGATATGCATCCGACAGGAGTGTCCAATACTTCTCCTGTCTATCGGACGTCTAGTACTTCAGTTTGAGCGTCCGACAGTAGTTCTTCTGAGAGTTCTCAATCTTTGTCGGACGTTCGGTACTAGCTTTCAAGCGTCCAACAGAGTTGAGTTTCTTTTGCTCTTTTTGATTGAGTCTTTCGTTGTCTCCATTTGCACCTAAGGATCTGAGCTGACATTTTTCTCAATTGAAAAACATTAGATTGAATTATCCAATTGTTTTGTAAATATCAAAATCCGGGATCAAGATTGACAAAATTGTACATATAAGAATTTAACACAATACAACTTATATTTTCCTCTTCTGACACCTCATATATTTGAGTCTCCATTTTAGGTTTTTATTTTAGTTTTGTGATGCATTTTGAATTAGAAGAAAAAATACAAACATATGCTTTTGAGTGTTCAATTACAGCTAAAGAATTAATAAAATTTAATATAGTTGTTTTGAAAAAAATTTAGATGCATTTTAATTTTCTTCATTTTTTGAAGCAACAAATAAAGCTTACGACCAAATTTTGAAAGATATATTATTGAATATGGAAAAATCATAATTAGTTTATTTTAGTTAGGAAATTAAGAAAAGTTCAAAAAATCATTTGAATCTTTAGGATGAAAATACTTTCTCCTATCTATGAAGAGTTGATATTGGAATGTCAAAACTCGAGAATCAAGAAATGTGCTACCAAAAGTAAAGAGTAAAATGACAAATTCATTAATGTAATGTACTTTATTTCCTAAAAAAATTATAAATCATAACTACTAAATTGTATGCATTTAGGTTATATTGTTTCTATTTTTCGTAATATTTGCATATTGAAGATATCTTATTGTAGAATAGGGATATTCTTGTTGTCCTTGTTAGAATTGTGTCTTTCCAAAGAAAACATTAGAGTGGTATGTTAATTATATTAGACAAGATTAGCATTATTATATGATTCGTGGAGACTTTCCAAGTTTAAATGATACGTTTACATGTTTAAGTTGAAATTAAATTCTTATAATGTAAAATTGTGACATTATCTTCTAAGATTTGTATTTGTTTTCAATTTTAACTAGTATATTATAGTTCTATTATGTTTATATTAGGTAGGATTAGTATATCTAAGTAAAATTTCTATATGATAGGTAAAAACTTTCCAAGTCTAAATGATATGATTATGGTAATATCTAATCAAACGTTTAAAAGAATTTATTATAAATAAAATAATTCAAAACTCCAGAAAAATGGAATGAGGAGTTGGAGGTTCAATGGGAAAGTCAGATTAAAAAATTGTTTTCAAATATATAATATATAGATAGATTACTCTATCTTCAATTCACACTTCTATATGCTAGTTTCACCGGAATGCATTACTTTCAGTGGGCCATCAACATTTCAAAACCAGTAGCCCTGTAATGGACCTGTTGAATGCATTATACAAATTTTTTTTTAATCTTTCCTTGTTGATGTGACATACCACGTGCCCTGATTGTTGTGGTTGCTTTATACCTTTCCATACCTCTCTTCTATTTGTCGAATTACACTTAATTTTTAATGAAGCCTTAACAGAGAAACAAAAGTTAAGAAAGATTCTTATTATAAGAGTCCTAACTCCCTAACCTAAAATTCTCCACGTATTAGACCTAGTCAAACAGTGTGACTAATATCTTTATCCTACCCTTAGATTGTTGTAAAGGCAAAAATAGATTTGTAAGAGCATTTATGCCATTTTTTTTAAGAATATACTTTGTGTGGTAATCCTTTTTGTCACTTCTTGATATTTTTTCCAATTTCTTTTCTGAATGCAATAGAGAATCTAAAGTCTGAAGATCCCAAGTAAAATAGCGCTTACCCAAAAGAGTCAATCAACCAGCATAGTTATTTGTTGCCTTGATATTTTATTTATGAATTTTTTTAACGGTTGTTCATCGGACACTTATTAGTACACCTAAATCTCACTTAATGTATCATGTAAATACACAAACTTATAATTAATATCCTTCCATACATTTATATACTTCCCTATTTAATTTTATGTTTTTAAAAATCTAACATCTGAATTATATTGAACAACGTTAGACAAACAGTCTATTTATTTAAGGACACGAGATTCAAAAATTATCCGTTCAAGACAAAGAAATACTCCAAATATGTATAGGATCTCACTTCGAGAGTTTGGACTAGATAGTAGTAACTTTTTTTTTTTTTTTTTAGTGAAAGTGGGAGGTCTCGAACCCAGGACCTCTCACTTACACTCCCTCCCCCAAACCGCCCAACCCATCCCTCCCCCACTAGATAGTAGTAACTTGGCTGACCCCACTGAAAATTGAAAGCTAGAGACACAGGCCCAAACTAGTGGCGTTGCTATTTTGTCAATTTTCTACTGGCATTCAACTGGCTCATGGGCCGAGTTAATCCACCGCATCATTTATCTTCCAGCTGCCCTGCCTATGTTGGTTTCCTCTCTGTTTTCAGTGTTTAAGTTGCTGGTAAACTAGGAGGCACCACCACAAACGGTCACCTAGGCAGTCTTCATACCCCATAATCATCTAAGAATGCATAGCCTCGGCTTGAGCCAGAAAATTGATATTTCCAATTCCCAACTTTTCTGTTTCACAGGAAAAAAAAGAGGATAAAAAAAGGTTTTCAAGTGTTTTTTGTTAAGGTCTCCCCTTCACAATAAGTTGTACCTTTGGGGATCTAAATAGCACCTCAATTAATATTTCATCAAATCTCAATATTACAACTTGGAAAAACACGGTTCAAGATTAATCATTATTTTACCTGATAGATATTGATTGATGTGACTTGCATCGTCTGATGTGATAGTATACAGAAACAACTTGTAAAATTCCCTAGAATCATTAAGGCAGTTGGCTTCTCCATAAATAGAACACATTTTTGGATTATAAATACCGTTCTCCTTCCTATGAAGCAATTGATCCACTCTTCTCTCATAACTCCTAATCCCATCGTTATTTTAGGCACAAATTTAGGCGTCAAAGCCATTTCGAGGACCAGAGAGTCGAGACTCGACACTAATGTTTCTTCTTGTGGTGTTTGCAGGCAACGGGTTTGACTCCACAGAATCTTTGCCCACATAGTACTCGTGCAATCTGCCACTAAAAATTGATGAACATCAGGTGGAGTTGGAAAGAAAGTGACTTCTAGAGTCTAGACTCCTAGTTACATACTCAAGCTCAATTTTGCAGCTTGCCGAGGCATCCACACGAGAGTTCCCTCCCCTCCAAAAATGACTCAGTGTACATTCCCAATGACGGCTTAATAAATCCCGGATTTCCCATAACATATTGAAGTGAAAATGGTCAGCTCCGCCATGATGAACTAGATGAATACTTAGCTGTGAATTAGATTCGACTGCAATATGCTTTAAGCCAAGATCCCAACCCATCTGTAGTCCTTGCCTGAGTGCCCAAAGTTCACTTACCTTAATGCTTTGCAAATATTTAAAGCAAAACCAGATATCCACTTACCTTGATCATTCCTAATCAAACCACCTCCCATTGCCACACCTGGACTTCCCGTAGCCGAACCATCAACATTCAATTTTATCCAAACCCTCTCTGGGAAATTTCCAACCAAAATTCATTTCTGAAGTTGGAATGCCCATATCTTACATTCAGTGGGACATCTTGCATATTTCTTATGATTGGCAAACTCTAGTTCAACAAAGCAAATGTTAACATAAATCAATTCTAATCGACTTTATTTCTTAGCAGTCAAATCATGGAAAATCTCATATGCTGAATCCAATTTGTCGAAAGTTATAATTTTGTATTAAAATCTGCAGTCCTGCAAAATTAGCTCATGTTGTTGGGAAGCCGCCAACCACCTCAGGATGCAGAACTTATGCTGGTAAGTATGAAGTACTGAATTCTCAACAATAACAGACAGAACAAGAAGATAATGCAAGATATGGACAAGCAAAGTAGCTTCACCAAAGTGACAAATTCCAGAAATTTAAATAGAAAGATATACTCTGCACATAAACCATCTAAGTACCACCAAGTCATGATTTGCATATAATCTAACTGTCCATGATGATATTCAATCCCCCTATCTGGTAAGCTAGGAAGAATTGTCATTCTTAGGATCTCTAACTTGTGATATGATGATCATCTATACCTCTCTGGATCTCAGAAACTTTCTTTGGTCAATACCGTGCCTTCTTGTATGACCAATTCGCTTTTAGGAGTGCATTTCATGTCCCTGGATGTCCTTGATGGTGCACAATGGATCTTTTGCTACCAAGTGCATGATATTGCCTGCAATCAATTCTGAGCTCATATGTCTTTGATCATTTTTCTGTGCAGTTTAAAGACATGTATGTTCATCAATCCACCTAAAAAGTTGCCGCATATTCTGAGCACCTTTCTGAACAGCCCTCATATGCCAAGAGAAATTTCTAAAAATGTTATGAATTTTAAATTTTTTCTGCAAATAGGGTGATTTGGGTGTAGGGTTCAGGCCAGCGAATTTCGCATTTGAAAAATGCGAGTTTCAGTGATCTCGCATTTCCCAAATGCGAGTTCAGTGGAAAATGGCAAATAAAAAAAAAGAAAATGGAAAGGAGAACTCGCATTTGGAGAATGCTAGTTCTTTGGGAAAAAAAAAAAAGAAATGATTAGAACTCGAGTAGGGATCGAGTGAGTGGTGAATCACTATCCTTTTTGACCAACAAAACGAAGTCAAATTGGAATTGTGGAACTATGACCACCATCTTTTCGCATCTTCATGTTTGTCGATATGAATCATTATCACATCTTCCAATAATAAATAAAGCTGCAAGTCCTTTTCAAACTAGGCACGATTCAATATATAATAATCTCCATAGACCACTTTGTTTGGACCATTGACACAGATATTTTTGTGTAAACAAGAATAGGTTTAGAAAAATTGGGACTACTCCCAAGAATTAGTCCATCATATATATGAGTAAATCGTTTGTTTATTCTAACGTAAATTACGTATAACTCCTATAATGTTTCAAAGTTACCTACTATGACATTTAGTACCTTTTTTTCTTTGGAAGGGGGGTGGGGGTGGTGTGGAGGCAGTGGCTTTCTATCTTGATCCCTACTATGATCAGTGTCTGATAAAAGAGGCACGCTGTGTAAATTATCGAAAATTATCGAGTTTATTATACATGGCATAAGTAACTCAAAATGATCTTGTATTTTCATTGGGGAGAGTTGAAAATTATCGAGTTTAGTATATTCATGTTTGAGTTTGAAAAAATTGTGTTTGCTGGCAGGGAGTTTTAGTCGATCCGACTAGCGAGCGGCTCGATTCGTTTCACTCGAGGTTTCTCTAATATCACTTAGTGTTCTTGAGATTTTAAAAATATTACTTACCGCCTCTTGTAATTGCAAAATAATTGTATTAACCCTCATTGGATACATCATTTGTATATCAAATAAATGGAACTCAAAAAATTGAAGAAAAAGAAACAAAATTCACTTTCTTCTCTTTTCCCTTTTTTTTAAAATTTTCTCTTACTCATTTTTGTGGATGATTATGTAATTTTTTATTTGTAAATTTAGTAAACCAATTTGGCTCACTGATATATGGCTCGAGATATATTTGGTATTGCTTCCTATTTTGCTTAATATTCATGTTGCTTTTCTTGATAGAGATGGCTTAGGTAACTGAAATTGGGATGAAAGGAGTTTAATGAGTTTATAAGGTAATGCTAAACAAGAGTTGGATGCTTTTGAGGCAATGGGACCATTCTATTAGATAGCAGCAAGCTTTGTCTGCTGTATTGGTCTTGTTTTAAGTTTTTAGCATTTATGTCACTAGAATGGGTGGTGAAAGGGATGGTTTGAAACCCTAAACCCTAAACCCTAAATCCTAAACCGTCCTAAGCAATGTTAATGTCAATTGGATTGAATGCGAGTTGCCAAACTGTCCTAAGCAAACTGGATTGATGATATGTATCTACCAAATTCCTTTGTCGCCACCAATGTCAATTTCTCAGTACTGGAAATTTAGTTTGATGTGTCTAACTTACATGGTTCAACTTGAGAAGAGTCTCATCATAGTTAATTGTGAACAGATGATTCTGATTTGATTTTGGAATATTAGGTAAAGATGATTTGATTGTCTTCATTGGTACCCAAAAAAAAAAAAAAAGGGCTCATGTAGTAATTGTGAAGCCAAAACAAAATTTTCTTGTATGATCTGTAGATAACCATATACATAATTGTACCACACGGGTTCATAGTTTTTCATTTTACTAGAGAAACAAGTTTAATTGCATGCTATCTACGATCAAATACAAGTGGAGTTACACTGAGGTTCTCACAATTACTTAACATTGTAGATAACCTTATAACATCATAACCCACAAGCGGGTTAATGTGTTACCAAAAATTCCTTAAATCAAGTTACCAAACACCCTCTTAGGGCTGCAAACGAATCGAGCAGCTCGCTAGTCCGATCGACTAAAACTCTCTGCCAACAAACACAATTTTTTCAAACTCAAACATGAATATACTAAACTCAATAATTTTCAACTCTCCCCAATGAAAATACAAGATCATTTTGAGTTACTTATGCCATGTATAATAAACTCGATAACTTTCGATAATTTACATGCTGTGTTAGTAAATTTTTAGTCGATCCCGCTTTTTCGGTTTATAAAGCAATAGCTGTGGCTTATATCTCTTCTTATATTGGTTAATTTGTGTAACATATTTTGTGGATAGTTTAGTGAGAATAACAGAGTTTATGTAAAAGTATCTTGGACAGTGAAAATTCTTCAGTAATTTATAGGATAGTTTTATTCCTTTAATAAGTGGTTACAATTTACAACTGTTATGCAGTTGTAATACATGATACATAAATGTCGTAATACACGATAAAAAAACACGGACAGAATTAGCAGCAGAAACGGAAAAAAAATATGCAACAGAAATGGAAAAACAAAATTTGCATTAGAAATGGAAAAAAAAAAAGCAACAGAAACGGAAAAAAATAATTGACAAATGCGAGTTTAGTGAAACTCGCATTTCCTAAATGCGAGTTTGACACGTGGAAAATAAAATCTTTCCACTTTTTTTTTTCGTCCGAAATTAACGTAACTCACATTTGACAAATGCGAGTTTCACTGAACTCGCATTTGTCAAATGTGAAAATCACAATCTTAGAAATCTATTTGCAAACCACTCTATTTGTAGAAACTTTTTTTTTTCCATCACAGTTTTAGAATTTACTCCATATGCCAATTACATGGAGGATTACTATCTTTCAGCCCACATTTAGCAATCCTGGTATTGATCTTGCTTTCATGAACCACAAACTCCCTATTTTGACTGATGGACCATAACTTAATTGCCTGAATGAGTTTTATTTTTTATTTTTTATTTTTTTTTAAGTGTAAGTGGAAGGTCTTGAACACAAAACCTCTCACGCCCTCTCCCTGTACCACCCAATGCATACCTCCCTTCCAACCGCCTGAATGAGTTGCTTTCTGCTATCAAAGCGCATCCCCAAACTAAGTTGCTAGCTCTTCTCATTCCACTCATCCTCATCATTGCTATCCACTTCCTCTAATCCAGCTCCTTCTACATATCTGTTATAATGTCCAAAGGCATCAACATAAGCAGTTTTACTCTTGATCAGGATCCTTTCTTTTGCAATCATCTTGTTTACAACACTAACATATTCAAGCACATTTTATCTGCTAGGAACTGGAGGATTAGGACTCATAACAATAACATAAGTATCATTTAGGCAAGTGTTACGAAGATAACCACTTGATTAACCACCTTTTTCATACAGCAATCTTTTGAAAATTACCACCAAGTACAGGAGGGAATTTTTCTTCATGGATGTAGATCTCAGCTGCATAATGCTGCATCTGCAATTGCAAGCCGAACATAAGTTGAACTGAATTGTCATCCCCAATATGCCTAGCCACAAAGACGGTTTTTCTACCAAATTCTTCTGCCGGTCTCAAAGTAAGTTTCAACCTGAGCTGATGTCTGTCTAACTTCATACAAGAGTATATTTTGTCAACTAATTCACTGAATCCAATCTTTTCCCTGATTACACACCCAGTGTTGGCCACTAGAGGGTAATGACTCATACCACATTGCTTCATCGGTGACTAGTATTTTGCCATCCCAAAATAAACTAATTCTAAGAGGATAATAAGGTGCTATGGTTTCCTCTCCCTAGATGGTAGAAATACGTATTAGCTAAATGAAGCTGCAATTCTTAACTGAGCAAATGTGTTAAAAATAACTAATAGTAATTGAAGGATAATATGCTTAACAATAAATTACTTTTTTTTTCATTTTGATTTCTTAGGTTATGGTAATAAAAATGAATAACAATTCCATTTTGAATTAAAGATGTTATCCCTCAATTAACATTCTACAAAGTTTACCTACTTTTGAATTACTTTGAATGTAAATAGATATTTGGGACCAATCATACCATCCCAATCCACATAACCAACATCTCATCACCTACATTACAAATTACGATACACCTGCTAGTAAACTTCTGATAAGAATTTGGCCAACTTATAAAGATAGGAAAATTCTATCATCTCTTTTGGGTACCATACCCATGATTCTACTTCAATAAACTTATGTTACATTATTTGATAATTTACATTCTTAAAATCATCTAAGAGAGTTGATATCTCTTTTTACATATTCAACGATAAGTTAATACTCATGGGTATAGTGTCCAAAATGTATTGTTTTACTCCCCATAATATAGAAACCATACATCAAAAGAACATAAACATTATTAGTATCAACTTAGATTATGCAAAGTTGCTAGTGTTGTGCAACCTAATTTTAAAATCTTAATGTAAAGCTCCCTAGTCCCTGCAATGGTTAGTTCCATCTCTTTAAAATCAACATAAAATGCTTGAACGTGACTTGAACTTTTCAAGATAAACTGTTTAAAAATTTTAGTAATGCTAGTTAATTACTAAAGCTTATAATAATAAGTTTAATAACAAAAGCAACTTACTACCATAATATTTAGTTCGCTGACATTGAATGTTATATCTGATCCCTAATATTTATGGTAATTTTCTTCAACTAATAGTATTAAAACTAAATGGAACAGCCCAACAGAAAAACCTATCAAATCAATGATTTGTATTAACATCCAGAAATTCTAATTTCAGCTTGCTCCAATCATAGTACCCTTTTATGCAACAACCAATGGAGCCAAAAATTTAGCTTGCTAAAGAAATATAAACAAGTTTTTATTTCAACTTATATATATATTCAGGCTATACAAAACAACCTAGTGAACAAAAAGATAAAAAGGAAAAAGCAAAGGTGTTTATACACAGATGGCCAGAAAATCTTACCCAATATTATCTCCTACTACAGCAGTGTGTATATTGAAGTCAAAGGTGTTTATTATATTCTAAAAAGAAAAAGAAAAAAAAAGGTCAGAATGTCAATACCTGTTTAACTTGAAAATTGCACCACTTTGTGGAGGGATTTCTTCTTTATCAATGCAAATCTCAGCTGCATAAAATGGTAACTGCAATTGCGAGTTGAACATAAGTTAAAACAGAATTATCATCCTCAATGGGGGTTACCAATAAAGATGACTTCTTCAATACCAAATACAACTGGTTTTCCCAAAGTAAGTTTCAACCTGAAAAAATATAAGAATGTATTTTGTCAACTAATTCGTTGAACCCAATCTTGTGCTTGATTATGTATGAGCTCTTGGCTATTGGAGGGTCATACCATGTTGATCCATTTCTCACTTGTAATTTACCATCCCAAAATAAGTTAATTATGAAAGGACAATAAAGTGACATGGTTGCATCTCCTTAAATTGCGTCAATGGTATAGTATGGGTAGCTAAATGGAGTAACAAATCGTTCAACCCAATAGAAACTTATTTCTAAGTCATTATAGATTATTTAAAAGAACTGAGTAAATATTTTTAAAAAATCACTCATAATGTAAATTTGACGAAAGTTAGTTAAATAAAACAACCCCATACAGAAAAACAAAAAACAAAAAAAATGAGTGTATTAACACCTAAGAATTCTAATTTCTACTTATTCTTGCCAAGGTACCCTTATACACAAAACAATTGACACATAAAATTTATCTTGCTAAAGAAATTACCTATATCTCATAAAGTTATTATTTCAAGTAATATATTCAAGCTACATAAAACAAATATCTAAACAAACAGATTATTAAGGAAAACTGAACAAATAGAAAAAGGATTTTTTTAATCTCTTTTGTCTTATCACCCAATCTAACCCTCTTTGGAACTTGTATACTATATAGCTGGTAAATCTTATACAACATGTATGTCACCCACAATGAGCTCGGATTCAACAAACGCGACCTTAATTTGGTTTATTTATTTTATATATTATAGTTGAAAAATTAGCATTCACAACCTACCAAAACGAATTAAAATCTTTTGTGGGTGCAATTTTTCATTTTCAAAATAGTGACAGATCCAGATTGCGTGTTACTTCGTCCAATTGGCTTAGACGGGCCTTCACTCTAGCCTTATACATAATCTGACAGTGTTCACCAATTCCATTGGAGAAGAAGAGTATACCCGTTTGTCTTATTTAAAAGAAGAAAATAAAAAACTCTGGTTATTGTATGCCCTAGCCAGAATAGAAGATATATAGTAAGGACTTGATGTCATTTATTGTCAATTCGGTCAAGTACAATAACTTGAAAAATGAATTCTTTTTTTTTTTTTGGTGTTTTGCTAACATCTTTTTTTATTTTTTGAGGTCGAAAATTGCATTTTCGTAATTGACAGAAATTTGGGGCAAACCAAAATAAAGTGCATGATAATTTTAAAATTCATAACTTAATTTTGATTAAGCTAGAATCATGAGATCTTTTGATTGAGTTTGGCATTCTTTTGAACCAAAAATTGTGGAAGCTTATAAGCTTTAATCTTTTAGGGCAACTTCACAGAAATATAGTCATCAAGTGCTAGTTCCAAATGCGTGTATAGTTGCTCTTGCATTACTTATGGGAATACAAGAAGTTAGACTCTGCAAGTGCAAATGCATGTCTAACCAAGATGATGGGAAGAAGTGAATTTTGCGAATGATATAACAACTTAATTTTATCCATTTGTACTAATTTTTTGATCTTGCAATTAATTATAGACGAAAAGTTGCCATTCCTATATTACGTGGAACTAGACCTATTGTAGATTGTTGAGCTGAACTGGACATGTAGCATTTCGTCTTAGCTTGTGCTAATTGCAAACTTGAACTAACAAGAATGCTTTGCGTTTTGTTTGGATAATAATTATTTATCAAAAGTTATTTTCTTACATCTCAAACACACTTTTCAACACACATTTTTATCTTTTCAATTACCTTTTTATCTCGTATATATTACATCATAAAAATGTTACAATAACTATTCCAAATAAGGGAAAATATTGTCTTCTTTTATGCTGTTTTATCTACGGTTAGTGTTGTGGTATTTCTTTAGCCAGAAGGAGGCCTTATGAAGGGTCGGAATGATTTGTTTTGAGGATAAAATTTACCGAAAAAAAAAGCACAAGGAGTCATGGAAAAATTTGCACATCTCGACTTATGTCTCGATTTAGATTTGTCTGTTGGAGTTCAAATTTAACACTAAACTGTACGCAATTCAGGCGGTAAACAATAGTGTTAGAATTTTACATGAGTACATTCTTTGTTTCATGTGCTTATCCTGTGTCTTTAGCACACATATTGAATAAAATTTTTTAAACTATTTGTACGGTTCAAATACATATACTACTAAAATATTACATGAGTACCTTTGTTTTACGTGTCTATCATTTGTCCTTAGGACACATAATAGATAAATAAAACTTTTTTAGCTATTGATAGGTTTCAAATACCACATGCTACAGCCTTTTTCTTTTTTTTTTTGGGGGGGGGTGGTTGGGGGTGGGGGAGGATACTAGGTAAAAGCAAAATGAGTACAATGAGGCTGCTAAAAAAAAAAAAAAATGAGACTCTGGAATGTGGATTAAACGCCTGTATGATGCATGAAGTACAGCAAATGGGCAGATTTATTGATAATACGGGGGGCAAAAAGTTATTATGAGTATCTCCTGCAATGTATGGGACCAAATCAATGCTCACTCAACATGTACATGCGCAAGAACAATATGTTTGATGACAGATTCAGGGGAAAAAGTTAAACCTTGAGGACAATTGAACGTTTTCCCTATGAATCACAAATTGGCAATTGACATCTGCTTTCTCAACTGGTGGTTAGCCACAAAATCGATCATTTCCTGAATTTGCTTTGTACCTCCACTGGCACTACCAGCTACTCATTTTCCAGCTGCTATAATATTTGAATGCTTGTCAGCTTATAGCCAAATGTTACCTTGAAGGAAGAGGATGCTCCGGAAGTTCAAATGGCTTTTCTGGCTCCTCTAAGAGAATAAGCTTTCCTTGAGGCTTACTCCCATTGTAGTTACAGCAGATCAGACATGAGGGTCAATTGCAGGTGCAGTGTCGATAGTTGCAGCCAGGTCATGCCAAAGTTATTCGTTGTCCGACAGACCATTTGCAGCAGAAGATAAATCATTTCCTCCATTCCTCCCAGATTGAATTTTTAGCATGTCTTTTCAGATGAACAAATCCAGTTTAGGATGGTGAATTAAAATTTGAACTGTACTTACCTGCATGTTGTCCGAATTACTGCTGGCCAAGAGTGAGTGTGGACCATATATTTCAAGTGCTTCGGTTTTTCACTCTTGGAACTACTTAAAAACAGTCAAGGTTGTTCCACAAGCCTTGGCAAATTCCAAAGCTACATGGCCAATTACAGCAATAGGGAATCCAAGTTTCTCAAGTCAAAATTTCTCGAGGTGCTCTAAGTAGTAATCCCAGCAGCAAAAGAACAGGACCCCAGCTTCTAGATGAAGGTTCTCAGTCCAGCAATTCACAAAGTTTTTGTCAGCAACCATTATATTGAAATCACCACCATGTAGATCATTTCTATTCTTGAAAAGATACGAGCCATCCATTATTCTGGCATTTTTGCAGTATATTCCAAGTTGACACAGCTATCAAATGCATGAGATGAGGCAACCATGCATCACAGGCCTCCATCACTGCCAAGAGCAGTTACCTCACCCGCAATCTCATGCCTGTGCCAATACATTTGGTTGACAGACGTGTAAGATACTAAGATAAACAACCTATAACACTTGTTTGCTGAGCACTTAGCTATGTTGTCCTGTTAACTTCTTAGTTCCAGAGAAAAAAAATGGAGGTATACATGGATCTCCCATGGTAATGTCGAACTTAGATGCCATTCTTTAGCAAACAAAGATTGTTAATCCATTTTAACAAATCACATGGGATTCACGTCTTCATCGTCATCAAAAAAGCCATGCAAGGAAACAAGAATATTGTTTGTATCAAAACATGCACATGACAAATTCCAGTCAAGATTAGGGAAATTCACATATTAGATATGCAGGTCGATAAGCCCCCAAGAACAAAGTATATTTGGACTGGGGACTCAGACAATGCAATGTTCTAGAATGACCATATATTTCACAACCAAGTCAGAGGAAAAGTTTCTCCTACTCAACTTGCCAACCAGAGCTGAATTTAGGCATTCTTGGTTTGGAATTCAAGCAACCCCACATTGACCAACGGAGTTGAGCTCCTATACACAGTGAAGTACTATATTTTTACTTCCATTTAGGCTTCATTTTGCTACATAGCAATATTAAAGACAGTAGACCAAAGAACCAAACAGAGCATTCTGCAACCGTGGAACACCAACATAATAGAGATACCGATAGAAAATAAATAAGCACTTAAACAAGTACATGTCCAAACATCACCAAGTCCTTCTCAATCTTATTAATTTCAGTCTAAACAACCATGCAATCCAATAGCCAAGTCCAATAGCCGCTTCAGCAGCAATAGCTATAACAAAAATTGAGAAAATGCATACTTTTAATTGACGATTAACAAAAAATCTGAACTGCTGAAAATGAAACGGACATTAATTGATGACGGTCCAACAACTAGATCCTTCAACAAGGAAATTAGTGAAAAGCAGTTGGCTTGGTAACAAACCCTGTTAGATGCTGTGAATGCCCGTGTCTGCATAAAGAAACAGAAGCTAAATTTTCTGAAAAACAAAACCAAATCCAGTTGTAGCTTTATTTGGGGAAATAAATAGACTAACTGTCCCATGATGGTAAAATCATCTTTAAGATGGAGATACAGATGGTAAAAGCATTTTGAAACATCGTATCTTGCGTATGTATGAATGAATTGGTACATAAACAATTTATGCAACAGTTGCTGCAGTCCAGCACAAAAGGAGAACACAACTCCAGAAATCAGTCCCACTTAGAAAGCTAGCACTTCCTTTTGCTTCTTTGTGTACAGGTCGGACATTTCAGCAGCGGTCAATTTCGCTTTTATGACAATGTTCCGTCTTGTAACTTGTAACCTGTAAACAATTTGAAGAGCAAATAAGTTTTAAACCATTAGCTGTGATCATTGTATAGTTCTCCCATTCAGTACATATATATCATCAACTTCAATTACAATGTCATGCAATCCTACCATGTTTACAACTGGCTATGATAAATGAAAGGCCACATCTATTAAAAAGTAGTTTTACTACTGAACGAGTTCCTTTTTAATTAAAATTTGAAACTAAATCACATAATATGCTCAATGGATTAGCTTCTTGTGTTCTGCCTAAGGATAGCAATGCTTCACTTTTTACCTCCTCAATTTTGGAATTCAGATCTTCAACACCTTTTTTCAGCAGTCAAAGACATTCTTGATGTAATGTCTTGATAAACAAATTCCACCTCTTCAACAGAACTGGGGTCAAAGAAAAGTCCATCCAATATAAACAGTTGTTTCACATCTTCTGCTTTCAAATTATCCCTCAACTGTATAAATTCTAAATGTTGCTCAGTCATACAAAGCATGGAGAATAAAATGCAAATGCAAAACATATATTTTCTGTTGGCGACACAATCAAGATCAGCGATTGGTATCCTTTCACGTGGCTCATCTTCATTCAGAGACATGGTTTCATCCTTTCTGCCGTTGGTGTCTTATGGAAGAGAAATGCACTTAAATGCCTTTATGTGCTTAGCTCAGCCTGATTGAACAGAAACATCTTTCAACTTTTTCCCATAATGCAACATGTAGAAGTGCATGATCAACAGAGTAATGAGTGAAATAATATCAAAGAATATCCACATAATCTATAGTTATAAACAAAAAGAAAAAGCATAAAATTTAAAGACATGTAGAATGACATGCCTTGCTTCAAAGCCAAGAGAGGACAGGCTCTGTCAAGCATTTGAAAGACTTGTTGAGCAGCAACAAAAGCAGAGTCTGTGTGTGAATGCCTTCTTGTAAAAAGGAAGCTAATTAGCCCTAGGAATTGAAAGCACAATGAAGAATTTGAGTTCAGGTAAGGAAACTAACAAGAGCATCCTGGACGAAACTAGCAAGCTTACAATCTCAATGTGGAATGCAACTTGCTATTCCACTTCAACCACCAGTAAAAGCATTAATTACATTCCCCAGTACTTGAAGGCATCTGATAATTGACTTAGTTCCTTCAAGAACTCAACGTTGAGCTCAGTTTTTTTCAACTTTCTGAGTTCCAGCCAAGTCCACAAGCTATGTTACTCAGACTCCCATACAGGAGTCCCATGGACACGGCTAGTCTAATGCAGAATATAGAGTCCAACACGGGTACAAGAAGGCAAAATGAAGCGTCCGAGTAACATAGTCCATGAGCATCAACTTTCCAGATTTCGTCCTGCTCAAAGATTCAAGATCTTCAAGTTCAATTTATTTGAGTCTTCACAATACTTGCTGAAACATACCTTCTATCCTTTATGATTTCCTGCTGGAAATTAAACATATAAATGCAGTGACCTCTGCTGCTAGCCATACTCATTTCTGGAGTTGTTAAACCATACAAATTGACATGCATTGAAAAAAGTCTAAGGCCACAGTAATTTGTATAAAGGAGAATGTTGAAGCATAGAAAATTAAAGCAAAGTGAAAAAACAATTAACAGACAACATTAGCGATATAGGTTTCTCCAACTGCTCCGTTAGCTATCTTGTTCTGCAATTCAATCGGCTAGATAAAATATACTGGCACTCTTTAAGTACAGAAAATTACAGGAATTGATATTATATAAGTGGACTTTGTAATGCTTCAGTACAATTGTCGACTCAATATCTAAAATAGAAAATAGAAAAATTTTGCACTCTTGGAATCTAGGCATGTATAAGTGAGATAAATTTGGCAGCCATGATGAGAAAGCATATAAGTCAACCAAGCAGGAAAATGCTTATACCTTTGGATGCAAAGGTGAAGCAAAAAGACAAGTGTGGTTCATGTCATATATTTCCAACAAGTGAGTTCTACTCAACATCAAGCTGCTACCAGACTTGCACTACTCTTTGAAGCATTTAAAGTCGGCAACAGAAAAGTATTAGGAGCCGTTTGGTTCGAATTCTACTATCACTATCACTATCGGTATCATAGAGTGGTCAATGATAATGGGTTTTGATGAAAACCCATAGTGTGTTTGTTAATGTGGAATGGATTTTATAATTTATAATTTTTCTTTTTCATTGTTTCTTTTTTTCTTTTCTTTTTCTTTTCATTTGTTGAAACAGTAGCATTTTATTTTCTTATTTTTGCATTTAATGAGAATAAAAGGGTAATTAAGATGATTTAAGAAGAATAAGATTGGTAACTAAGATGATTCCCTAGTAACAGGTGGTTAATCAAAAAACCCATAGAAGAGGCCCATCATTCTCATTAATTTATTCCCATTGACCCCAACCAAACATTTTATATGGGTATAATTGAATTTGAAACCCATAGTGGGGGTTGAAACTCATTTACCAAACACCCCCTTAGTTCTCATTCCTCTAATACTCAAAACTCTGCAGTTAAGCACAGGAAACAAAGACAAGATAAAACCAAAAGCTCGCAACTAAGCCATAGTAGAGCCTTCAATGAACATTTTGTTTTCCTTAGTGGATATAGACTTCTTTTCCTACTTTTGAAACTTTGAAATGATTAAATTAAAATGAAGCGATGAGGGTGGAGAAGGCTAATATAGCTTATCTCTGTAACTCCACAAAGAAATATTGGCTGCAGCCTATTCAGCTTAATCTGTGTATTGTTGTTGGATAAATCAAACAGGTCCCTGATAGAAGGAAGATCACTTATCACAGCAACAGTCTTCTCTAAAGGGATCATCAAAGTGCCAAGAAGGAAGCAGTTGAAAAGGAATGACAGGAAAAATCAGTTTATGAAACCTCCACATGAGTGTCTTGGTGTACAGGCTTGGGTAGATGATAAAAAAGGAGAGGACAGAGGCAGAAAGAAAGAGTTTAGTTCTCATTCTGAGTTAAAACCACCAAATGTCTCTTGACTACCAGATGAAACAATTGCTTGAAGAATACATACATTTAACATCTCATAAGCCTGCAACTAGTAGCCAGCTGTTTGAGCAAATTTATCTCAACTTTTCTGCTACACCGCCACAAAATTTACATTAGCTGGAATAGTGTCACTATGTTGTCAGAATTAGAGAGAGAGAGAGAGAGAGATTACAAAATATTACTTCCAAGTGTAAAAAAAAAAACAATACGTTATGACAAGGGATCTAAAACAAGCAAACACATCTTAGGCACCTTTGCAAAAAAACACATCTGACAGATGTAAGGCTAAAACATATAAGTGCTGCAATTAAATTAGACATGCCCAAGATTTGAATGATTAACTTTCTCAGAATTCAGATGCCCCTCATTTGAAATTGTGGATGAATGAAAAATCTATATAGTCATAGTCTGTTCAAGTTCAAAGAAAGAGGAAGACAACATTATTCTGGTGCTTTTTGAAACATAAAAACTCAAATCTGGCTGATTCAAAGAGACAAAGCAAATGCAACACAGTCATGAAAAACAGGAAAAGCTAGAAAAAGCTGAAGTAAAATCTTTGAACCCTACTACTGACAATGAAAAAAGAAAAACTACAACCACAGGAACTTTTACTATTAAACGGAACCTTCAGTTCAATGATGAGTGGCAATATTGGCAGTAGATGCAAAGCAACAACAATCACAGTGCTTAAAACAGCCGCAGCACAACAAAAGTGAGAAAAATGCAAATATTACAGCTCCAAGATCTCCAATTTTTCTTCAGCACAAGGTAGGCTGCTGTATGAAGTTAAGTTCATGAAGATTGGAGTACATGATAGCTGAACACTGTCAATTAGATGTCTTCAGAAACTATAAGCCATTCCTCTTCATCCCTTATCCTCTGATTTTTGTAGCCAAAAAAGAACCAAAAGAATTAACACAATACTATCAGTTAAACAATCAGTCCCAAAAAATATATCTATATAAAAGATCTTATGTCATTTCAATCTCAAATTAGAGTCAATTAAGATGAAAGGATACAGGGAAAGAAACTTGCATCTTGAGCATGATTTAACACATCAAATTAGGTGTATTTGACTGCACTAATTCATTATCAAATACCAGCTTTTGGTCCATAATTGGTTACAAGATGGAAAGGTCCATGGAAATTGGACAGATCAGCATCTTTCTTTAAAAAGAACCCAACTTTATGTCACCCAATATCTAGTAATCTACCAATAATCTCTACAAGAACAGGTTCCATCTCTAAAATGGTGGAATCTACTACGATCTCTCACAACAATTTCCCGTTCAAAAACCTTTGATACTAGTTTAATTGCGAGGTGGCAATCAGCACAAATCCGCAGGTTTTTTACCACTCTAATTGGGGTTCTTGGTGGTGTATTAATTAACATGAATGCAATTGCAATCTTCTCACTATGGTAAGAAAGAGCAGTCTCCTTCTCCTCATCCTCTATGTCAGCAAGCACGTTCACTGTATGAGGCACATAACCCTCCAATATCAATAACCTAGTCATCTCCGCAAGCATAGCATAAATCTCTTCATTTTGAGGATGGGACCTGTCTCCCATGACAAATTCGTGTATGGAGTTCCCCAACTCAACAAGACTATGCCCTGGCACTTTCTTAACACCTTCTTTGAGCATTGACCTCCTTATTTTATGAGCATCGCCCCAACGTCTCTCAGATGCATAAAGATTTGACAGAAGCACATAATCCCCACAATGTTTAGGCTCTAAAATCCTAAGTTGACCTCTAGCAAGCTCTCCCAAAGTCAAATGCCCGTGTATCGAGCAAGCACCTAGCAAAGTCCTCCAAATCACAGCATTGGGCGGCAGAGGCATTTTCTGAATATACTCATATGCTTGTTTTACCAAACCAGCTCTACTCAACAAATCAACCATGCAACCATAGTGCTCAATCTTAGGCACAATTCCAAACTCCTTTTCATCCTCTCGAAATAAGCAAAACCTTCATCTACCATCCCACAATGACTGCAAGCATACAAAAGGCCAACAAAAGTAATCTCACTAGGCACCAGGCCTTCATCCTCTAACTTCTTGAAAAGCTCAATTGCCCTTTCACCAAAACCATTGACAGCCAACCCAACAATCAAAGCAGTCCAAGAAACCACACTCTTTTCCTCCATCTCATCAAACACCCTTTCTGCCTCCCTAATTTTCCCACATTTTGCATAAAAATCCAATAACGCATTAGCCACATGCAAGTTCTTATCCAACCCAATTTTTGACATATACACATGAGCCCTCCTACCCAAAGCTAAAGCCCCTACCTCAGCACAAGCAGTCAACAAACTGACCAAAGTAAAACCATCAGGTTTAACATCCTCCAATCCCATTTCCCTATAAAGGGTCAATGCTTCATTAGGCCTACTATTCATAGCATACCCATTAATCAAAGTATTCCAAGCCACAAGATTCTTCTTCTCAGACATTTTCTCAAACAGCTTGTGCGCACTCTCAGCTCGACCACAGGCACCATAAAAATGCACCAAAGCGTTCTGAACAAAAACCAATGACTCAAAGCCATTTTTCATGGCAATGCAATGAACTCTCTCGCCCTCTCTCACAGAAATCATCTTAGCAATGGCTTTCAACAAAAACGGGTACGTGTGGGTGTCAGGCTGCACAGAATCCACACGCATTTGGTGGTGAATCCCAACAGCTGGGCTCGGGTTTTCACTCTCCGCATAGCCTCTAATCATCGTATTCCAAGTGAATATATTCGGGTTTTGGATTTGAGTGAAGATTTTCTGAGCATAGGACATTGGTCCTGCAAGGGAAACAAGGGTGAAGATCAGGTGCTTGCCCATGTCTGGGCTGCTCAAAGCCACCCCATGTCGAATTGAGAAGGCATGAACTTGGCGAAGTTTGTGACGCGAAGTGGTGGCACATGAGAGCAAGAGAGCTATGCATTTCTTAAGGATGTATGGCTTTGGATTTTCTTCGAAGACTGTTGCTTGTTCAGAAGATGTGAGGTGGTTCGTTAAGAAGCTGGTACTGTCCAGGCTGCTGCGAAGGTGGTCTGATGATATAGAACATTGCACTTGTGGGGGCATATCAGATCAATGCATAAGTTTAGCATCCTTGGCTGGCTATTAAAACTACCTAGATTATACACTACAAGCCTGTAGACACACCAATAACAGCATGTGTTCTTGGGAGGGTTTTTGGCAAATTTTGCTTGGTTCTTGAATTTGTTTAGTAGAACGGATTTAGTTTTTAAACTTTTATGTTAGCTAATTTTTTAGTCTCTAAATTTTTTGGCAAATGATTAGTACTTAAAAAAAAATCCAGGCACCCTACTCATATTTTTTTGCTTAAAAACCTGACACAAAAGACTACAAAATATTCTAAGAAGCAGAAATTGCTCTCTATATGTTTATTATGACTTTCTGTACCTTGAATCATGAATTCTCTTAGTTTTCCCTACTCTTAAATTAGTTTTCAATTATTATACAACTAATGATGGAAGAAATTCCTAATTGCGATAATAAATTGTTTGGCAGTCCTTGAGTAAAGTACTGCTAGACTTTTTGTTTTGGGGTTAGCTATTAGTTTTGGCTTATTCATTATTTTTGAATGGAATTTTGTAACTTTAAACAATGTTAAAGTTTGCTCTAAAAAAAGACTTTATAGTCAATAGTGTAAAAGCCTCCATAAAAAGTAACGGAAAATGGTCATTAAAATATGTGTCTTGAGGGTACTTTTGATATTTAAATTATTAGCAGAGTGCTTGAAGTGTTTTAGGATAGGAGATTATTTGAAATAATTTTTTGAAAAAAAATACTGTAGCACACTGTAGCACTTTTTTGATGTGATATGTATAAGATAAAAAGGTGGTTGAAAAATGTGTTGATAATGCAAGTAAGTAAATTTTGAGAGTAAATTTTCTATCCAAACAAACCCATTTTTGTCATGATTTACTGTTATAGTCGATATAGTGCTTTTTTGCATCACTAAACAAATGTTAAGTTGCATGTATTGGGAAAAATGGCTAATTTCATCCTTCAACTATATCGTCAATGCTAATTTCATCCCTAAACGTTTTAGTGTAATTTTGTCCTTCAATTTAAATTTTCTTTCGAATTAAATCTTTTTATGGTAATGGCACTTGACAACAACTTCTTTGTCAAATTCACTGATCTCTCTATGCAGGCAATAGTTTGGAAAACAATCAAATTTTAGCCATTTAAAAAGTACTATATTATTGTTATAATAGTGTTGTAATTTTTTTTTTTTGGGGGTCAAATGGCATCCTTTGTGTTTATATAAGCACTTGATAATACAAGTTTTAATTTCAAACGAATGCAATTGTCATCATATCTTCTTGTGCACTTTGAACAAACCATGTCGGGGATTTAGATTCCCTTCTGATATTACTAACTAGCCTAATTGCATATTGCACTAGCCTATAATTACATGTGTTTCATTTCCTTTAAATAAAGGAAAAGTACATTGTTGGAACAACTCTTTCAATTTCCTCTATCATGTTTCCAATAATGTTATGATTAGAGTTTTGGGATTGGATTCTGTCAATGAGATCTTTGCAATGTAATTATACATCTATCACCTACCATCTACTTCCACGGCTATTAGAAGAATTGTACTGCTTATGCTTTTTCTAGGATTGGGATGCCTTTCTTTTGCTCCATTAGTGCCCGAGTTTAACTAGTTTTCATGTTTAGTTCCTTGCTGTGGTTCTTTGGCTAGTTCTTATGATCTGAAAGGAGATTACTGCATCTATGTTTATTCTATAAACCTCTTTTCTCAGTGGACTCCAATGTTGTCTCGATTGAAGTTGAGTTGTTCTTGCAATGCTCTCTCTATTGTCACATTCCTCAACTTTCTTGAACTTGATCCATTTTTGTTGGGCTCTTTGTATTACATTCTATTCATTAGTGTTGTTATATGTGAATTGCACCCTATTCTCGATTTTCCATAGCTAATTGTAAGTTCAATGTCATTCTCTCCATTCTCTCTATTTCTTGCCTCTAATAAACCTTTCAACCATCTCTAAAATTAAATTATAGGTCTTCGAGCCCCTCCCAATTAACAGGAGTCAGCTTCTGGATTCTTTTAACTATGGTACAATTAAAGAATAAATGCTCTAAAGATTCTATAATTTCTTCACAGTTTCTGTGGAATTTATCTCCTTTCCCAGTTCTATTGCTAATGATTCATTTACTAGTAAGCTATTGTGAAGGCACTTCCAAATGAAGTGTTTCAACTTGTGTTTCATATTAAAACCTTAAAGACTCTTCCACACCTTCCTCTTTGTGCATGCTTGTTTGAGTTTTTCTTTCCCTCGTGGTTCTATTGCTCCTCTCTCTCTCTCTTTTCCCCTTCTCACTCCCTCTCTCTCTCTTACGTCTTGTTGTTTGAGTAATCGGATTTAATTGTGTATATACCAAATTTGGTATATTTCCAGTGCATCTTATCCTTCATGTAATGATTGCTCTGATTGCATTCCGTTCTTGAAATATTTCCTATATCAGATTTCTATTCCATCTATCATGAGTGATCAATTCACTTTCTCAATTTGACAATTCTAGTTCTTGCTTGTTCTGACCATGCCACTTTCCATCTCAAATATCCGCCTGTCCTTCCATACACCACTGTTTCTTCCATCTCCACTTTCTTCATTAATCCCTTCAGAGTAAAAATTTTGCACTAGAGATACTTTTCCGAACCCAAGAAGCATTTTTGGGAAGGTCTCGTGCTAGCTTTCCTCCTTCTTGAGGTACTTTGATTTTATTATCTCGCTTACCAACAAGTTTGGAGAAGTGATTATCATCCACAATTGTTTGGTCAACAATGCAAAGTTCAAGTGTTCCAAGTCTCTGAATCAAGAACCCCTTTTCCTTTTACCTTTGACATTTATTCCAACTAACTATATGTAGCTTCCTTTCCTGCTCATTTGCTGTATTCTTATATATCTTTGTAAAGCCCCTTTGGGGATCCTAAAACAAGATAGAGTGCAGGTTGGAAGAGCTATGATGACTAATTTCAGTAGGATTTCCTTAGCAGCATGACTTAACTTTTGTTTTCATTCTTGGATCTATCCACCACCATTGGTAGACCAAAGTACTTGCCATTATGAGTTTCCTTCATATTTTTCAAGTTTCACAGGTACTTCTTCTACACTCCATGGGATGCTCCTATTAAGAAACTGATGATTTATCAAAATTCATCATTTGTAGGATGCATACCATCCGGCCCAAGGGCCTAATAGTAGGATGCATTAAAAAAATGCAACTTTAACTTCTTCTGTTTCCACAAGTTTACTTAACTTATCATTTATTTGTCTTGTTATTGAGTAGAGGACACCTCTAACACTTCATCTACCCTTTTTGATTGATCTGATGTCAACAAATTCCGATAAAAATTGCACAATTCTTCCTCCAATTCTTGATCACCGCTATACCAATCACCTTAGTTTTCTATAATTTAGATAATTTGTTTACTCTTCTTCTAACCCCCTGCATTTGCATGGAAGAAAGCGGTATTGCTGCCATCCTCTTTCAACTATCTATTCCTTAATTTTTGCTTCAAAACTCTCTCTTCTTCCTTGTATATATTGCCTAATCGCGCTTTTAGTTATGTTATCCTATCATTCTTCCCATCCTAACTGCTTATTATGGTCTCAACAATCTATTCTTTCAGTTGTTTTATTTTTACTCCTAAATTGCACCTCTTCTTCCTGCTCTAGCAAGGACAATATGCATTTTTTAGTTTTTTTGGTTACTATGAACATGTTTTTAACCCTGTTGGCATTCTCTCCAAACTTTGGTAATAGTCTCTTTTGCCTGCTCATTAGTAGTCCATCTTTTTTCAAAGTAAAATCTTCTCTTCACTTTCTTAATCTTGGGGGTTGGTACTCAATAGCATTAGACAATGATCAAGTACTTCTTTGTGTAAATGTTCATTTTTCTGCATTCTCAAAAGTTTGACACCATGCATAATTGTTAAGGCATCTGTCCAGTCTTTATTTAATTTATTTTCTATCATCCTAATGGTTACACCAAGTCCATGATATTCCCTCGTATCTAGACTCAATCAAATCATTTTAGTCAATGAAGTTCCTAAAGTATTTAAAACTAGTCCCTAGCCATGGTCTACCTTCTATTTCTCCTCAGTGGTTAATATATCATTAAAGTCCCATACCAAAATCCATTTATCCTCTTATTTTCTTTTCTTCTTTGTATTTATTCCCACTGTTCCCACCTCAAGTTATCATCTATACTAGCATAAATAGCAATTATTTTCAATATCATCAATTTGGACTTCAATACAAAAGTTGTAATAATTCACATAGAGAAAATTCAACTCATTATTCCAGAACAAGGTTAAACAGCTAGCTTTATCAACTCAATTGACTACATAGTAGTTATCATATTTTATAGCTCTTGTCATAGAATTCATGTCTTTTTTTTTAATGTTTCATCTTGCTTAAGAAGATAATGTTAGAGGAATATAGTTGTATCTTCTTTAGTTAGGGAACTACCAAAGAGTTCCAGGCACCTCAACTTTCATTTATACAGTAGAGGTATTGATGGGATAGCTTCCAATTCCCCCGCTATAGTTAATATTGTTCTGGTTTAGGTTAGGCATCTTGTTTTCCTATATTATTTCAGAGTCTCATTCTATTATCTCTTCATCTTCATCTTTCAATTGAAATTTCCTTTTTCTCAATTGCTTATTGTTTGCATCTGTTCTATTGATGGTACTTAGAAGTGATCTAATTTGTTTTTGTCCAGGCTGTCACTTTTTCTTTCCCCTTCCATACTTATTCTTTGTCAGCTCCAACATGTTTTCTTTGTTACAATGTGATGGGTGATTGGTTATGATATTCTGATTCGCATGGATTATTGCCCTTTTCATGCCACATTGATGCTCTATCACTATTTCTATAGTAGCCATTAATTCATTGTCTTTATTCTTATCTTCTTGGTTAAGGTGGTATTTTCCAAGAACTCTCTCTATTATATTCTTTATTTCCTTTGACATTGTCTATGTTTCCTTCCTCACAGTTACCTCCTCTTCATTCTTCTTCTTATGATAAAACATGTTTGACTCAATACTCCTTTGGACAACTTCTATTTTTGCTTCCTTTTTCTCTACCCCGTTGTGATGTGGTAGTAAAAGCGTGAAAGGTGAAGGGATTTATGAACACCCTTCAAACAAGAGCTGTTACATAAATGAACCCCAATCCATAAATCAAAGACTCATGAAAATAAGAGAAAACTCTCAACAGTTGGATAAACTAATCAATATTTGATTAGGAGAAAACTCTTATTACAAATTACCCTACATATGCCTATTTATAGGCTAAAAGTCCTATACTAAATCGGAAACAAAAACACAAGGAAAAAAAAATCCTAAAAGACTAAAAGATGCATTGTGGCCATGATGATGTCTAGCAAAGAGCGTCTCAAAGAGTGATGATATAGCTGGTTCCAAATTCGACGCTTCAACACTTAGGATCAAAAATTAAAACATGTCTAATGTGAAAACTCTAGCCAAGTTTGGCTAGAATGTGGTTTGTCTAGCTCCATTCATGACTTCTCTTTATTTCATCTCTTCGAATGACCCATTATTGACCCGATTACAACCGTTAATAATAATAATAAGATCAATAAGAAAACTAATAAGAGTACTATTAAAAGTATTTGACTACTTAATTTACTCAATGCTACTTAACTTTGGGATAGCTCTTTAATACAGAATGATAGACTGAAGAATCAGGGGTTCCTTATTTTGTATCAGACTCCTCCACTTGAAAAGAACTCACCCTTGAGTTCTATGAAGAAGTTTGATGCAAGAACTACAACAAGACATAGCCATTACTCTCCTACGAATCTTGTAAGGTCGATGCTTGCGATGGAACCTGAGCATCCAGTTATGAACATAAGAAACTCCGTATGATCCAAGAACTTATATGGGCAATAATTTCATCACCTTCCATTGTCCACACGAATTTTAGTATTTTTTCCAGACTGATAAAGAATTCAACTTTTTCGGTCTTTATTGGAAAATTGCTCATGGGAGAAAATTTATTAAAAATAATTTTCTAATGAAGAATAATATTTTCTTGGGCCAGAAAAACAACAGAAACAATTGAATTGACAAGACAATATTCACCACATGAAAATTTTTCAACAATAATAGTGTCATCAAAATTATTATCTTCCTATCCTAGGATAACTATAGGAATCTCTGATTTTATAGGAGGTGAACCTACCAGTACTCGATCTATGGAGATTTCATCAATCTCTATGTCTGCAAATGCATCCAGTCCCTTAAGCCCTGTGATTGTAGAGTCGAACTTGACTTGGAGTTCGTCAGATGAGAAGGATAGGACAAGCTCAGACTCTGAACCATTGGGTTCATGGATGAACTCATCCTTCTTAAATATGAGTTACAATACTTCTGGTTCAAATTTTACTACAACGGTTGCTGTTGTAGTTAGATGGATCTAATTCTACTGTTGAGTGATCCAATCTCAATTGTCGTAGGCCTGGCAACTATGAAAAACTCAAGAGAGAAGTTGCACGAACATCGAAGTCATCAAGAGTGAATCTCCAATTGCCCACCTATGGTATAAAGATATCTTGTTATGTTGTGAAACCAACCTTCACATTATTCCTAATATTTTATCAAAGGCATCATCTTTGAGATCAAAGTCATGGTAGAAATTTTACATTATCGTCAAAACATCAGCAATTATCAGGAAAAGCCTACTCAGATACCACGTGATGTGGTAGTGGAAGTGTGAAACGTTAGGGGATTCATGAAAGTCCTTCAAACAAGAATTATTACATGAATAAATCCCAACCATGAATAAAAAACTCATGAAAATGAAAGAAAACTCTTAATAATTAGATAAAACAATCAATACTTGATTAATAGGAGAAAAGTCTTATTACAAAATAATAGATATGCTTATTTATAGGATACTAGAAATCTTCTGGCTGTGCCAATGCCCAATGTGTTGCATCAAAAATATTGAAAAATTTCTTGTTACTCTTAGTTTTAGATGGAGACATAATTATATCTATATCAAAATAATTTACTCATGAAAAGGTTAAAATTTTAATTAGGTTAAATAGATATTTATTTAAATAACTGAGAGCATTCAAATTCTAAATCAATAATGAAGGTTCATATATAATTAACATATGGGCTTTTGGTGCTGCTGCTCCTGCTGTTATTTACTACAGCCCTTACGCATGTTAGCATGGATCCCTATTCTCTCTGAGTGCATCCATTGCTCCTCCTCCTATCAATACACATTTTACCTCTCTTCTATGTTGTAATACTTTAGTGAAGCCTTCTAGCTCTCAATGCTTAGCACAGCCATTATGCTGATCAAAGTTCTGGATTCAAGTAAAGTTTTATACTTCTTGCTATGTGAACATTTTATTGTCTAAAGCTTGTGATTCAAAGTATCTAGATTGTGAAGGAAGGATTGATTACCTCTTTTTCTTGTGCGTAGATCACAATGATACTCGATATAGAATCAACACTATACATCAGCACATTTTCCAAATTTGTCATGAAATAAGTTCTTTTTTATAATAGAACAGATTTTGATGTGCTCAGAGTGCAATTTTATGTGTACAGATATTTTCTATAAATACTTGATAAGAATTAAGAAAACACAATACTCAGATTGGAAAGCAAAGTTGAGGCATTTGGAAACGGAAGTGACATGATGGACTTTCTAGTCTTCGAATTATGAATGAATTTGAAATCGGCTAAAAGCCTTGACTGTTGAGGACATTAATGATATGTTTAGGCTAATTGAGGTACCTTGTTGCTGAGAGTATCGGTTTTTGTCAAGAACTTCCGTGTAGATGCAGTATACAGATTAGACATCAATAGAGGTCTTCTAATTATGGCAATAAAGGAGTAGTCCTGGCACATGATACCACCTTTCAACTAAGAACATAAAGGCTATAATTCGATTAGCAAGACAACACATCGAAGGCTCCAAATAAATAAAAATACAAAAGTCCAATCCAGCAAAACAAAAGATAAAATTTTTATGGAGTTTTTTACACAAACCTCACAGTAGCAAATGCAAACTTTCAGAAGAATAGAGCCACGGCCAATAATGCAACCAGCTTGAATTCAAAGCAAAGATGCACATTTTTTAACCAGAAGCCATGACAAAAATGGAAAAATCAGCACAAAGGATAAACAAGAAAATTAAAACAAAAAAGAATACTAATAAAGCAATAGAAATAACCAAGCAATTCAATAACATCGTGGGATAATGTGCAGTGAAGGTATGTATTAAGAGCTCATTCTCAATTTCTTAATACACATTAATCGATGTGAAAAAGTTATTAATCTCTCGCATCAATATTTTTATATCTTCTGGTATAGATCTAATAGAAATCGCACTCATGTTCAGAGGCAGGAACGAAGTGTAAGGGAAGACAAACTTTACTTGCTTCAAGGGAAGACGAACTTTACTTGTTCAAGAGAAGACAAACTTTGGCCAATCAAAGGTCGTTGGGAATTTTTTCAAATTTACAGTGATTAACATGACAAGTTAACATAATAACCAAAGAGCATTGGACAAAAACAGCAAGATTTATAATTGGCTGATAATTCTCCACAGCAAGATTTATAGTTGGCCGATAATTCTCCAGAGTCTTAAATAGAGTACTATCAACTTTACTTACACTTAGCCTCAAGGAAAAAAAAAACCATTTAAATGTGTATCAAACAGCTTCAGAGTCCCCCATCTAATATGCTACGGAAAGGCTAGTGAGAGTACGCTCGCAGTAAAGTGTTGTATAAAAAGGTAAGTACAATAACATGTAATATAAAAGAACATTGACTTGATGTTGTGCACTTCAAATGGGGCCATAACAGAACATGGGGACATTTCTTGGATTAATGATTAGTGAAATGAAAAAGATTGTCCAAGCACTTAGATAAGCTAAAAAGCTAACAAACCATTGCTCTCATTAGCCAAAAGAAGTCCCTTTTGGGGAAGAAAATGGTCTTGCTTTATTTCCAAACAAATTCAGTGTCAAGTTACCAATTATTTTAGGAAAATAAGTAGCTTAATTTCATACAACAACTCAATCAATAAAAAAAAAAAAAAGAACTAATGTTACGCTAGTTTATCTGACTTAGATCCTAATTCAGAACCTTATGATTGCTACCCTTTGGGTTAAACCCATTAAAAAAGAATTCAAGCATTGCATCAACGAAAAAGAAATATCAACGGACCAATACAAATAACTCAAAAAATGGTAATTTGATCTCTTGCAACTTGACCAGTGATTTTAAAATAAAAACATATATTTTTTCTAGCATGTTTTCTAATAGTTTCATGGGGCGAAGAAGAAGTGCATATAAATACCAATAAACTAAGAATAAAAATGGTAATTTGATCTCTTGCAACTTGATCAGTGATTTTAAAATAAGAACATAAGTTTTTTCTGGCATGTTTTCTAACAATTTCATGGGGTGAAGAAGAAGTGCATATAAATAGCAATAAACTAAGAAATACTTAGCCAAAAATCCAATATTTTCAATATCTTCGAACACATATGATTACATGTTTAAGAAAGAACAGAAACTAACCTGCAAACGAAACAAATCCTTATCTAAAGCTCTTTCTAGTCAATCAACAAGGGTACAAGCTCCCCAAGACTGATATAATCAAACTGCAATTTTGCCAAAAGGGCCACCCAAAAGACTAAAAAGGAAAAGGAAAAGGAAAAGAAAAAGTTCGCGTATCAATCCAAGTTTGTATGCATGCCAAAAAGAGTTATTCCAAGAAATAATAGCAGCAATAAGGTTCTCGATTTGAAGTTCTGAACAAATCTTTTATCATCCAGCAGATGATGGTTTGATTAATTTTCTGACTTAGAGAGATGTGAAAAATTATTTAGCAATCCTTACCATGAGTAGTTGACAAAAGAAACAGCACAACAAGAGCCATATGATAAGACTGTAGACAGAAAAAACAGAAATTAGTGTCAAAGATAAATTCCATTTCAAAATTGTGAATAAACTCAGATCACGAAGGAAAAGGCTGAAACTATAGAATCAACTAATCTTATTCCGACCACAAATTCAAAATCTTCCTCAAGGGATCTCTTGATATATGTCTGAAAATCAAACCTTGTGTCATCCTTAGGTGCTGAATGTGCCTGATGTGCAAGTAATTAGAAAAACTAACCTCTTCATCTGCATGTTAAAACTCAAATGGATCCAATAGTATATCTTCTATCCAAGGGACTTTCAACAACTTATAATGACAGAGCCATGTCTAAGAGCCAAATAGTCAACTTTTGCAACTGATGCAAAAAATTATTTTTTAAAAAAAACCTGATCCAGGAAAATAAAGAAAAGGATCAGGAAGCATCAATTATGCACCACTACTCACTTTTTAGGGGAAACAAAATAAATAGAATCTATCTGTATCCCAAAACAACCTATATTTTCAAAAGTATTATAAAACAAAAGTTAGGTCATTGCTCTAATCAAAACAAGGACTGGAAACTTGCTCCAGAAGTGTAGAAGTCTACATCCAAAGGAAGTATCCCTAGCAAACTTGAGTCTCTTAGGATCTGTGATGAACATGTCAAGATTTGGTTAATGAACGTTTATCAAAATATTGGAATATCAAATCAACGCATCTAATTATCTCAGCATGATTATTGTTGGAAGGCTACTATAAAGTTGAAAAGCAAAAAAATGTACGAAATAGCTACTTGTCACTCTAATAAACGTGTTCGGCAAAATTAGGTCTTAAGCGGACAACTAAAATGATACAAGTATTGTTGACCATACCATGATTTCAATCCTTGGAAGGAGATTCTCCTTGGACAAACTTATGTTAATGCAAATTGATAGGCCAAAACATAATTATCATCACATACAGATTGACTTGTACAGACTTGGCTCAAATCATGCTATTATTTATATTAAAAAAATAGAGTGAATCTTATAATGGAAAAGTTGTCAAAATTTTATCATCCAATTGCACCCCACTTCCCTAGAAGTCATGAATACTGATTTCTAATTGTTAGAAAAAAAGCCTACAACAGCATCTATCACTACCAACGGAAAAAACAAAAAAAAAAGTTTATCTTCTGCTAAACTTTGGGTAAATAGTTTTTTTGTAGATATATAACCCTAAACGCATTATTGAGAAGCACTATCTAAAATGACAAATGACTTGATCATATCTAAATTTTGAATAAATAGCAAAATGAGAATTACTTAATCAATCAATTAAACTAATATTCATTTCGTACCTTTCGCTTTTTAGCTTTCAAATGATCTTGTTTTCTCAAGACTGGAGCAAAAGCCAAACAATTCCAAATCTTCTCTTTCCCTTTTATCCCCAATTTCCATATTCATAAAAAGGGCTGAGACGACAACTGTAATTTCTAAACTAAAGTACATAAATCAAATTTAGTGTCAAAATCATCAAGACAAACCATAAAAGGGACAAAAAATTTGAAAGTGTAGTGAAACAATGGTAGCAATTGAACCGTGATTACAGCTGAAGCCTAGGAGCTACTAGACAAATGAATAGTAGGACACAAAACTTCATAGGAAATCAGACCGGGATATGACTCAATCTAATGCAAAAAATTGCAAGTGAAAGCAACATGTGTTTAATAATGCCAAGGGCGACACTGGATATCATCACAATATTAGATTTTGGAAATTAATTTTGACACCCAATACCATACACCGCCTTTGAATTTTAAAATTTATCAACATACTAAAGTAAAGTAGGAAAATTAGCAAAATCATGTGTGAAAAGTCTCAGTACTCAGTGCCAAGAGGGAGGAAAAGTACCATGGCTGCAAGAAAGTATGACACAGAGCACTCAACCAGATTAGAAAAACTAAAACATTAAATTCAGCAAACAATACACTTGATAATTAGCCAAAATAAAAAAAATTAAAAGTTCTGTCAAATAAATGTTACATTCACAAGTGGCTTATTTCCTATAACAACTTTTGTCCATGATTCTGCCATGAAATTCGATTAAGCACAAAATACTATAAGTCCCAAATGCAACCACAAGGTATGAATTAGATTGTTTAACAAGACAAGTAAATATGGTAAGAATTCACCCAATAAAACAAGCACAAACTACTTCTCAAATATGCACAAAGATATATCAAATTAAGCACAATAAAGATGTCATAATTGAGCAATAAAGAAAAGAGATAGAGAAAGAATTACAAACCAAATTTGTAAATTGTACCGAATTTGGATAAAATCCATTAGTAACTTCTTCAATTGTTGGTGAAGCTAACCAACTTGTACAAGTGAAGGTTCACTCCTTCCTCACCCTAAAAGCCTTTAGTTGAGTCAAGGAGTTTTACAACTATCCTAATTAACCCTCAACAAGTTACAATTGAAACCTCACTTAACCAATTAAGAACTACTATTACAAGTGAGCCTAGGGGTGTGCAAATTCAAAATTTTCCGAATTTCCGACCGAATTCGAATTGAATTCGGAATTTCGAATTCGGAAAAAATGAAATCGGAATTGATAATTGGAACTTCGGATTTTGAAAGTGTCAAATTTGGTTCGAATTCGGATAGGTTTTTTGAAATCGGAAATTCCGATTTCGAATTCATAATTCGAAATTGGAATCGGAATTCTGATTTCGATTTCTAATTCGAATATAATATAATTTACATATATATAATATATAATTTATAATTTATAATATATAATATATATTATTTTTATTATATAACAATATTATGTTAATCTTATCAATATATTATATAAAAATATGTTAATTGATTAACCCATGTAATAATTTTAGTTTAGTATATTATTATGTTTAATTAACTTATAATATAAAAATTAAAATTAAAAATAGAAAATTGAATTCGGTGAATTCGGTAATTTTCTGAATTCCGAATTCATTTCGGAATGAATTTGAAATGGGAAATCGGAATTCGAAATCGGAATCGGTCGGATTTCACAGGTTAATTTTTTCAAAAAATAATTATTTCAAACTTCCGAATTACCGATTTCGATTCCGATTCACACCTCTAAGTGAGGCAACCTTCATCAAGGTTTTAGTCCTCCAATTGAGTAACCCCACAATACCCATTTTTCTCACACCTATACAACAAACAAAGAATATTTCTACTCAAATATTTCATTTGAAAGTTTGTATTTTATGTAGGCAAAAGTATCCTATCTTCTTGAACTTGTAGGGTATTTATAGAGTGTGAGAAATGACCTCAAGAAACTCTTCAATGGTAAAAAATATGGCTGTTAGAAAAATAGCCGTTAGAGTTTTGGACATCCGAACCTTGCTTGTCGACGAACCTTTGCTCCGTTTGACATCCAACCTTTGCTTGTCGACGTCCAACCTTTGGAAGGTTGTCAATGACGTCCAACCAATAGCCATTTAAATTTTTTCTCAATCTGTCGGACGTCCGAAACTCAGTTCTTCATCCGAAAGCATTGTCCGAAGGTGTTGTCGTAAACTATCGGACATTTGAAGTGATCGTAGTCTGACAGACCAAGTAGCCATTCAATTTCCTTCTCAATCTGTCGGACATCTAAACCTCTATTCGTGTTCAAAGCATCGCCCGAAATTTGATATTGATATTTAGGTTTGTCAACTTCTAAACTTGATTGAAAACCTATCTTTATCAAATTATACTCAAAGATCATTAGTGAAAATCATCATTTTTGTTTGTTAATCATCAAAAAACTAACAATCTCCCCCTTTTTGATGATGACAAACTAAGTGATGATTTTGTTAGAAATAAAATCATAATGCATAGTCAAAGCATAATTATTCTACTCAAACTCTCCCCCTTACTCTTTTAACATGTACACAAGAGCTCAAAGTATAATCAAACTCCCCCTTATTGTTTGCAGAGATCACACAAGAGGACTGTCAACATGGTTTGTTGACTTTTTTGATGATTAACAAACCAATATAATGATCTTGACTAATCTCCTTTCAAGTCTATTTGTAAGTGAGATAGGTTCGTTCTCAGATATCTCATTCACATGTCTCGGACGATGCTGTCGGATGCAAGACATAGGTTCGGACGTCTGACAGAGTGCAATGGAAGATTGCAAAGTTACTGGTCCTGTCGGACGATACTTTCGGACGTCCGACAGTTTACGACAAAATTTCGGACAATGGTTTCGGACGAAGACTCAAGTTTCGGACGTCCGACAGATTGAGAGGATGAACAAATTAGCTACTGGTTCTATCGGACGATGGAGTCTTTGGTTCGGACGTTCGACAGTTTACAACTTAGGATCTCAGCAAACTGTTAGATAATGGCTTCGAACGCAAAATTGAGTGTCGGACATCTGACATGCCCAACGACTATTTTTTTCTGTATTTAATTCAGGACCATTGGAGTAGTTTGGGTAGTTATATTTGCATACTATAAATACCTTAAAGGCAAAAGATGTTAAAGACCTTTTGCAACCTTTACTTACAAGTCTTAAAGAGCAATTCTAGCAAGAATTTGTGTCTTTCTTACTTCTTGTAGTGTAAGTGTGTGTGCAAACAAGTATTGCTTTTCAATTGTGAGAGAAGGCTCAAGTGTGTAGCATTGTGAGGGTTAGCAAGGCTGTTGTAAAACCCCTTGGCTTGATCAAGGAGAGATTGATGCAAGCAAGTGGTGATCCTTCCATGTACAACTTGGTGTAACTTCATCAAATTGAAATAGCAATTGAAATTGAGGTATTGGACTTCAAGTTGGGTGCAACTTCGTAGTCCATTTGAATTCATCTCTTTAATTTTAGTTTGTGTTCTTCTTGTGATTATCTACTTGTGTGATCCTTATATCTCGAGCTGAAAAGTTTGTGTCACCAAGGAAATTTGATCCATTCAAATTGTGTGATTTTATCACTCATCAAGTTTTAATTTTCCATCAACCTAATTCACCCCCGCTCTTAGGTTGCTTTCGGGACCTACAATTGGTATCAGAATTTGGTCTCCTAGAGATTAAACTCAATCGGCTTTGGAGTGATCATGACAACTAACAATGCATTATTCTTAGAGGGACAATCTATCACTAGGCCACCTATGTTTAATGGTGTAAATTATGTGAGTTGGAAGGATAGAATGGAAATCTTCTTGCAATCAATAGATATTGAATTATGGTACATTGTAAATGAAGGTCCATTTGAAGCCATTGTTGTAGATGAGGTTACTCATCAACCAAGACCAAAAACAAGAATGGAATTAACTCCCCAAGATAGAATAAATCTCACCTTGAATGCAAAAGCTATGAATCTGCTATACAATGCTTTAGATGCAACCGAATCTACAAGAGTGAAAGGATGCAAGACAGCAAAGGAAATATGGGATAAATTTAGAGAAATACATGAGGGTAGTGACAATGTAAGAGAACAAAAGAAATCACTTCTTGTCACTAAATATGAATCTTTTAAAATGGAACCTCATCAGAATATTGACAAAATGTATTGTAGATTCAATGATATCATAAAGGATATAGAAGTGTTGGGAAAAGAGTATACATTAGGTGAGAAGAATAGAAAGATTGAGAAATTAAAGTGACAGCTATTGAGGAAGCTAAGGATTTAAATTCCATGTCTATTGAAACACTTATAAATTCTCTAACCTCTTATGAATTGAAACTCAAGTCTAAGGTACAAGAGGAAGATGATGCAAAGATGAAGAAAAGTATAGCTCTCAAAGCTTCACAAGAGGAGGATGAATCATTCTCCTTAGATGATGAAGATGTTGAAGTGGATGACAATGATTTGGCACTTCTCTCCAAAAGCTTCAAAAGAATCTTCAATAGAAGAAGGTTTAGAAGAGGAGGCCTAAGCAACTACAACCCCAATCAAAGAGGAAAAGGAAAACAAGAAGTCAACAAGAAGCAAGGAGATAAATGCTTCGAATGTGGACAAATTAGGCACTATGCTAATGAATGTCCAATGAAGAAGAAAAAGGAAGGAAGAGGAGAAAGAAGACAAAAATACAACAACTTCAAATAACTTGGAATGAGTGCAACTCCGATGGTGAAATAGAGGAAGAAGAAGAGTCCGCTCAAATGGCTTTTATGGCCATAGGTGAAAATGAGGTATCTACTAGTAACTCTATCTTTGATAATGATGATGAGAATGATGATGATGTTGAATCCTTTGTTGAAAAATTGCATGAAAGTTTAAAAGAGTCTTATGCCAAGAACAAAGAGTTGAAAATGAAATCAATTTCTTACTTCGTGAAAATTCAAAACTCTTCCAAGAAAATAAGAGATTGAAAAATGAAAATGTTGAATTGAGAGAGTTTGAGATTGATTTGGATTTGCAAAAGAAACTAGATGCAAAAGAAATGTTTTGCAAAAAAACTCCATGAGGAACAAAATAGCTTGAAGAAAAGAATGGATGATTTAAATGAATTCCTTCAAAATGAAAAACAAAAATTTTATCAAATGAGTGTTAGAAGAGCTACTTATGGTGAGAATAAATTTACCATCCTTAGGAAAATGTGAATTAAATACTTAAAACCCATTGAGTCAATTTGGCAGTCGCTATTTTTGGAGTTTTTACTTGGATAAATTTAATAGCCCACAATTCTTGATCATGTTGGACTTTGGTTGACGTATCTCAAATTTGTATAATTTGAGATATGTGTTTGTCTTCCAGTCACATCAAAAAGTTGTCCGTAGTTGATGTCTTCCATGAGAAATAATTTCGTGCCACTAAAAGTAAGGAAACAACATCCATGCATGTGGCTTGCATGTAATTTTAACCGGCCATCTGGTAATGAAGAAGAAGGGGCCTTCATGGAAATTAAAACAAAGGCTAGATAAATAGGAAAAAAAAACCTCCGACAAATACGACAATCACTACCGACTGGTGTATTGTCTTAGATATGACTACGCAATGACAAATTACATTTTTTAATAATAGCATACATATGCTACCGAGTCTAGAAACGCTGGAGCAACCAAATTGGAGTTCTTGACAACGTTATTTCAATTGTGTCTACCATTCCGATAATTTGCAAACATATCCTCTGCCATTGCATCACGCATTTGCCACCACTGTCCAATTGCATCTGCATCTGCATGCAACGGTTGTATCTCTGGATAGGGGAATTTGCTCCATAGGCATCTACATCTACCTCCTCGGGATTAGCAAAATACATATCATCCGGTTGCTCGTCTCGTATGAAGTTGTGCAAAGCACAACATGCAATTACTGCATTTACCTGTATGGTCATCATGTAGTTCAGCACAGCACCCCTTAAAATTGCAAACCTTATCTTCAAAACTCCAAAACATCTTTCTATAACGTTTCGGAGTTGTGAATGTCTAAAGTTAAAAACTTCTTTAGTTGAACGAAACCCTCCTTGCCTTCAACCGCTTACATCTGCTTGTCGCCCCCTAAAGGGAGGTAAGAAACCCGGTATATTTTTGTACGCTGAGTCAACCAAATAATACTTTCCTGCGATGTTAAAAAATGTTAAATATGTTCATGTACGTGGGACTAACTAACACCCGAATAATTTTTTGAAACACGAGGTTTTATCACAAAATTCCATGGGCACGAGTTTGGTCGACCTGGAGGTGGCATTGGAAAGTGGTTGGGTCCCGTTAATGCCCGTCCAGAACCCGAGCATCATGTGCATTCCCTTCCCACCCTGCATACACATACACGAAACACATATCGTGATCACAAACAGCAAGAACATTTTGCGTTTGATCGCCATGTCGATTGGTGAATGCCACTTGCTCCCCCACGGGTGCTAATGCAGGTATATGCGTCCCATCAATGGCTCCAACAGCGTCCTACAATGAAAGAAGTTTGGTAGGCAGTGCCAAAAACGTGTAATGGAGATTTCACTACACAATTTTTAGCTAGGGACTCACCTGAAACCACGAAAAGAAATGCTGGTCATTAAGAACTTTTGGATGTATTTCGGCTTGGTTCCTTGGCCTGATAACAAACTGGGCAAAAGTGCATAGTCCCCGAAACACCTCGTGAATGTTTCTATGCACGGTCTCGGATTGAGTGATTGAACCGATCAGCTATCATCCGCATTCGATGATTATGACTAAGCATTACAAGGGTCATTGCTAATGATTCCTCAATAGTGACGTGCTTGTGTGGGTTTTGAGGGACAAAACCACACTGCAATAGAATAAAGCACAAGCATGAATGAGTCGACATTCATCCTACATGCCTCCAGTATCCAACACGGGTGGCCTGACATTAATTTCACTACCCAATGTCTTCCACTTAGTGCTGAATTTCTGCATGGAACTTTTGCAGCAGGACCACCATACAAGTCTGTCTTCGAGCCAAACAACAAAGATGCACCGAGACCAAATATGATATCGTCCTCATCAGAGGACGAGTCCCCAGCCCCGGGATTGTAGAAGTCATCTGTGGTTGAATATGGATCGTACCTGTCCATGGTTCAGCTAAATTTTCTTCAATGGGGAGTGGTTTCTAAATGACAATAGTGAGGTGAGAAAAGGAATGAATTCTAGATGCTCATCGTCAAATACCGAGCGCCACTTTATAGAACGTTGGCAATTATTGGCCTTCCAAACCAACAAGTCGCTTCGATTGAAATCTTGGCACCTTACTATTCATCAACAGTCCTTAACAAGGTATGAAGTCAATGTGGCACTTAAAATCAAGTACAGGTTTTGTCTGGCTAAGTGGAGCACCTTCCGCCAAAGACGTGAAATGACCTTACCCTTTATTAAGGCTGTTGTCCTTCTCCATAAAGCTGCACCACAGCATGCAAACGTTGCAAGTAGTTGTAGTGACATAAAGCCATTTTCAGGGGAGCAATTCAAGCAGGTGTCAGTACGTCCATATTCTTAGTTTTGATTTAGCCTTCACTGGAGCAAAAGCTACAGAAATTGCGCAGGAAAGAAACAAAAACTGAAAGTCTAGTACACTAAAAAAAGTGAAAGTCTAGTACACTACATTTCGCGTACCATATAACCTTTACATTTTTGTTTTTTAGTGAGTGTCCCATTCCCTATCGTGGATCCAATTGTGGACGTTGCTATTTTGGCATTCTGTCGCTGTCGATTCAAACGTTCCATGGGGCTTGTGCTGGACACTCACGAACCGTCAAAACAGGAGGATTAGTTGGAAACATTCCATGAACAAGGAGATGAAACAAAATACGTAACTAACTCATACACTCCTTTATCATTTTCAATGACATTAATGCTTTAGGCCAGTAGGCGGCTACTAAATTTTTTAGCACATTAAGAGACAAGAAGTGATCAAACCCAAAGAAAGCTTAGGTCACTTCGCAATCTGTATATGGCAATACGAACCCAGAAATGATCAGTCCCAAAGAAAGTAAATTATTCAACAAAAAAAAGGAAGCTTAAATTAGCAAGTCCAGTCCACAGACAGTTAGTAGCCTCATAATCGTACAAACAAACGTGAAAACTGCTGTGAAAAAAAGGGATTCCGATGGGGAGCAAACACAAACTCCAAAATTCTACACTAAAGTCCGCCAAACTGAACAGGAATAAACTAAATAGACCAACATGGGAAAAAATGCACAACACCATCCTACTCCTCGCCCCCAGCATCACCGGTGGGGGTGTCATTAGGGTCAGCGGGTTTAAGGGAATGCAGCCAATACTCCTGCAGCTCACGTTCCATAGTGAGAAAGGTTCGGCGCCACTTGTCCTTCTGCAATTCCCCGGGGGCACCACGTCCTTGAAAGTACCCACAACTTGAGCAGCCGTTGTCACATCGTATTGCTCAAACCCCATGATGCGAGCCTCTACAAGTTTTAACTTAGTAGTAGCTGAGGTGGACAGCGATTCAGCACATGCCATGTATGGGTTGTTCTCTGAGCTCTTACTGGATTTCGTACCCCTAGAGCCGGTGTACGATGTCGTCCCCTCTAGAGAGGTGGCTGGCCTCTTGCCTGCCCATTTGCACCTTCCCGGCTGCGCAAAATCAACTTGGGAAGGGGGAATCTCCTCCTGTGTGGGCTGCTGTCCAGAGGAATACATGGCAGCTTGTGAGAGGTGATCCCACTGTCTTGGGGGCACCGAAAATGCTTGTGCAAGGCTGTCAGTGGCCATCTCTCCTTCCAGGACCTCAGAAAGGATTTCATACTTGTGGACCGGCTGGCGGAAGCGAAACTGCACGTAGTCTTTGTTCTCCTAGTAGCAATAAAAGGAAGAAAGAGTTGTTAGCTTGTATCGAGGAAGTGGGAATATCAACCAATGCAATAAGCATATTAAGGTACAAGAACATATTTGTACAGCTTGTACAATAAGGAATTTCAGGTACCAGAACGAGATTATTCCACTGCTGTTCGTCGGCCACAAAGCACTTGACGTCTTCATCCCAACCGATGCCCGTTTCCACATTCTCTTTTTTTCTTTTCAGCTTCGCATATGCCCTCCATATTTTCCTCAACCGCTGCAACTTTGAGTAGTAGACACCCCAAACATAGTTTCTCCCGAACAGGTTGTTCAAATGGTTGCCAAATCGCATCCAATTGGTTTCGCTCTGTGCATTCCGGTCCTATTTCTCAGTCTTTTTCCAGTCAACGTACTCGAGGCAGAACTGATATTCCATTGTCTCATCCTACTGGGCCTTAGGAGTACCATGATCACGCGGCATCTATTTTTGAAGGTTTAGTAGTCAGCTTTTAACAGTAGCAATAGTGTAGTCACATAGCGGGAGTCTTGCTTAATGATTATGTAGTAAGAAACCAGTACAAAAAAAGGAAATATTTTATGCTAGTACACTTTCAACACCTGAATAAGAGGTAAATAAGAGGTGGTACGGCATAAATTCAAAAGCTGACTGTCAATATATCAGCTGTGTTCTAGTCAGTAACACCAAAAAGGCATTACAGGGTAGCTGAAATACAAATCACATTTCGTTCAACATGCAGCCACTATTGCAGTATTATTGGACTTTAAGAAGGAAGTTGGAAAGTAACCTTCATCGTGTACGCAGCTAAGTTTGAGGATAGTTAGAACATTAAGCAGATATCTTGCAAGAATAATAAATATCATTTGCACACACAACAACTTGTGGCCAACAAACAAGCAAACACAAAATTAGTAAACCACGTCCGTACATCGAGGGCCAAAATGGCCTAAAGCCGCCTATGAATTGCATTCCAAAGTCTAGTAGCAAACAAGGATTAATCTGCCCCCTAACGAACAAGGCTTATGTTTCAGGATTTTAACTTTGCTTAACGATTTATGTAGGTGGTTGTGGCTGACAACAGCAACACAATAAATAGGAAGAGCTTAGTTTTTATTAGTATGGTCCAAAAACAACACAGCAGCAGCTAGGCACACACATACAACGAATATTTCAGCGAATCAAACTCAGCACATAGCACAATGTCACACTCAAGGCTGAAAGTATAAAGGTTATGAAGTTCCTAACCTTTATGAAGTTGTAAAGGCATTGTACAAAATTGTTTGAGTTCGATAGGGAATGGGACGAACTTGTCTCCTTGAGCTTTGGTGGGGTGGTCGGACCTGGACTAATCTTCCTTCTTTTGATTGGCATCTACCAGAGAACCAAAGCCTTACATAGACAGGAATACCTATGTGCAGGGTAAAGGAAAACAAAACAGAGGATTAGGAGATGCTTTTTTTTGTTTTCCAACAACCAATTCGTTTTTGACACACCAAGAAAGAGGGAAAACTTATCAAACAGAGCTAATTTGGTCTTTGGAGATTTCACAGTAATAGGGGAACACTTCAAAAATGGGAAGATGATGTCTAAGCTGCAAATGATAAATTCGCAGATTGTTACATTTGAAAAATGGCAACAGACCATAAAACTAAAATCTGCCAACACAACTACAAATAGGTAGAAATGAACCTATTCACCGGCATAACCAAATCCACTAGGTCACCACCAATCCTAATTTAGCATTGTATCAGAACATTCAGCACAAATATAGCAAGGAAATTACTACTGTCTCGTCATACCGATGTAATTTTCAATACAAATATAACAATAAATGGAGAAAAACTGTCAACAAACTATGCGCCATTGTACTGATTTATGACCAGTGATTTTTTTTAGTAAAAAAAGAACACATGAGTAGCCCACAAAATGGACATAGGATCACTCACACAGATTTAGCACCTAATTTTATCTAAAACGATCTATGCAATTTAGCATCTAACTTTATCAGAAATTAAAACAATTAGCTGTCTAAGTAAGCTGCTACAGTCGCAGCGAGTTTCCAATATGTATTTAGGTTACAACTATTTATTAAACAAAAAACAAAAATTGAGACCGTGTGAAAACGTGAGACGTCCTGCATCAAGAAAAAATGACAGAAAAGGAAGGAGAAGAGTGGCTGACCACGGCAGAATTGAGAAAAATTGATAACAAACCCAAAACCCCCTTCAACAGTGCCAACCGGAATGGGGACTAATCCACTGACCATCCCCAGCTTTGTTTCAGAGGCATGGGATTCTATTCGTTATCACAAAATTCACAAACTATAACACTAACCGCGGACGAAGGCAAGGCGTAAAGGAACTAAACATCTGTGGTCAGCAGTACGTATCGGCGATGCTACCTACGCTTTGCCAAAGGGATTCTATCAACCTTCGGAGGCGATGGCAAGGTCTTACGATCCGAGCTCACGTTCCCTGTGGACCTGGATGTGGCAACTAGCGAAAAAAGGAAGCTCAGCAGCTATCTGGAGATGGAAGGAGGAGATCGGAGAATTATTTTGCTGTGGATGAATAGAAAGAGGAAAGTGTCTCTGAGAGTATAAAAGTTAACAGACGTGGTTGGATGTTCGAACAAGAAAATGAAGGAAGGGGTTTTTTTTTTCTCTCACTTCATTATAGCAGACAACGGTCATTTTCGACACAGTGGTTTTGAGTGGTGGGGACCACAAGTTAAGATTCGATGGAGATGTCACTACAAATTTTCATCCAAAGTTTGGGCAAATTACCAAACAGTAATTTGCAAAACTTATCTCAAAGTTAAATAAGTCGTTAAAAAAAGCGGCTGCCAAACGGACCCATTAGTGTCAAGGACACTAGCAAAATGTGTAGTTTTTGCTGTCAATATGGACATATGAAATGTCATTACTATGTAAAGAAAAATATGAGAAATGGCTTAAAAACTACTTGGATAGTTAGAGATTGTAACTAAATCCTACGGACCCAAAGATATAAAGGGTACCAAAAACTATTCCTCATTATCTCTTATGTAGGTACGGTTGAAGAATTCCAACAAAGCATCAAAGTGGTTTATTGATAGTGGGTACTCAAGACACATGACCGGTAATCCATCTCATTTTGTCAAACTTAAATCAAAAAGTAGTGGAAAAGTCACATTTGGAGATGACACAAAAGTTAAGACAATTGGGATTGGTGATGTTGGTAAGAATGGTGAAACCTTTATTCATAATGTTCTTTTAGTTGACAATTTAGGTTATAATTTGTTAAGTGTCAGTCAATTATGTGATAGAAATCTTTATGTGCTTTTTAAGAAATATGAATGCTTGATTCTTGATACAAATTTTAATATTATCTTTAAAGGAAAAAGATACAATGACATTTATGTTGTTTTCCTTGAGAAAATTGACTCAACTAGTTTTCAATGCCTTAAGATTACTAATGATGATCCTTGGTTATGGCATAGAAGACTTTGTTACTTTTTGTTACTTTAACATGGATTTACTCAATGAGGTTTCTAAAAACGAGCTCGTTAGAGGGTTACCCAAAATTAAATTTGAAAAGAATCGTATTTGTGATGCATGTCAATTTGGAAAACAAACAAAAGTCTCCTTCAAACCAAAAAATTGTGTTTCCACATCAAAACCCTTGGAACTTTTACATCTTGATCGTTTTGGTCCTACTCAAGTTGCTAGTTTGGGTGGTAAACGCTATTGCTTTGTTATAGTTGATGATTTTTCTAGACATACTTGGGTTGTGTTTTTAGCCCATAAAGATGATGCTTTCAAAAATTTTGTGTCTTTATTTGTAAAAGTTCAAATTTTGCTAAATTTAAGTATTGTGAAAATTAGAAGTGACAATGGGACCGAATTTAAATATTGTGGTTTTCTGGAGTTTTGTGATCACAGTGGGATTTCTCATGAATTTTCTATAGCAAGAGTTCCACAACAAAATAGAGTTGTTGAAAGGAAGAATAGGACTCTTCAAGAAGTCGCAAGAACCATGCTTAGTGAATGTGACATGCCAAAATATTTTTGGGTCGAGGCGGTCAACACGACATGTTATGTGATGAATATAATTCTTTTACGACCCATTTTGAATAAAACATCATATGAACTTCTTTTTGGCAAAAAACCTATTGTTGGCTATTTTAGAGTATTTGATTGTAAATGCTTCATTCTAAATATTAAAGAGCATCTTGGTAAATTTGACAAGAAAAAGGATGAAAGTATTTTTTTGGGATATTGTGAAAATAAACGTGGTTATAGAGTCTACAATAGAAGGACTCTTATCATTGAAGAAGCCATACATGTTACATTCGATGAAACTAATGATGTTGTTTCCCAAGATGTTTGTGAAGATGATGATGTAGGTGTACAAGAAGCACTCAAGGAACTATTCATTCATGAAAAGCAAAATGAGGAGGTGAAGGATGACATCAAAGATGATACACCTCAAGATGAGGATGAACAAGAAAAGAAAGAGGAAAGTGAAGAAACTCAAAAAGATCTCCCAAAAGTTTGGAAATTCACTCAACATCATCCAAAGGAACTTATAATAGGTGATCCATCCGAAAAGGTAAAAACTCGATCTTATAAGAATATTTTAGTAGATAATTTTGCATTACTCTCACATTTTGATCCCAAGAATGTCTATGATGCACTCAAAGATGATAGTTGGATTGTAGCTATGCAAGAAGAACTAAACCAATTTGAAAGAAATAAAGTATGGGCTTTGGTAGAAAGACCATTAGATCATCCTGTGATTGGTACACAATGGGTGTTTAGGAATAAATTAAATGATAAATGAGAAATAGTTAGAAACAATGTTAGACTAATGCCAAAAGGTTATGCACAAGAAGAAGGGATAGACTTTGATGAAACCTTTGCTCCCGTAGTTAGATTAGAATCCATTCGTATGTTTCTTGTTTTTGCATGTTTTAAAGGTTTTAAACTCTTTCAAATGGATGTTAAAAGCGCTTTTCTAAATGGTTTCATTGATCAAGAAGTTTATATTGATCAACCCCCCGGATTTGAGAATGAAAAGTTTCAAATTATGTTTTCAAACTTTCAAAAGCTTTATATGGTTTAAAACAAGCACCAAGAGCATGATATGAACGTTTAAGTGGTTTCTTGGTGGAAAATAGTTTTACAAAAGGTGATGTTGATACCACTCTTTTTACCAAAAATAACTTGCATGACTTATAAATTGTGCAAATTTACGTGGATGATACCATTTTCGATGCTACTAATGAACACTTGTGCAAAGAATTCTCAAATGTCATACAAAAGGAATTCGAGATGAGCATGATGGGAGAAATGAATTTCTTCTTTGGACTTCAAGTGCATCAATGTCAAGATGGAACTTTTATCAATCAAATCAAGTATACAAAAGAGTTTCTCAAGAAATTTGGTATGGAAGATTCAAAACAAGTTGGTACTCCAATGTGCACTTCCACCAAACTTGATAAAGATGACGAATGGACCAAAGTTGATGAAAAGCATTATAGAGGTATGATTGGAAGTTTACTTTATTTAACTACTGGTAGACTCGTTATCATGTTTGCTATTTGCTTATTTGCTAGATTTCAATCATGTCCAAAAGAATATTATTTATTAGCTGTAAAACGGATTTTTAGATATTTAAAGGGAACCATTAACTATGGCTTATGGTATCTTAAATGTTCTAACTTTGCTTTAATTGATTTTTCAGATGCTGATTTTGTTGGTTGTAAAATAGATAGAAAGAGTACAAGTGGTACATGTCATTTTCTAGGTAAATGTTTAGTTTCTCGGTTTAGCAAAAAGCAAAATGTCATTTTCTTATCTACGGCGGAGGCTGAGTATATTGCAGCCGGTGCATGCTGTGCTCAATTGATTTGGATGAAGCATACATTATATGACTTTCATTTGAAATATGATTGTGTGTCTATGTTTTGTGATAACACTAGTGCTATAAATTTGACCAAAAATCTCATCCAACATTCTAGAACAAAACATATAGATATTAAGCATCATTTCATTCGTGATCTTGTTCAAAGAGGAGAAATTTGTGTTAATTATATATGTTCCAAAGATCAAATCGCTGATATTTCCACAAAAGCATTGCTCTTGGAGCAATTTGTATATTTGAGGAATAAATTGGGTATTTCAGAAAAATCTCTTTAAAATAACAGGGGATCGGACGTACTACACACTTTGGACGTCTGACAGCTCTCATATTTTCATGTCAACTATTATCGGACGTCCAACAGTTTCAGAAAAGTTTTTTTTAACAAAACATGGGATCGGACACAGGTATCGGACGCAACCAAACATTCGGACGTTCGACACTCTTAAAATTCTTCTTAAAAGGGATTTCAGACAGTCATTTTTATTTCACTTCTCTTTTTCCAACTGAGAGCTGCTTTATCTTCATTCCCAAAAAGATCAAAATTTTATCCTTTACAAGACCAAATCTTCTCGAATTTCTTCAAAAATTGGTTGTCAAACTTCATTTCCAACTTTTAATCTTCCACATTTTCCTTCTACCTCAAATTCGAGAAAACCCCCAATTCCTTTTTAAAACCCTAGGTTCCTAATCTCTCCTCTCTGAACTGGTTCACATTGCTAGTAGTCCTTAGGATAGTTGTTTGGCTTTGCAACATCATTACCGCATCATACATTTACCTGCATTCACTCACAATGGTACGGACACGAGGAAGCTCATCATCTGCAAAAAGACCTTCTAGAAGGTCTGCCTCTGGACGCACTCAAACTTATAGGAGAAGAACCAGAGCTGATACTGGAAGAGCTGAACATCAGGAAACAGAGGAACCAGCAACCAATGTTCTTCCGACCTTCATCGATGCCAAAGCAGAGGCACGATTCTCCATAGTTTGTAGGAAAGGGTTCATAACTCAGCGCTTTGTTTCAATTTCTGATTTTCATTCCTGCAAACTAGACTGGATTCTTGAAAAATTTGCTTTCCAAAAATGGAGTCATCTTCTCACTTTTCCTCATGTTATCTATCCTCCTATGGTGCACCAATTCTATGCTAACATTAGGCAAGGTAGAACACCTTCTGTAGTTGTATCAAGGGTAAATGGCATTGATATCTCTTTTGATCCTAACGTTATCAATGAAATTTTTAATACTGTCATTGAACCTAATTGCACTAGTAAAGTTGCAAATTTTTTCTCATATGAAGAACAACCAACTTCATACAATCATTTCAGTGGAACAAAGCTTCTTTCATATTTTCAAACTCGTTTCCAAGTTCCACCTGAAGTGGACTTAAATGAATTGACACCCTTACAACAAATTTTGTAGGTTATGATTGGCAATCTTTTAATCCCCACTTCTGGCCATCGTACCATTGTAAATAAAATGAAACTTTATCTTTTCTATTGTTTTATGGAAGATATAAGGGTGGATTTTGGGTTTATTATGTGTCGTTTCATGAACAAAGTTAAGTCGGATAGTCGTAGAAAACTTCCATATGGAAAATTCTTGACTTCCATTTTCAATCATTTTCACATTCCTTTAACTGGAACTCCAACCACTAAAACTCCAAATTACTTTTTTACCAAAGCTTGTTTTGAAAAGAAAAACATTCGCTTTATTGGTGATGAATGGGTGTACAAGGAGACTGTTTTTGAGACTCGTACAAAAATAGTTCATGATCCCCTTTCTTCTCCTCAAACACCAGTGACTCCTCGCTTTAAACGCCCACGTCTTGATTTTTCTACTCCTATGACATCCCAGCCTTCCTCTTCCATTTCCTCGGATCCAATTCTTACCCTTCTCCTTGAACTCAAACAAAGGAGTCTTCTTCTTGAGGAAGGATTTCAAATGCTTATGAATTCTGAACAAAAGGAAGCATTTCTCAAATTCAAGGAGACTCTTCTTCCTTCTCAAGCTCAACGGTCTACTGATCAAGCAACGGAAGCCCAAACTCCTCTTCATGAAGAAACTGTCCATACTACTGATGAACAAGCACAAGAAAGGACTGATCAAACTGACCCCAACCATGAAGAAACTGCACAAGACCAACAAGTCGCTCAAGGTCTAATGGAAATGAGGGGCACCTCTCACCCGACCGCATCTCAAGATTCTGGACCTTCTCAATTTCAGACTCCTCCTCAAGAGATGGACACTGATACGGAGGAGAGTTCAGAGGGGTATCGACTTGTTCTCAGGCGTCGTGGCTCATCTCGTCCATAGTTCTAGTCATTTAGGCATCTAATAGACTCATCTCATTAGGCATCTTTTAGGCCAACATCCTTTTGTTCATATCTTCTCATTGGCTTCTTGTAATGTTTTTGTGAAGCCAAATCTTCCTCATTGGCCATGGTTGTTTTTGTTTGACCCTAACATGGTTAGTCTTAACTTCTAAACTCCTGTGACTGCTTCTTTTTACTTAATTTTATGCCTTATTCACTTTGTCCTTTGTTGCTTACTCTCCTTTTTGCTTGATGACAAAAGGGGGAGAAATGCTTTGATTGATGATGATGAATGTTTGATGATGAGGATGAATGTTTAATGGTGGATTTGGTTGATGAATGATTATATGGTTATATGTTTGGTTGATTAATGTTTTGGTGGATTTGGTTTAATTGGTTAATTAATGGTTGAGTGCTTGTAGATAGTTAGTTGAGTAAAGTTAGTTATTTTGGGTGCTTATAAAAAAAAATTGGTGCTTTAAGTAAGGGAAGCATTCTTGCAATTTGGGATGTGCGAGTAAGGGGGAGTATTTTGATTCTGCAAATTATGCGTTCTTACCGTGTCCTTGCTTTCTATTTTATTCAAATTATCAATTGGTTTGTCATCATCAAAAAGGGTGGCTTTTTTGATGATTAACAAACCAACATGATGATATTTACTAATCCCCTTTCAAGTCTATTTGTAAGTGAGACAGGTTCGTTCTCAGATATCTCATTCACATGTCTCGGACGCTGCTGTCGGACGCAAGACATAGGTTTGGACGTCCGACAGGGTGCAATGGAAGATTGCAAAGTTACTGGTTCTGTCGGACGATACTTTTAGACGTCCGACAGTTTACGACAAAGTTTCGGATAATGGTTTCGGACGAAAATTCAAGTTTCGGAGGTGCGACAGATTGAGAGAATGAACAAATTAGCTACTGGTTTTGTCAGACGATGGAGTCTTGGGTTCGGACGTCCGACAGTTTACAACTCAGGATCTCAGCAAACTATCGAACGATGGATTCGGACACAAAATTGGGTGTCGGACGTCCGACACGCCCAACGGCTATTTTTTCCTGCATTTAATTCAGGACCATTGGAGTAGTTTGGGTAGTTATATTTGCATACTATAAATACTTTAAAGGCAGAAGATGTTAAAGACCTTTTGCAACCTTTACTTACAAGTCTTAAAGAGCAATTCTAGCAAGAATTTGTGTCTTTCTTACTTCTTGTAGTGTAAGTGTGTGTGCAAACAAGCATTGCTTTTCAATTATGAGAGAATGCTCAAGTGTGTAGCATTGTGAGGGTTAGCAAGGCTGTTGTAAAACCCCTTGGCTTGATCAAGGAGAGATTGATGCAAGCAAGTGGTGATCCTTCCATGTACAACTTGGTGTAACTTCATCAAATTGAAATAGCAATTGAAATTGAGATATTGGACTTCAAGTTGGGTGCAACTTGGTAGTCCATTTGAATCCATCTCTTTAATTTTAGTTTGTGTTTTTCTTGTGATTATCTATTTGGTGTGATCCTTATATCTCGAGTTGAAAAGTTTGTGTCACCAAGGAAACTTGATGCATTCAAATTGTGTGATTTTATCACTCATCAAGTTTTAATTTTCCATCAACCTAATTCACCCCCCTCTTAGGTTGCTTTCGGGACCTACATGGTTCAATAAACATATTAATTGAATGACACAGTAAAAGTATTGAACACAATATTGAACACAAGATTTTGGCATCCAATAAATATGAAATAGATTCAATAAATATAACATAGGTCCAGCCAACAAAGTTAACAAGGACAATATGCAAATATTTAGAAAAATACTGTCAGACGTCCAAAGATCTGTAAGACATCCGATACCCTAATTTCCTCAAAAGTATTTTTCTTTTGAAAATAATGTTAAAACTAATATCAAGAACCAAACACTCATACTTTTTAAACAACACATAAAAATTTCTATCACATAATTGACTAACATTTAATAAATTATAACTCAAATTTTCTACTAAGAGAACATTATGAATGAAAGTTTCACCATTTTTACCAACATCACCTATACCGATTTTCTTTGCTTTCTTATCAACACCAAAGGTTACTTTTCCTCTACTATTTTGCTTCATCTTGATGAATTGTGATGGATCATCTTATGTGCCTTGAACGCCCACTATCTATAGACCATATTGTCTCTTTTATGTTATTCTTCAAGCTTCACATGAGATCAAGAAATAACATTTGGTACCCTTTTATTTTTTGATCCATGAGAGTTAATACAATATGATTTAACAATCCACATGGATTTTATGCCTTTTCTTATATTTTTCTTCACATAGTAATCATTTTGCATATGTCCAAATTGGAAACAAAAATGACACATAATACTAGGATCATTCACAAAAGTAGGTTTAATAAATCTAATTCCTCTTTTTCTAGAAATAATAAAATCATTTTGGCCATGTAAAATATATTTTTCTTTTCTTTGTAAAACATTTTGTTTTTTCTTTTGGAGAGAAGCATTCAAATAATTAATTCTTTTCTTTAAAAGATTTTGTTCCTCCAACATATTTTCATAAAACTTTGTTTTATTTTCCAACTTCTTTTTCAAATCATTTTTGCAATCAAAATCAATTTTGTACTTTTTCAAATCATCATTGTCTTTTCTCAAATTCTTATTTTCTTGAAAAAGTCTAGAATTTTCTTCCAATAAAGCATTTATTTTTATTTTCAAATCCTTGTTTCTCACATAAGATTCTTTTAAACTTTTATGCATTTTGACCATAAGAACTTGCATATCATCATCATCATCATTTTAATCACTAAGAGAGTGATTAGAGTTTACCTCATCATCTTCAAAGGCCATAAGTGCCATTTGAGTCGATTCTTCTTCTTCTTCTTCCATTTTTTCATCCAAATTGCATTCATTCCAAATAATTTTGAAAATTTTGAATTTTTGTGTTCTATCATTACTTGCTCTTCCTCCTCTAGAACTCATTTTATTTAGAGGTTTTTTCAATGTCCTTGCCATGTTATTTAGTTCCACATCTCCATCATCTTATTGTAAGGCCTTGAATGCTATACCTCTCTTGATCGTTGCTTTCTCATCATCTTGTGTTTTTTATTTTAATTTCAACTCATAAGAGGTTAGTGAATTTACAAGAGATTCAATAGATATATAATTTAAATCTTTTGCCTCTTCTATAGTGATAACTTTATTTTTCCCATTCTTTTGGCAAGACATTCAAAATTTTTTTATTTTTCTCACTTAAAGTGTATACCCTGTCAAACAATCAAGATCTTTAATAATATTACTGAATCTACAAAACATTTTGTCGACATTCTCATGAGTATGTATTTTGAAAGATTCATATTAGGCAACAAGTATAGATTTTTTTTACTCTCTAAAATTGTCATTCCCTTTATAAATCTCTCTCAACTTGTCCCATACCTCATTGGCCGATTTGCACCCTTTTACTCTAGTAGATTCATTTGTATTTAGGGCATTGTAGAACACGTACATGACCTTGGCATTCAAAGAAAGATTAATTCTATCTTGAACACTCAATTCACTTCTAGATTTGATTCTATTTTTACCGGTTGTTTCATCTATAATAATAGCCTCATAAGGTCCTTCACTAACAATAAATCACAACTCTATACCTATAGATTACAAAAATATTTCTATTCTACCCTTCCAACTAACATAATTTATATAATTGAACATGTGAGGTCTAATGATGGATTGCCCCTGTAAAAACAATGGATTAGGTGGATTGACCCATCATACTTTATGACCCTATTATTATCACTCGCTTAAACTAGTTTGGTCTCATTTTGACAGCTCTAAATGTTAAGTACCAATATGTTCACCAGCGTTAAACTTGGAGGGCCCAAATTGTAATTAAACTGAAGTAGGATACCACTTTGAATTTATAGCGCCATTACAAGCAATACAATATCCCAACCCCCTCTCTCTCCAGCATTTCAGAAAACCCTAATTACAGCCAATCTGCAAAATCTTCAATTCTCCATCACTGAAGCTTCAATTCAGTTGCAGAGCATCGTAGCAGAGCAGGTTAGAAGAGTGAAATCCGCAATGGCCGGAATATTAAAGCCACCAGGGGCCTTCACGGTTACGCCGCACAAGGTTTCCATTTGCATTTTGATTCAAATTTACGCTCCGCCAACTCAAATTTCCGTTCCGTTTCCCTTCTCTTCCGTTTCTCATCACAACCGTCTCGGATTGTTCCTTTTCGCTCTCTCTAGGGTGAGTAATTAATTATCATTCAAGTGAATATGGAGGTCCAATCAATGCAAAATGTGCAATGTTAATTCTCTTGGATTTTTTTTTGTCCTCTACAGATTCAAATGCCACGTTGTTATAGAAAATCTTTAATATGGAGTTTTTGAATTTTCATTTTTATGGAAAAAGGGTGATTTTTTTCTGTTTTAAATAAAGAATTTGATATATTTTTCTTAGAATGAGCTAATGCTTCAGAGCAATAAACCATGAGTTCAGCAGGATGTGCTACATTTGTATCATCGAGATTGGGGATAGGGTTGTTCCTGATGTTTGTGTTCGGTGGTGAATTGTAGTCATGTGATGATATTTTTGAGCCGAAGCTGGATGAGCTCATTGGGCAGTTGAAGGAAGTTGGTGACTTCCTAAATGATTGGTTGATCGATCATTTGACTCGTAGATTATCATCATTGGCCTCACCTGATGACTTGTTTAACTTCTTTAATGATTTGAGAGGTATAGTCTTAGTGTAGAAAATAATAGCTTTTGTTTTTTGCCTTCGTCAAATAATTGCAAATGTCAATATTGGATGTGGAGTGTTGAGGGTGGGAATTGTAGATTACTCTTCAAGTATAAATTATTAGTTATGAATGTTAATTAATGTGTACCAGTTATCCTGAATTTTTTGTGATTTTCTAACTAGGAATTTTGGGTGGCTCCGAATCCCATGTCATGGATGATGATCAAATCATGCTGGATCCAAGTAGCAACCTTGGGCTCTTTGTGCGCCGTTGCTTGCTTTCTTTTAATCTTCTACCATTTGAGGTGCGCATTCTGATCTCCACATAACGGAAATTTTGACGAGAGACTTTGAATGGAACTTGATGAGTTTTGGCTACCAGAGTTGCTTTTACTCTTGATCAACTTTACACCATCTAGTGTCCATATACATGCACTTTTCTTGGTTCTTGGCTAGCAAGCAGTTAAATATGATGTGGTTGTTTGGTTTTCATTTTGATCTGCCATTTGTGTGCAGGGCGTCTGCCATCTTTTAACAAACATAGGTACATACTGTAAAGAATCTTTCTCAAGTTGTCCTTATGAGTTGTCACATATAGAAGATTGTGCTAATGAGGCGGAATCATCAATGGAATATGAGAATATGGAATTGGAGAGTCTTGTGTTTGACAAAGTCAGCAAAGAGTTTGAAGCACGAAAAAAGGCTAATGACAGCTTTGCTTTTCATAATCATGCACCCAAAGCGCTTATCAGATTTATTGAAGGTACTCGTTCGGACCATTCTTCCAATGTGTGTTCTGGCATTTTGGGGGTAGAAGTCGCGCCTGCTTCTTCCTTTTACCTTTTACTGTCTCTTCTCATGGAGCTAATGTGTTGAAATCATATTGAGTTTGATTTCTCACTGATTGCTTTTAAACAGATAAAAGACCATTGAGAATTCCCTTGTAGTGCCTTGCTTAAGTCATGTATTGGCTGAATCTGGTTAATGGCCTAATGGGAGAAACTGCAGCAGCAATTTTGGATTCATTGGATCGTATGGCAATGACAATTTTTTTGTCCTCCATTGGGTGTGTTTGGTGGTGCATTGTAAATTCTCCTTTAGAGTTTGAAACAGTTGAAATGGGTGATTGATTAGTTCAAACATTTTGTTACATGTGATGTCATAAATTTAACCAATTAATTGTGGCTGAGGGATTTGACTGAATAATAAAACTAGCATCATCCACAGGCAAGCATGATTGCTGTGCATTTTCTTTGAGACCTTTAGACACTACCATGATAATCTGTGAAAATATGGATCATGAAATCTTAAAATTTCTAATTAAAGTTTGTTGAGCTTTTACATGCTTTGCCCTTTTATTACTTAGTTTGCGATGTTATAATTAAATTGCCGGTGCTGAGTTATGGTAACACTGTCAATAAAATCTTCATCGTTAAGTTTTCACTTAGAAGTCTGATTCTTATGTTTATTCTCTTTTGTTTCTCATTGTCCCTTCTCCATATTTTAACAATTTGCTGGCTTGCACCACTGGTATAAGCTCTGCATCCAGTTCAATTGTATGTTTGATGACCAGCTTCTGTGTATAGCACAATGCTCCACCTGTAACTTGGTTAACCTTAATTGCTCCTACAAGCCAAACTTAATTCTTGTTCTTTTTATTCTCAATTATGGGGCATGAAAGTCAGTTGTCCAGAGAGTGTGGCAATTTTCTTTCTGGGGAAAAAGCTTCAGCTCAAAGATCTTCATCAGCTCTTTAAAAAACTGTAGTCTTTGGCACCTCATTTGACTTAGAAAGGTTCAATCAGATGTATATGTTAAAGGAAGAGAATCACTCTTATATGAATGATGGCTTCTGTCAGCCAATAGAGTCTGAGTACCATTTGAGAAAGTTACTGATATGCTGCTTTGATTTGATTTGATTTGTTGTATCTCTAATGAACAAGGTCATACACTCAGTATGTACTTGATGAAGTTAAATGATGAGTGCAAATAAATGACTTGATTAATGTTATAATCTGAAGTTCTGCACAAGTCAACTGCATTTGCAATATTGCCGCTTGGGTTTTTAAAGTGGTCTTGTTGAAATTCATGTAAATTTTGAGGATTCATCCTGACAACTTCCTTGATGAGGTCCTATATGTATCTGTTACATGTCCTTTCAGTCATTTTGGTTTTTGTAACTGAAATTAGAGGGCTATTGATGCTTGCAGAATCAGATATTTCTTCAGGATCAAAAGTCAGAGAATTTGATAGACTTAGAGAAGGTAGCTCATGTATACCTTCTAGTTATTCACAGAGAAACATTGATCCCAGGTTGGCAGTTTCCTCCGTACAAACTGGCAAATACAGGGATACTTACTGGATCAAGCTGATGCAATTGAAAGGCGAGTTTTTTTTTTTCTTTTGGTTTTCCTCATTTGTATTTGATTTATGTTTCTTTGCAGCTAGCTAATTTATGAGTTTGAAGTGTTGATTTCTGGGAATTCACTGTATGTATTGTGTACCAGACATGGTAGCTCATTCTCTTTGAATGCTTTTGAATCTATACTTAAGCAGCTGCAGAAACTGGCCCCAGAACTACATCGGGTATGTTTACACCCCACAGTGACATGCTTTCAAATTGCCTTAAAATGGAGACTGTTTTCTTGCAACAATTGTAATTTCCTTGGGCACTTGAATGCAGGTTCACTTCTTGCGTTACTTGAATAGCCTTCATCATGATGACTATCCTGTGGCTTTGGAAAATCTTCACCGTTACTTTGACTACAGGTAAATGTCCTTTCACATTTTCCTGAAGTTTCCTGTATCTTTTCTTTCACTTGATTCTACTGTATCTGCTCCATTATTCTAACTATATGGGCAACAGCTGACTCTTGTTCTTTATGTACTTTACTGTAATGCTTTATGCATCCTTGAGTTTAATGCCCTCCTCTTGTTTAAACTGACTCACTCATTGTATTCTTTCGGTTCTGCTTCCGAGTTCTCTGGTTAATCCTTAAGGCCTGTAGATTGTCTTGCATTAAGGAAAATGTTTATTTTATGTTTAGGGTGGAATGATGGAAAGCTATAGAAACCAGACTGTCTCTCTCTAATTTTTCTTTCATTTTTTTTTCTGGAGCTCTTTTGCTTTGATAATCATGGAGTCCAAATGGATCATTCTTTGTATGTATGTACATGGAGTTATTTTCTTGTCATAATAGCATTGGATTGTTAAAAGAACACTTGGTGATAGAAGCCTCACAAGCAATTTCAAAGCATAGGGTTTGCTTGGTGCACTGCTTAGGATTTTCTTGTCAAACTAGCATAGGCACCATTTGAAAGCATCACAAGCAATTTTAGTAGTTCAAAAGTCTGGATAAGTTCTCAATTTTAATGGTGACTCCCTGGTCATAGAAGATTCGGTTGCTCGAGGTGGACTTAAACATTCTCTAATACCTTTAAAAACTTGTTTTATGAGTTTTAATGGTTCTGTTTGGCAGGCCGGTTTTAGAAATACCAACTTTTTTTTTTTCCCCTTGAACCATCATCTACAGTAACATTTAAAACACTCCAAAGCACCCTAAAATTTTATAAAGACATGCAAAAAAAAAAACAAACCAAAATCGCCCAAATACACGCACATCTGCACCACCACCCTCCTCCACCTGACAACCCCCCTCCATCTCACTTTCTTCCTCCACCTGCCACCCACCACCCCTCTCCAGCCCTACCCCCACCTTACCACCCCTTCTTCTCCTCTGCCCACCACCCACACCACCCTTCACCCCCTCCCTCCACATGCCACTTTTTTCCCTTTTCGCCCACTGCACTAGGAGGAGGAAGTGAAAGAAAGTAGAGGGGATGAGAGCAAGATGTAAAGGAGAGGAGTTTGGACGTGAAGGGGAGGAGGGAAGGGGGTGGTAGCGGCATTGGGGAGGAGGGAAGGAGGAAGGGATGGGGTTGGGAGTGGCTGTGGCTCACTGGTGGTGAGGGTATGGGTGCATGGAGGGTGCTGCCACCATGGTTTAATACGCCCTAAAATCACCAATATCTTTCTAAAGCAGCTACAGTGCTCTACAGTAAAGCTGTAGACAAACATCCAAAAAATAGACCATCCAAGCGGACCTAACTTGAAAACTAGTTCTTTGTCAGAAAAAAAAAATTGCTGAAAAAGCTTTAGATAAAATATTTCATACTAGGTCAATGAAAGGTAAAAATCATATCATAGTTAACAAATTGCAAAAAGCATATTGCCGCCCATGTTGGATGCTTTGGCAGTATCGTTAGTATCCATTTCTTGGAAAATAGCAAATCTTACAATTAGACAGTTTCTGAATCTGATGCCCATATGCAAGTCCATGTGATATCATTGTGGGTCATTTGCAAGGAATCAGAACTGTTTTGACTCACTCAAAAACTTCTTTCCAGGGAGAAAAGAACTCTATTCCTGCTTGATTGTTCTTCTATCCCAGGAGTTATTAGAAGCTAGATTGGTAAAATGCTATCATCGCCATCAAGTGGCGCTTTGTTTTTGATTGTTAAGGCCTACCATTTCAGTGGCATCTTTGTAATCAACAGTATCACATAGTTCAGACCTGAATCACTTTTGAATGAGAGACTTTTTTTTCCCCCCTGGTCAACTGGAGAGTAAAGATGTTCATGGAGCTTGTAGGAGTGATGACATTTTAAGATGAAATTTTTGTGGCCATAGATTCCTTTATTTGGTTCGCTAATCACATAAAGTGAAAGATCTTGGATATCTTCATTGCATTATGGGCTAACACTTATCTGTTCATTGCTTGAGAATGGGCTTCCCTTTACCTATCATGGTGGTTTTCATTTCATCAACTTCTCAGGTTGCTGTTTTACTCTTTTCTCATCTGAGGTGTTGTTTTGGAGTTACAAGTTAAGACAGTTTGAATTTTTATTATACATTTCTTCCACGTAGTGTTTGAAGGATTCTCTTTTAGCTGCTATATGTTGTGATTTATCAGAAATAATACTTTCTAGTCCCCTTCAGCGAAAAAGAGGATAAGTCATAGCTACCTATTTTAATTGCTATTCGAGGGCAATTCTTGGACCACTGTGTGTGTCGTGGAATATAATAATATACTGGTTCTAATTATTTACAGAAATCAAAATCCTCTAGGTTCCATGGTTTTTGTTCCCATTGTTTTGGGTCAAATGCTTCATAACTTTAATTAATATCTAACCTCTTGTAAGTTTGCTGAATTCTTGGCAGACCTTGGAATATGAAGCTTGTCAAAATTCAACATAATCCATTACTGACAAAGATGCTGAGAAATGTCTGTGTTAAAGTGCAGGGACAGAAGGAATTGATTTTGCTCCACCTTCGTCTGGTTGTAATAGTTTTGGAAGATATGAGGTTGCGTTACTATGCTTGGGAATGATGCATTTCCACTTTGGGCACCCAAAGCAAGCTTTGGAGGTAAGCCATAAGGGGCCATCTTCTTTCTGATTTCTCTCTTGTTTCATGTTATGTTGGTCTCCTATACCATCGTTCTCTGCATTCAGCAATTATCATTTAGATATTCTCATTTGTTGGTATGCAGTTTGTGTGCTTTTCATTGGCATGTTAGTTGGTTCTTTAAGATTTACTCTTCTGCTAGTTACTCTAACAATTGGTTGACTTCAATAATTTCAGGTCTTAACTGAAGCAGTTAGAGTTTCTCAGCAGGTATTATTTTAGTTTGGATAATTTTACTTGATATTATATGAATTTCACTTAGGAGAAAGCTTAGCATTTCTACTTCTTAATTGTTGTCTTATCATGAGTGCATGAGTTTGCAGTTGGAATGATTTGTAATTTTGTATGAACTTTATGAACTTGAGGTCCTTTCGTGTTTTACTTCTAGTATGGTTTTTAAAAGAGAACAAGAGCATGTAGATGACATTGTCTCTCTTTTAGTTAGAATTTTTGAAAGACAGACAAAATATTAAAACTTGTGTCTAATAATTGATGATCGATTGCTCTTTTCTTCTGCACATCTGTCTTATGTGTAGTCTTTATGTGCAAGATTGTTGATTTGTCTCTTTCTTTAAACTGCAGAGGACAGGAATTTCTGCGACACTATGTGTGTGTGTGTGTGTGTGTATGAATGTATTGTACACACACATATATGTATCTATATATATGTATGTATGTGTGTGTGCATGTGTGTGTGTATATGTATATATTAGTTTCTTTTCTGTTTGGAACTGTATATTACGTCTTGTCTAATATGACAGTCTCAAATCTGCAGCACAGTGATGATGCTTGTCTTGCATACACATTAACAGCTATATGCAACCTATTGTCTGAAGTTGGTATTTCAAGCACGACTGGAATTATTGGGTCAGCATGCTCGCCAGTTGTCAACATGCGAACTTCCCTGTCCATTCAACAGCAATTATTTGTGCTTTTGAGGAGATCTTTAAAAAGAGCAGAAAGCTTAAAGTTAAAACGACTGGTGGCCTCCAATCATATTTCAATGGCAAAATTCGAGCTGACAGTAAGAACTCTAGCTGTGAAATGTAGACTGCTTCAAATTTCTGTTTGATTATAAGAGTTTTACCTGGATAACACATATAAGACTTGAAAATTTTTTAATGCCTCGAGGAAGTGAGATTGTGTTTAAAAGTTAGCGATTAAATTCATGGGATTAATGAGTGCGGAAATGTTAGATTTTGAGCTGGCATAGGAAAACCATATAGAGGTCTGAATAGGACTGATATCTATATACATCCACGTTAATTTTTTATTATCATTGGCATGTATTAAATGACAGTGAAGACATCAATTAAGAGGGATATTAGAGGTTACTAAGGATCAGATAAGGGTACAAGAACAATAATTTCTGGAGTATGTGGACTTTTTTATGTCACAAGATGACGGTCAGTGCGTATCTTTAAGTTGCCGAAAAATTATAAAGTGGGATGAACTTGGACTCATAGAACAACCTAAATAGGTTGATTCAAAATTTCTTTTAGGGAACTTATTCGAGCCAACTCCCTTGAAGGCTATGATGCTTTCTGCCTGCATTTGTTTGTTTAGCATGAGTTAATATCTTGTCGGCTGCAATTCTTCTTGTATGTGAAAAAATTGTCAACAGGTTATGTTCAGTAATTTCCATTTTATATTTTCTCCCTACTAGTCAATGTTGGTTTGTACACTTAATAAAGCTGGTAAAGTTTTTCCCACTTGGGCTAAATCTGATACAACTGTCAGTCATTGATGTTTAAAGATACGTTGAAATCATTGTTCTTCCATGAGTGCTATCTATGTTCCCTTTATGAAGGGCAAAATGAAAAGGTACTTAATACATCTTGGAACACCTAGGTTGTTATAGGGTTTGCAGAAGTAAAGGCATGTTCATATGCTATAGTTATGTTGTAGTAGTATGTAAAAGCAAGTAGGTCATCCACATTGCATTTACTGATTTTTCTCCCAATTAATTGGAGGTGGCATTAGTGCATAATATTAGAAGGCAAAAAGGCTGTTACTTTTAAAAAAGAAAAAAAAATTACTCTCCATCGCAGCTCTACTAGCATGGTACTATTCACTGCGACACTAGTCATTGGGCTATACTGCTCATGCTGGATACCTAGGAGCAGTAGAAAACGTTTTTGTTTTCTCTATCTCCACATGTTTAGTTGCTTGACCAGAATCTTTTTGTATCATTTGCAGCATGTTCAAAGACCATTATCATACTTTGGTCCAAAGGGTCCCATGAAGCTCAGAACATTCCCCATTAATGTTTGCAAGGTTTGCCTTCTCATTGTTTGATTTGTTGCAGTGCAGAAGTCTTTTCTGGCCTTGTTCTGTTAAAACCTTTTCTTTCTCTTTTCTCTTACCTACCTTGTTACAGGAACTGAGATCAAGTTCCCGTCTCATCCATGAATTTTGTGATGAAAATTCTATAATGAACATTGAGGGTCCTTTGTGCACTACGTGGCTTAAGAATTTGAAGAAACCAATTGGTTCACTGATTTTCTCTCAAGAAAATCAATCCAGGTGCAACTTGGATACCTTCCAGTTTTGTGCACAACCAAATTCACTTCCTGGTTCTGTGGTCCAGTTATTGGGGACTTCAGCATTGGTTCGTGCAACTGCCTGGGAGATCTATGGCAGGTGATCTATAACAATGATCCTGCTATGAACTCTATGTTCACTTTGTGTTCAATTTGCATCTGCTTTAAATTGTCTTGAAACTTTCCCATAGAGCTATCTTTTTGGAGCTACCTCTGAATTTGCCTACCACGACACTGATGTGCTGCTTATATTCTACAATTTACTATTATAACTTTACCTAGATATTTAAAGAAATTAGAGAAGAGTTTATTGGCCATGGTTTTCATACCACTGTAGTCATACAATTTTACATTTCCAAGTTTCCACAATCTCATGCAATTCAATTACATTATGGTGTTTAAGAAGTCAAGTTCCCCAAGTCTGAGAGTACTTGATTGGTATTACATATTGGGACAACTAAGTTTCTTCAAAGCCAGAGTGCGAATTGAAGTTTAGGCACTTGATGAGTAGCATTTAGTGAATTCCACAAAAGTTTGTAGCAGCTCAGTTAAGTCAGCATGTAGGCCTAATATCATATAGTAAATCAAGACATTAAGAATCCGTTGCCAGAAGATAGGGAAAATTTGTACAAAATGCATGTTTAGGGTGCGTATTCATAAAAAGGACACAGTTTGGGAGGTTTATGTTTACGACATTTTCAGTGATTTGCACAGCATGTACTGCTGAGTGTACAAAGTTGCATCTTGCATGTAAAATTAAGACTCATATATAATAGGCAGTTGAAAATTGTTTCTCTCTATGACTAAGCTCTTCAGGCACACTCTTACAAATTTTCCCCAAAAGAGATGAACACGAACTTATATGACACAAGATATATTGTGCTGGTAAACTGGATCTTTTGTTCGTGGAGGTGTCATGCTCTGTTCACTATTCTCTGTGTTTGTGTGTCAATTGTACTTGTTTACCTGTTGAATATTCTCTTCTTGGTTTCCTTCTCTCCTAGTTGGATGTTACTTTGTTGACCTTCTGGAATCTGATCCTGCTCTTGCCTTTTAGTTTTCTGGTAGTAGATGCTTAACTTTTCTGTGACATCAACATTATTGAACAGATATCTGCAAGTTGGAGTCTTTCCACGCATGCGGGTTCTATCATGATATGCCTTTTCTTTTGATACTCTGTTTTGAATTGGAATCCATTCTTATGCTATTGAAGTCAAGATCAATTCTCATTTGTGATCTCAATGGACTTGAGTCTCCTGTTTTGGTTGATTAATTTCTCTCCTTGAATCTTGTTTCTTCAGTGCCTCACTTGCTCGAATAAATACCCTGGTTTTTGCAACATGCTTTGCTGACTCATCAAGGTAAGCCGCAAACTGTAAGCCAAAAGTATTGTTCAAACATATCGGTGTTCCTGTTTCATGTATCATATATTATTGCATGAATCAGTTATTCAACTGCTGTATTAAACTCGCAGTTCAGCTGATGCTGCCTTAGCTTATGCCAAGCTTGTCCAACATTTGGCCGTTTTTAAAGGACACAAAGGTCAGTTCTTTGAGTGTTTATAAATTAAACTTGCAGCATGCAGCAGGATGCAGTTATCGGATGAGCATGTTCTATTTCTGCTCTAGGTTTATGAAATCTAATCTTTCTTTGCTTTCGGACCATCACCAATTTATTATCAGTTCCTAAATTAATGGTATGGTTCTTCCTCATAAACAAAATTGAAATGAAATTTGTAATCAAGTAAAAAGAGACAGTATTGAGGTAGGTTTATGGTTTTTGTAATTCTATGGTTTCTGGTGATTGTCCAGTGCATAATGTCAAATTCTGAAAAAAGAAAAAGTCAAATTCTGGTTTAGCCTATATCAAGTAAGGGGGGAAAGCAGATTTAGGACAAGTGCATTTTCACATTGGAAGCGTGGAAATGATGCTAAAGGCTTACAGATACTAAAGCTATATCCAATGTGAAAACTTTTAAAACTAATCGGGAAAATATGACCTGAGAAGCTCCAGCGTTCATTAGTCTTTGACAGTTAACTTCTCGCTTTACCCAAATTCTGTTCTTGCTGTGTTTGAGGATCTCATTTGTCCTGCATTCCAATCTGTTAAAACACTATAACAATATTTGCTAGGTAGTTGCGAGATCGGGATCTGAAACAAATGTACTAACATACTTTGACAAAAATGTGAATGAAAATGACAGATTGATCACCACCTTACGTATTCTTTATCAGCATAGTCTACTGTGAGTGAGGACATTCTTTTGGATGCGCCTTCTTTTGTCCTTTAAACCAAGTTTTTTGATTTTCCAGGAATTTCAACAATGCAATTAAGTAGGAATTCCTAATGCTATAAAGTATATAGTTTTATCATGTTTTCATTAGCAACAACTGACACATAAGCCACTTTTATGATGGGTTTTGCATCTCTGCTTACTTTAGTGAAGTGTTGCCTCTCCTCTCACCAATAGGAGCACGAGGATTTGCTTGAATGACATCATTATAATATATCTAGTGTAGGCGTGTAGAAAGGAAGCTACACAGAGAGGATGGATTTGGTAAGATTACTGTATCTGTCAAATGTATATTTTAGACAACCTTTAAGGTGGAGAAGTCTTAATTTATTAAAACAGGGAACTGTACGTGAATTTTGGTTTCCAAAACATTTTAGATGTGCCAATCTTCTGAATGTCTAAGTATTGGCATGCCAATCTGAAGGGGAAAAAAAGTAAATCACCAAAAAATTAACAAAAAGCAACAGTTAAAACACCCCAAATGTGGCATATGAAATCAAGTACCTAGACAATGTAAAATACATGAATTTTTAGTTTATACTGTAAAACGCTGCTTCTACAGCTCAGGTTAATCTTATTTAGAATTGGGTAGATTCAGATGTACGTGATATCATTTGATTGTCACATGATCCCTCATTTACTGTCCATATTATGGGCCTGGTGGTGTTCAAATGTGCGGACACTTATTCTATTTATGCTACACCTACTTCTTTGCTATCCAGTTCTGAATATGTTGTTGTTCATGGAAATAATGCTGAAATAAGTTAGTAAAAGAGTTTTTAAGTTCATATTCAGTGTCCCCAAGACCCAGCTTGGTTGATAGGGACATTAGCCAGGTGACCTTGAGGTTTCTGGTTTGATTTTCAAGCCCTCCCTTCCCCCTTCCCTCCCTCCCCCTTGTAAGGCTTGAAGGATCCCCTTCGACCCAAAAAAAAAATTCATATTCGCCAGGGGGGAAAAAAAAAACACTAAAACACATGAAATGTGCTACAGGCTCTATTTGGACTGATATTTTTTCCAAAAACTTGTCTCTTTCCAACAAAATCTGCAGTAATCTCCCTAATAACACCCCAAAAAACTCACTACCATCCTAACACATTACCACCATTCTCCCTTCAACACCAGCCCTCCCGTCCACCACCCTCTCACTTTCTCCATTCTGCCACCTCCCCCAACCACCCTCCATTCCCCTTCACCTCCACCACCTTGTGACTCCCCCTCCACTACACCACCATCCGCTCAACCCTTTCCTCCGTACAAGGATTTTGAAAGTTGAAAAGCACATAATAAGATTAGATTAAGGTGAAGACAAACTCATTAAGATAAAGAAACATATTCCAGAACTCATCCCCCATACTGGATATCAAAAGTTGAGTGCTTTTAGAGTCAACTCAACAAAACGGTTGGATTTGTATTTTTTCCCAACAAATTTTTACATTTTCCATGAACACATTTCCCAATCACTTTTTGACCTCATACATCAAATCGCTACAGTGCATTTTTCTACAAAAACTCTATAAAATAGCAATCCGAACGAGTTTTGTAATGGAGAGTTTTTTAGGAGTAATAAGCAACAAATAAGAGGATGATAAGTAGGAGGAAGATTTATGAATTTAGGAATTATCCTGTGTTGTTACTGAATGGAATGTGAGAATGTTGATGCAGGCAGGAAAAGACTTTTTTTTTGGGGGGGGAGTGTTGGGGGACCAGCAAGGACCAAGATTGTTTGATTATACAGATACTTGAAATGAACCATTAACCATGCCAAACATACCAGGAAAAAAAAAACTAACTTTACTATGTCAGATTCCACTTATTGTGTGGGCACAAAATGCAATATTCTATAATAAAAGAGATCTTCTTGTTGGCAAAAAAGTTTTGACATTTTATGTACATAAACTTTTGTTGAATGACAGCACCTTGTGCTTCTCAGACCAGAAATACTCTGGAGCTTTCAGGACAGAAAATTCTGAAGTCTTCTTTCAGTTAGCCTGTTTGATAAGTACTTTCTGTCTTATCATTCACTGAGTAATCCAAGGAAAAATAAAAGAAATGGAGAAAAGAGACAAAGAATTTCCTTTTCTGATACGAGCATGAATGTGCTAAATGCAACTCGTCTAGCATATTTATGGTGTTTGCTGTTATATAATCATGTAAGTTTCCTCTTACTGCCCCCCAGAAGCTTTTGCTGCTCTTAAAATAGCCGAAGAGAAGTTCTTATGTGTTTCAAAGTCAAGAGTCCTCCTTGCAAAACTGCAGCTACTTCATGAACGTGCTCTGCATAGGTAAAGCTCTTGTCTGGCTATGACAGTATTTTCAAAATTAGTCATGGAGTCACGACAAGCATTATATTCTTGGTTTTCTATGATATATTATCTCTGATTATCTTGCAGAGGGGATTTGAAGTTCGCTCAGCGAATATGCAATGAATTTGGAGCTTTAGCTTCTTCTGTAAATGGTGTGGACATGGAGCTGAAAATTGAAGCAAGCCTACGACATGCTCGAACACTGCTTGCAGCAAACCAGTTCAACCAGGTTAATTATGTTCGGCCAGTGGCTACCATCATTACCTTTTAATCCTTTTTTTGATTTGTTTTTGTTTTGGGGGTGTTAAGCTGTAATCAACAAAAAGATCCAAACTTGGTGATGGACTGCTATTATTCAATCCTGGATGATATACTCATTATCTAAGTACCAAAGCCAGCTAGGTCATCACCTTCTCTTCGAGTAGAAAGAAAAGTGAGATGTTTAAAAACAATTTTCGGCAGCTTCAATTTCACTAACTATATTCAATCCATGCTTGAACATTACATAGTTTCTTCTCTAAAACTACTCAAGTTTGGGGTCAATTTGAAACAACAAATTTTAGACAGCCAATCCATAACTATCTCATATTTTATAGCCATCTTTTTGTATAGAACTTGTTGGACTTTTTAATGTCAGCTGGAACTGCATTAATGAGTTCTGCTAAAGTGGTCTTTTAGGATAAAGTCAAATGCTAATTTGGCTCCAAACCGAAAGATGGCAATTTATGCTAGCACTGTGAAGGATTATGAATTCACTACCAATTTTACATGACCCAAAAGTACCACACTATTAAGCCAAAATTGACATTTGCTGAATTTGGCATACAGTTTCTCTTTCCTTAGAACTCCCAACACCGTCCTCAAATGATCCTCATGCTCCTCGTCTTTAGAATAAACCAAAATGTCATCAATAAAGACTAACATACTGATACGGAAAAGTTTTGAACACCCTGTTCATCAAATCCATAAATGCTGCCGGTCCATTTATCAGCCCGAAAGGCATGACCAAAAACTCATAATGGCCATACCTTGTTCTAAATGCAGTTTTTGACACATGATCGAGCTTAATCCTTAACTGGTGATAGCCAGAACGTAAATTGATTTTAGAAAACACAGATGACCCTTTCAATTGATCAAACAGATCATCAATTCTGGATAAAGGACACTTATTCTTGATAGTTATCTTGTTCAACTCTCGATAGAAGTAGCAGCATCAGGAGACCCTGGGCCAATAATATATCTGCTTTGGATTGTTCTTGATTCAAAAAGATTGCAAGAATGCTTCTTCACTACTGTATTGACCGGTTGATCAAATACGGGTTGGACCTTTGCTGCATTAAGGACCAAACTAAATCAATGTAGTCTTCAGAAGTTATTTCTAATTTTGCCAGCAATCTCATTTCTCCTCAAGTGTATACATGGCCATTTGATAGTATGAAGCCAGTACGAAAACAAAACCTTCTTCCATTTAACTCAAGAATTCTGCCCATCTTTGTATGCTAAATTGGCAAGATGAAGGACTTAGGTTTGATTAGTCCTGTTTTGCCACAAATACTCAATCAATTGTATGGAAGAACAAGTTTTGTCACATAGAGAAGCTTAGCTTTCAGATTTGGTGTTTAGATCTGTGAGAGTTGTGATCAAAGAACTTTAGGCAAATGTTTTTTTGGTGATGTTTGGGGTTGTGGTCTAGATATGTCTTCTAATAAACTTCAGTAAGCAGTAGTGCTAGATTTTTTCTGGTGGCGTGCACTCATCTCCTTTTAAAATCAAGATTACCATAAGCTTGTGAAGGAGTATTTTCTGTGTATTAAATTTTTCCACTCCAAGGTGCTGCCAAGGATGAAAACTTGTTTCCGTGAAATAAAGTTGACAGCACCTGACTAATTAGTTTCAGAATCTCTACTATTTTACTTCATGTTCTTATCTGGTTCTCTTTGCTGTGGATTGTTTCTGTTGCCCTTCCAGTGTCTTGTGCTACAATTAATTCTGTAGAAATTGAAGCTTCTCCCCTGATGCATGGTGCAAGAATTTTATCAAAGTGATCTTACGCTGATTCTATTGTTCATCATTGATGTTGTAAATTCATGTTTATAAAGGTTGACTTTTTTCTTGTTTCATTTGTTACCTATTCTGATGCAAGAGTTGTTTCAGGCTGCAGCTGTTGCAAACTCCCTCTTCTGTATGTGTTACAAATACAATATGCAGGTTGAGAATGCCACTGTTCTTCTGCTGCTTGCTGAGATACACAAGGTAATAGATTTTGGTTTTTCTGGGATTACCTTTACTGGCTCTCTTTTCCATCATTATGCATGATTTCGTCTGTCCAGTTGGTTTTAGAACTGATTATTTTGCTTCCTAATCCTTTGACGATATTTGCTCTCACATTTGGTTGTTATAAAGCCTGTATTTTGGTACTTGCTTGGATATGCCATTGCTCAAACTGTTGATATTAAGTGTTCATGTTTCGTATGTGTCTATTTATTATGTGCTTTGTTGTTGATAGTTATGACTTTTCTGCTAATTGCATCTCTGTTCTCTTTATCATAGCCAGGATTTTTAATCTGATATGCCTCCCCTATTCTCTCACTTTTAGAGATCAGGAAATGCTGCTCTCGGAATTCCCTATGCTTTGGCTAGTCTTTCATTTTGCCAGTCTTTTAACTTGGATCTTCTTAAAGCCTCTGCAATGCTGACACTTGCTGACCTATGGCTTTCACTGGGATCAAATCATGCAAAAAGGGCTTTAGCACTCTTGCATAGTGCTTTCCCTATGATTCTTGGTCATGGTGGTCTGGAACTTTCTGCTCGAGCCTATATAACAGAGACAAAGTGCTATCTGGCGGACCCAAGCTTTTCAGGTACTTTTTTCTTTGAGATATCTAGAATCAAGAGTTTAATATCAGAAAAAACACAAATTACAGAAATATTTGAATCTAAATGGAGATCAGATTGTTGGTGCAATGCTATTGCAAAAACATGACTTATTACAGGGCTGTCATTTGATTTTAATGGGTTTTATGGATTTTGTAGCAGAGAAAAATTTTCTGATTTCATAGTTCATTGTCAGTGGAGTAAAATGTTATAGGTTTATACAAAGTAACTAGTTTGTGCTTCATTGCTGTGTTGTCTTGAACATTGGGCAGCCATCATAATATGCAGAAAACAGGCTTTCGGGTAGATAACTGAAGGAAACATTTTTAAAATTCCATAATTGACTGCAGTGACCAAGCAATTCCAAAAATGTGGCCAATAACATTTAACTTCTTATCCTTTAAGCTATATCTGTTGGCCTTTAGTATGTACTTTCAATGGCGTTACATATGCAGTCTCAGAAGATCCAGAGATAGTGCTAGAACCATTAAAGCAAGCTTCTGAAGCGCTTGAACTTTTGGAGGTTAGCTCATTATCTTTTCAAGATTGAAAGATAAATTTGCATGTGTTGGTGTGAATTGAGTTTCTGTCCTGCATAAATGGAATGTTTCATTCTTCTTTCCTGTAGCATAGAGCAGTCTCTCTTAGTCATGCTTCGCTGATCAATGTGTTGACATTTTTCATTTAGCCCACATTCTGGATCTGTTCCATATAACTGACTTCCTTGACTGTATATCTCTGCTGTTAATTCTGGTTAGTATTTTGTCCTTGGTGAATTACATTTCATAACTTGAATCATCCATACATTATTATCACAATTGTAGGACCCAAAATATTCAAACTGATGAAATCCATCGTAAGGAAAACTATTTCTTACAATTTTGAATGATTTCCTTTTTCTTTCTTGGTTGTACTCTGTATTTCCTTGTTGACTGTAGTACATGAGTTTTTTTCTGAGTAAAAATAGTATAGGATCTAGCTTGTGCCATTGGAAAAGCAGAAGACTTCCTCTTGCCAATTGTAAACAGCAGATCTACCTTGTGACAGTAATTTTGCATGACAGGCTGGATATTTTTGTTCTGAAAACCTGGGGCTTTCTTTTGTTCCTATTGCAGTTATGTTTTATTCTAAGTTCAGCCTGTGATCAACCTGTGGTCTGTTGTAGGACTCCTTGTTCTATTTTATCAAGTTTGATTGTTGCATGTAAAAGTACATCGAACTTGAGATTGGTCTGTTGTTGGCTTGAGTTAAGCATGGCACTCAGTGCCGAAAGCCTGACTAAGGTGGTTACCCATCTTATCTATTACCATGTGCTGGATAACTATGTTCTGAATACTCTCTTTTTTGTTTTATACAAGTATTGTTCAAATGATTGTCATCGACCCTGTATTTGAAACCAATAATAATATTATTGAACACAACTTAAAAGATCAACCCTGATTGAGTGATGGATGCTAATGATTTCATATAGCTTAGGTATTTGCACACTTTCCACTTTTAAAACTACATTGTGTGTATTTGGCTGTTTCTGGATCTTGTTAACTAGTTTGTTCATTTACTGTCTTAGATATTTTTAATGAATAAATAATATGCCTCATGAATCATAGACAATTGAAACCCTCACTATCAGCGCTGAATGTATGTAAATGAAACAAATAGGTCCAAGAATATTGCCCATGCCTGTTACAATGTATTGAAGGAAAAGTTATATTGAACATAATCAATATGCTTCCAATTTGGAATCACGGGCTTTGTTGCCACTGTTTGACATTATGTTTAAGTACCTGATTTGAATGGTGTCAATGTGGCCCAGCTTAGAAATTGGGTTTTGATTTTGTAAGCTTCATTCTTCCACTTATGGCATTGCTTCTTGTGCTCAGTACCATGAATTGGCTGGTGAAGCGTTTTACTTGTTGGCGATTATAAATGACAAGTTAGGATACTTGGAAGAAAGGGAAAAAGCTGCAGCTTTATTTAAGGAGCACATTATGGCCCTTGAAAATCCTGAAGATAAGGTAGATTCTCTTTCTTCAATGTTGTAAAGAAAATCCACTGCGTTTCATTGAAAGTGCAGGAGCAGACATAGCTCATTTGTTGTATGATAGAGTTACGAAATCTATATTTGGTGTCATCTCAAACTTCTCACTGAAGTAGCGCATGTCAACTGTTGTTAAGTCTACGTTGTCAAAATCAACTTCTGTTTTGCTGTATAGAAATGCATCTCCTCTCTTTTAAATACTATGAGTAATGCTGTAATGGTAAGAGGCTTTTTATTTGCTTCAACCAGTTTTATAAGATTGAAAGGACTGATGATTTTTTTCTTATCTTTCCTTGAAACTTTCCTAGTTACTAGAAGCTTTTGGTCTCTCTTCTGACAGCCATGCCGTTGCCAGTATATATCTTTGGACTTTGACGACTTTGAGTTATTTTTTATACTAAAGAAAATTATAAGTCGCTTCCGAAAGTGGACGATAACATCATGCACGCTATTATGTTTATTGAATTGCAACAGAAACGTGTTTTTTGTTCAAGCTATGTATCCCATTAGCCACCTCGTTAGGAGTTTCTCCTAGACGACTTAAAACACAAACTTAGTGAGTACAATTTTCATTCCGTGGTATACGAAATCATTGATAAATGCCTTTTTACATCCCAAAGGTCCCGACCCAGAAATGCATAGTGTGCGAGCATGGGTCTGACCAAGCCGGTTCTTCTTTTTTTTTTTTTTTTGGTACTTCGGAGGGCCAAAGGCCCATTTACAAATTCACTAAACGAGGTAAAGCCACTCCCTGAATGTCCTGACTGAGGATCCCTTTGACGGATTCAGGGGGATGGGTAAACCTTGTCAGTCCGGCAGATAGACTTCTTCCCAACTTAGCCAAACAATCAGCACTCATGTTTCCTTCCCTCCAAGTGTGTTGCAAGCGGCAGCTCCAATTCTTTTCCAACCAATCTCTAATCATCATGACTAGATTAAAATGAGGGCTTTCTATCGGGGCATCTTGGATTAAATTCAAACCCACTTGAGAGTCCGATTCTATAGTGACTCGTCTATAACCCAAACTCCATGCTACTTCCAGCCCTTGGGATATTGCCCAAAGTTCAGCAGTTACATTACTTGCTTCTCCGAGGTTTGCAGCAAAGCCAGCAATCCATTTGCCATATTCATCTCTCAGTAGACCACCAGAGCTGGCTATTCCAGGATTCCCTGCCGACGCTCCATCCACATTAACCTTGATCCATCCTTGCTGCGGCTTGATCCAATGGATAAGCTTAACTTCCATTCTCTTCTGGGCAACCGGGGACGCTAGCGCTGCTTGAGCTTGGAGAGCAAGGTCAACCAACTGCTGAGTACCCATCCCAATCCTAGTACTACCACCCTTGAAAACTTTCTCGTTTCTAGCACCCCAAATATGATATAGAGTGAGCTGGAAGAACAGTGGCCAGAGAACTGACTTGTTCCTTCCTATATCTGGAATCTTGAGATTCCAATCAATCCATTGAATTAACGGCTTCCTGCAAAAGTTGGGCCAAAGTTTAGGTTGAACAGCTTGTTTCCATAGTCTCCTCACCCAAGCACAGTCTCTCAGTGCATGCAATGAAGTTTCCATCTTTTCACCATAAATTGGGCAAAGCCCCGTCTCATGAATATTTCTTCTGAACTTCTCCCCATTGGTGATCAAACGATTATGTCTAATGAGCCAAATTAAGAATTGCCACCGACCTGGGCCCTTCTGCTTCCATACTTTATCCCACTCCTTTTGTTGGGGTTCCAATTCATTTTCTTCCCAATCAATCTCATAAGCTGATCGAGTAGAAAATAGACCATTTGGTTCTGGGGCCCAAGCTAAGATGTCGGGGTTGCCTGTTCCCGGTCTCACACATTTGCTTCTCAAAACATTCATCTGAGAATGGGATAAGAATTTCTGGAGGTAATCCCAATCCCAGTCCCCGTGATCTAGCCAATAATCTTTCACCAACCTGTTGCTTTCTTCCTCCTGAGAATGCCTATTACAAGTTCAGCCAGTGGCTGGTTCAACAACCATCTATCCGTCCAAAATTTAATGCTCTCTCCATTTCCTAGCCTCCAGCGTATGCCTTTCCTTAAAACCTTCTCCCCTTCCCTGATGCTTTTCCAAAGTGTAGACCCCGATTGTTTAGATAGTTAGCTGCATTATCCACCTCCATACTCTGTGATAGGACTTTGGACCATAGTGCATTTTATTCTTCTTCAATCTCCACACTAGCTTAGAAAGGAGGGCCCTATTAACTTTCCTTAACCTTCTGATTCCCAAGCCACCCGAGATTTTGGTTGAGTAACCATATCCCAGGATACATGGTGTAGTCTTTTGCTATCTTCAGAATCACCCCAAAGAAAACCTCGGAAGCTCTTCTCAATCTCATTAGTTACTGCTCTAGGAAGGAGGGTTGATTGCATTGCATATGCCGGAATTGCTGCCAGAACAGACTTTATCAAGACTAACCTTCCAGCAAAAGGGAGTATTTTCTGTTTCCATCCTGCCAATTTATTTCTGACCCTATCCACAAGGAAGGCATATGTACCTTTGTTCACCCGTTCATGGATCAAAGGCATACCAAGATACCTGCCAAGATTTAACGTGAGGGAGATATCTGTGCTAAGGCTCAAGTTCCTAGCTACACACCGAGGTGTGTTTGGGGAGCAGAATAACTTAGATTTCCCTACATTCACTTCTGCCCACATCATACGTATGATTCCAATATATTCTTCATAACCATAGCTGCTCGATCGCCTTTCCCAAAGAGAATAAGGTCGCGAAAAAAGAGATGAGAAATATGGTCCGCACTGAGGCTTTAATGGGCTTCCATTTCTTTTCTACCGCCTATTAATTAGATGTCCAAGCTCTCCATGCATAACACAAAGAGATATGGGAAAGAGGATCCCTTGCCAAGACCTCGGTAGGTTTGAAGTTGTTCGCTTTCTCCCCATTCCACAAAGACTGCATAGACTCGCTTCTAACACGCTCATAATGAGTTGAACTAGTTCCTTAGGGAACCTAGCTAGCATAAGGGTTTGTTCCAAGAACTCCCACTAATTCTATATGCTTTCTAAGTCAATCTTCACCGCCATCCATCCTATTCCCTTAGCTTTCCTCATGGAATGCAAGACCTCTTGGGCTATTGCAATATTGTCCGCTTTGTCCGCGAAGCTACATTGACCTGCCACCCACTCGGTTCCTCCAAATACGGTCTAATTCGCTTAACTATGATCTTAGTAATCAACTTATAAGAGACATTGCATAATGAGATGGGTCTGAACTGGCTGACTAACTCCGGGTGCTCGACCTTGGGGATTAGAGAAATAAGAGTACCATTCACCTGAGGGGGAATCCTCCTTGTTGCAAAGACATTCTTAGCAAAATCCACTGTTGAGTGCCCTACTATATGCCACATTTTCTGATAGAAAAAAGCTGGGAAACCATCCGGACCTGGAGCTTTGTTTCCATTAAACTCAAATACAACATTTCTGACTTCCCTGTAGGTGACTGGTCTGATGAGCGATTGGCCATCCATACCCTCAATGATCGGGAAATCATTAATTATTGATCCCAAAGGCCTGTTCCCCTGTTCCTCCGCATATAAGTTAGTATAGAAATTAACTATTAGGCCCTTAATGACATCTGGATCATCCTGCCAGTTTCCTTCCTCATCCTTCAACCTTGACATCCTGTTACTCCTTCTTCAAATGATTGTGGATGTATGGAAGTAGCGAGTATTCCTTTCTCCACTCTGTAGCCATTGACTTCGAGATTTCTGGAACCAGATAATTTCCTCCTGTTCCAAGATCCTGTTGTACTCATCAATGAGATCATTCTCCAAATTCCCAAGAAACCGTGAGTCGCGAGAAGGTAGAGCCTTTTGTACTCCTGCTAGTCGAGCTAGACAACGTCTCTTTCTCCGGAAAACATTCCCAAAGATATCTTGATTCCATTTTTTAAGGCATTCAGCTAAATGAGGAATCTTCTGCCAAAGGCTCCCAGATGAATCCTCCCAGTTCTGAGCCGCAAGCTCCTCAAATTGGGGGTGGGTTACCCAAGCTAATTCCATCCTGAAAGGTCTAGCCGCTGTGCGAATAGCAACAGCTGAGTCAAGATCCACCAAAATTGGGTGGTGATCAGAATGAGCACGAGCTAGGTGTTTCAGTGTGGCTTCAGGAAATAGAACTCTCCACTCTTCATTGCACAGCCTCCTGTCCAGTCTCTTCTTCACATTAGCCTTCCCTTGTCTGAGGTTATTCCAAGTTAATTTGGGACCAGAGTACCCCAAATCTATCAACTGGCACTTATTGATACACTCCGCAAGATTACTCATCTTAAGCCTACCTTTGCCATGACTCCCACGCCTCTCATCATTAGCCACTGTCTCATTAAAGTCCCCAATTAACAACCAGGGGAAATGGATAATACTTCCTAGGCTAGCAACATACTCCCACAAAAGTCTTCTGAAAGCTACTTCTGGTGAGGCATAAATTGCTGATAGCAAAAATTGTTTCTGTCCCATAGTCACTACTACATTTATAATTTGCCTATTAAGGGTGACAACTTTCACCTCGACTCTGTTAGAGTTCCAGAACAACCAGATTCCCCCAGCAAACCCCTGCGCCTCAACACAAGCCCTCATGTTTAAACCTGTTAAGAGGTGCAGACGCTCAGCCTTTTGACTGTGGGTCCTTGTTTCCATAATGACTAGCAAGTCTGGTCTGTGATTTTGACACAACTCCTTCAAATTCCTTTCAAACTTTTTATTGGCAGCTCCCCTACAATTCCAACTTAATATCTTCATAATTAACGAGGAAAGAGGAAAGGATAGGGTTAAGCCCCAGTATCCAGATTAACCATGCCCGCATTATCAGTAAAGGTCATTACCAGATTTTCGCTGTTTCCCTCAGTCTCCTCTGTCTCTTTATCTGCCTCAGCGGAGAAGGGTCCTTGAGGTCCTTGGGGAAACAGTTTTGACCCACTGCTCCTTTTATCTTCAGGTTCCTTCTGATCACTATCAGGAGGTCTACCATGCACCTGTTCCATCATTCCTTTTGCTTCAACTCCATGTTCCAGCCTTACTGCCTTTGGGAGATTATTAGGTGTGGAAAAGATGAAATTCCGATCCAGTTCTAAGTCATTCATCCCTACTCCATCTCCTTGAACTACAGCATCCGGAACCTGCCCATTTTGAATTAAAGACCCCCCTAGCTGTCGTGTGTTTACAGCTCTCCTTTTTCCTGTCTCGGCTACTCTGGGCGAAAATCTTTTTGATGAGGTACTCCCTGGCGTATTGTTCTCTTTTCCTTTCTTAGATGAACGTGAGTTCATTACTTGCATGGGCTCCGGAATAGCCCGGATCTTCTCCTGGAGAGTTCGACAATCATCTGACTGAATTTGAGTAACCTGATCATCCTGATTTTCTTACAAGACTGCGAATCGTGAGCCCCAGTTTGCTCTATCCTGCTCATCTCTCTTCCCTAGAGGGGTACCTCTCGCCTCCTGCTGCAGGCGCCTATCATTTGACAGCTGTTTCTGCTTTTGGGTTACCTGAGCTTTCCCCTTCGTTTTACTAGACTCGGCCGATTGCGGGCTTGCTCCGCTTGAGCTTGCAATATTTGAGGGATGGTTAGAGTGTATTGTTTGGGGCAGGCCTTTCTGACCTAGAGGTTCTTTACGACGTCTAGTGTTCGCTACCATCCAAGGCCCATAAGGGCTAATCTCAAACCCTTTCCCCCGTCTGGTATCATTTGGAAGATCTGTCTTTACCCCCTCTCGGTTCAGATCTCCTTCCTTAGCATTTTTGACACAGTCGCTTGCAGCGTGCCCATATTGCCCATATTCGAAGCAAATGAGATTCAGTCCTTCATATTCAACAGCTTGAAGTTCATCATCAATCCATATAAATGGGGTAAGGGGTTTGCCCAAGTCAATTTCAACACACACTCTTGCAAATTTGCCTCTAATGGCTGATGATGTTTGGGCATCCACTTTGACAGCTCTGCCCAAAATCCCTCCCAGCTTGAGCAGAAATTTCTCTGAGTAATACTCTACTGGCAACCCTGGGAATCTGATCCAAACTAAGGTGGAGGAGACATCTTCCTTTGCCGCTCTAAATCCAGGCTTCCACTGGTTCACCGTCACATAATGACCTTGGACAACCCATGGGCCACCATCAAGTACTTTCAGATAGTCCTCTTTAGATCTGAACCGTGCTATATAGAACCCATTCTCCAAGTCTGTGATTTCAAATTCACATTGAAGTTTCCAAATTTCCCGTAGCTTCTGATCCAGAATTTTGAAGCTAATGTTTCTTCCCAGGACTTTGAGAGTGAGGGCTTTTCTCCATGGCTTCCACATCTCCCTTCGGTCCTCATCAGATGTGTCTACCCTAGGGAACTTGGACTGGCTGATGTCCATTTCTTTGGCCTTACCTTTTTCCTTTAAGTAACCGTCTGCAGCAGTCTCCATCTCATCATCTGAACCCTCATAGAAAGGCAGATCTGACTTCCCTCGTACTAACACTTGGCTAAAGGATTTATTTCCCCAAAAGCCATTCACTCCTGGGTTAGACCCTGGTGATCCAAGCTGAGGACTGGGGATATCGCTAGGATGCAGATTTGGAATCGAAGATACGATGAACTCGCCTGTGGAACGGCGCTTGAATTTCTTTTGCTCCCGCCGGAGAATGTCATCAGTTTCCTTAGTTGAGCCCCCAGGAGGGGGACTAGGTTCAGCATTCATATTCTCTCTAGACCGAGGTCGAGGATTCACGAATAAGAACAAGCAAGAATGAGGCAGAGATTGCCCCGTTGTATTTTTGATGCTTAAATTAGAAGAAAGAACCTCCGATGCTCAGGTTATAGAAGAACAGAAGTAGGAAGAAGGCTTGAGAAAGGGATAGAGGCAGCGAAAGGGTTATTTGTTATCTCGAACATATGGACGGGTTACCTTTGTGACCGATAATATGAGGCAGGGAGAGCGTTATCTTAGCGCATCTCAATGGGGTTGAATGGGGGGGTATAATACCCTCCATTCAACGCCAGCATTACACGGCTCCCCATTCGAGCCGTGTAATGCCCATTACACGCATAGTCCCCATTGAACGGTGGAATGCTGCTATCTGATGTGCTCCACGAATGATAACATGTATCATTTTGAATGTTTATTGTTTCTTTTCATTTGGTTTTGATGTATGAAATTTTAATGCATTTTGAATGTTTATTGTTTCTTTTCATTTGGTCTTGATGTATAAAATTTTAACGTTCTAATTTAACGTTCATTTTAAACGTTGGGCTCAATGGATATTTTTATTGCAACGGTAATTTTTTAATTTTTTCTCTATAAATACACAAGGTAATTTTTTAGTTCACTTCACAATCTCCTACTCCATCATTTCTCCTACTGTCTAATTCATTATCTTCAACATATTTACATACTTTCCTCCAATTTCAATATTTAGTCATTATGGAGGAGAATTTTAGTAGTTTTAGAAATGTGTTAAATGATCCAAATATAGAAAATTCATCATCTTCACAAAATCAAAACCACCAAAATTTGCCAAATTACCCAAATTGTCCAAATATCTATTTCCAATTCCAAATTACCCACATTTGCCCAATTCCAATCATCCACCAAATTTCCCAAATCCACCAAATTTTTCATATCCGTTTCCTGTGTATCAACCACCTAATTATTTTAATTCGTCCATGGGGAATCACTATACTCCGGGATATTATAACTATGGTATGGGTTGTGGAGACTCAACGCCGTCAGATACAAGGAAGGATTTTGATTTCACTGGCCAACAAGAAAATGCAACACCAACTGAGTCACTTTCGGACTCTCAATTTCCACCTTATTCAACACAACGTGGATAGAAAACATAAATCTCACCAATGAAGTAGCGGAAGAACCCGACGGTAAACGCATTCCATGGAGTGTTGATGATGACAAGATGCTTGCAAGTGCTTGGCTCACAATTTCAAATTGCAGCATTGTAGGTAACTCTCAAAGTGAAGTGAGTTTTTGAAAACGAGTCACCGACTACTTCAATGAGAATCGAAAATCTGGGCCATCAAGAAAATATAAAGCTGCGAAATCACATTGGCATTGGTTGGGTCAAATAGTGAATGAGTTCAACCAATACCACAACAAATTGGTCGGCGAACATCATAGCGGGTGGAATATTGACCAGATCAAGCACCATGCACGTGAGTTATTTTACCAAAATAATATCAAGCATTTTTTACGTGAACATGTGTGGGTGCTACTAAAAAATGATCCGAAGTGGAAGGTAAATACTCCTATGGAGCGTTCTTCAAAAAAGATAAGGACTAATGAAAGCAGAGCTTACACTTCTTCATCAAATGCGGATTCAAGTTTCGACATCAATGACAGTGAAGTACGTGAAATTCGCCTACCCGGTCAAAAAGCATCAAAGAAAGGAGAGACAAAGGCAAAATCAAGGTTGAACGAGGAAAATTTGAGTAGTGAACTTGACCAAATCTGAAACCTGCTGAAACAGAAAAATGAAGAAAAATTGCAGGCCATGGAAAACTTGGCAAATCGGCTAGAAAGTTATAATTTTTGAAGTGATTATGAAATCTTACTCAATGATACCACGGGCATGACCGAGCAACAGTTTCGAATCCATGAGCATATGTGCTCCATTCTAAAAGCCAAATATAATATTCCTTAGTTTAATTTTAATTTTATTTTGATATATGTAATTTTTTATTTTTACATTCGAGCGTTTAATTATTTATTTGTAATATTACTTATAATTTCATGTCATTATGTTATGTTGTTCTGAAATTTTAAGTTTCACTATTTTAAATTATTATAAAAACTGGCAATTAGAAAACTAGCCATTATAAATCTAGCCGTTAGAAAATTAGCCGTTGGAAAAGTAGCTGTCAGAAAATTAGCCGTTAAAAAATTATCCATTGTAACACTAGCACTATATATACCTTGGCAAGACTTTATACATTTCAAGGTTTTAAAACCCAGACCGTTCATTGAACAGGAAAAATTACCAGGTCACGGGTCACTGGTTCAACCAGTGGGCTGATCGTTTTTGACCCGTGACGTCATAAATAAATAATAAATAAATTATCTATTACTATTTTTATCATATATGCAATCCGCACATTCTTCTATGGAGATTTAGACACATAATCATAACTATAATTCCTTTGCTAATGAGACTATAATAAAATAAACTAAAAAAAAGAGCAAAGATACAAAGCAAAATAAAAGAAAAACAAAGGAAAAAAGAATTATGATTATATCAATATGACAAGTTTGATACCAAAAAATAAAAATCTTATTTTAGAAAATTAGTAATTTATAAAGTAAAATAAAAAAAATCATAGATTAGAAAATGAAACTTGTGCATATAGGTCAAACACAAAATTGAACTTTGTTGGAGGAATTTGAGAAATTAATGGGGAGATCATGAAGAGAAGGATGATTAAGAAGAGAAAAAATTGATAGAAATTAGGTAAAAAATTATAAATAAAATAAAGAATAAAGTTTCTTAACTTGAACTAATTGTAGGTGCAATTATCTAATTAGTTTCTTTGTTACATTTTTTTAAAACTTTTTTTCCTTTTTTTTTAAAAAAATTTTGACCAATTGAATGAACCGGACTGGTTTAGTAAAAACCGTTCCGGTTCAACGGTTCACTAGTTGGACCAGCCGGTTCAACTGGTTTTTAGAAAATAGAGCGGTTTTTTAACCAACTGGTTTTTAACCAAAACCCGGCTCGGACAGCTACCCGGTCGAAGGTTCGACCGGGCGGTCCGGGCTGGGTTTTAAAACATTGATACATTTCCACCAAATACTCAACCGACTAAAAAATGTCTCAATATCCTGATCCCTTTCTTATAGAAGAAATTAAAAAGTTTTTAGCTGATGAAATGATGGACGACACGGATGATCAAATTATGATGCTGCTGGAGCAATGGCAAACACAGCACACATCCTCAAGTCGTAACATCTGTCCACACGTTCGAAGATATTACAATCGAGAGCGTGGTATCGGACATGATTGACTTTTTAATGACTATTTTGCCAACAACTCGGTGTATCCTTCATATATATTTCGACGACGATTTCGAATGAGAAGGGAATTATTCCTTTGAATTGTGGAGTCGATTACCAATCATTCAGAATTTTTCCAAATGAGGGTTGATGCAACCGGCAAAAAGGGACTTTCTCCGCTCCAAAAAACCACAGCAACTATCCGACAGTTAGCATATGGAGCACCGGCTAACCAATTGGATGAATACATAAGGATGGGTGAATCCACTGCAATCGAATGTTTGTTCGAATTTTGCCGACGCATGATCGATATTTTTGGGGCACAATACTTGAGAAGACCTAATGCTACTGACGTTGAATGTTTACTTCAATTGCATTCCGAGCGCCATGGTTTCCCCAGCATGCTTGGTAGCATTGATTGCATGCATTGGCAATGGAGGAATTGCCCCATGGCATGGAAAGGTCAATTTACTCGAGGTGATAAAGGATCTCCCACAATAATGCTAGAAGCAGTTGCATCAGCTGACTTATGAATATGGCATGCACTTTAGCATCGCTGGGTCTAACAATGACATTAATGTACTCAATCATTCTCTATTATTCAACGACGTGTTGCACAAATATAATCCTGATGTTCAATTTATGGTAAATGGCACACAGTATAGCAAAGGCTATTATCTAGCAGACGGCATATATCCAGAATGGACAACATTTGTTAAGAGTTTTACATCTCCTAGAGATACAAAGAGAATCAAGTTTAAGCAAATGTAGGAGGCTGTAAGAAAAGACGTCGAACGAGCTTTTAGAGTGCTCTAATCTCGTTGGGCTATTGTATGTGGCCCCGCTCGATTTTGGCATAGAGTAAAATTGAAAGATATAATGTATACATGCATCATATTACATAATATGATTGTCGAAAATGAGGAAGATTCAATAACAAATTGGGATGAAGATGATGAACAAACAACGATCCCGGTGACTCAAGGTTCAGTCGAAAATTCTCAATATTACCTTCAAAGAAACGCGGAACTACGTGATCACAAAGTACATCATCAACTTTGGTCTGATTTGGTCGAGCATATTTGGGAACGGTTCGGAGGCAATAACAATGAAAATTAGTATTTATTATATTACTATTTGTATTTTATTTAATTTTAATATTATGTCATGGAGTTAAATTCACTAGATAGAATATTATTAATTAATAATGGATTATTATGATATTTTTTACATTTGAAGTGTCACGTATTTGTTTCACTCTTACGTAATTTTTTTTAGAAAATACCACTAATGTATTATTTTTAAAGGGCAAAAAAAATATTATTAAAAATCATAAATTAATATATTATCTTTTAGCAAATACAAAATCTAAAAAGTAAAAAATAATGAAAGTCATTAATTTATTTTTAAAATTAATCACTTTTAAAATAATAAATTTATTTATTTACGGGATGTGAGTTGTGCATTATCAAAATAAAAGATGGGAGAAAGTAGAATAAAAGAGGGGATAGTGGAATACTGATATGTCATGTGGACCCATGCAATTATACTCTGTAGAGTGTAATCCATTGTGGGTGAGAGTGTAATAAAAAGAAAGGATAGTGGAATGCTGATGTAGGATAGTGGAATGCTGATATGGCATGTGTATTACACCCTAAGGGTGTAAACCATTATGGATGCTCTTATACCTTAAACATCTGGAGGAGGGGGTATTTATAGGAAAGGATGTCTTCCATGTCTTGCCATCTTGGAGACCGGTATGCCTTTATGGCCATGTCGTGCCCTTTTCTAAATAAAATAAAAAAGATGAGAATTTTAAAAAAAGAGAGATAAGCATTTCTTTTGGGTTGGTGAGTTGGGGCACTGAGTGTGAACTATGAGTTGAGTGTGTGTGGGTAGGGGGTATTGGATAAGGGTTGGAAAGCTTCTTAAAAATCCTCAAAACTTGGTGTTCAAGATTTTTTAAAAATAAAATAAAATAAAAGTAAAATCCTTGAAATAAAATTATCTATTTACCCATCCTCTTAAGAAAATAAAACTAGTCAAAAATTGGTGTCTACAGGCCATAGATCGGCTATAGGTTGGCTATAGGCTTATCAGATAGGCCTTGTTGGTATTAATATCAAGCGGCTTAAATCACATCAATCACATCATATTCCGAATGCTCTTCCAATGGGGCTTCCCGAACCACACATAGTTGCCTATAATTTCTTGAGTTCTTGGCTTACTTGAGGCGGGTACTTGGCTCCCACACTTAGTAACTGTTGTAGAAGGGTTCATTCCATTTTGCACCCTTCAACCATACTCAAATTCCTACTTTGCTCCGTAAAATTTAAAATGAGACATTTCAGTCCTTAAACTATAACGTTTCTCTCATTTGAGTAACATTGTTAAGTAAGAAAGTAAGACAGATTTTATGCTTAAGTGGATACACCCTGGGGACTAAATGAGGGCAAATTTTATTACCTTTAGGAATAAAAATGGACATGTTTTATATATGACAAGCGTGGAAATTATTATCTAGATCCGAAAATTGGTTTTACGAGTTCTTCCAATCAAGGTTGGGTTCGTATCAAGTATGATAAATTTTGGGGATAATATTAGAAACCTCTCTTGAGATTTCTCCTAATATCACTTGGCACTTCTAAGATATTAAAAATATCACTTACTTCCCCAAGTGATTGCAAAAAGACTATAATAACTCTCACTTGATACATAATTCACATATCAAATAAATGGAGTTCAAAAATTAAAAAGAAAGAAACAAAAGTCACTTTCTTCTCTTTTCCTTTTCTTCAACATTCTTTCTTATTCATTTTCTGGATGATTATACAATATTCTATTTGTAAATCATAATAAGTTGACTTTTGTTGATCTTTTACTTTTTGTAATTGTGATAGAATGCGATATGATTTCTTCATTTATTTTGAGTTAGTTTTTATAAAGATTTATACAATTTAAAGATTTGCACACGAGTTGAGAAGAAATTGGAATAAAATATAAAGTTCAAAAGAAATCAATTTTGAGCATATAGAGTTAAATTGGTGCAAGTGTATTTCTTTGCAAATATCTTTTTAATTTTTTAAAATTATATGTTTATGGACTATAACATTATGATGTGATAGTACTACCAGACTCTGGTTTTAGATAATGGTTTTCTTGAAATAAACAAAGTGGTCTAGGAGTATTTTTATTTAGCAAATAAAAGGGTAGTTTAGGGTTTTTAAAAATTTTGTTACACAAATAACAGAAGCAAAGGAGATAAGTGATATTTTTAAAACCTTAGGAACTGCTAGGTGTTATTAAAAGAAATCTCAGGGTAGGTTTTATAATTTAGAGATTAAAGTGTTCTATTTTAAGGTTTAGAGGTCAAATTGAGAATATGAATCTAGTTAAGGATACAAAGTGAAATTATGCCATTGTAGACTGGTGTCAATCTTTTCAACACAAACTAATTCAAATGCAATCCTTACGCAACAAATGACATAAAAACAAGATAAACTTGGAGACGTGTCTCCACGCGACATAAAAACAAGATAAACTGGGAGACGTGTTTCCACGCGTGATGTAAATGATAAGAGTTCATCCAAATCAGACAACCGTAGCCGCTAACCATTATCCATAGGTATCCTTCTCCATGCCAGAACCAGAGGCTAAGACCCCTCAACTCCATCAGCAAACAGTAAATACACCGACAAAATTGGATTCCGTCGTGCAATGAATTAAGACATGTAATATTGGGTTTTATCACCGTCTCTAGTTCATGTCATTTTAATGAACTGGAATTTCTTTAATTAATTGCCATATTTAGATAAGCTAACCTAAAGTGGTCACACTGGCTCAAACTGAACTGTTTATCCTATCTGCATTGATTAATCCATAGCGTCATGCTTATTCGGTCATAAATCATAATATTAGCATTTGGATTTTTTTTAATGGATACCTAATAGACACTCATTAATACATTTAAAATTCATTTAAATTTAGAGACCCAATAGTCATTTATTAACAACATTTAAAATCCATTTAAATTATCATAAAAATACACACATTCACATGTGCAATCCCCTAAATTATGACACGAATTAATTACGCTTTTTCAAAAACTGATACATGAGCCCTCTCTTATTAAGTGGCTAATGACACTGTTAGCTAAACCGTTAATATTTATACCTTCTATCACATCAACAATTTATCAACAAATTATACTAAAATAAGAGTTGAGTGTCACTTTTTTGGTAAAACAATAAAACTTTTCGGCCAACATAAATGCAATCCAACAAATAAGTGATAATAATAGAAATTTTACAAGGTACCCACTTATATTTCTTTTTTTAAAAGGATCCTTCATTATTCTCACTATATTTTACCAGGTTATAAATTTTGATTTTGGATAATCTATTCTTGCAATGTTCTCATTTGGTTTCGCTTCTATATTTTATATTTTTTGATAGTTAAAAAACCAAATTTTAGAATCTGTGGAAGAATAACTAGTAAAATTTGTTTGGATAATAGATTATTTGAAAGAAAATCTTATTATTCACAAGACATATTTTCTAATTACCTTTTATTTCACATACATCAAATAAAAATTTGCTACTAAAATCACAATAAAAAATTTTCCAGATTATCTTAAATCCACAATTATTATTCTTTACAATCATTTTATAATCTCTTCATAATCACTTTCTATATATACGAAAAGTTTTTAGCAAACAAGAACAAGCCCAAATATTTGGGTAAATTACATATATGATTTTATGTAATGGCAAATGACCTTTGATCCCCTTGTAGTTTTATACAAAGTGAAAAATAGACAGAATATATAATCAATTATGATGATTAGACCACAGGCACTCTAAAAGTGCGTATGATAAAATTATAATATCCACTTAATCCCCTTGTGGTTTATATAAATATCCATTTTACATTCTGTGATTTTTGTATTTATTCATGTAATCCCCCTATAATTGTATACAAGGTGGGCAAGTCGTCGTTTGATTTAGTATTTAAATAATGGCACTGCTAGTATTTCAACTAATGGCGTTACATAAGACTATTTTTCATTAAATTTTTAGTTTATATGAAACTATAGGGATTAAGTGTATATTTTAAAATATTAGAAAAGTTATGTGGTAATAGATTAAACCACGAAAGGGTTATCAATTTGGATATTAGATTATTTGAAATAAATTTAAAAAAATACTATAATACTTTTTGTTTGATATGATATATGTGACATGAAAAGGTAATTAAAAAAATGTGTTAATAATATAAGTAAAAAAGCCAAATAATTCACTGCCCAAATAAACCGCTTGTCACCTGAATAGCTGAGCCTGAATATGGACAGTGGGACAGCTGCTTGAGAATAGTCATCCTATTGCCTAAATTGCTATTTCGCCTATATAAACACCAAGCAAGCACCCACTGCCCTGCCCCACAGTATCACACTCGTACACGCACACACTCCCGCTCGAGGCTCAGGCACGGGTGTCTCTCTCAATTTCAGTTCATTTCGGCGCCTTCCTTCCTTCTCCTTCTCCACCACAACTGACCCAAGAAATGGTGACAAAAACGGCCGCTCCTGCCCCCGCCGCCGCCAGTGACACGGCGGAGCAACTAGTGCATGAAAGCGCAAATTCACCAGGCTTCAAGCTTGTGGGCTTCAAGAATTTCATCAGAAACAACCCCAAATCCGATTTCTTTGCCGTGAAGCGCTTCCACCATGTAGAGTTCTGGTGCGGCGACGCTACCAACACCTGCCGCCGCTTCTCGTGGGGTCTGGGCATGCCGATTGTCGCGAAATCGGACCTCTCCACTGGGAACTCTGTGCATGCGTCCTATCTACTTCGCTCTGGTGACCTCAGTTTTCTGTTTACTGCACCTTATTCTGCTGCTCTTTCTGCTTCTGCTTCGGCTTCTATTCCTTCATTTGCATCCGCTCTTCACGGCTCCTTCACTGCCACTCACGGCCTAGGAGTTCGGGCGATTGCGATTGAGGTCGCAGATGTTGAAACTGCCTTCTCTGTCGCGGTTTCTCGCGGGGCTAAACCTGTTCTTCCCCCTGTTTCACTTGATAATTCCACTTTTCTTGCTGAAGTTCATTTATATGGGGATGTTGTGCTGCGCTTGATTAGCTATAAAAATGTTGAAGATGTTGCTGGGAATTTCTTTTTCTTACCTGGGTTCGAGTTAGTTGAGGATTCAAGCACATCGTATTTGGAATTGGATTATGGGATTCGTAGGCTTGATCATGCCGTTGGGAATGTGCCCGAACTCGGGCCTGTGGTGGAATATGTGAAGAAGTTTACTGGGTTTCATGAATTTGCAGAATTTACAGCTGAGGATGTGGGGACTACTGAGAGTGGGTTGAATTCAGTGGTGTTGGCTAATAATGATGAGAATGTGTTGTTGCCTTTGAATGAGCCTGTTTTTGGTACCAAAAGGAAGAGTCAGATACAGACTTATTTGGAGCACAATGAAGGGGCAGGGGTGCAGCATTTGGCGTTAGTCAGCGAGAATATATTTAGGACATTGAGGGAGATGAGGAAGAGGAGTGGGGTTGGGGGGTTTGAGTTCATGCCTTCGCCGCCGCCAACTTATTATAGGAATTTGAAGAGTAGGGCTGGGGATGTGTTGAGTGATGAACAGATTAAGGAGTGTGAGGAGTTGGAGATTTTGGTGGATAGGGATGATCAGGGTACTCTGCTTCAGATTTTCACCAAACCTGTTGGAGACAGGTATGTGCAAAAAATTACTCAGTCATTTGGCTTATAATGACTGAATTCCTGTTCTGGTTCTTTTGATTTGTTATGGTTCAATATTAGCTCTGCAAGTTGTTGACTTTTATACTTTATAGCAAAAGGACTGGTTTTTGATGATGATTGTAGAGATGCAATATACTGGTAGGATTTTTACAGTAAATATTTTTTTGGAAAGGTTACATTTTTGTAGGTTGGTTTGTTTAATCAAATTTATTGTGCAGTGGAAAATAGATTAACATCTTGACAAAGGCAAGTTTCTAAAACTGATTTGCATGCTACTTGTATTGGTCCACACTGATATAAATAAGGGTGTAAATTCTGTTGGGATCTGTAGAACTGGTGTCATCTGCGCTAACGTAACAGCAATTTGTGAATAAAATGAAGCGAGGCTACCTTCATATCAACTACCACTGAAAATCTGTTGCTTGTGTGGCCTGTAACTAACATGTGTCCTTTTAGTCTTTTCTACTCTAATTCCATGTTGAATTAGGTAAGTATAGGTTTGATAAATTTTATGCTTGGGGATATGTAGTTTGTTGTTTCTCTGTCCAGGATAAATGTTGTCAATCATGTCTAATCCACCTATGATCTGAAACAAATCAATGAAAAGCTGCCAATTATTGCTCATCAACTAGTTTTATCCAGTTTCTTTGCCCCTACTTTGGATTCGTGTATGTGTGATTTAGACTCTGAATCTGCATTTAATTGGTACATTTGGTAAATAAATTTCTTTCCGATCCAGACAAAGGAAAGCCAGTAGCCTCATTCTACTATGTTCAAGTATCAGCTTGAAAGGATTGTAACATAATGTTTAGCTTCCTATTCTACACAGTGAAGTGGTTGTATTAATTTCTGTTATATGAAGTTAATTAGTCTTTTCTGTTTTGTAGAAAATAAGGGGATCTTGGAGGTATTCTCTTCTTTTTTTCTTTTTTTCTTTTTTTTTAAATCTAAAAAAGCAAATAAAGAGTATTCCAAGTCATCAATGAAAAGCTCTTATAACAGATTGCTGTAGAAGATATGTGGAGATAAAAAAGTTTACACTTTTTATGTTGACTTAATGCCTGGTGATCCGATATAATAAGATCAGTATACGAAGCTCATTCAAAAGATAAGAAAGTTCAAATGCTGATAAGTCCATATTTTGCATTAAGATAAAATCAATATATCACGCTCATCTAAAGGCTGTGAAAAATTTGTCTTGAGAAACTCTTCATTGTGGTTGTTCTGTTTGCAGGCCTACAATATTCATAGAGATAATTCAGAGAATAGGGTGCATGCTGAAGGACGATGAGGGGAAAATTTATCAGAAGGGGGGATGTGGAGGCTTTGGAAAAGGAAATTTTTCAGAACTTTTCAAATCTATCGAAGAGTATGAGAAAATGCTTGAAGCAAAACAAGTTGTCCAAACTGCTGCTGCATAATATGGAATCCTCTTCTCCTTACAGTAACTTGTTGCAGTTTCAAGAGTTCAGAGGAAGAGGGCTTATGTGATTACAGATCATGATGGCATCAGGTCCTTATTGGTGTCCAGCAAATGTGTACATGGATGTAGTTATGTAGTGGCCCTATTCAAGACTAAAACAACAGAAATTGAAATAAAGCTCTTATACTGTTGAGCTTTCAGTATGGATTAGCTCTTATGTGAATTTTATCGTTAATTAACTTGGTAAGCTTTTTGGAGCTGACTGCTGGGCGCTACTGGTGTGTTTCTGTGAAGCTCTTCATTTTAGTTCTGCAAAGTTATGCGTGTAAAAGCCTACGGATAGTTGCACTTACATCATGTTGAAGGCTTGAAGCTGATACTCTTGTAGACATGGATGGGCTTTTTGTTCACTTTGCCGAGTTTTCTGTTCTTTATCTAAACGTTATTTCCAGGGCCTCTATAATATTAGTTGCAATTGTACCATAAAATAAATGTACGCTCTAACATAATAAATGAAAGTAAACACTAAAATAATAATTCTAAACATTAATTAATACAATAAAGTGCAGAAAATACAACTTTCAATGCAGATATGAAGTGTTTGCTTGTTAATTGTAGGAAACACTTTGCAGCAATTGCGAGTGCGTTTGGGTAGGAAATTATTTGGGATAAATTAAAAAAAATACTTTAATATTTTTTTTAATGTGATGTTTGTGAGATGATAAAAAGGTGAATAGAAAATATGTTTATCACGCAATCAAATAAATTTTTGCAAATAAAAACTATTTGTATTATATGGACCACAATTGAGGGGGAAAGAGGAAATTTGTTATCTGGACCAGAGTTCTATAGTTTTTTCCATTCTTTCACTAAGAGAATTGAGAGAAAATGCAGGGCGTTTTGCAGCATATACAATAACACACAGCTATTTAGATTTTTCATACTCAGATAGCTTAAATCAAAGTGATGGCTAAAAATTCAGTTTGTAGAACTGAAAGGTAATTTCATGTCTTTTGGGTAGCCTGGAACTATTCACCTCACTCTTACCAGGTGAATTGTCATGGACAGTTAAAGCAAATGATCACACTTTCTCTGACAAGGACTACTAAAACTATGAGTTGATCATTCTGGGGTACATTGCAATTTGAACCCTTGAACCATCACTAATCTGGGGATTTTGCACCTTAGATTATCAATTGTAGCACTTGAGTATCACATTTTATTTGATTTCATTATGCCAAGAAAAGAAAAAATATCATCTGTCTATGGCGTATTGTTCAAATCGGATAAAAACCAATAAATGTAATTAGCTATTTTAAAGGAAAACACTTCAATAACTCTGCATAAATAATAATGTATTGGTAAACAAATTCAAATTAAGGGCAATGGAGCCTTTTTATTCAAAAATGAGCAGAAGAAATTCATTTACTTTCGTTATGATTTTTAATGATGTTCCACAGATAGATTTTAGTCTACGGTACTACTGTGCTAAATTGATGGTTTCGCAAGTAAATTGCGAATCAAGGATAGTTTAGAAATGCAAATGCATAGCAATTAACCGTGAATCCAGGAAAAGTAAAACAGGCCTTTCAGTAAGGTTCGTATCATGCAACTAACTCCTAGCAGGGGAAGAGGGAGTAAGAATCGATTTTGTATTGGAAACTAGCTTTCATTTTGCATTTCTCCTCACCATTCTCCTTCTTTTTCCAATTTCGAAGCAATGGTAGAGCCAGGAACTTTGTTCAGGGGATGCAATAATTTTAGGTTGAACTTGCAATGTCTGGTTTGTCGTTTGTGAGTTTTTGGTGCAACTAAGTATTTATTATAAGTTTAGTTAAAATGAAACAATTTATTCAGTGTTATAAAAGTAAAAATCAGAAAATTGTTTATAACTCATTATTTATTACATGCTAAGTTATCAGGTTATCTAATAGTATAAAATTATAGAATTGTTAACATTCTGTAAGTGTGTGGATATGGTGTAGATAATGTGCATAAATTGCCAAATGAATATTTAGTTCGCTTCTTATCCAAATGGTTGGACATACATGTAAAGTTCAATTTCAAGTAACTAAATTTATTAGAAAGAAAATAGAAAAAGGAATCATGTTTTAATTCAAACCTCCATAGCAGATATGGTAAGGGAAGCCATACAATGTCAAAACTTTTGGGGGCAATTCTAGGTCTGCATAAAATATTTTGAAATTTTAAGGGGGAGGAACTTTTGGGGGCAAATTTATCAGAATAATGTTAAAATCAAAATTTATCCACCAAATGGTGCTCATTTTTTTTTTCTTCTCCATCAAGCGGTGCAGCACATTTGATGTGCGGCACCAGAATTAATTTGGAATTTTTTTTTCCGCATTTGACTTAAAAAATTGTGGGCACATGTGTGCAATTTCTTAAAAATTTTCTTACTGGTGCCGCACAGTAACCAACCGATGCAAAAAAATTTACATGAGAGGTGCCGCACACTTAATGTGCGGCACCCCTCACATTTATTAAAAAAATTTTAAAAATTTAAAAAAATTGAGGTGAGGGGTGCCGCACATACCCCTCACATTTATGAAAAAAAATAAAAAAACCTAGCCTAGGAGAACTTCTAGATTTGTTAAATTTTGTTGCCCCCAAAATGATGGCACGGGGCAGTGCGCACTTCTCCTATGGAATAGCTGATGACCTGGATGACCCTAAGTATGCACACTACAAGTATTGGTCAAAGCCATTGGAAACAAAGTAAGAACACATACTCTTCAAACAAAGCACGTCTGCTCTTTCCTGAATGTAACTTGCTTCTGGTTTCATGCCACGTATTTCTTAAGCAACTAGATTGAGGAAGTTGCGGAAACTGGTTTAGGAATATTGTTTTGTCTATAGTTTTATTGATTTCTGATTATCCTGGTTTTTTTTTTTTTTGGCGTTTCCTTTCTTTGTTTTTTTTCGGTAATCTAGGTTGCCGAACGCGCCTGAAATGGAGATATACTCAATGTATGTAGTTGGTATCCCAACTGAGAGAGCATAGGTTTATAGGCAGGCCCCTTCCTCAGAATGCTATATTCCTTTCCAGATTGATACCTTGGCAGATGAAGATGACGAAGATGAGTGTTTGAAGGATGGTGTTTTTACCGTGGATGGGGACGAGACAGTGCCTGCTTTGAGTGCAGGTTACATGTGTGCAAAAATAAAAAATATTTATGAAAAAACAATAAAAAAAAACCTATCACATTAACTAAAAAAAATTAAGTATCTTGGACTTGGGCACCTCCTAGCCCAGATTTTTTTTTTTATTTTTTTTCATAAATGTGAGGGGTGCCGCACATTCAATGTGCGGCACCCCTCACCTCAATTTTTTTTAAATTTTTTAAAATTTTTTTTAATAAATGTGAGGGGTGCCGCACATTAAGTGTGCGGCACCTCTCATGTAAATTTTTTTGCATCGGTTGGTTACTGTGCGGCACCAGTAAGAAAATTTTTAAGAAATTGCACACATGTCCCCACAATTTTTTAAGTCAAATGCGGAAAAAAAAATTCCAAATTAATTCTGGTGCCGCACATCAAATGTGCAGCACCGCTTGATGGAGAAGAAAAAAAAAATGAGCACCATTTGACGGATAAATTTTGATTTTAACATTATTCTGATAATTTTGCCACTTTTGGGGGTCAATTCTAGGTGTAGATAAAATATTTTAAAATTTTGGGGCGGGGGGAGCAAAAGTGAGGCAATAACAAAAAGCAGAATTTTTGCAAGCTATTTTATAGTTTTCAAACAAAAAAATTTTTGCACCCCTGACGTGACAATAAATCCGCCCCTATTTCAAAATATTGCCAAAAGGCCTTTTTAGTTCTCCAAACTGAGGGATGATTGCATACAAAAATGAAAAGGGTAAATTACTAGTAATACCTTTGTGATTCCATTTATTGCCACATAATCACTCTAGCATTTCAAAATATCCATTTCATCTCCTATGGTTTAATGTAAATTGGAAATTTAATGGAAAATAGTCTATACAATGTCATTAATTGAAATATTAGAGGTGCCACTACTTAAATGTTAAATCAAAGAACATATTAATCACCTTGTACAAAACCATAGGGGATTATGTGAATAAATACAAGAAATACAGGGAAAGTGTAGGAAAAGTGAATATTTATGCAAAGAATAGGGAGGTTAACTGGATATCATAATTTTGTCATACATGCTTTTAGAACGCGTATGGCCTAATTGCTATAACTATAGAGGGAGTTATGTGATTATTTTGAAATCTTACGGGGATCATCTGATATTATGCAAAATCATAGGGGGTTATACATAATTTATCCAAAAAAGGGCCCTACAACTAAAATTACAAAATTACCATTCATTGCTTAAATTCATATAATCTTGTGCCCTTAGTGCAGAATTAACTCGGTGAGGGCTGTTTATCCCTCACTCTGAAATTAATTTCAACATTGATGTCAAAAACTCATTTTTTTTTCAACTATTTCAATATCATTTTCATCGATACAAAAGTTATTTGTCTGTCAAGAAAGGATTTGAAATCTGAATTTATTAGCACAATAAAAAGCAAGCAGTTATAAATGGCAGTACCTATTGATGGTAACATAGATAGATCACAACATACTAAATTGAATACATATCATTTGGAAAAAGATAGAAAAAAAAAATCTTGTAACTCCAATGAAAAGATGTTTATTTCATTAAAACAAACCAAGAAAAAGTTGTTGTATCTCGTCTGTTGACGCTTGTATAGCTTTCTTTCAAGATCGAGAGAGAGAGAGAGAGCTTGTATAGCTTTGATCGCGCTTGTATAGCTTTGATAGATGTTGGTTTCAGTTTCCTAAACCGACCTTCTACTTCCCATGTGCTACAAGCTATTAATAAACACTAGAAATGCACTTTGAAGTTGCTGATTTTTGCGCTTAGTTATGCGGTACAACTAATAATCAAGCCGGTCAATCAGTTTTAAATTGCATGCCCTAGCACGGTGTGCTATAATAGTGAGGCATATTTCAAACATGATTTTTAGAAATTGCCGCTAATCTCAAGATCACAGTTATTACTAATTAATTACATAGAAGGAATACTACTCCCTCCGTCCCACTTTGTTAGGCTTGTTTTCCTTTTTCGTTTGTCCCAAATTGTAGTCCACTTTCCAATTATAGAATATAGTTAACCTGTAATTTCTCTAAAATGCCCTTAATTAATGGAAGTTGTTGTTTAGTACTACCCACTTTATTTAATGCAGTTAGTTTTTCCAAAATGTCTTGAGATATGAAAAGTCAAGTTTTGGAATTATTCCAAGTTTATTTAGATTAGTAGGAAAATAAAAAGTCATCATTGTCTTTCTTTATCATTTAATGTAAGCATTAGTCATACTATATTTAATTAAGGGTATTTTAGGAAGATATAAGTATTTCAACAACATTACTTAACTTTTCTTAATTTGTGTGAAAAAAAACTAAACCTAACAAAGTGGGCGAGGGAGTATAACATTTGTAACATTTGCATAGAAATTTAGTAGGATGACATCAAACAGATTATTAGCTACACAAATGATGCGTCGGCTGAATTACTACGTTTTAGTCCGCATTTGACATGGAAGCGTATCCAAAAGAAAGCATTCACGAACAACTTTCCAGACAAGATTCAAAAGAAATTTAAAATCTTTAAGCACGTTTACAAAAAGGAAGCCTCTATAGTCAAACAATGATGATGTGTGGGTAAATTCCACTTGTTCCCCCTAAACTATACGCGGTTTCCCACTTCAGTCCCTTAACTTCAAAATGGGACATTTAAGTTCCTAAACTTTAAAATTCGTCTAACTTAAGGAAAGTTGTTGACAGAATGAAGCGAACCGTCAGGGTTTTTGGGATGTGTAAACCACGCTCAGTTTAGTAAGGGCATTGTAGGGAAAATAAAAAAAAGGAAACAAGAGGGAACAAAGGAGGGAAACTTTCTCCCCATTTGTCCAGATTGGTCAGCCTACCAAATTCATAGAAAGCCTGAGCATCACTGTTGCCCGACACAAATAGAAAGCAGCAGCTAAAGAAAGAGTAGAGGTTGCAAAGGAGGAGTGATGGTGAGGGAAACATGTAATTGAGGAAAGCGAACACAAATGATCACATCATGGACCAATAGAAACCCAGGAAGACGGTTCTGCCGCTGTCCAAATTACAAGGTAATGGAATATTTTAGCCATATTTTTGGCATGTTTGTTGCGGCAAACATCAGTAATTGTCATAATATATTTTGCATTTTGGCATAGGTAGGAACCTGAAAGATGTAGATATTGGGATTGGGTTGATCCAGAAATGTGTCAAAGGGTCAAGGAAATAATCGTTGGGCTGTTAAGATCAATGAGCAACATGGAGAATGAAATTGCAAAATTGCAAGATCAGTTAAGGATGCAGCAAGCAAAAGCTAGGAGGCTCAAGTTTTGCCTGATTCTTCAATGGATTGTCATTGTGTATTTGTTTTTGTCCAAATCTAGGGTCAAAGGAAATCAGAATGTAGAATGACGAGAAGATGTTTTATGTGTAAATTGGTTTTTGTGTACCGAGTGCTCCGCTGTAGGTTGCCTTGTTTGTTAGATCGGGTGTAAAGCTGATAGGATGTTTAGGATTGGGTACCAGGTTAACTAAGATGGATGCTGTGCTGTAGTTTAGGGACCTAAGCGTCCCAACTTAGTAAACTTTAAGGACCTAAATGTCCCAAATTTGTAAACTTTAGGGACCCAGGTGTCCCAACTTAGTAAACCTTAGGGATCTAAGTGTCCCAATTTTGCAAATTTCAAGGATCTAAGTGTCCGATTTTGTGAAGTTTTACTGTTACAGCACCCACTTTCTGGAGTTTAACCTGGATGCATAATTTCCCCAAGAAAGCCTGAAAAACATTTAAAAATGGAAAGAACTACATGCCATCAGAAATTGTTCTCCGTGTCAATCATGATTCAAGACAAGAGTTCTTCCCAAATCCACTTTATCAACACAAAAGCAAAACGTAACTTTCCAAAAAGGCTCACATGTTGCACAAAAAGATTGCAAGCCATTTCCAAATGCCTACTGTTCACTAGAAGACAAGTCATTTCCATACAAATATGTACCAACTATACAAAAACAAGCCAAACTATTTGCATTGCCAATGTAGTCCTAAAGTTGACAAAAAAGGCCTACACCAAAACTAATTGCCACCAAATCCTTTAAGTCACCTTTTCCATGGATCTAAACATTTCCAATGCCAGTTGAATCTGCCTTATGACCCGCAGTAGCCTGCAATGTTGACAAGTTAAACATAAATTGCCTTTCCAAGTGAAGGGTGCTGCACGAAGTCCTTGTGTCTATTGAGATCCTACTTCCAAATCATGAGCTTGCTGTTCATCAATGTAAGAGGATGGTGGTTTCATAGTCACTCCTGGACTGTGAGAATAAACATTTGAAGTAGTTGAGGCCACCTGCAAGGCATAGCCACACATGACGATGAGTAAACATAAAATTAAATATAACAGAATATGTAAGCTGATGGTATTGCACTTACATTTTTAGATGGATTTCCCTTTTCCATACTTGCGGAGTTGTTGTTACCTTGCTTGAGACCAAGCTCTCCAGTCATGTCTAATGAGTTTCTAAATGTCCATTGTCTGAGCTTGCAATTGTTCTTGGCATGGCCAAATTTACGACATAATGAGCATTTTCTTTTCCTTTTTGCCACTGGTCCTCTTTCAATTCCTTGGGAGTTATTTGAGGCCATATGTGCAGGTGTAGAACCACTCTCCTGTGTATTAGGGTCAGCAAATTCAACACTTAAATTAGGGCTGCAAACGATTCGAGCCGCTCACAAGCGGCTCGAATTTGAGCTCAACTCGAGCTTGAAAATATCGAGTTCGAGCGGCTTGTTTCCATGTTCGAGTTGAGTTTGAGCTCGACTCTCTCAGGCTCGATAGCTCGCGAGCCGGTTTGAATAGACTCGAATATATATATATATATATATATATTTTTTATTTTTATTCTAATAGTGAAATTACATAAATATCCCTAATATTTTTATTATTTATTAAGAAAAATAATTATTTTTTAAAAAAATAAAAGTAATTATTTATTATTTTTTTCGAGCTCGATTAGGCTCGATTTAAACTAGAGCTCGAACTTGATTTTTTGAGTTCCTCGAGCTCGAGCTCGAGCTCGAAGTTGAGCTCGATGAAAAATGAGTCGAGCTGAGTTCGATAAGGCCAAAGATCGGCTTGACTCGGCTCATTTGCAGCCCTAACTTAAACTATTCTTGTTGGTCTCTTGCGTACCTGCAATGTCATTCCCAACAGTCTGATTTGAAGGGTGGTTGTTAGAGGTATCTTGTCTCATTTCTGATGGTTGGGCAGATTGATCTTTATTAGGGCAGCTTCTTTTATTATGTCCATATTTATTTGCATATGCCGCAACTCATCCTTGTCCCAGCCTTGCTCAGCTTGTGAGGCTTTGCTTGATTGACAAATGATCCGCTTCTCTCCTCTTCAAATGGACCCTTTTTCCTAGCTTTCTTCGGCCTACTAGGTGATCTTTCATAGTTGGGAGGCTTCATTGGAGGCAAGTCTAGGTGTTCCCATAGATTAGGGCCATTGATGGGATTCAAAATAGGCTCATATCTCGACAGATATATAGTCTTCCAATACATCCGAGACACATGCTTCTCAGGTGCCTCAGCCCCCTATTCAAAGCAACCATGGCATGGCTACAAGGAATTCCTCTAACTTGCCATTTTCTACATGTGCATGTTTTATGCCCATATCAACCACAAACTGCTCCCCAAATGGGCAAGAGATCTGATATTTCTGTGACCCAGCATAGGAGGCAATGCAACTGCATTGCTCATTCTTGGATTTCTCAAGAATATCAAAAATTCTTGGACACAACAGGCCTACAAAACATTCAAAACAGAATAATGTACGTTAGCAAATTGAAGCATATAACGCTAAAGTAACTAGATAATACATCCGAGACAACCTTCATGTTTGGACATGTTTTTCCTACTATTCTCCATTCTCTTCAAAGGTACAGATAAATTGTTTGCAGCATTTGATATGATAGGAAGTGACCTTGCTTTCAATAGTACAGCATTGAAAGACTCGCACATGTTATTCACCAAATTGTCACAGTCAAATCCGTCTCTAAAATAGGATCTAGACCAAGATGTAGGATCTTTGTCATCTAGCCAGGCATGAGCAGGTGTAGATTCTTGCTTCAGTTGTTCCATTTCAGCCTTGAACTGTTCATATAAGATGCATGGGCACATCTCCAGAGTCTCTCCTTTAATGCTAAGCCTCTATGATTGACCTTGAAATTTGTGTACAAGTGCTGAACACAGCATCTATTCTCAGCCAATAGAAATTTGTCTTTTACTGCTTGAAATAGTCCCTAGTTCACGTGGAACAAACAATACAAATGTGTTAGTGGATAGGGATGCTCCAAAAAAATTTAAAAAAAATTGAATGTATAATATTAGAACAAGGCAAACATGCCTTTTGCTTGTCCGTCATAATGCACCAACTGCTAGAATCTGTAATTTGTAGGTCCTGGACAAGCAATCCTAGAAACCACTCCCAATTGTTGTAGTTTTCTATGCTGACAACTACTACTGCCAACGGATGCATCTTATTATCAGCATCCATACCCACAGCTCATAATAACTGAACCCCGTATGGACCTTAGAGAAAACACCCATCCAAACTTATCCAATCCCTACAGCCTTCTAAGAAACCCCTTTTTAGTGGCTCTAAACACATGTAGAGCCTTTTAAACCTACAAATGCCATCAACATCATCTTCGGTTTCAACAAATATGGTAGAACCTGGATTTGCTCTCCTAAGTTCACCACAAAAGTCCTCCAACAAATTGTATTGCTTCTCATGAGATCCTTGAATAGCTGCCCTCACTTTTGCCAATGTCCTATGCCCTTGTTTCAAAGAAAAATCCACATTCAACTCTTCTGTCACCTTGGTCAGCAACTCATGCACATTCATAGATGGTGTCTTTCTCACCTCATCAAGAAATAATCTATAAGCTAATGTTATGTTCTTGTTGTGAAAACTCTTCCATAACTATGCTTACTAGAAAAAGTCTTAACTTGAAAGGTGCTCTCACCGTGCATTTTTGAGCCAAATAACTCCCAATCACACCCTCTACATGCTGCCCTCACCCTTACTGTGTCATTCTTCTTAAAGTATATGTCCCTTCCATTCAAAATGGCATTTATTCTCACTGCCAATCTAAATATTGTCACAGAAGTAAACCTTTGACCGACTTTAATTTCTGATCTTTTCATATCTGTCTTCTCATTAAATACTGGAAACTTGGGCCTCTTTCTTCTTATTTTCAAACCATCTTCATGTTCTGACTCACTTTGATTGTTCAACTCCCCATATGCATCCGATTCATAATCTGACTCCATTCCATCAACATTTATCATGTCTAGAGCTTCACATGGATTGACATCTATGCTTGCCTCCTTTTCCCTATCCCTTTTCTTCTTTGGTTTTTGAGTTGCAGCACTTGTTCCAGCTTCAGATGCACTTTTTTTTGCACAAAACAGTTGCCCAACTTTAATGCATTCATCCATCACTTCATTGCCTTCTTCAGCAGTTTCATAATCTGAGTCTTCCAATTTATCTTCATTTGTCTCATCTATCTCATTGCCTACCTTTTGACCATCATTCTCTTGTGTGAGTTCTTCATTTGACGCTTCTCCAAATCCTTTATCATGTTTTGGTTCCTCAGCAATCGTACCCCTGATCTCATCATTGTCTTCTACCACTTTTTCTACTTCAGCAGCTTTGTTCTGCATGTGTTCATTGTCTACTTCAGCTTCAACTACTGTGTTGATATCATTCTAAATTTCTGGTTCCATTTCAGCTACTTTGACATGACAATTCTCATTCTCTGGTTCTAATTCAGTAGGTCTACCGTCTACCACAAAATTTCCCATTTTCTGGTTCAACATCAGCAGCTTTTGTTGTAATATCGACATGGTAAAAATGTTTACTAGCTTCACATTCTCGCCTTTCTCTATGTGAAGTTGCTGGCTGCATGTCCTCTTGGCCCAAGTCATCTTGTTCCACTTCATCAACATTATCACCCTCTTCTATGATAACAACATCACTATCCCTTTCCTCTACTATTTCCTCTCCCCTAGCCTGATTTGAAGGACTAGCAGCCCGTGGGAATAAGTTTATCTGATAACCTTCGCTCCCAACTCTTAAAAACACCTCTGCCACTCTATGGGGTGGTAGCGTGTTAACCATTACCTCGCAATCCCTATCACACAAGCAATAGAACAGGCCTGTATCTAAAGTCATCCCTGGTAGCAAATAAAACCACATAACATCTGCATCTTTATCATACCCAAGTCTCTCCCCAATCTTGTCCAGAACTTGTAGTGACCATAGTTTCGGGTTGCATCCATCTACAAAGTCTACCTTTTCCCCTTATGTACTGTTTGTTTGGAGAGTCTTTAAATTCACCTTGATGGTGTATCTTCAACGTGAATGGTTGGGGCCAGATTCCACTATTTTCATTTTCTAATTCAAAGAAAAGTTTATAAAATCAATACATTATTTTTTTACACTCTTTTACATGTTATCTGGGACCACAATGTCTTCAATTCAGGGAGCATTAGGGTTTGGGCAGCATAAAGTTTTAATTATTATTATGAAAAATACTCAGCAAATAATGCAAATAATTTGCATGAACTTACAATTAACATTAATTAAATTTCACAGCCCTAATTTGTCAATAAAACACAAGTCAATTCAACCTTAATTTAGTTGACAGGATTCGAACAAGCCCCAACCCATAGAAACAACACTTAAAATTGGTCAGCAAATACAATACATTAATCAATCAAGTACATAATCACCCGAATATGTAAATCCCACTTACCGGTTTCGGTCTCAAATTTTCTCTTCAGCTTCTTCGTCGCACTTCTCTTTTCTCCATTAGCTTTGTTCCTCCCCATGTCTGCGATATACTTGATTGCTTAATCACGTTCACGATTGGTTCATGGTATTTGGTTGAAGAAATATCTCGGATTGTTCGCTCACTCTTCTGCTCTCTCTTCATTTTTGTTGACTTAATTCAACCGAATGAAATCTATTTTTTCTGTTTTGTTTAGCCCTAATTTTCTACGTGGTAGCGAATTTACATTTGTGTCCCCATTATTTTTGTTTGCATTGCTTGCCTAGTTGCACTAAACTGCGCGTGGTCTACACACCCCAAAAACCCTGACGGTTCGCTTCATTCTGTCAGCGATTTTCCTTAAGTTAGATGAATTTTAAAGTTTAGGGACTTAAATGTCCCATTTTGAAGTTAAGGGACTGAAGTGGGAAACTACGTATAGTTTATGGGGAACAAGTGGAATTTACCCTTAAAACTATAATCACAAATCTTTAGACAGCCCTTTTTGATCTACGCGTGGATGCACATCATTGCTTTGAGATAATTGAATACACGAAAGACTCATTTGACATGGTGTTTTAAGAAATTTAAGAGTCTGAAAGCAAATAAAATATGAGGGAGAGAGGCAACAAAATAATAACCATTTGGGGGCGAGGGTGTAAGCTCAAATATAAAAGGTGTAAGCTATTTCAACCAAAACTGAAGAGAAGACACACTGTATTCCAATTTATATTGATATTTATTAACCAATTCACTCCTCAGGCGAAACACACATCATGCGGTATAGCTGAACACTCTTTTTACCAAAGGAAATAACAATTTTACTCGCCACATTACCCACATTTCCTGGTAAGGACGATCTAATTATATCACCTTCAACTTTGTGGATACCCTCCCATTTAACAGGCCCATCCTCTTGCAAGCATATAACAGACCATGGTGGGTAATCAGGTGGTATCTAGCAGATTGCGTAGGAACATGTTGTCTACTTCTACTACAACAAGCAACATTCGTTTCTGTTAAAGTTAGATCCAGTTGTAAGAGACTTCATTAATCACTGATTTACAAAATTCTAAGAGTAACATGACCTAGAAGTTACTAAACTATTTTAATCTTACTTAAACCACTACACTATTTTGAGAGAAAGAGCGTGTGTACAGTGAAATGTCAAAATTGTCCTTGTTAAAGTGGTGTGCAACATACATTCCCATTATGTCGTTCTCTTTTAATTGATGTAGTGGAATTGGCAATATTTTCAATTTGGGTGATGCAAGATTTTGAAATAATCTATCCTCAGTAAGTTCTGGTGCATTTTATCCTTGGTTAAAAAAAAAAAACTAAAAGCGTAAAGTATTGTTAAATGGGAATTAAAAAAGCACATCTTTTTCTTATGAGATTAATCAAATATGGAAAAGCCATAAGATTTTCTGCTCCAATATTGCAATTAGGTAGGTATGTGCACCATACCTAATAAACTACTCAAATAGAAAATTACCCAAATCTTGACACTAGTAAAACAATAAGAAATTAGATAAAAATATCCGAAGCTTTGGTTTATTTTGTTATCATAGTTGTAGTTTAACTAATATGTTCTAAAAAATATATTCATGGCTCAACGCTAACCCATTAGACCAATGGTCTTGCCGGGTTGATCAGTGGGTGGGAGTTTATCATATATTTTATGAATTTAACAAAATTTATCACGTCTAATGTCATTTTTTATTAAAAAAAGTAATTTTTATTGTGTTAGTAAAATTTTGAGCAATGTTAAAAATAATCACTAAACTATTTAGATTCACTATTTTAATTATTGAATTTTCGTTTAACTAATATAGTCAGTTAGCTAACGAAAAAGTACACTTTACACTCAACTAATAAAACTTGCATTTTTATCCACTCAAGTAATGAAAACATACACTTCTTGATTAAAAAAAGTATATTTTAATAAGTTTAATGACTGATTTGGCTAAATAAAACCAAGGTAGAAAATTTTAAAGAATTGAATCTCAACTTGTGCCATTAGCTCTAAATTTGTACTTCAAATAAAAGTAAACAAGAAACTGACTGAATTTTTTTTTCTTTTTGAGTAAAAAAACTGACAAAAATTCTACTAGAGAATGATTAAAGGGGGAATTGGTGAACCAAAAAAGTTTGTTCAAACTAAAGTGGGAAAAGAAAAAATAAAAAAGTGGCATGGGCTGAATTAGTCAAAAATTTTTGTCCAAAATGACAGAAGAAGAAAACCAAAACGGTGTAGTTCTGTTCTTTCACTCTCCAGTCTCTCTTTCCCGCTCTCCCTGCCTCTCCGGTTGCCGAACGGGAAAATTTCTGCAGCAATTCTTTGCAATAAAAGGTAGATTTTCTCATTTCTCTCCTTTTTCCCTCCCAGTGTTCCCCAAATCTTCATGCCCAATTTCCTTTTCTATTTTTCTTTTTTGGCTGAAAATTTCTGCACAATTTTTTGGCGATTGTTTGAGGTATGGGTGCAACTACCTCTTTCTTTTTGGGGGCTTTTTTTGGAGTTGTGTATGCAATTGAGTACTCTATCCTAATTCAGATCATCAATTTGCTCGATTTTCTTTTTGAATTTTCTGTAATTAGTCGGTTGAATATGTGGATTTATTTGTACCAAAGAATTTTGTGGAATTTGATGCTTCTTCATATATCAAGCTTGCAATTGAATTGCTACTGTTTGTATGCGAATTACATGTGTACCTTTTTTGGTTTTGCATTGACTTTTAGGAAACAAAAGCATAGCCTACCACAGGATAAAAAGGATTATATTTAGAACAGATTGAGTGTGGAAAAAGGGTTATTAAAAAAAAAAAGATTTAAGCTTGGGTGCTAAGAATAGGAACATTTTGATTTTGCTACCGTGATGTTGTCACGATTTACAGCTACCGATGACCCTGAAATTGTCGGTTAAGGTCATAAGTGATGACTTTTTCATGGTCTGTGGCAAGAACTGGTTGTCAGTGATGAGAGTTTTTCTTGTAGTGATATAGTCACCATACTCAGTATTTGCCATTCCCCAAGAATTCTATCTTGAAATTGATGAGGAGCAGGGAAGATTCCTTTGGGGTTCCATGGAAGACAAGAAAAAGCTGCATTTTGTAAGCTGGAGTGATTTCACTCGGCCAAAGCACTGTGGAGAGCATGGCCTCAAACAATCAAGTCTCCTCAAACTAATTGGCAATGGCAAAAATATATTGGAACCTAATTCAAGATAGTGGAAAACCTTTGTGTAAAGTTCTTGAGATCAAAATACAATAGAAATAGGTTTCTTACTCTTTGCATTGTCAAGACTCTATATCAAAAACTTTTAGAAGAGGATCTCCAAATTTCCAATGGATGGAGTGAATGGAGAGTTTGGTTTGATAAATGGCTTCCTTCGGGTACTCTAAGAAGTCTCATATAGGTGCCTCTAAATAAAGGAGAAGAAAATATCCTAGTTGCTGATTTGTTTGGGGCTAATAACTCTTGGTGCTTGGATAAGCTTTCCTTCTCTCTCCCACAACTTATTTCCTTACAATTACAAGCTATTCCCATATAAACTCTCTCTCCACAAACATGATCTGCTAACTTGGGAAAATTCAAATGATGGTCTTTTTGAATCCAAGTCTGCTTATGAGATGGGGCAGCATCTCTTCAATTCCCAGCGTCTTACCCAAGAAAATCCAGCCAGTGACCAGTATATTTCTTCTTCTTGGATTTGGAATATTGTTTCTCCAAACAAAATAAAACACTTCATGCTGTTAGCCTGCTCAGGGAGGCTACCCACCAGATCCTATCTGCTCAAATGTGGGATTCTACAAGATGATCTCTGTACTAGATGCATGTACTTCAAAGAAGGCATTAATCATGTCCTTAGAGCCTGTAAGAAAGCCCAGAATTTCTGGAATGCTGTTGGGCTCCTCCCAAACTTTTGCAGCTTTACACCCCTCTTCAGAAATGGCTCAATAAAGGGGGTAAAAATGCACGTCCATCCCTTTACAACAACATTCTCTGGGCAACTCTCTTCAACTTTGCTTGCTGGCATCTTTGGAACCAAAGAAACAATCTCATCTTCAGGCCACAGATTCTCCTGGAGACCTTGTTAAGTTTTGCCTTGCTGCTGCACAAATTCTATTTGCTTGGCCTTTTTTAACTCCACCAAGTCCCTGATCATGACATTCTTGTCCACTGGACCCTATCTGCATTTCATTCTAATTGAAGTTGAACCTGATTCCACTATTATCCTCTCCCTCTCTCCAAAAAACTTATATTGGTTTCATGATCTTGTTCCTATTTTATCTGGTTGCAGGGAGCTGCTAGCTGAATTCCACCAGGTATCTTTGGTGCATAATTATAAAGAAGCAAATCACCTTGCTGACAGCTTTGCTAAGAAAGTAGCAGTAGTGATTGCGGGCTTATTGTTTTATTCAAGCCCCTCTTTGACTGTTAAATGATTCACGTGGACTAGCACTTCCCAGGATGACTGTATATTCTTAGCTTTGTACATGTTTATTTCAAACTTATGCACAGCACTTGCCAAAATACCAAAAAAAAAAAAAAAAAAAAAGTCAGTTGTCTTCCTGTGCCACACTTCTTTTGCTGGAACACGACATCATTCCTTCACCCAGGAGCTGATCTGCTGCATCCTGCACTAGTATGTCAATCAGCTACCTGCTACCTATATATGTCTACATTTATCAATCAAGTGGAGCTTTTTACATTCGATTTAACTGTTTTTGTGGATTCATTTTGTCCTCCTCTGGATGCTGTTTTAGTAAATATTTCACTTCAAGTCTTCTTTTTTCTTAATTAAGTCTGTAAATCTTTTCTTGGTTTAATGGATTACATTCCTTAGTTGGATAACTGATAATTTCAGAGCTGAATTAGGGTTTTGATTGATTTTCACTCAGAGTATGTGACCATCAAATTTTGTTAATCAATTGAAATGGGGTTTAGTTGAAGTCAAGCGCGAACGTTTAGTTCTATTTTTGTTGAAGTCAAGCACGAATGTTTAGTTCTATTTTTTGTCTCTCTTTTATCGTTTGGGTTAATTTCCTTTTATTTGTCTGGCAGGTTATGGAAATTGCTGAATCACTGAAATTGGATATGGAAGTTGAGAGTAATACTTCTTTGAGGAAACCTCGAATCCTACTTGCTGCAAGTGGAAGTGTGGCTGCAATAAAGTTTGCAAACCTTTGTCATTGCTTTATTGAATGGGCAGAAGTTAAAGCAGTTGCTACAAAAGCTTCTATGCATTTCATAGATAAAGCAGCACTTCCTAAGGATGTGGCTCTTTACACAGATGAGGAGGAATGGTCATCATGGAATAAGATAGGCGATGATGTGCTACACATTGAGCTCCGTAGGTGGGCTGATATTATGGTCATTGCACCTTTGTCTGCCAACACACTTGGGAAGGTAAATATCCGTTATTTATGTTCATCACATTGCCACTGATTCAATTGCAGAGTGATTTCTTTTCATAGTTGCTTTAATGATATGTGTACCTGAATGCTTATACTTGTGAGATGTCATCAAAGTTTGTGCTCAAACAAGGGTATAAATAATACAATTATGAAATAAGTGCAAAAAAGGGAAGTCTGCTTATTAACACCTTGAGGACCTGCTTGTAATTTGATTGTTTTAGAAGTCCACAAAATTCTAAAAATCCTATTATCAATTAAAATTAAAGAAAAATGAAAAGGAATGATCAGAACTGAGGAAGCAATATTAATGGTACATCATTTGCAAACCCATATTACTTTCGGCAATATGTTTTCAAATCTATGGCGCTTACATTTCATTTTATTGTTCAAGAAGTATTAATAAAATCACTTTCCATCAAAGTTTTTCACCATTTATGCTTTATAAATCTGTGATCAAGACAGAAGTTCTCTTTGAGAAATTTTTTTCACATGTATGGGCATTTTCATAGCCTTTCAACAGAATTGAGGGACTACTATTGAATCATAAGCACACTTGATACAGACATCTTGCAACAAGTTGTGTGAAGTTAGACTGAGGAACAGTTTTACAGAATCTAATGATATGTGGTTTATAAACCGTACCATCTCTCTCACATTCTTTGAAGTAGACTCACCCATTCCATTAAGGTCAGACACACTCCTGATATCTTAGCTTATTTGTAGATTGCAGGAGGATTGTGTGATAATTTGCTTACCTGCATTGTGCGAGCATGGGATTATAGTAAGCCACTTTTTGTAGCTCCAGCTATGAACACATTAATGTGGAACAACCCTTTTTACAGAACGGCATCTTATGTTAATTGATGACCTGGGGATCAATCTTATTCCACCTGTAACCAAGAGGCTAGCTTGTGGAGACTATGGGAATGGAGCAATGGCTGAACCTTCTCTCATCTTCTCAACTGTAAGGCTTTTCTTACAATCCAGGGGTCAATCAAGCAATGGCAATCAATAAACACCATATCACAAGGTTGGACCAAAACAATTGATATGCAGTGTACACATGTTGTCCATCAAACATGCTTTATATGTGATTTTTGTACTGATCACTAGTCTTGTAGTTCAGATGTATTATGTTTAAATACGTCTTCTGTCATACACCATAGTAAACCCACTTAAATATGGGTTTCTTCTTACAGTTGATTAAAATTTTTATTGGGCAAAACTTTAATTTCCTGATTCGCTTTGCATGATCTGCTCTGTTGGTTGATGCAAAACAAAAAACAATTAGTACTAAAGTATCCCACAATTCCTGGGAGGTCTATTGAAAATTGTGTGATTAATATTCATTCCAAATGGAGTCAGATAAATATGACACCTGAAAAAAAGGGGAGATACTTAAAGAGAGTTTCAGTCAAATAAAAAATTAAAAGCTAAATGTGTTGCATATGCTGCTCTTGCAACTGCATTATGTAAAAGGTGTTTGTGGCGTGCAATTGAATTCCTCTTGTTTTATGTTTGAGATTCACTTTTGTTCTACAACTCCAATAGTCTATCGTGCCTGTTCCACAATGTCAATCTGTTTCATCAGGAAGGGAGCTGCTTTCTTTTCCTGTCTGCTTCAGACAGACAGACTGTGCTCCATGTATGTGTAGTCTGTGTACAATGAATTATGCAAGTCTTGTTTCAAAGAAGTATCTTTGACTGTTCTTTCAATTATGTGGCTCTGTAATTGCTATTGTATGAATTATCATCATTGTTTTGGTAAAACTATGTTGATAAACAACTTTAGCATGTTTTATGGTGGATTATGAGGAATAGACTTCAATTGATTAATCTTCTCATACAGGAATATATGGTTGAAATTTTCCAATATCAGTTCATGGGTTTTATTTCTCAGTTTTTTGATATTTTTAAAAGAATATCTCAGCTAATGAATAATTCTGAATTCTGAAAAGAGAGTTGTATTGAAGCCATTTCTTGCCACATTTTTCTCTTGTGATTGACATTTTGTCAAATCTGTGAATAATATTTTAACCAAATGCTTGTGAAACGGATCAAGTTTTTCCGTTAGTCTTCTGCAATCATGCATCTCTTTAAGGTACCCTTTTCTATGTACGCTTTTATTAATGCATTAGTGTCCATTCTACGTAAAATTTGCTCTTTGTTTGATTTGTATTTCACTTATTTTTGAAGGTATATGATTTGTACGAACCATTTTTGGATAGTCTGTAATCCTGTAACTTCGTATTGTTATTCTTCAGAATAGTTCCTCAACACATTCTTCTATTTTTTGCTGGGATCTGGATCCTGGAATGATGAATTCCTCCTCGTGTTTTCTTTCTATTAAAATGTCCATTCTTTTCTCTGTCAATTTATCAATGTGAATCACCTGCATAATTAAGTCCAGTAGTTTGAACGTAGGGTAAGGAAGGAGACATAAGAAAAGAATAGAATTTACAGGTACAGTCTTTGCCTGTATATTCATGGATGTATTTGTTTGTTTTTCTGAGTGATATACGTGGAGCACATTTTTTGCTTTCATTAGATTTTACCTTCTCTGATGCATCATAATTTTTTAGAACTACTGCAATATAATCAGGTTATTGAATTCTTTGAAGCTTGAGGTGGGATGCTGGTAGTTGGAAATTCTGCAGTTAGGAGTTAAATTGGTCTTTACTTTTTCCCTGTGTTTTGTTTATGTGCTAAGTTCTGAACTTATGGTAGTAATAAGCAGTATCTTCCAACCTCCTTTGCCCGAGTCAGATGCATTGAATCTTTGATTTTGGGAGATTGTAAATTTTAGTATTGATCATACTTGTAGCTTTAGAAGTAGGAGTTGCTGCATAACTTCTGGTTTGTGCAATTTTAGCATAGCGATGCCTTTTTCCATTTGTTGAAATTTCCTCATTGTGATAAGAACTTGGGGACACTAAACTTAGTGTGGAAAAATTTTATACTCTAGAAATTTGAGGCTTTCATTTATTTTCTGTTGTCCATTAATTGTTAAGTTGAGTCTGGAAAGATCACAGCTGTTAATTGACTTCACTTTCTGAGGACCTTTTGATTTTGTGTTGTTCTAAACATTTGTTAAAGAGGAGGTTAGTTTTTTTATTCTATTTCGCACAGAAGGGATTTTACAATTGTTTTAAGGATTCTGGTTCTGTGTGAATTAAAGTTGAGTTGGAGAAAACGAAGATTAAATTTTGAGTCTTTATGGTACAAGTTATGCAATGACCGAATCTGTTCTTAAAATTCAGTTTCATACATCTCATTGAGTAAAGCAAAGAATTCTGCCTCTGAAACGAAGTTTAAAGCCTTTAGAAATTGGGAGTTGTACCATGGTGGGGAGGATGTTGTGCATGATTGAATGAGCAAAGAAGAGAGAACATCTTTTGAGATGGTTTCCCTGGCTCTCTCTCTCTCTCACAGAGATAATTTGTGTTCAATTACTCTTTACTACTTAAAACTGACTTTGGTTGCTTGTGATTTGCAGGATAAAAATTCAGAGTTGAGTTCTTTATCCACTTCAGTGGGTCTGACTGTTTCTGTTCTACGTATCAAATTACATTGATCATGCATCTGCTATTGTTGACAATCTAGTCAATCTTTCATCAGTGGCCAGACAATGTCTTGTATATAGTAGTTGTTCCAAGAGCCCTGTCAATTAAGTTGTTTTTGGATCTATATCCTGGCTGACGGTATATGGCCAACAGTGATGACCAAGAGAATGCAAGATGATTTTGATTGTCCAGATACTATTGCTGTCCTTGCTTTTTCTCCAATGATGTCTGCGGTTATTTTGCTATAGCTACTATGTTGGTTGACATATTCTCCTCATTATTTGGTTGACATATTCTCCTCATTATTTCTTGTTCTTACATAATTTTGCAAGGCCTGATGAAAAATGCTTTAAATCTTGAACTAAATAATGAGGAGAACTAAGCTTGAAGGCCTTTGAATCTTATGAACTGAGCAGAATTTGTAAAAGGTAAAGGTACCTCTCAGTGAGAGCTGAGCAGCATATTCATGTTTAAAAAAGAAACAAAAAAAAAAAAAATCTGAAGTCATCAGGTCTCAAGGCTTTCTTTCAGTGTCTGATGCTCTTTGGTCTGTTTAGAGATTCGTGGCAAGCTTATCAATATGAATATGAAGCAGGGAACCCAAGAAAAGAATGATAGTTGAGCAACATATTTTGTTCATAACAAAAGAACAATGTGGGGTTATGCAATACGTAGATCATGTCATGTTAGCACAAAAACTAGCTGTAATCTGTGATTTTGTGCACAACAAAGTCACTTGTCATCATCCCCCTTTTTTTGGTATAAGATGCAGAATCAGTTATTTTGCAGTAATGATGCATACACTGCAAAAATCGTTCATCAGCGGATAAACCTCAGCATTATCATGAACAACAGAACAAGTCTAACAGAAAAATAAGCCACGCGGATGCAGATATATTATCAAAAATTATTGGTAGAGTACTAAAACTCAAGCTTATTCCACTGGTGCAGAAAAAGCAAGAAAGAACTAGTAGATGCCTTCAAAATCTTCAAATCAAGAAAGATATGTACTAGGCAATCTAAAATTAAATCTAGTCAAAAAGACTAAGGCCCAAATCTTCATCTTCTTCCTCCTCCTCAACAGGTTCTTGTTTCTTTTCTTCCGTGGCAGCAGCGGTACCACCTCCCTGGGCAGGAGCTGCATCTGCAGTTACTGCAGCAACAAACTTGCTGGGATCCTGCAATTTGTACCATTTCCAAAGACAAATTGAATTAAATTCACTGATAATCTTTGAAAGTTATGCTTTTGATTAGATTTAAGTTGTCTTTTATCAGAAATTTACATACCTTGAGGTACTCCTTGACCTTTTCAGCCTGAGGGAAAGAGTATTCGGTCTCAACTGCAATAGCCAAGGCATTTTTGTACCCATTAATCAACATGTGAGGTGCAGCTGACAAGGTTGGGTATGAAATTTCCAGTGAAAGAGAAGTCGCCATAGAAAGTCCCAGTAAGAACTTCTCAGCTAGATCATCTTCAGTCAAATCTAGCACTTCAGGGCTAAAGACTGATCCATTGTCATAAACGGCCTGGACAATAAGGCCATAAGAGAATGGCCTAATCCCAAGCTTTGAAAGCAGAGCTGACTCAGAGGAACCAACTTTATCACCCTTCTTAATCAGCTCCACTGCAGTAATAATTTCAACAGTTCCCTTGTTAATCTTAGTCGGGATATTGAGAACCTGGAGATGAAATCCATATTGTGAGATAAACATTCATTTGTATGCATTCAAATTTCCCTGTGCAGAAAGGGTTACAAATTTCAATTTGAGCCATCTTGATAAGTTTAGTAATAAGATGAACCCCTAACCCCTAAGCCCTGTACATCAGTTAATCTCGTCATTCGACTCGTCCTTTAAATCTACTTAAATATCTTTGGCCTCACTCCAAGTGAACTTCAAAACCCAAAAATCACTATCGAATATGCTTCTATACTCCATGAAAGATCACTAGAATTTTGACCAAAATCAGAGATTATGAATGCCTGAAACTTGAAAATGAGTGAGCACCTGAAAGAAGGATGTCTGCGATGGGTCAAGTCCAGTATTCCCTGGAGGGACGACAACATCAACTGGGGCAACTAAACCCACACGAGCAGGAGCGCCAACCTGATTCACACGTACTAGTAAAATTAGCAAATAGGGCAAAATTACCAAAGAAAACCACAGGAAACATAAATTCCCTGTGGCTTCTATCAAAAGCTCACTCTCTCCTGTTCAAGGATGTTATCAGTTAATTAAAAAGAAAGAAGAAATCCCGAGGGAAATCGGAAGGGAGCCCCCTTTTTAATCCTAGAATTTGAGCATGAAGAAGACTAGAGGAGATCCCATGAACCCTTGGACATAATTATTTGGATTAAAAAGGAGGAAAGTTCACCATATGGACTGTTAAAGTAACAATCCATAATTATTATCAATTGCTTAAAACAGTAATATAATTTATCAATTATATTATCAATTGATATTATCCGTACGTGTAAATCATCATTATTATCAATTGATTAAAACAGTAATATAATATATCTTGTATTGTTAAAACAGTAAGTATAGATACAAGTTGAGCAAAGATTTCATGTTTCCATGCACATGCATTCAATCATCAATAACAACACCAACACCAACAACAGCAACAGCAACAACAACAATCAAAGTCCACACAGTTCAAAAGCTGCAATTACCTTGTATTTTGAGACCTCCTCACTTATTTCCTTCAGATCACCCTTAGTGAAGATCAATCCCACGTTTCCCTGGAGGGGGAAAAAAGAAAAAAAAAAAAAATCCAATTCCCATCAGACTAAACAAGACTAGACACGAGAAAAATATTCTCTTTTGAAAATTGTGTAAAACAAATTCTTTCAATAAATCCCAAAAAGAAAAAAGAAATCCCATTCAAGATTTCCAATAAGGAGGCCTAGAAATTTCGGATGAAAATTATTAAGAACATACTTACAACAAGAAGGGGAATGAGACTAAGGAAACTAGTGTTGCCAGTCTTTTCTGCATGAACCCTTATAGACCTTTTCATCATGGTATTCTTCCCCATGAGAATAACCGACTCGCCGCGTAAACCTCTGCGGATATTCTGCATCTGAGTCGATCCAACATTGTCAGCTCCGACGATGAGGATCTGATTGTATTCATCCAACAACTTGCACAGTTTTTGATCGTAAGCGATCTTCTTCTCGGCCTTACTGTGTTTCACCACCATTGTTTTTGATAGTAAAATCTAGGAAGACACAGTGAGAATTTATTTATTTATTTATTCCTTCTTGTGGGATTTGATCTAAAGTGGGGATGAGGCAAAAACGAGGGAGGAAAAGTGAAGAAGTGATTCTAGAAAAGATTACCTGTAATGGCCTGAGAGGTTTGAGGTTTGGAGACGTGGAAAAATGTAGTACAAGTGAAGTGATCAAGAAGTGAATTTAAAGACGCAACGAAAAACCCTACATACTAGTAATCAGCCGAGAGTTTTGGAGGTGTTGCTGTGATACGTGTCCACTTTATGCTAGTCACTACATTGGAGTCGAAAATGTATTTGGGTTCAAAAAATCAAAGCATTTTGGGGTGGTGGGTTGTGCTATGTTATTATGCACTCGGACCATTGTCATGTTTATATTGAAAATCTCAATCCTCAAACCCAATCCACTATATTTTTGTGTTGTATCTTGCCATGACTTGGTTATTAATGGGTTGATATGACCCAACTCAGGTAAATTGTTAAATAATTTACATCATAATAATCATTTTGTAACTTTGAACAAACTACTTATAGGATTCAACCACTAACCTCAAATTAAAACTTTTCAAATTTTTTTAACATTATACATAAAAGAGTTTTCAAAGTAAAAGCTAAGTTATAGTTTTCGATTGAAACTAATTTAATAACTATCCGTACTATATATATATAGATGTATATATGTACGTATGTATGTATGTATGTATGAAGGGGGAGTATTGGGTTTGGTATAAACAATTTTATCACTTTTTTTCCTCGACGGTATATATATATATTTCATTGAAATAGTAGAAAACTAATTACAAAGTTTGAACAACTGCTCTCATATTTTCTCTGGCTATATTTTGGAACCAGAGAGAGGGAATGATTCCTTCCACATAATATAATCACATAAGTTTATGGTATACTTTGCCAAATTATGACTCACAAAGTTGCCCTCTCTTTTGATGAAAGAAAAGCAACATTTACTAAATCCGACTCTCATCCTTTGAATATCCTCAAGAATTATTCTTATTAGCATATCATTTATATTGTTCCCATTGAGTTTGTCAGTCACATTCTTACAGTCAGATTGGATGATTACTCTTCTCCAATTTTCTTCCTTTGCTTTGCCTAATGCAGTTCTTATAGCCATAGCCTCTTCCACTATTGGTTCACGGCATTTGTTCTCAGAGTCTGCCCATACTCTTAGCAACTTTCCTTTATGATCTCTTGCACAAATTCCCTGACCAGCCTGTTCTTTTTTCCTTGTACAGTAGCATCTGTGTTGATCATCACCATTCCTCCATCTGGTGGCTTCCATCTAATCATTTCTTCTTTAATGTGTCCCTATTGTTCTTGTGATGCATCTGTCCTGACTTGAGCTTGCCCATATTCATTCCATTCTCTGATTGTTTATTTACGGTAATGATTGGATGCTTCCTTTCATCTCTAAATTGGATGGCATTTTTGGATTTCAAAATCTGCCATAAAAATTTTGCAGTCAAGTTAATGTGATCCTCATTTCCTCTTTCTTTTGCTGCATCAACTACTGCTTCCCACTACAACAAAAAATTATCAGTAAATGAATTTAATCCATCCCACCTGATAGGTGCCCTTTTCCATATCATGTTTGCATGCATACAAGAGAAGAAAAGATGCTCCATTGTCTCTGTACACTGTCCACAACACTTGCACCAAGCCGCTCCTTTCCCAGTTATGCTCGATTACTCGTTTACAGGCAACACCCCTTGCAAACACTTCCAAAGGAAAACAGGCAACATCCCCTGCAAACACTTCCAAGTGTTTGAGTTTATGTTTTAAATTCAAGTTCCATAGCATTTTCCACATATTGTTGCATTGATTTCCTTTGTTGGTGTGACTGTTCCTCCCAGATATATTGTTCCTTTCATTCTGCATTTCTTTTACTAGGTTGTATCCAGATTTGACTGAGTAAACTCCCATAGCAGTGTAAAGTCAGAATAACTTATTTTTCCCCCACTAATACTGATAGGAATTTGACAATTTTGGTCCTGTCTAGGGGTGCAAACGAGTTGAGCCGAGCTTTGGCCTTATTGAGCTTGATTCAACTCGTTTTTCATCGAGCTCGAACTCAAGTTCAAGCTTGATGAGCTCAAAAAATGAAGTTCGAGCTCGAGCTCGAGTTTAAAATCGAGCTTAATCGAGTTCGAGTTGAGTTGAACTTCGAGCTCGAAAAAAATAATAAATAATTACTTTATTTTTTAAAAAAATAAATAAAATAATTATTTTTCTTAATAAATAATAAAAATATTAGGGATATATATGTAATTTCACTATTAGAATAAAAATAAAAAATAATATGTATATATATTCTAGCCTATCGAGTTGGCTCGTGAGAGAGTTGAGCTCGAACTCGACTCGAACATGGAAACGAACCGCTCAAGCTCGATATTTTCGAGTTCAAATTCGAGTCGCTCGCGAGCGGCTCGATTCGTTTGCAGCCCTAGCAGCGCCACAGACCAGCGAAGGTCGTTACATAAATTTTATAGAAAAAGATCAAAGAACATATTCAATATTGTACAATTCCTTTCGAAAAGAAAATGCCCCATTTATACTTCATTCAAGCAAATTCTAACTTTGATGTTATTTGTACAAAATGTTTTTTTTTAAAGGCTATTTCTTGTGAAAGAAAAGGCTTTATTTCTTTAGCAAAATTGATTTTGCGTGAGTTTAAATTGGAAGACCAACCAAAAAAAAAAAAAATCAAAGTCGAATCAAAATATTTTTGACAAAAAGCAAAAATATATCTGATGCAGCTAAAAGAGAAAGTTTAAATCAATTTGAGAAAAAAGTCCTTAGTTGTTGCGGGATGGAAATGGTGGAGCTAACAAGGGACCAAAGGATACCTCCCTCTCCAAAGTATGACACGATAACATAACTTGAATATGATCTGAAATTGAAGTAAGTCATTATTGGTTTAACCTGTTAACAACACAACTAAAAATTGGTTGAATTGTGTCAACCTGCAAGTTAACAGGTTAATTTGATAAAAAATAGTTTTTTTTTTATATTTATACATTACAGACTATAAAAATTAAGAGCCAAACTAATAAATTATCAGATGTAGTACAAGACAAGTCATTTATCTTTCTCCAATTCATTCATCTAATTTTCTTCCTCTAAAATTCAAACGCTATGCCTTGACGGCCATAATTCTTTTCTTAAAACCCAATGTCTAAATCACAAATTTGGAACTCACAATTATTTATATCATTTGAGTAGGTAAGTTTAATATTGATGATGATTTATTCGCTATACATCAAACATGAGTTAAATATTTTCTTCTTTTATTGGGATTTTAATATGGTTTAAAGTGAAAAGAAAAAAATTAAAAAATAGTTTGGCCGGGATTTAGTTGAAGTCTATTTAACATGATTGTGAATTCTATCCTGAATATTGGCATCCATACCAAATAACGGATGTATTATGTTTGGAGTTAGAGTTGTACTTATGTTTTGAAGTGTAGACTTTAGTTATAATACTAGGCTGCTTGGTCTGATGATCAAAACTCAAATTAACGGAATTTTGTGTTCATTGCAAGGTTCCAAATTGGTGACAACTAGCATGTTTATCTTTGTCCGCGTAATATGCATGTTTTCTTTTGACAAGTACAATTGATATTAATTGTATACAAGATTTTGTATTCGTATGTAGTCTTGTGCAATGTTGACTAATCAATCAGTCGTTCATATCAAAACTCTTAGGAACCACAATGCAAATAAAGTCAAGATCTATCAATGAAGGCCTGTTAACTGGTTGGGTGGTTGCAAAGACTTACAAGTTTAGCTCGAAGATTGTAGCCAGACAATTTGCAACTCATGCTCAATTTTGTAGACAAGAGCACACTTGATGTGTGTGTAATTTAGAAACAATCACTTTTTATATGAAAAAATTTAGTATAAATTTTTCATAAACAAAAAAAAAAAAAATCAATCTTTTAAAAGTTTTTTGAATAGAATTTAATTAACTTGATGGCTACAATGTTTTTTGGTAGTTACTAGTTGGCAATATAGGCAACATGTCATTAGATTGAAAATGTATAAATAATTGATTTCGAGAATAAAGTTGAAAAATCTAAAAGTGATACATTGGTGGGGACAAACGAGAAGGAAAAGAAAGTACATTGGGTAAAGTGGGAGAAGTTGACTAAGACCAAAGGAAAGGGGACTTGGGTTTAGAGGTCTCAAAATTTTAATACAATTTTGTTGGCTAAACCGATTTGGAGACTCTTAACCAATCCAAATTTGCTAGTGAGTAAAGTCTTAAGAGGAAGATATTTCAAAGGGAAGTCTTTGTGGAAAGTAGAAGGTAAAGCAGCTGACTCTTGGATGTGGAAGAGCTTACTAGTTTTTAGAGATTTGTTAGAAAGAGAAGTAAGGAAGAGAATGAGGGATGGTAGAACTATAGACATTTGGGAAGATAGGTGGATACCTGACAGAGGAAAAGGAAAATTTACAACAAAGAAACTAACTGACAATGGATACAACAAGGCGGAGCAGCTCATAGATGGTGGAAAATGGAAACTCCAACACTTCACAGGACTGGCTCCGCTCTGGATCCATTGTTAACTAGAGACAAAATGTCAAAAAGGAGCCTCTTAATGTGCAGTGCCGGGGGGGGCAGGTGCAAATTTTGAAAAATTTATTTTAGCCCCAAAGGAAGTTTGACAATTTTCATTAAAATTCTTTCTCTTGTCCCTGAATGTTAACAAATAAATTATTATTGCTCAACATGCACCTAACTTCGGCTTCACTCATCGTTAAGTATATTTCACCTTACTGTTTGGTTAGTCAATCTATGAATTTCAACTTGTTATTATCTACATTAGCAATACATGTGGACTTATTAAAATCTTGTCTTTTATGTCAAGAAAAGTTTGTTTACAACTAAACTACGTGTGCTTTCTAATTATTTTATTTTAGTTTGCATTTTTTGTATGCCAAATTTGAAATTTAAGTACTTGGTTCTGCTGTTCTGCATATATATGATTTTTCTTATATGTAAAGTTGAAACTAGTAAATTCGTATATTTCCAAAAGTATTATTTTTAAATGCATTAAAATCAACATATACATCGAAGTAGCAATATTATTAGTTTATTTTTGAGTGGCATGGTGAGATATAATTGGTTTCTAAAATTTGATACTAGAGCATAGTCTAATTGTAATTTTCCCCTTAAAAATGCAATAATGAGAAGATAGAAAATTGAGTAATTATATTAATAAATGACTAATGCATATTTCAATTTAGTAAACAACATGTGGCTTCCTTCTTGTGTTTCACGCACTTAGGTTTTTTCTAGTTTTGTTAAAATAATATAGTGATACAAGGGAGCTTGTGGATATAGAAATGTGATTTTAAATTTTTTACTTTAAGTTGCAATCGTATATCAAAATTGGATACGCAGGTGTTTAAAATAAAAAAGCATAGAAACCATAATTTTAAAATTATACTTTGAACCTATAATATCCTACGGAAGGGAAAAAAAAAAAAAAGAAGTCCGCCCCTGCCCTTCCCCAACAAAAAATCCTAGCACTTCCACTGCAATGGATTGTTATATTTGTAAATCTAGAACCAGCCTTGTTGTTGCCCTGATGTTGTTTGATCTAATTGATTATTGAAGAGAGATTATTAATCCTATTTACAATTTATAGTGGTTGATAAACCATCTTCTGTGTGTGTGTGTTTTTGTGCGCTCACTGATGATGACATTGTCAACTTCAAACCTACAATAAGCAAAAAGTAAAAACAAACCAAGGAACACTAAAGCGTGACAGGGGGGAAACAAACATAAAATGAAAAATAATACATTTGAACCTGTTCTTGGGGAGATTTCCAAATTTCTAGTCTCAAGAATGGAGTATTAAATGGTATGAAAAGAATTGGCGTGCTTATCTGCACTTATATGAACAATGTAAAGAAGTACATGAAAATTTTGTGGAGAAGAATGGACTTTAACTGCTACAGACACAGAGCTCAACTTTACCACCCCAACAAATTTTAGCATCTAGAGCATGGGCTAATTTGCAGAGATTAAAAAGTAAAAATCATGAACTTTCTTCATTCCTACAAAAAGGTTCCTATCAACTTTGATGCGTTGAGCATCTAAATCAGTAGCCACGGCCCCCTAAAGAAAGGTTCCAATTGACTTTTATACTAACCACCGGATTATGTCAGCCTAAGATTCACTGGCATTATTTGGTGCTAAATTCAATGCAACATCACTCAGAACCGGCATACTCTGTACATGTTCAAGGAGTTCTGTTAGTGCTCTATGAACATGATTGTAACGCTCCTTAGAGATCGACGCTTCAAAGAACAGGCTTGAAGTAAGGGAATGAAAGGCCTCAGACAGCTCACTGCTGCGGCTTTGAATGATTTGATCATCCAAAGGAACTAAGGAGCTCTGCAGTCGCCATCGTATTGGAAAATATTTTTCCGGAATCTGAAAGTAGTTCTTTACGACGAGCACACGCAAGGAATGCCTACACAAAATCCCAGTATGTTCAAATTCCTTGCATGAGCAGTGAACTTGCTCATCTTCAGTTATCCATAAAACAAGGCATTCTCTTTCCATTTTCTTATAGTGCCTCGCAAGATATGAACCATTAGCCATTTCGGTAAGAGAATACTGCATAGATAGCATCATTTCATTCTGTACCACATTAAAGGCATAAGGAGTTAGGATACTCCTTGCATGTTCTTCAAGTGGCAGGCCAGTTTTCATGGGCAGATACAGCAACTCATCCAGGTTCTGATATCCAAAGCTGGCAGCGATGCCAACCTGCAAAATTCAGTAGTTGATGAAAAGCTTAAAGAAATTTAGAAGTTTCGAAGAGTGTTCATGCAATAATTTCATACAACCTTCAATACTTAGAAGCCTCTTTGGTACCTAGAATTCAATAGCGAAAAGTATGAATTGATACACAGTTTTCTAAATAATTTGTAGTAGAAAAGAGTATTTTGGTAATTTAGTCTTTTCCAGGATTCTAACTGTATTTATTGTTAATCTATTACTTTCAGTTAGAATAAATTGAAAAATCCTTCTTCTGATTTGAATTAGTATAAGAGTGAGGAAGGGAGCTGTACTCTTAGGTAAGTTATAAATTCTAGCCAAAGTATGAATCAGTTTGTGAGAGAGAGAGAGAGAGATTTCCCATAGACACTTGCAGCCTTCTTGAGGGTCGTATGATACAGCCTTCATTTGGTTTTAGGCCCAGTGGTTTCTAGAAGCATTTACTAGAGTTACAATTGCTCCTTCTTGTTCTTTCTTTCAAGTTTAGTGCTTTTTTATTTCAAGTTATGGCAGAGCTATCTATTTTCAGCATTATTTACTGCTTAATTGCAGTTTTCTACTTTTTCTAATACTAACTAAATTATCCTCCAACTCGGTGGGAATCACAAGTATTTGCAGCACAAACAAAAACACAGTGGGAAAGCTGAAAATAAAAAGTCATCAGGAAATGAACCTGTTCAAAGAAGGACTGCAGGCATGTTTGCATGCTCAATATATTCTTCAAGAATGACTCCACAGATTTCAAATACTCAGAAGTTAGGCTACGGGCCAGAAAGAAATTTCGGGTGTAGCAAAATGGCCATGATGTACGGTAAGAAAAGAGCAAAGCAATATGCTTGTCTGTACCAAGTCCAAACTGACCAATCAGGTGATTCCATTGATGCTCAAAGTCTTCTACATTTTCCAGATGACACAACATATCAAACCGAGGTCTGAATTCTGCATATTGTGAACCAAGTGACAAAGAGAACCAACTAGACAATTTTGAGAGAACTTGCCAGACACATATAATGTGCTTAGTATTTGGCATCTCCATGGCTATAGAATCTCTGAGTCCTGAATCTATATCGGTAACAATAGTCTGAGGCTGCCCTCCTCTCATAAATTGAATAAATACCTGTGCAATTAAGAGACAACAGTAACAGTAAGTGCAAGGTGTGAAGTAGAATATGAAAGATCAAGGCTTCACTACAAACCTGTAAGGCCCAAGAGAATGACTGCGATGTTTCATCTTGTAAGAGTGCACAACCAAGAAAAATTGCTCTCCCATGATTGCTAATGCCAAACCAAACCCCAAGTAGCAGATTGTACGTAATTGAACGATAAGTGGTGTCAAATGTAACAACATCACCAAAACTGAAAATGCAGGACAGAGTCTCCGTGGGCCCATGCAATGTTTTCTACTTTTCCATTTTCCTCGGTACTATAATTGTAGACAAATCCATCATTCTTCTGTGCCATAGCTTTACAAGCCTCAAGAAGCTTTTGGAGATCATTCTCCCTCTTCTCAGACAGCATAGCATCATTTTCTTGAACTGTTTTTTTACATGTCCTGACAAAATTCCTTACATCTTTTTCAATAAAAGGCAATTGACCTGGTTGAACACCCTTTTCTAACTCCAGCACCTTTAATATTCGATTCACTGGAAATCCAGCTTTAGAGAGCAGAAGGATGCGCTCTTGGTCTGCCTCTTGAATTTTTCTATAGGCAGGAAGTAGCCGCACTTGATCATCTTCCAACAGCTCGTGGTTATGGACATTACTGAACTGAGAGACATACCATTGAGCTTGGCCATCTACAACCTCCTTTGTTAGGTACATTTTTGCATCACAACCACATCGCACTGATTTTCGATCCGTGGATGCTCCACATTGGCTTTCTTCCTTGGTTGATTAAATCCTGAAGCGGTAACAAACAAAATCCCTTCGATAAATCCCTAAATTTTGGCTCTCTGTTGAGCGGGCTTTTCTAATTGAGAACCCATTCTTTCGAGCAAAGTTGCTATAATATTCAAAAGCTTCATCATCACTTCGAAATATCTGGCCAACATAAGGAGTGAAAACAGCTTCATTCGACAAAGAAATTGTTGTTTCATTGTTCATAGAATGCGATCCAACTGTCGGTTGGTCATCTCCCTCGTACTTAATATAGCACTTCCAGTCTCCACAAGGGCATTGCTGCCGTCGAATCCATATATTATTCAATGTCTTCACAGCCATAGTTAGAGAGATCTATATACAAATATAGTATCTGAAATCCCAAGTCTGCCACTTGAGCCCTTAAACCTCTGAATATTGAGAAGTCAAATTTCTTGATTCCTAGCACAATACCACAACAAAAATTACTTCAGCAAGGAAGTTAAACTGCCAGTTGCTCATTTACAGAGAGCTCAACATGTAAGAACGCCAAAATTATTTCAATCGGCTACACAAAATTAATCAAAAAAATTACAGACAGTTTTCAGCATGTAACAAAGCCAAAATCATTTCAAACAAGTACAAAATATTTATCAAAAAAAAAAAAAAAACTCAAACACATACATTTGAATCACAGTACAATGGCAATAATTCAAAGAAAAACCACTTAATTACCACTCCAGTTTTCTTTATATCATTCCTTCTAAAATGATAACTGTAATATCGTGTCAGAGACCCATCAAACCTATATTTTGTAGCTCTAATTACCAAAAAGATATTCCCAAGATTAATAGATAGTTAACTGAACTGAGAAATAATAAATGTTCAGATAATACAGAAGAGAAAAAGAACTGTGCACTGAAATATATTAAGGTGGATTATGCATAACAGGGATCCATATAAGACAGAAGTTATTTGAACATAATGATGATGATAATTAGCATAATCCTCCGAGCAACCCTTCTATGGTTAGTTGATCTAGTTTTCAGATCTTTTAATTGCTTTTGTTTCACCTTTCAGCTTGGGGTTCTCCAAGTCTCTCCACTATTATTCTGGATAGCAGACCAATGGAACTTGTAAGCCCATCTTGGGCCTTTAGACCTTTAACCCAATCAGCAGCAGATAATGGAAAAATAACCCAAGGAAGGCTGCAAAATAAAGAGATGCTTGCTAAGAAATTCATGCTTGACCATGCCAAGTGGTCACTTGACTTCCAATGGAGTTTAAGCCAAGCTACTAGAGTACCTTTGTATTTGGCTTGTAAGCTCATAAGCAAAATTGAGCATTCATGTAAAATTGGCCAACAAGTTAAATTTAAAATTCCTGGACTGTAGGCTGAATGCTTAAAACCTCGCATACTGCAATTCAACAGAAAAAGAAAAAAAAGAAAACAATTTAAATGATGTGCAATAACAGTCCCCTTGATCTAGATGGATGCTTTCCCTCTAGCCCCGTCTATACCCAATTGGGAACCCCCCCCCCCCAACCCCTCCCCATTAGAGTAGTATAGTGCAGGTGTTGCCATTTGTTATTATATAAAAAATAAAAACCTAGAGTTGAAAATTATAGTTTATTTTAGTCTCTTACCTAATGCAGTGTCTTCTTCAAGTCCTGTAATGTTTCAATGAGGCCAATTAAGCTCATTACCTATTCAAATCTTAGTATTATGTACTCTTGCACCCACATGAAATCATTGAAATGACTTAATTCGTCAAGTATAGATAAGCTAAGGACTACATTGACAAAACTGAAACGAATAAGGATCAAAGTGGGACCATTGCATCAGGTACAATTTACACTAACTGATGTAGCTTTGATAAATTTGGTACAGTGTTCCTTTAAATTAATGATTTTTGAAATTTGTTCAGCATAGTGATACTATAGCACTTTCATGATGTGATCTATGTGAGATAAAATTTAACTAAAACAAAGATTAAAAACATATGTGGGAAATAATACAAAAAATATTTTCCAAAGCATCACATATCCAAACACACCCACAACTTTTCTTCAGTAAGAGAGGGAAATATCATAATTGAATGGCTAAGCTTTACTATTGACCTTGACCAACCCAACTTGTCCAAGTGACCTTAAAAATTTGCTTTTAAGCAATTATTTCTTGGCATATCAATAAAATTTTTCTATCAGAAATTTTTGGTCAATTCCAAAATAAAAAAGCATTAATTTTCTCTACAGCTATCCTTCCTTTTTTCACAAACATGAAAATAAAGATAAAAAGGAATATAACTAGAATGGAATATTTATCTAAATGCTACCTGACATGCATTTAAGATAATAAACTCAACAAAAGTGACATTAAATTGAATAATTAGTTGGGGACTTGGTACATTAGTTGGGACGCTAAATTATACATGTATGGGTGCATCCTTTCCCCTCCCCCTTCTCCCTCACCCACTCACATCCACCCTCCCCACCACCTCTTTCCAATTAACCTCCCCTTCCGGCTCCTGCCCTTCACCTGTTCCTCCTGCACCCCAACCCCCACTATGGCAAGGGGGGAGGAGAACGAGGAGGGAGGGGAATAGAGGGCTTTTCTCGTCTGATAAGCTTCTCTTTGTTTTGCAGGACGAAGTTCTTTCTCTTCTGCTAGTAACATAGTATAGCTCTCCCTCAACTTCCCGTTACCTAAATTTTTTTGAGCAGCCATTTGATAACATTTATCAGACATCCTTAATCTCACAATTAGAAGCAAAAAAATTGTCAACAAACAATAAAGAAACATACTAATAAGTATGATTAGAAGCAAAAAATTGTCAAGAAACAATGAAGAAGCATACCAATAAGGATAATAAATTAACAGTAACCGTAAAGGCATAAATAGGAAACAAACACAACAAAGAATATACATTTACGCATCATTCTAAAGAAATGGCAAGAAACTTTCAAGTTGGCATAGAATTTCAGGCAATTTGATTTAATAATTGTACAATGTCAACTTGTACGTAAATGAAAATAAAGAAAAAGGAAAAGAAAGAAACTAAATACCTCGATTGCATGATGTCATCTCAAGGAACTTGTACAACCAAATAGCAACCTATAGTACATTAGCAAAAAAGAGATACATATAAAAACTTACACATGCACGTAAAGAGGCTAAATCTCAAGGCAAAAGCTACTAAACACTTCAACCATACCTTGTGATAGGAGGACCAATGACCTGCACAACAAACATGAAAAGAATAAGGTTATTAAAATTCAATCTTTAACAAACAAAATTGATAGAAACAAAATTTAATTCTCAAAATCATAATACAACTGAATGCATGAAAATAAAAACACAACAAAATCAGAAAAATAAATATGAGAAGAAAAGTGGACAAAATAATCAGAAAAACACAATAAGAGGGGGAAAAAAATACATGGTGGCATATCAAGGTTGGAAAGGCAATAAACTGCTGACAGAACTACTGCTTCATTGAACTTGACAATCGAATCAAAAAGAAAAGAAGAAAAAGGAGAAGTAACTAGCAAACAGAAAATAAATAACTGTTAAACAAGCATCTAAAGGGCATAATAGTAACAATATTTGTTCAAACTCACTACAACATGTATGAAGTTAAAGCAAAACATAGTTAGTTAGTACCTAGTTGAAAAGGAGAAAAAAAACTCCTAAAATAAGGGCCCTAATTAAGCAGATGAAAACGAAGGGACAATGGAATTGAAAACATTGAAAACACATACAGAACTAGGAAACTAAATCTGTGAGAATAAACTAAATCAGAAATCTTTTATATGGAAAATTCTAAGGCATAGCAACAAACTTACTCGTATGAGAAATCTGTATGAAAGAACTATTGAGGCATAGCCATTCCACAGCAAGAGGAAAAGATAACTGATTGAAGAAAGGGACTCGTACACCTGCATCAATTTAACTATAATTCCCCAGTCCCCAGTCATCTTTCTGTTCTTCATGCATAACAATCAGACAACATTATAACCAAAAAAGACCTGCCTTAATTAACACAGAAGCATCAAAATTTGTGTGCATAGGCAACAAACTGTTTCTAATTTCAACCATTTGTTTCTTGAGGAATTGAGCAAATAAATGAGAGTTTGTCCTTATCAAAACTGTAGCATTATCCCCGAATTACAAAACCACATTCTCAAACTAATAAGCACATGCAAATCCAAGAACACATAATGCTAAATAACAATAATCACCCAAAAAACCAACAAAGTGAAGGAAAACATAAAAAAGACAAAAATTTACACTTCAGAGTTGAAATCTTTAGTCAGGTCAGCAAGGGGCTAGGATCCTGGGGCACAGCAAATGTTTGGATGAGAAATTGAAAAATTGGGGAGTTGTGAAACTAAATCTATGAATCCAAACTAAAGCAGGAATACTTTATACTGAAAGCTCTAATGCATTGCCACACATGCAATCATAAAAGAAATCTATATGAGGCATATCCATTCCATCGAAAGGATAACAGAACTGATTGAAGAAATCTTGCAGAAGAAATTCATGTGAAGTGTAATTCCCCACTCATGTTTTCCCCACTTTATATTCTACACCTCAAAACATTTGCAATGATCAATATGAAGTCTTCCTAGAAGCCATCCACTGTGCCACTAAATATGGATTTCTGCTGTTGATTTAAGACTCCATTATCCAGATTATTCTGTTCTGGCTTTATAATACAAAAAACCATCTTTACCTATTACCATACCTAAAGTTATCTGCTTATCATAGAAAAAAGAAGGAAAAAAAAAACCACTGCAGATACAAAACATGGTGCTTTTACTTTCACAAAGCATACAAACATGAATAAAACTAATGATTAATCAACATGTTTTTTCCGTTTTGCTCCAACATTTGTTTTGGAATCATTTGCTAGTTGGCTTTTGTTTCTATTAATGATAATTCACCTTTTTTGCCAAGAATATCTGGAAAAAAAAAACACTTTTCTCATGTTCGCACTGTTAACAGAAGTCCACCATTGCAAATTGACCCTTTTATGGTTAGAAGTTCTTGACAGAAGAAACAAAGGCAGTTGGCTGATGTAAGAAAGGAAGGCTAGAGTAGCACACCTTGTATGATTTTTCCATTTCAAGTGGATCTTCCATAGGTCGAGCAAGCTCCAGCTTTATAACTTTGAGAGTTCCTTAACTCTATACCAATTGCCAGGACAAATAGTATCTGACATTAGCTAACAAACAAATTTGAACGATTGTAGATTGGTTACCACTCAGTAAACAGGATAGATGGACTTGAAAGAGAAAAAAGTAAATGATCACCAAACACCATCTAGATTAAGAAGTTCGAAATCAAAGTTACTTTTCATGTTTCAATACCTATTAGGTTTCTACATAGGTGACCAAGGAGACAAGAAGAAAAAAATGGAGAGCACGGGAATTAAGTAAATAAGAAAACACAAACAAACTTCCAAGGGAAGCAGCAGGAAAAAACATTTCCAACACAAACTCCCTGGGCAAGCACAGAGAAAAACATTTGCTACATGATGATATTTCCAAAAATGAATACAAGTTTCATACATAACTCCAACCTTGTCAAAAGGGGGAAAAGGAAGGAAAAAACAGTTGTGATACTTGTGCTGTAAAATTCCAGGATTCAGTTACGTATATAAAACCTGAAGTTATTCATGCTGTTGTCGCAACCATATCTATTCTGTAACCTCATGCCAGGAGAAACCCAGCTTAAAAAATGCTATTAACTTTTTCAAATAGAAAATGTGACAAAAAAAGTCCACAAAGAGCGAATTATCACTGATTGTAAGAACAATTCGTCCTTCCAAACAAATCAAACAATCTGTGTTCGTTTCAGCTTTTGCCTAAACATGGAAAGTCTCTCCAATTTTTCCCCTCCACCTTTTAGTTATCCAATTCCAGCAATTTTTCATTAGATTCTTGTTAATGGAAAAAGAAAATAGGGAAAAAAAAAGTAAGATAGGTGAGTCGAGAGGAAAGCTTGACCAGGTAAACAAATGTTACAAATGTGTTTTTAAGTTTATATTCAAATAAGCCAAATTAACCTACACAAATTATGCAGATGCTTAGAAAAAAAAGATTCCAAAAGAACCCAAAGACACCAATCACTGAACCAAAAAAGAAAAAAAAAAGGGTTCCACATCCACAACCAAATCCTTAAAAGAAGGGATGGGGGGGGCTTCAGGAGCACAACGTTTCATTAACTGACGAGCACATAATGAAGAGGCAAAAGCTAATCCAATCAACAAACATGCTAAAGAACCAAAAAAAAAAAAAGGAAGAATCAAATTTTTCATTGACTTTGAAATTTTAGAGGTAATGTTAAGTATGAAATTTTACCCAACAAATTTGATTGTCACAGAAAGGAGTAAACCACGGACCGCCCTCAGGATTAAGATCAATTTCTTGATTCGCTTGGCCCGAGAGTAGCCTGAATTTTAGCTTTTACTGTAATCAAAATAGCTGCAGGTGAAGGCTGTATTCAACTTTCCTACAATGGCGAAAAAAATGTTGAAAGATTAAAGATTGTTTCCAATGAAGTGCAGAAGCAACAGCCAGCAGCAGCGGACGGGCGGAGTTTTGGTGGGAGCAAGGAAGGAGGCAGAGAGACACACGGTGTGGCCTAAAAGTTAAAGGTCAGTCCTGGAATTAAATTAAATTAAAATTCTGAGAAGGATAATTTCAGACTTCTCCCCCTCCCCCTCCCCCATGGTTTCTAACTATTTCATTAGACCTTCTCTTATTTTGAAAGTTAAAATTGAATCATAAAAGTTTTGACTTCCCATTTGATAATCTAATTCAGTTGATAATCTAATTCAGCATTTAAGCTTAATCAATTTAGATCTTAACATGTTCGGACCGTTTGATAACCTAAAATAGAATGTCTGAATTAAATAAGTGGCATTGATAACCCAATTCAGGTCTTAATCTTAATGGTTTCAGACCTTAATGGTGTTAAGACTGTTTGATAACAAAAAAATACTACATTTTAATGATTAAGTGGGTCTGAATTGTCCAGGCAAAATGGAGCCCAAAAAATAAGTGATAAGTTTATTACTTATCACCACTTAATAAAAAGTACGCTCAGATGTTAGGGTTTAAGTACAATTTTTAGGACATAAATAACCCTAGTATTTATAACATTTGATAGACTAGCATTTATATTTTATCAAATAAATTTGTTATATTATAATTTTATTTTCATTTTTAGCTCATTCTTTTTCTTTTTTTATAATAGTTCATTCTTTTTCTAATAAATAATTCTTATTTTTTTGATAATAGTTCATTCATTTTTAATTCATTCTTTTTCTAATAAATAATTCTTATTTTAAATAAAATTAAATCATATGTACTACTAGTAAAATATACCAATATAGATCATTTATAAACAAGTCAATATAAAGACAAAATTATAAAATACAAGAAATTCAGCATTCAGTCGTCTATAATTATCAAACAGGCATAATATGTTCAGTGTTTAGATTCAGACAAAAGTTGTATTAGATTCACCACTTAACAATTCAGTGACTTAATAAATTCAGACTTCAGATTTCAGATTTCAGTTTTATCAAACGGGGCCTGATAAGTTATTCACTTATCACTTAATGTAATATACATTCAGACATATTAGATTTACTACTAAATAATTTAATCACTTAATAGATTCAAATTTCAGATTTCATATTTCAGTTTTCAATTTTCGGACTTTAGTTTCATCAAACGCACTTAGGGTGCATTTGATAAAATTGAACTCTTAACTGTGAAAAAATCTAAAATTTGAAATCTGTTAATTTACTGAATTATTAACTATTGAAATCTTAACATTTAAGCATATTCTATATCAAATGATAAGTGAACAATTTATCAGTTTTGTTTAGATAATGTAAAATCACTTAATTAATTAAGTTATTCTATTTTTTGTTATCAAATACTTTTGAACAAATTAAGGTTTGAACATATTCAATTTAAGTATATTGAATTCGGTTATCAAATATATTTAGATGAATAATAATTATAATAGGATCGTGGTATTTAGATGAATAAGAACCATAATGACGATTATATTGTACACCCTCACCCTATTGTTGATATCATGTTTTTGTTATGCAATTAGGGGTGTGCAAAAAATCCGAATACCGAATTACCGGCAATTCAATTTGAATTGGTAATTAATTGTATTCATTAATCCAAATCCAAGATATATCGAATTCAATACGAAATCGATTTCAAGATTTTTCAATTCGGTCTTACCGAATTGAATTAAAAAGCGGTAAAAATATGCGAAGTTCATATTCGAATACCCGAATAACTATAATGTATAGGTGGACCGTGGTCAACTGACTCAACTCTGTGGTCTGGTCAATGTAGTCATTAGTCAAGCCTAAGGGCTAAGGCTGAAGCCTCTCCAGTCTCAACGAAGTGACGAACAATCCCCAATTGTTTCTTTCTTTCCCCAACGGCCAACCCTATCCCCAATTCGATTTGCATCCGCCACCCACCTCTTCTAGTTCCAAGTTCCAACTTCAATTCCACCCATCCGCACCCACCTCTTCCAATTCCAGTTGTCCGTTGTCCCTATCCAGTCCAGAACACCATCAAGCGGTAGCGACCCTACCCGGCACCCACTTCTTCAAGTTCCAGTCGTTCGGATCAGCTGTCGGCTATCGCAACTCACAAGTCCGGCAACACCACAGTCCACACTAGCCGCAGCCCTTCGTCTGTAAGTTTTTTATGTTTTATGCTTTTTATTGATTTAAACAAAAAAACTCTTAAGCCCTCTGTTGTTCACTCCAGAATTATTATTATTATTATTATTTACTTTTTTTTCCCCTTCTTCTTCAACTCGAGATTGAATGGTGGTAGTACTTGTAGATGTCCAATTTTACTAATGTTCCATATTTAAATGTTATCACTTTCGGGAATGCAAACAAACCAAAGTCTGCGGAGACAAAATTGAATTGTTGTCCATGAAAAAGACACTATAAAGTTCTCTTTGCCCATTGTTAGTCAAGACCCCATCAATTTATAGGATAATAATAATCCAATCTGTTAACTGTTAACAACTTAACATGAGTTGTTTTCGTGAACCAAAAAGGTTAGAACATCAGACTTATCAGTGCCATTAATGAATACTTAGGGACGGTCAAAATCTTGAGCTAATGAAATTAAGAGCCGTCCACCGAAACTTAACTTCCACAATTCTGCAAAATCTGGGTTTTATGCAATAAATGATTCTAATTATTGCATAATCTGAAATGGTGTGACCGTTCCATAGTTTGCTTATGTTAAGAGCACTGTACTGTAAGGAGGTACTCTTGCTGCCAAGGTCAAAAGTTAGGATCTCAAACTTTGACAGGTAATTTATGACAAAATAAAAAATGTGCAGCTATCGTGTGGGCTTCCTTTGTGTACCTTTGACTACTGTATATTGGTTGTTTTGCACATCAAGAAACAAATATTGCAGCAAATTCTCTGTTATCTCTGTGCTCTTGTAAGTGCATCAAGATGAGAGTCTTGTTTGACTCTTTCTTGGTTCATTCTTGGATGGATTCAATCTTATTAGCGCAACTTCTGGTGAACAAAATAGAAGCCCATGTTGAATGTTGAATTTGTGATTATCTGTATCCTAAATTGTTTTGGTGGCAAAGTAATTGAAATATCTTGCAACAGCAATGCCTTGAAGATTTTAATGAAATGGTACTAGTTAAGGAAACTATGTAGATTCAATGCCACTGTTTTAATGAAATAGTATGATATTAACTTATAATTAACTCGGGGTCATTGAAAAAGAGAGGTGGCTGCAATTAAGAGTAGGAGCTCCTCCCTACCTGCATTGATGCTTTCTTTCAAGTTTCATCTACTGTTTGCCTTCCAATAGCAAAGATTGGTCAAATGTATAAAATATCAGGAAAACGAAGTCTGAATTGATTATTCCAGAATTTTCAGAATTTAAATTATTCCAGCTCCATTAATTGATTGTTGCACTTAATTGCATATTTTACATGGTTGGATTTACAGAAATTTGAAACTATGTCTAAAGATGCTACAACGCAAGCAATCCAAGCCTTGAGGAGTTGGAACAAGAAGGTCATCTAGAACTCTACCTCCTAGTCCACCACAGAAAGCTTTGAACAATGCAGTGCCTAAGAAAGAGGAGAGTACAAGAAGAGATCCAGAGCTTGGGACCATTTTGATATAAAGCATGTCAAAGGAGTTAGTCATGCATGCAAGTATTGTGAGAAGATCATACAGATTCAAGAAGTAATGGTACTACTCCTCTTAACACTCATGTATCTAAATGTCATCTAAATCCTCAAAACAAGTCTGGTCAGGCTACTTTGTTATTGGGTGAATCTGAAACTTCAAGCGGAGAGGTTAAAGGGTCACTTATTAGTTGGAAATTTGATGCTGAAGCTATTAGAAAAAGCATAGCTTACATGCTAATTGTGGATGAATTACCCTTTAAACATGTAGAGGGAAGAGGCTTTCAACATATGATGCGGACTACTTGTCCATCTTTTAGAATTCCTTCTAGGTGGACTATTTCTAGAGATTGTTATCAACTATACTTAGATGAAAAAATCAAGCTGAAACATGTCCTAAAAAACAACAATAGTAGAATTTGTCTAACTACAGATTCTTGGACATCTATTCAAAGGATAAACTATATGTGCCTCACTGCTCATTTCATTGATAATGGTTGGAAGCGAACAAAGAATCCTGAATTTTTGCCCTATTACTAGCCACAAGGGAACTGAAATTGGAAAGGCTATAGAGAAGTGTCTACTAGAGTGGGGAATTGATGATGTCCTAAGCATTACAGTTGACAATGCGAGTTCAATGATACAGCTGTCCAATATTTAAGGGGAAAACTTCAGAATTGGGGAAAAACTGTGTTAGATGGGAAATGGATTCATGTGAGGTGTGTGGCTCATATAGTAAATCTAATTGTTACCGATGGCATAAAAAAGCTTGGAAATTCAATTGGTGTGTGTAGTTAGATATGTTAGACAATCACCTTGAGACTAAAGAAATTCAAGGAATGTGCTGAAATTGAGAAAATTGAATATAAAAAATTGCTTTTGCTTGGATGTTTGCACTAGATGGAATTCTACATATCTAATGCTAGATACAGCTCAAAGATATGAGAGAGCTTTTGAGAGGTTTGAGGAGCAGGATCAGTATATGCTTGAGTTGGAATTTTTGCCAACAAAATCTGATTGGACAAAAGTTAGATTCTTGGTCCTATTTTTGGAAAATTTTATCATGACTTTGAAGGTTTAGGTTCCAAATATGTGACTTCAATAATTTCTTTTGATATTAGTCACATTCATGGAATTTTAAACGAAATGATAATAAATGATAATGATGAGTTGAGTTCCATGGCAAGAACAATGAAGGAGAAATATGACAAGTATTGGGGAAGGATTGAAAAGATGAACATGCTGATTTTTATTTCCTCAATTCTTGATCCTCGATCTAAACTTGAATATCTTGAATTTGTTCTTTGCCAAATGTATGGTGAAATTGATGGTACAAGACTAGGTGGCCTTGCAAAAGATGCAATTTTTGAACTATTTAATGAATACAAGAGGATCAACACCCCTGTCCCACATTCGGCCTCTCATGCTTCTTCAGTTTCTTGTGATTCTCAAAAGGGTAAAACTGCATTTGATGGGGATGCCTCTAAAACAGTCATTGATAGGTATAAGTTGGAATTTAAGAAGAGAAAAATGGAACTTGGGGGCAGGGATGCAAAATCTGAATTAGACAAATACTTGAATGAGGATTGTGAAGAAGATGATGATAGATTTGATATTTTATTGTGGTGGAAGGCCAACAGCCTTAGATTTCAATTCTCTCCAAAGTGGCTCGTGATGTGTTAGCAGTCCCAATTTCTACCGTTGCCTCTGAATCTGCTTTTAGTACCGGAGGCCGTGTTCTTGATACATTTAGGAGTTCTTTGACTCCTCGAATTGTGCAATGTTTAATTTGTGCTCAAGATTGGCTTCGGTCTTCTATGATGGAATTGAACGTAGAAGAAAATCTAGAAGAACTTGAAGCCTTCGAATCTGGTAAACTATCAAATTTCTTATTACAAAATTTGAAGTATTTCTTTAATTCTAATAATTAGCATTATGATACTTCATGATTTTTTTTTTTTGGTTCTTGTAGAGTTGCTGAAGGTGGGGCTGAACCAACTATCATTGACCTTTGAGAGCTCAACCAAATTTGAAGTATTTCTTTAGTTCTGGAATGCATTTGTTTGTGGTTTGTGGTTTCTAGACAATTTATATTTAATGCTGGATTATTGTAATTTCCTTGATTTCATATGTTGTGGTTTGTAAGTGGATGATCCAACTTGTTGTGGTTTGTAATTTCAAAATTCAGTAGACTAGATTTTTCTTCAAAATTGAATCGGCTCTTGTTTCATGTGGAATAGTTTATTTTGATTCTAGACTTGCAGTTGGGATTTGTAAGCCAAGTTTTGGTTTGAGAGTCTTGTTGTGGTTTGTAATTTCAGTTCTATTTTGAGAGCTCACCAACTTCTTGTGATTTGGTTGTGTGTTAGAGTGTAGCTGACTCCATGTGAACAAGAATAAGTGGTAAGTTGGATAAAATTTTATTCATCTTTGAGCTTTCTTTAATCATGATTATGTTGATCCCCTATTCCCAGTATATGAGATTTGATTTATGTTTTTAAATCCATTTTTTGCGGGCTCCAGGTTTGCAATTATTAAAGACTGAAATCTAGCAATGCAACCTTTACTTAGTTTTTATGAATGCAACCTTTACTTATTTTTGTCCTTTTTCTTTTGCATCTCATGAGATGTGAAGATTGCATATGTCTACAATGCTTCGTCTCCTGGTTATCGGCATTTTAGAGAATTCTCTCTTGCTAATTTAGATGTATTATCACGCATGTGGATCATGAATATTTCCTGCTGCAGACAATAATTTGTGCACTTTGGGCACAAAAATTATTTAGTCATTGTTCTAACGAGCCACTAATTCAGCTAAATTGACTTCTAATTTGTTGTCTTGATCATGTGGGTTATATGGTTCGCTTGGGTCTTTGGGGAGCTGGAACTTCTTTCTTAGCTTCCGTGATTTTCTAATTCTAGGTGAAATTTTTGTTTGCTGAAACAAACAATTTTTAGAGAATCTTATGCTGTATATTATTGAACTGTCTGTGATTGAAGACATGCACAGTGAGAGATAGATGGAAGGTTGTAATCAAACTGTCAAAGCATTATATGGTGGTAAAGGTTAATCCTTCACATTTATTGATTGATTCTAGCTTGCATCCTTGAAGTCCTGAGGGACCTTTGCATTGTCTATGTATTTCATTGTCATGTGTAATATTTTGCTAAAAGTTTCAGTTGGTCTCTGTGTAATATTTTGTACAGAAAAATAAGTGGTTGTGTCTGTTAGAGTGTAGCTATTTATTTCAAGTCTAAAGCTTGATTTACGAATTCGGTTCAGACTTCAGACAAAAAAAAAAAAAAAAAGGTTCAGACAAAAAAAAAGTGATTTATGAATTCGGTTAAATCGGTAAAATACCGATTCCGAATTGATTTCGAATTGAATTCGAAATCGGAAATTCGAATTCGAATTCGGTCGGCATTTTTCAGGATCGATTACCGAAAATTACCGATTTCATTCTACCGAATACCGATTTCGAATTCGATTCTCACCCCTATATGCAATTAATGAAATGATAAGTTCCCACAATATATATTGGAACATTCATTCCCCCGCATGATTCATTGGTCCATTCAAGTATTCTTGTAGTTCAGTAGTTCATTATGGAACTATTAACTTCACATAGTTGAAGTGTTAAATTCATGTATTTATATTAATATTGGTATGTATACTTTTGTCCTGGTATCACCTATAAATAGATGGTTTACAAGCTTTATTTGTGACCTTTGAACTTTTGGAGCGATTGATAATAGAAGTAAATAGAAGAAATACTCCAACTATTTCCTTGTCTCTACTCTACTTTCTTTATTCCGACTTTTAGTACTTTATATTATATTATTAGTTTTACAAAATGTTATCCGTATGAGTCTCAGCCCTTGAGCAGAGGTGGAGCACCGGGTCTTTAGTTTCAGCAATCAAATACAAGTCTCTACTTTTGAGCTATCAAGTACAAGTCTCGACTTTGAATGATTATTGAACATGTGTTTTCAATTTTTAAGCTCTCCTTGAGGTAAATTTTTTCCCCACAAAATTATTTCATTTTCTTATGGCTAACCTTTAGTAGTCTGAAGTACAAGTATCTATTATTAAGCAATCATTGAACACAACCTTATATTTTTGGGATAATTGTTGAGGTAATATTTCTTTATTTCAGTTCTATTTATTTTCTTTATAGAATTATTTATCATGGATACTTGATATTGATACAATAAGTCTTGGAAATACTATTAATAAAAATAATGATGCTCAAGGATCCAATTATCTTTTGAAATAAATTAAAAGAAAAAGATCTGATTGCTTGAATACAGTCGTTCACACAAAAGTTCATTATGGAAAATTTACTTAAGGCTGTAAGATTTTAAATTAATTAGTGAATATAATTCTGTAATGTTCTGAATTGCATCTCAGTTGAAATTGTATAAAGAAAATAACACTGATGATATATGTGCAAAAAAATTCTCTTGTGTTGTTTTTCTCGGATATGCTCCCATAGCAACAATATCAAGAGAAAGAATTTGAAAAGTATTTGAACTTGTTGCATGCCTTCTTATAGCTAAACAACAAAATAATGAGTTATTGATGAAAAATCATGAAATCAGTGACAATTTTAACCATGACAATAATAAAAATCATCACCCAAAATGGGATAATGATAAGAAAGGGCAAGAAGGAAAGGATCTTAGAGATAAATATTACTGATGCTATACGGAAGGCCATTGGTCCATACCTATCATATTGCTAAATTCTTGTTCACTCTTATCAAGCATCATTGGAAAGTAAGATGCAAATTAATGATTTAATTAGTGATAGTAATACCCATATTTTTCTTCCTAATGAAGAAACAAATGCAAAGTACTTGGGATCAAAGAAGTATGGTAATGGTATTTGTCTCATTGATAAGGCACTAGCACATAGTAGTGCGAAATTGATTGCAAGCTCTGAAAGAACCACCATATTCTTCCTTGAAGGAACAAAATTTGTTACAAATAATGTACTTTTATCTACGAAATCTCAAAAAATTTATTGAATTTTAAAGATATTCACAAAAAATGGATATTATATCGAGACTCTAAATGAGATAAATATTGAATATCTATTGTGAATTAGAAAATTTGCCTCCTCTATCTTGTGGCTTTATATTATATGAAAATAATTGTAGCAAAATTTCATCACCTAATAAACTAGAAGTTTATTGATCTCAATAATTTCACAATTTGGCACAATTAAGAATCACATGACCACTGATTGAAATATTGCAAGATTTGCATATTATTATTTTGATGAATCAATTTCCTGACATTAGGGGAGAAAAATATCAACCGAAAGAGGAAATCATTTAAAAAATATTACTGAATTTTCTTGATCTTTGTACAAAGGAATGTGAATTGGAAGTTCTAAGAATCATACCTCCTTGTCAGACATAGGTACAGGAGGGCAAAGTGAAGAGTCTGAGTAACATAGATAGTAAGAGTTAAAGAAAATCATACCTCCTTGTCTACAGCTAATGTTGAGTAGACAATATGAATTTTTCTCTCAAACTGATAATCTACTTCCAAGTCACTGCTTTTAACATTTTCTACACCATTAAACAAATAGAAAGCATTTCAATGCATGCTCGTATTATTCATTACAATCCAGCTAGCAATCTATCTATCAATCCCTTTCTGTATTTACCTGCCGTGATTGACATTGATCATCACCATTAAGTAATTTTCATCATTCGGTTCCCAATGTCCCAGAACATGCCATTGATCACCATATGGCATTTTACATTCAGTAACTTAGTGTGAAACGAAAAATATATTCCAATTCTGCAAGTAAATTTAGGATAGGTGGCAGCTAAATGAATTGAATTCCCTTTCTTTTTTTCCCGAAACGATAAATGAGATTTATTCCACCCTAAAAGATTTACAAGTATGAGCAAAGGCTCAAAAGGATTATAACAGTAGTGTACTGAGACACTGAGGATGTAAAACATCCTCATTTTGCATGATGCTAGAGGCATACTTACTAATGATTCCACTAATCTGATTCAAGCTTTTATCAACTAAACAAAAGGAGCATAACTGAAACAACTTGCTTAATCTAATAATATCATCTACAACAATTGTCAACTGATAATGAGAAGCTTTCTGATGATGAATAACTCTCAGCAGTTCCTTGTTCTCTATCATCACATGCACTTTTGTCCAGGACTGGTCTAAGGCTTTGCAAAGGGCTAGTCTCACTGCTATAGCATCATCTTGTTAAATTAACATAATAATATAAACATACATGGCGGAAATTTATATTAGATTACCTCCAGCCATTGTCGTCAAACAGAGATTGGTGGTCAAGCCTTCTTATCTTCTTCCTCTAGTCTTCTTGTCCTTTTGTCCTTCTTTTCTAAACTAAGAAAATATGTAGAAGAAGAAGATTTGTAGAGAGAAACTTAGAGTAAGAGACTTCCAACCTATGCCTAACCAAAGAACCATAATTTGATGGAATATCACAGGCTATTTATAGGCTAGGTTAGGGACCCTTACTTGCAAATATCAATATCCCTAGGGTTTCCTTCCATCAAGGAAATCATACCATAATTCATAACTGAAAATAATATGTTGACTATTTGATTGATTTGATTGGTGATTTGATTGAATGAAATATCAATCAACAGAATATACCAATCAATTATCATTAATAGGAGATATTCAATTAATAATTGACAAAATATCAATCAATTAACCAGGATGTCAATTAATGTCAATCAATTAATCAATCAATCATGTGGGTCATAATTGCCTCTAAAAGAGGTTAGTCTTACACATCTATCATTTGCGAACCAGTACCCTTCTCATTCATAGCCCAGCCAAGGAGGAACTCATGGTTCTGGTCCATAGTAGCCACACCTATGCCTAAGTTGTTGTGGCCTTGTTGATGCTGAACTGCGATTCTGATGTTCCTTGCTTCTGGGTCTTGTAGTTGTTGATGATCAGTCTGTTGCTCAGTTGTTTCAACTATGCTCATCCTAGTTGATGTTGACTTGACCTCCTCAAACTCTAACCACTCAGCTTGTGCTTGCTGAATAACCTTCCACGGCTCTTGAACTTCTTCATTGAACTCTTTTTTGTTTCTGCATTTCCATATGTGCCACAGTATGTTTACTGTTAAGGCCAGATGTCGTGTTCCTTCTGATCTGAGTCTTGCCTCATTGGCCACAGCCCACCATTTTCCAAAACAGGCTTGAGTTTCAGAGGTCCTTTCCCATTGAATGGGAGCTATTTGCCAAATCTCAGTAGTTTTGTTGCAAGTTAGTAAGGCATGTTCGATTGTTTCCTTCTCCTCACCACACCTTCTGCAAATGGGGTCCCCCATTCCTGTTCTGGAAAAAATGACTTGCCTGACTGGGAGAGCTTCCATCAAGCATTTCCACATAAAAAGCTTCAGCTTGCATTTCACATTAAGTTTCCAAAGACTTTTCCACATCTGTTTCCTTTGATTCTCCCAACTGGTGCTACCCTCATTAGTCAAACCTGGTGTTGGTTTGCATGAACTACCTCTAAGAACCCTATAACCAGATCTCACAGTATAAATCCCATTTGCATTGTGCATCCAAACGCTGCTGTCTGCTTTATCAGTTAAGTTTAGGGGAATGCTTAGAATTTGCTCTGCATCCAAACTGTTGAAGGTTTGACAAATCAAGTTTCTATTCCATCTTCTTTGGCAAATCAGATCTTCCACTTTCTGGATTTTACAAGACTCCAGCTTTTCAGTAGTTGGCTTTCCTTGCTTGTTGCTTGGTATCCATCCATCCTTCCAGACTTTAGTACTCCTGCCATTACCAATACTCTTCCTAACTCCCTCTCGGATAAAGTCTCTAACTTGAGCTATCCCTTTCCAGATCCAAGAAGCATTGCTGGGTACTTTACATGTGAGGATTGGGTCTTTGGGGAAGTATTTTGCTCTAAGCACTTTGGTGACTAAAAGGTTGGGGCAGGTCATTAGTCTCCAAACCTGCTTTCCCAATAGGGCTTTATTGAAATATTCCAAATCCTTGAAACCCAGTCCACCCTCCTTCTTTTCCTGAGTCAATTTTTTCCATGCACACCAATGCGTTTTGTTTTTCCCATCCTTCTCCCCCCACCAATAATTGCCATCACCGAATTTATCTGCTTACATAACTTCCTAGGGAGTTTGAAGCAGGACATAGTATAGTAGGCATAGCAAAGGACACAGCCTTCAACATAACTTCTTTCCCGGCAGCACTAAGCAACTTGTTCTTCCATTTACCCAACCTCTGACTTATGTTATCTCTGATGTAACCAAATATTTGCTCCTTTGACCGTGACACTACCATTGGCAGGCCCAAATACCTTCCTTGATTCACCATTTGGATACTTCCCATGCTTTGACAGACCTCCACCTTAGTTTCATGACTAGTATTCTTGCTGAAAAAGATGGAAGACTTGTCTAGATTAATCAGCTGACTTGAAGCACTTTCGTAGCATTTCAAAATCCTCATGAGTTCTGATGCCTGTTGAGAGTTAGCCTTGCAAAAGATGAGTGAGTCGTCTGCAAAGAAGAGGTGAGTGATGCTCGGCCCTCCCCTGCTAACCTTCATACCTGTGATCAAATTAGCATCTGCTGCCTTCCTTAATAAGTTTGAGAAACCTTCGAGCATAAGAGGAACAGATAAGGTGATAGAGGATCACCTTGTCTAATCCCCTCGAGGAACGACATACTCCTTGATCTCACCATTGATGCTGAAGGAATAAGAAACAGTCTTCACACTCCATCACCCAACTTATCCATCTCTCCTGAAAACCCATTTTCTGCATTACTTTTTCCAAAAAATTCCATTCCACCCTGTCGTAGGCCTTCGACATATCCAATTTAACTGCCATAAAGCCATCTTTCCCTTGCCTTTTGTTTTTTAAGTAATGTAGATATTCGTGAGAGATGATAACATTATCTAAAACGTGAAATTTTTTCTCGTGCCTTAGAAGAAAAGATGGAGGTCATCACTCCTGACAAAACAACAACAGAAGATGCCCTATCCAAATGGGAATTCAATTGGTCAGTCTCTAGTTTTCTTGCTCTATTTTGTCCCTCTCTTGTTTAGACATATACTATTGCAGTACTGCATGAGTATCTTGCAGCTTACCTTGGGTGGATGAAAGGCACTATGCTGTAATTTCACTGCAATTTATTTTATAAGTCATCCAATTATTATAATTTCATTAATTCTTAGAATTTCAACGCTTGCAATAGTTTCTGTTTTAATTCGGAGATGGGGATTGGGAAGTGATTGCTGGAGGAAGATATTTCTCATCATTATTCTTACATGCCTTGTCTGCAAAATCATTACGTTATAACTTTTATAAGACATCCATGAATATCCGGTCAACTTGCTGATATTTTCAGCCATCTTTTTGTCTCTTCTATTATATTTCTTTGTTGCGCTTGAGCCTTTCCTTCTTTCTTTCAACAAGTAAAGAGTATGTGTTGAGCCAAGAGGGAAGTAGTAACACCTAAAGAAGCTAGAGCAAGACCTAACTGAAAATGAAACGAATTATTAATTGTATCATACAAACCCTTATGTCTATGTCCATTCGTCGGCTAGAAAAACATGTGCATCTAAAAGGTTTTTAATAGGTCTATATTTCCTTGCTCCAGAAGCAGATAGATATTGTTTCAGTAAGGAGCTGTTACAACATACCTTCCACTGTTTTGAATTTTATTTCGTTTAACTATTGATAAGCCCTAATGTTTGGCAATAAAGAAATGACTTGGCCCATACAAAAATTCGTGTGATCTCAACCTTAGCATTAGACCATGCGCTCCTCAACCAGATCACAATTTTCACTCATTTTTGCATTAATATGCTAACTAGTTAGGCATAAAAACTTGTATTATTCTAAATATAAAGTTCTAAGAAGTTAACCGTGAACAAACTTTGGATTAATTTTGTATTACATAGCCAGTGTAAAAATTTTTTACACAAACAAATATAGATGTATGATATGTGGATAAAAAGTGAATTTAAACTTTGAACAGTAATGATGCTGCATTCATTTAAACTTGCTCGTGGAAAATTTTTTTTCTACTGAACTGTATAAACACTTATTAAGATTGGTGTTATGTGTTGACTTTTTATACAATTGAAATTAAACAAAATGATTCTTTAGATGCAAGGAAAGAATAAAAGAATGTATATGTATACCAAAGGTAAGTTAGATATAAGATTAAATGAACTAACAAGTACCTTCTGAGTACTTGTTATTAGCTCTTAGATACTAATAGTTCAAAACAATAATTTGAGACTACTTTTGTCATGTTAAAGTATTATATACTAACTAGTTAATTATAAAAGCTCGTATTACTCTAAATGTAAAGTTCTGAGAAGTTAACTTTGAATAAACTTTGGATCAATGTTGTATTACATAGTCAGTATAATGATTTTTTATACATATTCATATAGATGTTTAACGTGTAGGTAAAAAATGAATTTAAAATTTGAACAACAATGATGCTGCATTTATTTAAACTTGCTTGTGTAAAAAAATTTCTATATTGATAGTGTATAAACACTCATTAAGATTGGTGTCATGCGTTGACTTTTTATACAATTGAAGTTAAACAAGATGATTCTTTAGATGCAAGGAAAGAATAAAGGAATATATATGTATACAAAGGGTAAGTTAGATATAAGATTAAATGAACTAACAAGTACCTTTCTGAGCACTTGTTATTAGCTCTTAGATACTAATATTTCAAACAATAATTTGAGACTACTGTTGTCACCTTGAAGTACTAATCATTGTACAATATAGTCAATTTTAGAGGAAAAAACTTTATTAAAAACTCATCTTTAAAGGGTATAGAAAGAAGAAGACATCAAAAGCTTAGAAGAAAATTAAGCTGTTGAAATAATGATGAAATATCGTGAATTAACCGCAAATTGAGATTCCACATTTGGTTGGAACATTTTTTATTTTTGAAGACATTCATCGCATATTTATTTTCTTCAATGAAGATAACCCACTTTTATACACCCTTGACATTTTAGCTATTGAGAACTTTAGCTTAGGGATGGAATCTTTGTGGCCTGCTATAATATCAATCACCATATGGGGTGATATGAAAGTAACAAAAGGAAGAGTACAAAAACCTCCTCAAACGTTTCCAACTTTTGCTTAATGCAGAAGTACATTTAAATAATGGTGGTGGAAGTGTTGTATTGTTTAGAGGAAAGCTACCAAGGACTATCTGTTAATTTTTAGAGAGAATTACAATTTCAATCCCAGATATTTGGCCAGCATCAAACTCACAATCCAATCGTTGTTTGTCCTTTCTTTGCTTGTATATATGCTGCATCGTAGGAAGTTTTGTAGCAGGACTTCAGGTAATGGCAAGAAAGCTAAACAAATTTAGTAAGAGAAAAAGGAAATTGCTTTTCAAATGATAGTTTAAAATTGATTTATTGAAAATACGATGATTATGGGAAAAAAACTTGTGCCACAAGAACTCAGATGTATTCTAAAAGAAAAGCAAAATTATTTGAAGCTAATTCAGACTTAATTTGTCAAATTGGAAAGCTAATTGAACATTGATTCTTCTAATCCACTTAATTAAACATCAAAAACAAATTACTGGGGTGAATCTAAAAACTATCAAAATTCATGATGGGCTCAAAACAGAAAGCCAGGAAAAACAACCAGGAGGCAAAACAACTGAAAGAAAAAATTAAGGGACCAAAGCTGCAACTTTCGTAGCTTGTATCCGCTTCAAACAGCAGCTCCTGCTACATCTCTTCCTCTATACCTGCGATTCACCAAAAACTCTCTTCCGGTCAGCCAGAAACAAGAAGAGAAAGAAGAAAGAAAAGCAAAAATTTAAGAGCAGACCCAAACAAAAAGATCAACCTCCCAACCACTCTCCGAACTCTGCTCCGACAAGCTACTTGTGAACACAAGATTCACTTGGGACACGGATTTGTTTCCCTCTCTTTGTTTAATCCAGGTTTTGGTACAGGCCTTTTTACAAGCCCTTTTTGGGCAAACTAACAAATGAAGTTTTTTCTCAAATATAAACATAATCGGGCCACTGAATTTCCTTTTTTCCTTTTAATTGAAGAAAGCATTCAATTCAAATCCATTAAGTAGCAATTCAAATTTAAACCAAAATTGAAAGCAGGGGAAGGAATTAAACAGCATGCAAGCAAAATGCATAACTTTCACAAAACTGACAGATTAATAGTGAAAAGAGGGTTAAGAATACCTACCCGAAAAGAGGTTAAAAAACTTCTGTAGTGAATCGACTGCTTCTCGCTTCTCCTAGTGGTCTCTATGGAGGAAAAGTTTGGTAACGATGGATGAACAATGGCTGAACAAGATTTCAAAATGATGCTGAAAGGAGTCTTGGAGAGATGAATTATGTAGTGAGTTCTGAAGGTTGTGTACTTACAGCAAGGGCTTAGCCGTTCAGGGATTAGTGCAGAAGGTTCAAGGACTTTGTCCCAGGCAGGATTTACACATGACTGGAGTCTAGCTTTTACCTAATCAAAGTGAGCTTGAATAAGATTTATCACACTCGAACTCGACGAATTCTCAGTACGAACCTCGAGCTCGAACTCAACATAACAGGGAGCTTGAATAAGATTTACTAAACTGTTAGGACTTAAGGATCAATTTTGCAATTACTTTTATTGCAATTTAGTCCTTGAGAGTTAGTTACAAATTGTATTGAAAAATTAGTTACATGCTGCTACGAAATGAAGTAGCAATTACAGTTACGAGTGGTTGCGAGATTCTTTTATATTGTAGAATTGTAAAGAAATGGATTCATGTAATGAGAATGTTTGACTGATCTTCTACCTTGATTCTTCCTTTATCCTTTCGCTCTCTTTTTTATTTTTGATTTCCTCTTCTCTCTCTCTATACTTAATTCATTCTGACTATTTTGTTGAGTAATAGTGTATTATCATTGGGAATTTCAGCTTAGTTCCTGACAATTAGTAACAATCTAGGTGGTCATTGGCTCGGTAACTCAATTCAATCATGGCATAAGGCACTCGTTTCAGGAATCTTGAAGATTAAATGAAGAAACAAGAAACTCGGTTGCAGGGATGCTCTAAGTCCCATCACTGCTCTTCAAAAGAATCAATAGGATATTCAGCAACAACTACGTGGTGAAAGTAAACACCAAAAGAATGGAAGCAATGATTTTCAAAATAGATTAGAAACTCACTGCTCTTGTTCAAATGCTTTCACGAGAAAGAAATTCGGAAATGGAGGAATCCTTTCAACAAGGTAAGACACCAATTCTTCTCAGTTCACCACTTCATATAAAACTTCATATAGAAGTAGGTCTGAATCAAATTCCGAAGGAAAAATCTTCCAAAGTTGTGCTACCAAGTCTTCCAAAAATTGAGTTGCCCTTGTTTGTGGGAGATAATCCTCGCATTTGGCTTTGCAAATGTCAGAAATATTTCACAACGTACCAAATTCTAGTAGAGCAGCAAATGGAAGTAGTGGAAATGTTCTTGGACAGCAAGGTAGATATATGGTATCAAGAAGTGAAGATGGAGTAACTAGAAATATCTTGGCAACAATTCTCAGAGTTACAATGTGAAAGGTTTGAAGACAAAAGAGCACGTAATGCTGTGGGAGAATTCAAGAAATTACAGCAGATTGGATCTACGGAAGAATATCAGGAAAAGTTTGAAGAGCTCAAATCTTTGATGCTGGTAAAGAACTGAGTCATATTTTGTTTCCAGCTGCATAAGTGGATTGAAAGATGAACTGAAAAATGGTTAGAATGCTGAAACCACTTAAATTGTCTGATGCCATCGAGCTTGCACGATTACAAGAGCAAGCTATTAAGATACGGCACAAGTCTAATAAACCACTATAAAAGCGCTTGTAGATCCACAATTTGATTTATAAAAGAGTAATATCTCTGCCTCCAATGCATATAAATTCCTCATGCTAATGCTCTCTGATAGGGTGCATTTTAGTTGTTTATTGTGTTAATATTTCCTAATTGTTTAGACTAAAACTTGCACTATTTGGTGGATTCTACTGAATTTGTGTATTTGGGATTAAATGCAGAAATTTGTGGAAAAGATGCTGAGAAGTTATAATTCCAGAAGACTTCCTGATGGTTAGGCGTGGGCGCGCTTAAGTCAAATGTCCAAGTCCTGGTCGTCAGGATTCCAAGTCCACGTGGGCAGTTTCCAAGAGTTTTAGAATTCCAAATTTGAAGACGTGCTGGAGTTCATTATTGTGTTTTCCTATTTGGTAGTTGATTTGTATTAGGAAACTACTTTAATATTTGTATTAGGAAGTTGAGAGTTTGATTTCTTTTTAGAATTTTCCTATTTTTGCTTAGTACTTACAGTGGTTGATGAGGAAAAAAGAAAGGAGGAGTTTCCCCAGTTGACTTGGATTGGGATTCTTCCTCTGATCAATAGAGGAGTCCGCGGGAAAAGACGAAAAAATAGGAAGCGAAGTCACTAGTAGTTGTGATGAGTAGTTTTGTGAGTTTTTGAATTCGGACTGCTTGGGCAAGAGACTTCGGACGGAGGAAAAAAAGCGACTAATAGCATTGCTTGTCCATCTTTTTCCTTCGCTATTTTTACTTTGAAAAATAAGGAGATGTTTTGCAGATTTTCAATTGAAATCTCTTGTGGAATTTCTTGCGCGATGCATGACTAATTTTCTCGTCTAGTCAAAGATCAACTCGACGACGCAATCCAAAATATTTGTGAGATCTAACTGATTTATCTTTTGTTCGTTTAATTCTTTGGTATTTGTGCGTTCTTTGTTTTATGTTCTTATGATTGTTTTGTTAATTGAATGTTAAGAGCTCGGCATTCAGATTGACTTAATAGTTTATTGCCAATTAATTTGCTAAATCCGTAATTGTTTAGTAGATTAATATTGGTGGCAACTAACGTGTATACACATTAGGGGAGCATGCAATCTAATCTAAATGAACCCTGGTAGTATGTTTGTTGGTTTGGGTTTGGGTTTGGGTTTTTCTAGTTCTTAGTGCAATTGAGAAATTAAATCCTACGGACGTACCTAGGGTTATTTCTTAATTAGAGGTAGTTAACGGGCGTACCTTAATTTTCTAAAATCTAAGGAAGAGTTGGTCATTTGAGAGTTTATCTAGCAACTATAACCAACCTACTAATGAATTAAATGAACTAACTTTGCATCGATGATCAGGTCTATGGACTGTGTCTGAGAAGTTGGATCTTTGGCTAGAACTCATCTCTCATATATTTAATTCTCTTTTATTTTAGTTAATTGGCCTTGTTATTTAATCTTTAATTATTTCCTTATTGTCTCAAAAATCCCCCCATTCTCCGTGATTGAGAAGAAACGAGTTTTCCCCCAGTCCCTGTGGAAACGACCCTATTTACCACCATACGCAAGTTAATTAATTTTGGTATATCGGATCAAGCATACTCCTTAGAATCAGGGTGAAACAAGTAATCCATTGCATATTCGAAATCCCTGCTCCAGTACCTGGAATTGGATTTTGGTTATTTTTATTGGCAATTAGGTTTATTTATTATCATTGCACAGGCTCGACACCTGTCAATTTTTGGCGCCGTTGCCAGGGACTGATGTCTCAATTATTTGTTTCTTTTTGAGTTCGTCTTTTTGATTTTTTTTAATTTTTTTCTGCTTTATTACTCCTCTATTTTTCTTACTAGTTGATGGCTGCTAATTTTCAATATTTTGGTGATAGACTGGACTTTGTTCCTAATTGGGTTAATGAGAACTCTTCTATTAGTGATTCTCATTTAGATGATTTGGCCTCTCTTGTGCAAAAGTTGAGTAATGGATAGAAGCAACAAGTCAATACTTATGGAATATGTTAGTTGTATCATCTAAATGACATGTGCCCGCTACTTCAAGATGACACGAATGCCCAAATTTGTAATGTTGGAGTATTCCAAAATTCATCTCCACCAATGTTTAATCCTTATTCAAATATGTATAGTCAAGTATGGTGGGATTACCCTAATTATAGCTATGCAGTGAAGCCAACATCTCCACCCTCATCTTCTGGTGGAGGAAACTCCTTGGAAGATCTCGTTAAGAGGTTGGCCAAGAGTACTGCTCAATTCCAGCAAGAGACGAGATCTGGCATTCAAAATTTGAAGACTCAAATAAATCAATTGGTAACAGGAGTCAACCGTTTGGAGTCTCAGGTGTATGGAAAGCTGCCATCTCAGCTGGAAGTGAACCTAAAGAATGTTAGTGCCATAGATGCAGTTGAAGAGGAAGTTGAAAATGAAGAATCTCAACCTCAAATCTCTCCAGTGGAAGAGTCCAGCAAACAACTTCCAATTATGGTGATATCTTCTCCATCCTCTAGCCAATGTGTTCTTGAATCTTATTGTATATCTTCTGTTAATGAAATTGACTTTATTATACCAGAAGAATTTGAGTTTCATGACTGGAATAATTTAGGAGTCATGATGACTACTAAATTGTTAATTGGTTACGATGGAGGAGTGAGCGAAGACTTGAAGTTGTTATTTGATTGCTTAACGCCACCCACTAGTCAATGGAAGAAAAGAGCTCGTATGCATAAAGATTACTCTACTTATGAAGGGTATGGAAATTATGTAGAGAAGAAAGCAGTGAAATGAGTTACGAGATTTTATTCTCCTTGAGCAAAGACAGTTATGTCTAGCCAAAGACATTAAAGAAAGGCGCTGCTTGGGAGGTAACTCAAGGATTTATAATTTTAGTTATTTTATATTTTTTCGTGTTTTTGTCAAATAAGTAGGTGCATTTGAATAATAAAACTTCCATGTGATAGGTAGCAACCAGTTAGGCGTGCCCACGCCAATCAGGCATGCCTAAGGAATGCAATTTCAGTCTGTGGGTAGAAGAATCCATACTAGTTAGGCGTGCCCACGCCAAATGGTCACGCTTAATGAATGAATTTTCTTCGCCCGGCAGAAGATTCAGCACTAGTTAGGCGTGCCCACGCCTAAGGGATTCAATTTCCGACAGTTGGTCAGAAGGCTCGTGGGTAGTTAGACGTGCCTACGCCTAACAGAGCGGTTGCAAAAAAAAAAATAAATTGAAAACCTTATTCCTTTTCTTTTCTTATCTTTTTCCCATTTCACTGTTTTTCATTTTCTCTTTCTTTTCATTTTCTTTTCTTTTCCTTTGTTTCTTTTTATCTTTCCCACCCAACCGCTGCCGCCTCGCCGCGCCATTGCTGCTGTACCACATCATTGTTGCTGCCCCACTGCTCTGTTGTTGTTAATCCACTACGCCTTCTTTTCCTGATCAACCTTCACATGGCCTAGTATTTCCACCACGTGGGCTTCCACCCACCTTTTCCCCCCAAGTCATAGTTGGTTGGGACCCTCCTCCGTGTTTAGGGAAGTTTCATTGTCCCCTTTTGCTTCTTTCTTGTGTTTTTGTTTTCTTACATTGGGGACAATGTAAGATTTAGGTATGGGGGAGGGTTCGTTATGCTTTGGGGTGTTGGTTTGATTTTCTTTTTCTTGTTAATTCTTTGGTTTTAGACAACGATGAATGCAATCGAGATCTGAGTCTAAGTAGTAAGTTCATGTCATGAGGTTTCCTACTTTCTTGATGATGGATTTAATTGATGAATATGTTGAATTTGACATCAATTCTTTACCACTTGTGAGTTTTTTTGGGCTTGATTATGATCAATTTTTTCTGAATTTGCTTTTTGTTTCGTTTGGTGAGTGATACTCCACATGGTTTGGTCATTCTAGAACTTGTTCGGTTATGCATGTTAGACCATGTTTCATTGAATTTGGTGCATTAAAATGATAAGGGCATTTAGGAGTAACCACTTTTGACTTTCGAAAAAAATCATGCCTTTATTTTATTTCTCTTAGTGAATCAACTTGGGCCGTTAACCCCTTCTTTGTTTGATAACCACATTTATTAGCCTAAGACTTCTTTTTAGACTTTTTTTTTGAACCCATATGTTAAAGTAATGCTTGAATTTCATTGCATGAGAATTTGGTGTATTATTTGAAAGGCAATAAATGAGAAAAGCAAGTGTAGCAAGCTACGGTACTTTCTGAGTTATTTGTGAAAAAAATAAAAAAATAAAAGAAAAAAAAGAAAAGGAAAAGGGAAAAAAAAGAGAAAGAAGTTAGAAAAACAGAAAATAGAAAAAAAAGGTGAAAAAATGGAAAAGAAGAAAAAAGTGTTCCGACATGTTCTCATGTAAATTTCTTATGTTGTGATTATGGCAAGTACCAATACTTGGTGTCACTTGTTGGGTTGATGAAGTGCTATTTTGCCTTGAAAGTGCAAAATTTGTAAGAAACTTGTGCATTGAACTTTTGACATCTTCTTTGGTATATTTACACCTAAATTGACCTTTTTATCCTACCTTTATCCAAACCTCATTACAACCTTGTGAAAGTTCCTTTGATTTTTGCATTTGATTCATGGTTAAGTGGTGGAGATGTGATATATGAGCAAGTTTGTGATAATGTCATTCCATTGTATCGAGTTGAGTGATATGCTGTATCTTATACACCATGGAGTGAATGAGTGCATTTGCTAAAATTCTTTGTGAGGTTTGTCAAATCGATATATTCTAATTTTGATGAAGTTGTTGGGGCATGTGGGATGCCCTGGTTGGTATGACTTGCTATGAATGGCTTGATATCTTGATTGCGTTTCTGAGTTAGGATATGCTTGAGGACAAGTATCATTTAGGTGTGGGGGAGATTGATAGGGTGCATTTTAGTTATTTATTGTGTTAATATTTCCTAATTGCTTAGACTAAAAATTGCACTATTTGGTGGATTCTACTGAATTTGTGTATTTGGGATTAAATGCAGAAATTTGTGGAAAAAATGCTGAGAAGCTGTAATTCTAGAAGACTTACTGATGGTTAGGCGTGGGCACGTCTAAATCAAATGTCCAAGTCCTGGTTGTCAGGATTCCAAGTCCACGTGGGTAGTTTCCAAGAGTTTTAGAATTCCAAATTTGAAGACGTGCTGGAGTTCATTATTGTGTTTTCCTATTTGGTAGTTGATTTGTATTAGGAAACTACTTTAATATTTGTATTAGGAAGTTGAGAGTTTGACTTCTTTTTAGGATTTTCCTATTTTTGCTTAGTACTTACCGTGGCTGATGAGGAAAAAAGAAAGGAGGAGTTTCCCCAGTTGACTTGGATTGGGATTCTTCCTCTGATCAATAGAGGAGTCCGCAGGAAAAGATGAAAAAATAGGAAGCGAAGTGACTAGTAGTTGTGATGAGTAGTTTTGTGAGCTTTTGAATTCGGATTGCTTGGGCAAGACATTTCGGACGGCGGAAAAAACGCGAGACTAATAGCATTGCTTGTCCATCTTTTTCCTTTGCTATTTTTACTTTGAAAAACAAGGAGATGTTTTGCAGATTTTCAATTGAAATCTCTTATGGAATTTCTTGCACGATGCGTGGCTAATTTCCTCGTCTAGTCAAAGATTAACTCGACGATGCAGTCCAAAATATTTGTTAGATCTAACTGATTTATCTTTTGTTCATTTAATTCATTGGTATTTGTGCATTCTTTGTTTTATGTTCTTATGATTATTTTGTTAATTGAATGTTAAGAGCTCGGCATTCAGATTGACTTAATAGTTTATTGCCAATTAATTTGCTAAATCCGTAATTGTTTAGTAGATTAATATTGGTGGCAACTAACGTGTATACACATTAGGGGAGCGTGCAATCTAATCTAAATGAACCTTGGTAGTATGTTTGTTGGTTTGGGTTTGGGTTTTTCTAGTTCTTAGTGCAATTGAGAAATTAAATCCTACGGACGTACCTAGGGTTATTTCTTAATTGGAGGTAGTTAACGGACGTACCCTAATTATCTAAAATCTAAGAAAGAGTTGGTCATTTGAGAGTTTATCTGGCAACTATAACCAACCTACTAATGAATTAAATGAACTAACTTTGCATCGATGATCAGGTATATGGACTGTGTCTGAGAAGTTGGATCTTTGGTTAGAACTCATAACTCATATATTTAATTCTCTTTTATTTTAGTTAATTGGCCTTGTTATTTAATCTTTAATTATTTCGTTATTGTCTCAAAAATCGCCCCATTCTCCGTGTTTGAGAAGAAACGAGTTTTTCCCCAGTCCCTATGAAGACGACCATATTTGCCACTATACGCAAGTTAATTAATTTTGGTATATCGGATCAAGCATACTCCTTGGAATCAGGGTGAAACAAGTAACCTATTGCACATCCGGAATCCCTACTTCGGTATCTGGAATTAGATTTTGGTTATTTTCATTGGTAGTTAAGTTTATTTATTATTATTGCACAGGCTCCATACCTGTCACTCTCAAGGGTGAGAGTAGTTCTACCACTCAAGCGAAGAAGATTTCTCCACAAGAAATTCAATTCAGGAGGAATAATGGATTGTGTTTCAGGTGTGGAGAAAAATACAGGTTACGACATCAATGTAAAAACAAGCAGTTGAATCTCACAGTGGTGGAAAATGGAGAAGATGAAGGGGAATTCCTGGATGATGTAGAGGAACAGGATGAGCAAACACGCAATCAAGGAGAGATGGTGGGCATTTGACTTCGTACTTTGACTAGGGATTGAAGAGAAAAACAATTACTCTCAGGTGGAGGTGTTCACGGAAATGTTCTAGAAAAAAACTGAAAAATCGGCAAATCCAAATCTAGATCAGATTTTGGATTCTGGTAAAATGGAATTCAGAAAAACTGAAATATAATACTTGGTAAAACAGTTTAGAAATAAATGTTAAAAATATATTACCGTAGTATCGATTATCAGCCAAATTATTAAAAATTTTATAATATAATGTTATGCACACACATTCACGTGTGTGTATATATATGTGTGTGTGCACGTGAGTATCTTAGTTATATATATATGTATATCATTAAATATAAGGCTAACTATTAATCCTATTACTAAATATTAATTAGTAATTACTAATTAGCTAACTTAACTATTACTATATTTGAAAGTCAAATTTTAATGAAAGTTGACATGTTAGAATTTAGTTTGACAATTAAATTTGGAGTTCTTGTTTATTTCAACATTGTTCCAGAATTGAGATTATGAGTTAGGAATTAGGATTATGAATTTTTTTTTGTGCATATCATGTTTGTTTGGGTTGAGTTGATTGAATTTTGTTGTGAAAACATATCAAACAAGTTTTTAGAGAAAATTAAAATATTTTAACTCATTATTGACATTCTGGATTTTAGATATTACCAAATCATCAATTCTCGGATCTAATATACCAACTTAAAAATTTGGATGAAAATTAGATAGTGGTTTTAAAAAATCGATTCTCGAATTATCAAAATCTTTTGCACCAAATTTCCAATTAGTGGCCGACGAACACCCGTACTCTAAGAGGTGAAGTAAAAGGAGCTCCAATACACAAACTAGAGGATGCAAGAAGTTCATATTCTTACATTAGCCATCACTTAGTTGGGAGTTTGGATCTTTCTTATGTAGTCACGAACCCTTTTATTGTGGTGATAGGAGATGGATCAAGTGTTACAGGAAGTACCGAATGTCCCAAAGCGTTATAGTCCACCACTAACCATAAATTTTGTTTTGACATAAGGATTATGGACTGGGAGTTTTGACATGAGGATTATGGAACTGGGAGGTTAGGATGTAATTCTTGGGGTGGGTTGGTGACACATTATACGCCTATTACTTTTGACTTCCACAAATTGCACACCATCATTCACAGTGGGGAAGAGGAATTGTTACTGCAGAGGTGTGTTCCAGAAGGAGAACTGAATTTTCTCATTCAGAAGGATTTAAGAGAATACATTCAGTACAAAAGAAGTTGCATTGTCCATTGTAGGGCTGCAAACGAATCAAGCAACTCGAATTTGAGCTCGACTCGTTTCCATGTTCGAGTTGAGTTCGAACTCGACTCTCTCAGGCTTGACAGCTCGCGAGCCGACTCGAATAGGCTCGAATATATACACATATTATTTTTTATTTTTATTCTAATAGTGAAATTACATATATATATCCCTAATATTTTTATTATTTATTAAGAAAAATAATTATTTTATTTATTTATTTTAAAAAAATAAAGTAATTATTTATTATTTTTTTTGAGCTTGAGCTCGATTAAACTCGAATTTAAACTCAAGCTGGAGCTCAAGTTTCATTTTTTGAGCTCGTCAAGCTCGAGCTTGATGAAAAACGAGTCGAGCCGAGGTCGATAAGGCCAAAGTTCGGCTTGACTCGACTCGTTTGCACCCCTAGTCCATTGCAGAGAGGAGTAGATGGGGAATCAGCATGCAGAACTACCTCAGGAAGTAATAGATCTTCTAATTGAATTCAAGGATGTCTTTACCGTTCCAACTTCATTACCACCTAAGAGAATCTTGGATCATGCCATACCATTGAAACTAGAAGCTTAGGCATTCAAAATTAAACCTTACAGGAAATGATATATGATAAAGAGGAGCCACAAGAAGATTCATTGCATGGCATCACTGCTGTAAAGCCTAGATGAATGGAGGAGTTACGTAAGAGCTATGAAAGGGATGAATTTTTCTAGTCAATACTATCACAGTACTTGGTGGACCCGTAAGCCTTTCTTGATTGTTAGATTATAGATGGAATGATCAAGTACAAAGGTAAGCTATTGGTAGGACTTTCTAATGAATCAGGAAGTCCTTACTACAGGCAGTACATGACACTTCCTTGGGCGGTCATTCTAATCAAAGAGGAACATATTAGAAAATGAAAACATTATTCAAGGAAGGAATGAAACAAGATGTTATCAAGTTTGTCTGTTCTTGTGATGTTTGTCAAAGGTTCAAAGGGGAAAATGTACCTTATCTTGGGTTACTGCAAGCACTGGCTATTCTAGAAAGATCATGAGCACACATTACTATAGATTTCATTGAAAGATTGCCTTTATCATAATGTTATGATACTACGCTGTTAGTCATTGATAGTTTCACAAAATATGCACACATTGATCGTTTCACAAAATATGCACACTTATTAGCTCCTAGACATCCTTTCACAGCAACATAGGTTGCTCAAGTTTTCCTTGATCATATATATAAGTTACATGGGTTGCCTATTTCTATAGTGAGTGATAGAGAGAAAATTATTTCATCAACACATTTTCCAACCACTTTTTTATCTCACACACATCATATAAAAAAAGTGTTACAGTGTTTTTTTCAAAAAATTATTTCAAATAATCTCCTATCCAAATGATAAGGCCTGAAATATATATGCATTCGTGTTTGATTATGACTATGTAGGCTGTAGATTCTCGAGTTTTGAACAGATTAACTGCTTAATTGGTTTAATTGTGGCCATAGGGGACTAAATTGAAGGGTTGACAAGAATTGGAGAAGAATTGCGCAACAATTGGAAGTTGAAGGGCTAGGGAAGCAATTTTGGAGGAGTGTTCGGTGAAGACCGGCGCTGGTCATTGGACCGGTGATGGCACCGGTCATCTCCAAAAGCTGTGTACTGAATAAGAAAGTCAGAAGACCGGCGTCGGACATGGGAATGGTTATCGCGCCGGTCTTCATCGTATTTCCAGTCGCCGTGACCTTCTCGGGCCAGCAGAAGCCTATTCCAAGACTGATTTAATGATGCATATGGAGAACTATAAATAGAGGGCTCCTAGGACGCTTTTAGAGGAGAAAAATTAATTTTTCAACATAGGGAATCTACTTTAACATTCTTTGAGGAGGGATTACAAGCAATTGGAGATCAAATCAAGGAGCGTCAAAGAGAAGATTGGGTGTACTCAACTGAGAAGTTCCTCTGTCCCTAATCTCTTCTTTGTATTGACTCTTTATTTTGCAATGTTTATTCCGTCAATTATGTGGAACTAAACTTTCTCCTAGGGTTAGGGTTTATATGAAGGATTGTTGACTAATTTTCCAATGACATTCTTATCTATTGCTATGAGTTGCCTATTTTGCTCTTAACGCATGTTTGTGCTTGATCACCATAGACATGAAGTACGGTTAGTATCGAATTGAGAAATGAGATATAACCGGGAACTAAATAGTCAAACATACTTAACCTAATCATGAGAGTAGATTGGGATTTTGTTTGACACAATCTAGTCACCTAGGAGATTAAAGGGTTTAGTTATACACTTGTGACCTTGAGAGAGGCGTGAGAAGTAATTGAACACACTTTAGATGCATCGAGAGGTGGTCTAAGATAAATTTGTGTGATGCGTTCATAGCAGGGCAAGGATAAAATTTGGGAAATTAACTCAATAATCTGGATTAAAACCTGACACCCTGGACTCTCATTCACTGATATTCACTCTTCTGAATTTGATTAGTCTTGGTAGATTACAACTGGAACACCTACTCACGTTTTCTACAATTGCACCTCTTTCATCTACGATTATTAAGAAAGAGAATTATCTCGTTCTTTGGGTTCGACCCCTGGAATACTCCAGGTGATTTATCACTACGATTGGCTCTGTGCACTTGCAGAATAGACCGATCACCAAACACACCCAAAGTATTTACAAGAAAATTTTGGCAAGAATTTTTTAGGCTAATAGGGGTGGAATTGCACTTGAGCTCTTCATATCACCCACAAATTGATGGGCAATCAAAAAGGCTCAACTAGTGTCTTGAGAACTTGGTAAGGTGTATGACAAGTGAGCACCCTACTCATTGGCATAAATGGTTGTCACTAGTTGAACTCTAGTACAGTACAACCTTTCATTCTGGCTTGCAACTAACCCAATTTGAGGCTTTATATGACTACAAACCAGCACATCTGCCCGCAGGGTATTATTAGGACATCATCATACCAGGAGCCAAGGATTTGGTCCAAGAAAGAATTAGAGTCTCTCAATCAATCAGGGAGCATTTGAATAAAGAACAATAGAGAATGACATTCTTTGCAAATAAGCACAGGACTAAGAGATCATAGGAAGTTGGAGATTGGGTACTCTTGAAATTACAACCCTACAAACAACAGTCATTGGCCATTCGAAGGAATCTGAAGTTAGCAGCAAAATACCATGGGCCATTTGGAGTGTTGGAAAAGATTGGGCAAATATCCTACAAGCTCAAGTTATTAGAAAGAGATCATAAGTGTTCCACATTTCTCTCCTTCAAAAAAGAATTGGAACTGATTAGAACATCTCTCCCACTATTCCTGAATTTAACACTCAAGATCAATGTATTCTGGAACCAGAAAGCATACTTAAGAGAAGGGAGATTCTTCCAAACTCCAAACCAGTGGCTCAATATCTGATCAAATGGACAAACTTGGATGAATGTGAAGCTTCTCAGGAAGATGCCTCTGTGATAAGTCATCAATTTCCTCAGTTACCGACTTGAGGACAAGGCTATTGTTAAGGAGGAGGAATTGTCAGTACCCAAGGATCAATTCAACAATTACTTTTATTGCAGTTTAATCCTCGAGAATTAGTAACAGATAGTCTTAAGAAATTAGTTACATGTTGTTAGGAAATGAAGTCAGCAATTACAGTTGGTTACAAATCATTGCTTATTCTCCCTCTATCCTCTCTCTCTCTTCTATATCTGCTTTCCTCTTTTTGGGGCTTTGGAGAGGCTAATAGCCTTGAATCTACAATCTGGGAAGTAGGTGTGGCATTGCCATGCCAATTGCATCTACTCCTAACACTTCTCTAATTCCACGTGGAAGATCCTCAATCTTCAGGCGCTGTTATTCCTCTATGCTGCTCCTTGCCATGAAATCTATACATTTACTGCCTTCTCTCTATTGGTGTTGCATTTCGCATTCTTAATGTCTGTAAAATAATTCTCCGATCAATGACACTGCTGCAATGTAGCAAGTCCCTCTCAGCCTCTTTAGCAGCCGTATACCCACCAATGAGTCTGTTTCAAGTATCACTTTCTCAGCCTCTTTAGTAGCCGCATACCCACCAATGAGTCTGTTTCAAGTACCACTTTCCTAAAGCCTCTGTTCTATGCCAATGTCAAGCCTTGATCCACATTACCCAGGGCTCCACCACCTCATTACTTGCTATCCATAAGTTGTATTTGAATCCTGCAATCCATCTTCCTCCTTCATCTCTGATCATTCCTTTTGTTCTAGCCATGCCTAGGTTTCATCTTGCTACTCCATCTACATTAATTTTCACTGACTTTGATAGGTAAGGAATCTCTTCAATAATAAAGGACTTACTCAAGGAAAAATAATATATAATTGGGTATAATGATGAGCAGGGCCGTCAAGATTGAAGAAATTTGTTTCCTTTCAAATAGAAGTTAATTGGGGGGTTTCAAAGAATTAAAATAATTAATCAACCTGAATAAAAGCAATTAAACTAGAATAAATTTAAACTAAATTAATAATAGATAAAGCTCTAACCAAAGGAGAAACGTTAGAGAATTGATTCTAGGTGTAAAGATGAATTCAATCATTCATTGATAAAGTGATTATAGTTGCCAACAAACTTTGGCAACCAATCTTTCCTTATTGTATCGATAGTCAATGTACCATTAACTATTTCCCTAATTAGAATACAATTCTAGGTAGGACAATAGGATTTAATCCCCAGTTGCAATAAAAGTTAGAAAAATCCAATTCTAACCAACAAACACACTACAAGGATTTATTTAGATTAGGTTCTACATCTCTCTAACACAAACCTAATCATGTCAGTTTTTACTAGAATTAAAATATAAGTCAAACACTTATGGATTCAACTATTTTAATTAGTAATAGACTATTGTGAATAATCAAATATTGGTCACATATTCAATCACACACAATAATCATAGACGACAAAAGTAGGAAATATACAAATACCAATAAATAAAAATTAATTAAAATTAATTCGATTTCACAGTTGTAGTTGAACCAAATTCTCAAGTTATCCTCTAACTAGAAAAAGAAAATTAGTTTCTCTCCATGGAGAAAAATCTCATGCAAAAAGATAAGCAAAATTGCAAAAGTTGTCTTCTCTGAAAAAGAATTTGAGTCATTGTGTTGCCAGCCAAAAAAAGAAGTAGAAATCCATCCTTTTTGTTCTAATATTTATATTTAGTACTATCCTAACCTCCCCCGGAAAAGAAATTCAAAAGGTCAAGGAAATAGGCTACATTAGTTTTCTAATATGATTGGAAGAAAAGGAGTATTTAGTTCCAGCGAATCCAATTCATCTTTGGAAACTTGCATGTGTGACAGTCCTGAGTTTTCCGAACTTGGAGGTAGAATTTTGACATTATGACAGCCCCACTTCTCCCTAGAACCCTAGTATGCCTGCCCAACTCTCATGGGACTCGATAGCTAATATAAACCAACAACTCACAACTTACAAAACTAAAACTTCCAAATTCAAAAGTCAACCAACATATATACATAAGTTTCACACCACCATTCCAACTTAAAACATAGTGGTATTTAAGGATACAAAATCAACCTCTAAACTTATCCATGATAGGGTTTGCTAGTACATTCACCCTTAAACAAAAGTACAACAAAAACTTAAAACTACTTGCACCTACTTCCAATCCTAAGCTCAAGCAAATCCCCCTGCTAAGGAAAACAAAAGGAAGATAGGGTGAGCTAAAAGCCCAGTGATGTTCCAAAAGCAGTGCATGCAAAATAGCAATTAGCATATTTGCACCACAAAGATTTTGATAAACAATCACACTAGCACATTTGCAATAAAATTTGGAATTTCAAGTATAAGTACAGGGATGATCACAGTTGCACTGTCAACCAGGAGATGGTGCTCATGCACTACTCAAGCCGCCGACTGAGATCGATTGCTCACGAGGAGTTCAGCACTCAAGCTTCTCTTACTTGGAAGATCGGTGCACAAGGATCACTTAAATAACAATTTAAATATAAAGGATACGGTGGCTCTCGGGAGCCAAGTTCCACGGCAGCAGCTTGATCCAAGTCCGTTGACACTCCGTCAACCAAGGAAATGCAAGAATTAATGTCCAGTAGAACCCCACTCACCAGCCATTCCCATTCACCGATTCTCCCACCTTACCGGGCCCGAACACCAACACAGGAGGTAATACTCGAGTATACCAAAAACAAGAAACAGGATCCAGGGGCATCATTAGTCTCCTCGACCAAGCCCTAACCGGCTCGATTCGACCAATGAGCGATGGGGTGGACTCGATCACGAGTCCCGAAGGCGATAACAAGATTAGCCCTTGTGATATCACACAAGTGGCCATTTCACGTGACGTTAACAAGCACAGGTAAACAAGCTTCTAAACAGATTAGTCGATGGGACATCACCCAACGACTCACAAATCAAATATAGACAAGGGCCAAATCCACAAGCATCATGATATCAAGGATATATAGTTCAAGCAAAGGAGATCGAGTGTGATAAAGTACACACTCGTCTCGATCATAATAACATAAGAGTGTGTTCATGCTAACAGATTTCAAGTAGCTCACATAATCAGTTAAGTCAAGATCAGATAATCCAACTAGTCACATTTAACGAGTAGACAAGCATTGGAACACTCACCTTTGTACTCAAAACAACCTTAAGTATTCACTCCGGAATTCCTTTCGTCCACCGTCAAGGCCTAATAACAAGCAAATAAGAGACATTTAGGTTTGGCTATCCCAAACTTAGGACAACTAAAATGCACAAGCTAATCGTCACTTAAATCGCTAATCTAACCCTTCACAATGTATCAAGTTCAAATCAAGGGTGTATAATAAGGAAAAAAAAATGTCATATTTACAGGAGAACAATGAGTCAAATAGGTTATGGCGCGAGAAAAGGGCATAATGAACCAAGAAAAGTGGAAAGTGATGAATAAGGGTTCGCAAGTGAAGATTTAAGGGTGACAGCTTTGCCGCCCTTCAGAAATTGGATCATAACTGTGGCCACACTTATCGGATTGGGGTGTACTTTATGGAGTTTCGAAGCTAAGACACAGCTATACAACTTTCATGAAGAGGTCAGATATCAATTCATGCTTTATCACAGTCAAAACGGCAGATATCAGAGAAGCAGGAAATCTGACTGGACGAACAGTCTCGGGAAAACAGTCATAACTCGACGTAGAAAAATTGAAATCAAGCTCCGTCAGCGGCGTTTAAAACTAGGTTCATAGGTCTTTCTAACGGTGTAAGGCTAGGATGCTCGTTCATTTTCTACAGGTAACAGTAACCTCGGGAAGTGGGCTGTTTTTCATTCCTGCTTTCTGAGAAAATTTCTGGTTAGTTGCTTTTTCTTCTATCAACCTTTTAAAACCATTTCCCTCACTTGCCAAGGTGTTAAACCAGCTAAAACAGCAATTAATTCCATCATCAAAGCATCATAAGTCATTAAGCATTTCATCAAACATATGGTAGGCATAAAATCAAACCAACTCCTATGTTGCAACCCCAAGAATCCAAGCCCAAAAACCTAGCTTCTAAGCACCACCCTACTACAAACATCACCAACAACCTTCATTAGACCATTTTCTAGGATCATAGAGCTAGGGTTTGGATAGGAAAATACCTTTTCAAGCCCAAGAAGAAACTCTTCAAGCCACCAAAATCCTTCCCTATCAAGCTTGAGGATTGATGGTTTAAGGTGCTACCAACTTCCTCTCTTGATTCCCTATTAAGCCAAGCAAGATTTTTCTTGGATGAATTCCTCTCTTGTTTTCTTCCTTAGGTTCGGCCACTCCCCCCAAAAATGAAGACAAGGTTTTGTTTTTAAAAGATAAGTTTGGAGGGAAAGAAGTCATCAAGTCAAGGTTTGAATCTTAGGGTGACAAGTGGCAACTTCTTGGCCATTAGCTAACACAATCTCACTTAATTGCTTTCTAACTCCTCTAATTTGATTTGGTCTCCAATTAATCCCAACATACCCTATTTTCTTGGCAATTAAACCATGCAAGAAGTTCTCACTAATTCTAGAGTTCAATCCTTAATCAAGTATAATCAAACGAAATGAATGCACTTAGGGGAAAACATGTCACTAATGCACTTAAGGCTTTCATGGTGCAATCAAGCCATTTTTTTTTTCCATTTTCATCATCAAATTTTTTTTTCTGGGTTCTCACAGACATGCCCATACTTAATTAGGTAAAAGTCTTTTGGAAAACATTTTTCAACTCCTTTTCATTCCAAATTTCTAACATTGTCACCAAATACCAAATATGAGTAGAATCTATAAAATATTGTAATACTTGACCAGAATAAAAAGAGAATATTCACAAATATAGTAACAATTATGCTCCCTTTCAATTCTCCCCATACTTACGCTATGATTGTCGTAATCATATTGTAACTCAGAGTACAATCAAGACAATAAGTATTATGTGGCAAATCATACCAGCGCTTACATCTCACTCTCCCAAAAACTTCATCAAATTTTGAACACACTAAACTCAACAATTCTCACAAGAATGCTAGCATGTGCACTTACCACTCAAGGGTATTTAGGGTAAATATGACTCTCAAATCAACACCTTGAGTGGCATTACCATAGGATTGTTTATATATCATATCTCCACCACTTACTGTGAATAAAATGCAAGAATCTAAGTGACTTTTATAAAGTTATAATGGGATTTGGGTAAGGGTAGGATAAAAAGGAAATTAGGCTATAAATACCAAAGAAAATGCCAAAAAATTACTACATGAATTCAATTGCTCTCATCACACAAATTTCACACTTTGAAGGCATATCAACAACTTCCTCCATACTTAACAAGTGCAAGCATTTTTCAGCATTTGCCATTGCAAGCATTTTTCAGTGTTTGCCATTCTCCAATATAATAATTTTGCATGAAAGCACTTCACTGCATTTATCTATCTTTTTTTCAAACTTTTCCTCATTTTCTCCTTTTTTCCTCCTTTTCATTCTTCTTTCATTTTTCATTTTTTTCCTTCTTGTTCTTTTTCTCTTCTTTTTTTTAGCAAATGCGAACATCTTTAAGACAAACTTCAATCATCAACACTTGTTAGTTTCAATTCATTGCCTTACAAATTGTACATCAAATTTCCATACAATGAAAATTAGGCATCTCTTTAACACAATGTTCGACAAAAAAGTCTAAAAAAAGGTTTCAGGTAACGATTGTGCCTATTAAACAAAGAAAAGATTAAAGACTCAAATTGGCTCACTAATGGTAAGCAAAGTAAGAGTGGGTTTTCAAGAAAGTCAAAAAAAGGTGATAGCTTCAAGGAAACTCAAGCCATGTCATCTGTTGGACCACTTACAAGAGCTCGGGCTAGGAAGATAAGAGAGCAAGTTCAAGGCCTTGTTCGAACCATTCACCCATCATTTGAGGCTGTTTGAACATTCAAGGAATTGATCCCAATGCACATTTAATTGTTAATGTCATTAGGGTTGCATCCAAGGATTGATTGAAGTGTACTTGTCATTATTCCAATCAATGCGTGTGTTTGGCCAGAAGACTAGTGTTCATTTGGGCGTGGGCACGTCGTCTGACTGAGTACAACAATTGGCAACCAGAAAACTAGTCCTCAACTGGACGCGAGCGCATCATACAAGCGCATGGGTTTTATTTCAACCAGAAGACTAATCCTCGTCTGGACGCGGGCGCGTGATATGCTCACGTGAAATTTTCTTAATTTTCTTATTTCCTTTATTTTTATTCTTGTTTAGTACCATAGGGTTAGGTTAAAATTATCCAATCTGAACGAGGTTCTTATAAGGCTATTTAAAGTCTAGGTTATTTCTTTTCATGTATACAAGAATTATTCAACAAAATTGACAGAGTTTCTCATAAGCTTTCGAGCTTCCCTTGAATACTTTAGAGGTCTCTATCATGTTCAATTTGGCTTATCAATCAAGAACCGAACTTGATTGTAGCGCCTTCTACCTATACCTTTGGTTCGCTAATTCGCTGGATTGTGGGTTGAGATCGTATCAAAAGTGTTCTCAATCTCGAGGGTTAGAGGGTCATAAGGTTCCGCTGCCTATCCAAACTTGAATTCCACCATCAAGATCCAGGGCTTGCACGCGAGTTTCGTTTCACCAACGAGATTCGTATCAGCTGGTATCAGAGCTGGTTAATGGTATTTAGGTTATACCCCTTTTTGTTCTAGTGTTTTCATATCTTTTGTTCCTTGTCCGTTGTTGCCTAGGGTCGTGTCTTTTGTTTCAATTCTACCGTGCCTTGTTATCTCATATTCTGATTGAGTCATATCAGTCATTTTAGTTTTGCCTTGTTTCATGTCCTTTGTGTTGTTTCCAGTCTGCCCGTACATTGTTGAAGTCGATTAGCGTCAAAAAAAAAAGTTACTGTTCATCATCACTGTTCATCATAACTGTTCATCCCGGAAACACTGTTCACGTTTGATTCTTGGGCTGTTTGGTTGTAATCTGTTGTTCTTGAATCGAGTTCTTGGAATTTTTGAAGTTCTTGATTGAACAAACCTCAATCTTGAAGTTCTTGAAAACCCTAACTTTGATTCTTGAAGTGCTTCAAAAACAAAAACAAAAAAAAAAGAGAGGAAAAGAGCAGAATCAGCCACCAATTTGTGCTCAATTACACTTGCTATATCTTGTGATTGAATTAGGAAACCAAATCAAGGATCACGTGGTCAAAGAGAATCCAAACAACCGCTACTCCTTCTTTGTTTCCTAGTCTGATTCTAAGACTAAGTACAAGTTGTCTTTTGTGTTTCTTCTTTTGGGAAGTCGGTTTATAGGGGGATCAAATAATCCTTATTCCATTAGAAAAAGGAGGTGGATAACCACCACATACCTTTGTCTAAGGAAGTTTCCTATATGCAATTCCCACTTTCCAAATTCCATATTTCCTAAGTTTCCTAACTTGTTTGCAGCATTCTTGGCTGCATTCCAGCCGCTAATTCTGTGTCTATCTTGTGTCATTGCCCAAGTCTAGTATCTACAAATTCTTTAATCTATTAGCACCTCACTCGTGGTTTCCAAAACTCCAAGCGAACCATAATCACTTGCTACTATCAATTGAGGGCTTGACATTGGTAAGCTAAATTGCTCACTTGAGGGATTTCTAACTTCTTCAAGGGTTGCATAAGGGCTGTGAGAAGTTGTTTTTGTGAGATAAATAGAGTGTGATACACAAGTGTGAGAGTACAACTCATGAGGGAGTGTGATGAGGAATTACTTTATTTTGTCACTAATACTTTTTGTAGGAACAAAGCACCATGTCTAGTGATCAGGAAGGAGGACTTTAGCCGTGGACATTAAGATGCTCACTGAAATGATGAGATGGGAATTCCAGGGCATGTTCCAGACAGTGCTTCATGATGCCATATATCCGATTCAGAAGGAGCTGCTCCGTGTTAGTTCACTGAGTACCCCAACCCCGACACGTTCAAAATCCAACCGTGAAAAGGAACAGGTGGAGAAATCCAAGGACTCTAATTCCGATGAAGAGGATGTTGTTAAATGGTCCAATTCTAAGAATAAGGGCCAAGAGAAGACCCGAGAGGCCATCAAGGGGGTTAAAATGAAGATTCTGGAATTCAAATGACAATCCGATCCTGAGACGTATCTAGAATGGGAATCTAAGATCGAGTTGGTCTTTGCTTGCCAAAATTACTCCGAAGAACAAAAGGTTAAGCTAGCTGTGATCGAGTTCTCCGAGTATGCCATGATTTGGTGGGATCAGTTGTGCTTATCTCGAAGGAGGAGTCGACTACCTGATGTATCATCATGGTCCGAATTGAAAGGGATCATGCGTACTCGTTTCGTACCCGGTCACTACTATAGGGATTTGTATCAAAAACTACAAACCCTTACGCAAGGCAACCGGAGTGTGGACGAGTACCACAAGGAGATGGAAATTCTTATGCTCCGAGCTGATGTGCAAGAAGACAAGGAGCTACAATGGCTAGATTTCTCAATGGATTTTGACCGAAGATAGCTGAGAGGGTCAAATTGCAGCACTACATGGAGCTCCATGAGCTCATTGACAAGTCCGTGAAGGTTGAACAATGACTTAAGAGGAGGGGTCAAAATCAAAACAACTTCAGTTATTCTACCCCTATCTCTCAGCCATTCGCTCCTAGGGGTGAATTGAGGAGTTCAACCTCGGCTACACCTCCCAAGCCAAGGTTTGATGGAGGAAATTAGGCCAAGCCAGCCACGGGAAAACCTAATCTGCCATCTAAGGTAAACGGTCCAAAACCTAGGGAAAAGGTTCGAGATGACCGTTGCTTCAAGTGCCAAGGCTGAGGACACATTGCAAGGGAATGTCCCAACTAGCGGATCATGATAATTCTACCAAATGGAGATATTGTGTCAGAAGATGAGGAGGAGTATGAGGGGATGCCGCCACTCATGGAGGATGGAGAGGAGTCACCCGAGGAAGAAGAGTTCACCACTCCTAAAGGTAACTTTGGTACAGCATTAGTTGCACGTAGAGTTTTGACTGCACAAATCAAGGAGGATGATTTGCAACGTGAAAACATTTTCTATACTCATTGCTTTGTCAAGGATGCACTTTGCAGTATGATCATCGACAGTGGTAGTTGTACCAATGTGGCAAGCATACTAATGGTGGAGAATTTGAAATTGCCTACACAAGAGCACCCTCTGTCAATCTTGATCCCGGATTTTGATATTTACAAAATAATTGGATAATTCAATCTAATATTTTTCAATTGAGAAAATGTTAGTTCAGATCCTTAGGTGCATATGGAGACATCGAAAGATTCAATCAAAAAGAGTAAAAGAAACTCAACTCTGTCGGACGCTTGAAAACTAGTACCGGACGTCCGATAAAGATTGAGAACTCTCAGAAGAAATACTATCGGATGCTCAAATTGAAGTACCGGATATCCGATAGACAGGGGAAGTAGCGGGCACTCCTAGTGGAAGCATATCATCATCATCGGACGTCCGATAGAATTAAAGATGAAATCCAAACTCTCTGACCAGCATTGGACGCAGACTCCATCAGACGCAAAAAACCCATCGGCCATCCGATAGACATTGAGAAGAACCTTTCGGACGATGGTACCGGATGCATAACATTGTATCGGACGTCCGATAGCTCCAACAACTATTTTTTAACAGCCATATTTTTGACCGTTGGAGAGCTTCTTGAGGCCATTTCTCACACTCTATAAATACCCACAAGTTCAAGAGGATAAGAGACTTTTGCTTACATGAAATAAATTGTGGTTGTACCTTAAGTATATTGAACTGTAATTTGAGAAGTTGGGTTGTAAGTTGAATTTAGTAATGTTATTAGTTGTGGTTTGGTTTGAAATTTTTATTTACGTTTACTTTCGAAGTGTTATTAGTTATTTGAGCGAGGGAGTCCTGGTGAAAGTTGGCAGGCCCACCAAATCCTTTGGTTTGCCTTAGGAGGAGGTGGAGTCATCACAGTTGGTATCAGAGCTTAGGCTTTATATCTTTGTAGTGTATCTTAGACTTAAAATTTAGGATGCCGGACTGTAGGATTAACTTAAATGTTACGTGAATTGGAGAATCTATTGTATCTTAGTGGTTAAAAAGGATTTGTTACTGGAGAGTTTCTTATATGGGATTGGCGGAAAACAAAATTGAGGAACTAAGTAATGTTACATTGAAGAGAAATATTATGTGAGAGATTTGTAGTGAAAGATTGATTGAGACTTGAATGATCATTGTACTCGTAGGAATGGAAGGACTCGGTGCAACTATTTGTATTAGCTGTAGAAGATAAGAAATTGAGATTTGTTAGTTAATTCCTTATGTGATAGTTTTGAGCTAAAACAAAAGAGGCTTTAAAAGAACAAAATGCGTTTTCCTACTTGTTTAACTCCTGAAAATTTTTCACTTTGAAGTTTAAAGAAAACTGAGATGTACTAGTTTTATTTTCCAACCGATGGTTGAAGGTGATGCATATGTGTTTTAGATACTCTATAACATGTCGTTCTTGACATGTATATGAATTCTAGTATATTTTTGAATTAAGAGTTGGAAAGAAATTGATGAGTTTGCTAGATTTCTGTATAGAGGATCTAAGAGGAAAAGTTGAAGTTTTCCAATTGTGTTTTTTTTAAATTCTTGATTTTAAATTGATACCTTTTCGCACAAGACTTTGGCCATGTTTGAAAAAGAAATCTTAAGTTTTGAAAGAATTGTGAACTTGCATTCTAGTAAGGTAAACCCTGAACTTGAAGAGAATTTTGTAATTTTAATAGCTCTTGTTGTATTTTCAAAAGCTTATTTTGAGAATTGAACATACAATTCAGGTACAAGAACTGAAAAGGTAGAGTGAGCGCATCTGAGAACTTGCAGTTAGTGTGATTGGGAATCGAGAATATACTAGTGATTTTGTGAATAGTTTTAAGAGTTCAATAACTGCGATGATTAAAGGGAGAGACAACTATGGGGATGGTTTGAGCGCTGGATGTATTCTTGCAGTAGATTGTGTAATCTACTTGGTATGTCAGGCAGGAATGAGGATTGAGTTGATTGACCTCTTGGGTGGCCAACCATGAGGTGAATTGACTTTCTTCTTATTTTGGTGCTTGAAAATGTGTATTATCAGGATTTTGGTGTTGCATTTCTGTGGTTATCTGGCTTCATTATGAAGTGAACTAGAACAATATGACATTTCATCTTTTTCATCTTCATTTTCCTTGCACTTTGAACACCATTTGAGAGCTTCATCTTAGTAGTCTTTCTTCTTGTTCCAGCCGTGAGAGAGAGAGAGAGAGAAGGGGGGAGAGATCTGAGAGTGAGAAAGAGAGAGAAAGTGAGAAAGAAAGCTACTTCTTGCTTGTCATCTTTTTGATCTTGAGATTTGAGGAGAAAATCACCATCAAGCAAGCCAATCTTTGGCTAAGTTGGAGGTTCTTAAGGTTGCTAAGTTTGGAAAATCATCCTTGGGTAGAGCTTCACTAGATCTTACTTGATCCTGCTAGATCTAGTTAGATCTTGAGGTATGATATCTAAATCTTCTAGTTTTAACTTTGTTAATGCTAGATCCTTTAGATCTATGGTTTATTTTGCTGAAAATGATATTCTTAGAACTTTGAGTTGGGCTCTTGAATTCCCAACTTAGGCAGCTGACTTGAGGTGACCTCTTAGGTAACGGACTTGAGGACCTAGTTGTGGTTGTGGTTGTTGTTTATGAGGTGGATTTATTTTGTGATTAGAAAGTAAGAATATTAGTGAAAATTTTGAAGAAAAGCTAAGCTTGATGGCCGAACTTCACTTGGAAAGTTTTGACTCTTGATTTTGAAATTTTATAATGTTTCTTGACTCGATTTTGTCCGAATAAATATGAATTATGTTCTTTTATGAGTATATGATCTGGAATTTTTAAATGGTGAAAGTTGAGTTTTTCACTAATTTTTAGAAGAATTCTTATTGCATACCAAGTGTTTGATAAATTGCCCTATTTTGAGTCAAATTGAGCTACAAATTTAACTTTGTTAATGGCCAAACAAATTCTTGTGCAAAACATGAAAGTTGTAGACATTTGAGTTGAGTTTTCACTTGTAAAATTTCAGAGCAATCGGAGAACTATAACTTATGAAATGATGAAAATACCCCTGACTGCCCCATTACCTTGTTTCCGCTGATAATCTTCATTTTCAGCCAAATTTCTGAACTTTCTGGCACTTGTACAAGACGAACCAAAACATTAATTTTATACCATTGAAAGCTTTATGAGTCTAGTTTTAAACGCCACTGACGACACTTAATTTCAATTTTCCTACATTGAATTATAGTCTTTCTTCCGAAACTGTCCAGAAATGCTGTTTTCAACCCGATAGTTTTATTTGCTTCTGTAATTGTGATTTTTGACCATGAAAATTCCTAAACTGAATTTTAGAGTCTTCACATAAATTGTAGGTTTATGTCTTAGCTTCGAAACTGTTTAAAATTTATCTTAATCCGATTAGTGTAGCTCTAGTTATGATCAAAACACCAAGAGGTGACAGAAACTTGATAGTTTGATGCCTATCAAGTGTTTGATAAAATGTTTGTATGAAACTAGTGGTTATGGTTATGCACATCAAGTGTTTGATGAAATATTTGGTATGAAACTTGTGATTTTAGGACTTGGCTTGAAACGGAGATATCTGTTACGGACAAGTGAAGTGAGTTATGGTTGGTGAGTGTTCCAACTCCTTTTTCAAATGAAAAATCTTGCTATTGTTTGCAAAAGAATGATTTGTTGAAATGATTTGCTAGTATTTATAAGGAAATGATTCACTGTTATTTCCAAGCAAAAATGCTTTTATAAGTGAAATAATTTATGAAGAGTTTGTGAGTTTCCATGCGTGTTACATGACGTGATTTTCAAAAATGACTTGAATTGTGATTTGTTTATGTGAAGTTGAAATTGTGACTTGAGCTGAATTTGGATTATTTGAAAGACTTGAATTTCATGAGAAATACACTTGATCTGTTTTATGATTTGAACTACCATGTGAGTGTTTCTTCTTTTCGTGTGATTTTGGGAATTAAAATGAATAGTGTGCTATCTTGTGACTATTGTGACGTTGTTGGGTGAATACCCTCGACTAGTATGTGACGTTGTAGGGTGAATACCCTCGACTAGTTTGTGATGTCGTTGGGCGAAGTTCCTCGATTAGTCTACTTCATTGGGCGATATCCCTCGAGTTGTTTCAGTGAAGTATTGTGACGTCGTTAGGCGAAATCCCTCGACCAGTGTACTTCGTTGGGCGATGTCCCTCGAGTAGTTTCAGTGAAATATTGTTACGTCGTTGGGCAAAATCCCTCGACTAGTTTATTTCGTTGGACGATGTCCCTCGAGTAGTTTATCTGGTATATTCGAGTAATACCCATTTACGTGTTTATTTACTTATTTTAAATTGTAAAGTTGAAGTATGATTTGAGCTGTTCTACGTGAATTGCAAGCTTTTTTTTTACAACTCACTGGACTTTCAGCTCATTCTTTAAAGTTATTTTGCTTAATAGAGATCGAGAACCCGAGTGAAGATATGATTAGTTAGGGTTGGAACTTATCTTTTGAATTTTGCCTTGAAATGCTGAATTTGATATTTTGGGCTTGTAAGATGAAATTGTGGTTGTACCTTAAGTGTATTGAACTATAATTTGAGAAGTTGGGTTGTAAGTTGAATTTAGTAATGTTATTATTGTGGTTTGGTTTGGAATTGTTATTTATATTTACTTTCGAAGTGTTATTAGTTATTTGAGCGAGAGAGTCCTGGCGAGAGTTGGGCAGACGGCCCGCCAAACCCTTTGGTTTGCCTTAGAGGGAGGTGGGGTTATCACAAGATGAGGAGGTTAGGAATAAAAGACCAAAACTTGGAAGCGAATTGGATGCATTGAGAATGCTAAAACTGGGTGGACAATTTTGACTGATAAAGAAGAGTCATGGACCACCCCAAAATTATTTGGAGGAATGACTCATTCTCAGTGTATGACCTATGGGAGGTGGCATTTGAGAGAGTATCATCTCAGGCTCGAGGCATGTTTTGAATGTGGGCAGTAAGGACATAAGGCAATGGATTGCCTAAACAAGAAGGTCGGGGGGAGGGGGGGAGAAGAGTGGCAAGTCCTCTAATAAAAAACCAAAAGTCAATACAGGGATGCATGCTATGACCGACCTTGAGATAGAGGCGTCAAGGGACATAGTCACAGGTACATTTCTAATCAATTCTGTGTCAGCATAAGTACTATTTCATTGTGGAGCTAATCATTCATTTGTTACCAAGAACTTTGTTAAATATTTGTGCATGCCCCCTGAATGGATGGACCACCCCTACTAAGTGACTACTCCAAGAGATAGGATTTTAGTATCTCATACTAAGTACTTGAATTGTGTCTAGAGTTGAAAATAAAAAATTAGAAGCGGATCTAGTGCAAATCAATATGAGTGATTTTGATGTCATTTTAGGAATGTATTGGCTAGCTAAATGCTATGCACAAATTGATTGTAAAGGAAAGAATATGCATTTTTCAAATCCCGATCAAGAAAATTACTCATAACAGGAAAATACCAATGAGAGAAAAACTCGTAGGGTGCCATTTCTATCCATCATGCAAGCCTACAGGGTCTTAAGGAAAGGTTGTAAGGCATATTTAGCTTATGTGGCAGATACGGAAAAGGAAAAAACACTGTTAGTTAAGATTTTGGCGATGAAAGATCTTCTAAATGTATTTTTGAATGATCTTCATGGTCTATCCCGGGATAGCGAATTAGAATTTGAAATTAATCTCATTCCAGGACCTGCACCCATATCTAAGATCCCATATAGGATTGCCCCTGCTGAGTTGAAGGAACTCAAGGAATAGTTGCAAAAATTGTTAAATAAGAAGTTCATTAGCCCCAATGTTTCACCATGAGGTGCACCGATGCTATTTGTTAAGAAAAAAGATGGTAGTCTGAGATTGTATATTGACTATCGGGAATTAAATTGAATTACAGTTAAAAACAAATACCCTCACGCTTGGAATGGCGATCTTTTCCATCAGTTGAAAGGAGCAAATGTGTTTTCAAAGATAGATTTGAGATTGGGTTTTCATCATTTGAAGATCAAGGCCAAAGATATCCAAAAGAGAGCTTCTCGTACCAAATATGGGAATTATAAATTTTTAGTAATGCCCTTTTGGTTAACTAATGTTCCTTCTGCCTTTATGGATTTAATGAATACCACAATTAAATTGCTTTGTTATGGTATTTACTGATGATATCTTGATGTACTCCCTGATGAAGAAACTCATGCATCTAAGGGAAATTTAAAGATATTAAGGAAAGAAAAGTTATATGAAAAATTTAGCAAATGTGAGTTTTGGTTGAAAAGTGTTGTTTTCCTAGGACATGTCATATCAGCCCAAAGGGTGTTGGTAGATCCAAAAAAATTGAATCGATAGTGGAGTGGCTATAACCTACTAATGTGACAGAGGTAAGGAGTTTCTTGGGATTAACTGGATATTATCGGAAGTTTGTGGAGGGATTCTCCACCACTGCGGTGCCTCTAACTAAGTTAACTTAGAAGAGAGTAAAGTTTCAGTGGACAGATAAATGTGAGAGTTTTCAAAAGTTAAAGGAGAAGTTAGTATCAACCTCAGTACTTACCCTACCTTCTAGGACTGAAGGATTTGTCATTTATAGTCATTCCTCTAAGAATGGGTGTGGGTGTGTTTTGATGCAGAATGAGAAACTAATTACATATGCTTCCCATCAACTGAAACCCTATGAACAGAATTACCTAACACATGATTTGAGGAATTGGTTGCAATAGTTTTTGCTCTAAAAATATAGAGACATTACCTGTACGGTATGCAATATGATGTTTTTACAGACCATAAAAGTCTTAAATATTCGTTCACATAGAAAGAGCTGAATATGAAACAGAGAAGGCCGTTAGAATTGATTAAGGATTATGACTTGACAATCAGCTTTCACCCAGACAAAGTAAATAAAGTAGCTGATGCTCTTTGTAGGAAGTCAAAAACTTTAAAAGAACACTCAGTGGAGGAACACATGGAGGAACTCGAATTAGAAGTGGTGGATTCCACTGCTGAGGTACTAGAAGCCTTAGTACTCATCCCCACTTTGATAGATAAGATTAAGGAAACACAGGTTGAGGATGCGGAGCTTGCTAAGATCAGTGAGAAAGTTAAGGTTGACTCCTTTGACGAGTTTGAATTAAAGGACAATGGTAGTGTATGGAAGAATGGTAGGATATGTGTACCAAGAGATGAAGAATTGAAGTGGAGATATTAAAAGAAACACACAATTCAAGGTTTTCAATCCATCCTGGTGGGACTAAAATGTATTGAGACCTAAAGAAGAATTATTGATGGAATGGAATGAAAGAAGATAGCTGAGTATGTAGTGAGATGTTTGGTGTGCCAACAGATCAAAATCGATCATCAAAGTCTTGCCAGTTTGTTACAACCTTTAGAAATTTCACAATGAAAGTGCGAACTTGTGACAACAAATTTTGTTGTGGGTTAACCACAAACAATTCGGAATAATGATACTATTTGGGTTGTTGTGGACAGGCTAACCAAATTTGCTCATTTCCTTCTGATGCCAAATGGATTGGCAATGGAAAGACTAGTGGAGATGTATATAGAGAATATTGTTTGCCTTCATAGTGTACCAATGAGTGTAGGGTCAGATCGAGATTCAAGATTCACCTCTAGATTTTGGTCGACCTATCAACAAGTAATGGAGACTGATCTGAGATTGAGCACTACTTACTATCCCCAAATAGATGGGCAGTCAGAAAGGACTATTCGGATGCTAGAGGACATGTTATGAGCATGTGCCTTAGACTTTTCGGATAGTTGTGACAAACTAGTGAAATTGACGGAATTCTCCTATAATAATAGCTATCATAGTGAAATTGGCATGGCATCATTTGAACTTTTGTATGGATGAAAATGTAGATCCCCATTATATTGGGATAAAGTAGGAGAAAACTTATCATTGGCTCCGACTTGGTTGAGAAAACTTTGGAGAAGATGAAGATAATTTGATAAAGGCTAAAGATGGCTCAAGATTGAAACAAGAGGAGCATCAAAATTCCAACCAGGAGAGAAGATATATCTAAAAGTATCTCCCACTAAAGGAATAATGAGGTTTGGAAAAGGTGGTAAGTTAAGTCCAAGATATGTCGGACCTTTTGAAATCTTGGAAAGGATTGGAACTTTAGCCTATTGGTTAGCTCTCCCACCAATATTGTCAAGAATACATAATGTTTTCCATGTCTTCTAGTTGAGGAAGTATGTGTCCAATCCAAGTCACGTTTTAGTAGATCAACACATTGAAGTAAAGGAAAAACTATCAATCAAAGAAGTTCTCTTAAGAATCATGGATCACAAGGATCAATTGTTTAGAAGAAGGAAATATCTTATGTTAATGTACAATGGACAAACCATACGCTCCGAGAAGCAATGTGGGAATTGGAGGAGGACATGTGGAATAAATATCCCTACCTTTTTGATCAAGGTATGTAAGTTTTGAGAATGAAACTTTATATAAGAGGGATCGAATGTAACACATGCGAAAATTTTACATTGGGATAATTATGAGTTACCACTCCTATTAGCAAAAGTAAAAGACTAAAAGATAGCTTAGGGATAGTAAATATCTGTTTGATTTGGATAAGATGGTAGGGAGACAAAATCTCCTCCAACTACATTAGTTCTCAATGAGATCAGATAGTGGGGAAAAAGGGATTTATAAGTAGTTATACTCCATTGTAAATCAACATACACTTCATTCTTCTCATTTTTCTTTTTCCTATCAAGAACACAACACTACTTGAAAACCCCAGAGGATAAGACTTGATGGATTCTAAGAGTAGTCAATTTCAATCATTCAAATTTGGTAAGTTTCAATGTACACAAAACTCTTATCAAATTTGGTTAACTATAGAATTTTTATTGACTTTTATCGATATATGTTTATATAGTTAGTATTTAATCTTTAGAAATGGAATTCATGTCTGGATTGATATAAATATCTATTTATACATATGTATGATAGGCTTAGGTTATTGGAGTTGTATGGGAATTTTTGTGGTTGTATATAGACGTAATTGCAGAAATAATTGAACTATGGGGATGGAATTTTTGAAAATGAAATCTGCAAGGGAGGAAAAAAAGAAGGAATCAAGTTTCAGCCATGGAGGAAAAACCAAGGAAGGTTATCGATCGCTGCTATTGTCACCGACAGTAAAGAAGTTGATGACGGCACTGGTGGAGTTGATGGTGATGAAGATTAGGGTTTTGTTTTAGAGTTGAAAAATTGGAGAAGAAAAAGATGACCCGTTTTGTGTTCTAGGCTAAAGAAACGGGTCAGGTCAAGGTGAAGTAGGTAGGGTTTCTTGTCTTAAAGTGAGTCAAGTAAATTTCTATGGGTCAGACTTGGGTTTGGGTTAGAAAAAATCTAGTTGGATTAAAGACTTGGATTTGTATGTATTAGAAGGATCGGGCAGAAACTAGAAACCAAAGGACGAAAATGGTTAGGTCTTGATTGGGATTGAATAATTAGTTAAATATTAGACTGGTTATTAAAGCCAACTTAAGTAAATATAATGACTTTAGTTTTATTAGTTAAGCCCAAGATCCTCTAATGAAGGTCCAAGTACACTAACTAAATGTCATTAATACAATCAAGCCCAATAGGAAATAATACTAATGAAAATAATAATAGTAAATTTAAAAGATTAATTAATTAATTATGATCAATTAATAATAATGAAACTAAATGGATAAGTAATTAATCAATTGAGTGATAATTAACTAATGGTGTGGTTAATTAATAATAACAATAGTAGTTAGCTAAATGATTAATTAATTTATTAATTAATAATAATTAGTGGATGATTAATTAATTAATTAATGATAATAGTAATTCAATAAATGACTAATTAATTTATTAGTGAATGGTTAGTTAATTAATAATAATAAATAGATAAATAATTAATTAATTTATAATAATTAGTGGATGATTAATTAATTAATTAATAATTTTAAATGATTGGTTAACCTAATTAATAGTAATTAGTCATGTGATTAATGAACTAATTAATAGTAATTAGCTAAATAATTAATCAACTAATTAATGTAATTAGATAAATGATTAATTAATTAATTAATAGTAATTTGTTAAATGATTAATGGATTAAATTAATTAACGATAATAAAAATAAAAGGAATTAATTAATTAACTAATTAGTTAATAATAAATAAAAAATTCCAATTTAGGAAGTTAAAATAATTAATTAACTAATTAGTTGATATTTGATAATAAATAGAAAATTCCAATTTAGGAAGTTTTCTTTAATATTAATTATAAGTTGTCCAGACATGAATTCTAGGGGTTGTCTTGAGGTCTTATATATTTGAGATAACAACTAATTAGGATACTTGTGTAAAAGTATAGGTGCAATACCAATTAACAAGAATTAAGGTTGTCTTCATTAGTTGTCAATTTGAGGTAGGTGGTGCTATCTTCTGTGTTTTTTAAAATGTTTTCACGTGAAATTTTGTAAATGCAAATTCTATGTTCTTATATATAAATGAATCATGTAATTTTATTTAAGGTGCTTTTACACGTTAGTGTTATGATTGAGTGGCATGTTTTATGAAATTAAAAGAAATATGGATGTGATGTATGAAACAAGTTTTGAAAACTCTATACAGTGTTAAAATTGATGGTAGGCACTATACTGCTGATGATATATGTAGTCATGGAGTCAGTATAAAGTCTGACTAATTGACTTAGTCATGGAGTCAGTATAGAATCCGACCGATTAACTCATGCCATGTCATGTGACCAATTAGTAGTCATGAAACCTATTGGTCACCCTCCTAGAAGAGGTTTAATCTCTCGGTTGAGTACTCAGAAATTAGTCATCACATGTACTTCTTATGATTTTATATGAAATGTTTTACAGTAACATAATTTCTCAAGTATGATTATGTATTTCATGAATTTCAAGTCATGATTGCTACTCACTAGTATTTTTTGTTGAAATTTATCTTTGACTTGCTTTGCATGTATTGTGTGTGTAAATGTTTTAGAATGAAAAACCATAGTTACATGATCCAACAGAGGCATAGTACTATTTATTGGGCGATTATCACTCAACCCATTTTATTAACATTTTTGCAGAACTTGAGGACTATAAGATAGTGTACATTGAAGAGCCTGAAGATGATTTCTACTAATGTCTAACTATATAGGAATTAGGGGAATAGACTTCCTTTGTTGTTCTTTTTGGTTTATTGCAAGAGACAGTATTTATGTTAGCTTTGAACTGTTGAACTCACTATGTAAGACATTTTCATTTTGAATTTTTAACACACAGTAAATAAGCAGTTTACTCTTATTGAGTTTGTATTAGTTATTTAAGATCAATGTAGTCTGGTATTTCTTGAGTGTGAGTTGAGGATATGGTTGATGTCTCGTAACTAGTACGTGCGGGTTAGAGACGTGACATATTTCTCTACATGGTCCATGCATCATGCGTTGTGTGACCAACAAATGTAATTGCAGATGAGTAGTTATATCCAAGAGTTCTACACCAACAATTCAGTCATAGGATTCAGGACTATAAATCTTTGAACATTGCTTGAAAATTGTCAAAAGTTGGGCATGTGGGAGACCGCATTTTTGAAACTGTATTATATATATATATATATATTAGCAACCTTGCCAGGAATTTTCTTCTTGAATAATTCATCCTTGAGGATTTGCAATTTAGCTCAGAAATCTCTAGATGTTAAATCTAGCCTATTTTCAACCCTTTCAGAAGGAAGCACTTTATTCTTTATTTTTGCCCAATTCTTGTTGCAAGTCATTGTCGAGAATAGGTTTGGTTTCCTATAGCATTGAATTAAGGTCATTGCATCTAAATAACGATGTCGCATATCCCTTGGTCCACCAACAAAGCTACAAGGGAAAATTATTTGCTTGCCTATATTTGAAGTTGAAACTTCCCCCTATGGCAAGCTATCTAACGAGCCTTGATAGATTTCAATTTGCAACCAATTTTGATTCTCATCATTTCAGTAGAAACCTAGTTTAGAGGTCTCAATTTTGATGTACATATCGAGTACGTATTGCTGGAGTGATCTACTAATATGTACTAACATTGATTTGTCCTGCGGCCTGAGTTGTAATCTATAGCAATAATATTCATGGCAAGAGACATTCTCTCTCTCTTGTTTTGGTTGACAATTATTCCAACAAACCAAATTTAAAACAGTCAAGAATCATATGTATTTTCTGCCATGTAAAGACATATTTTCTAAACACTGAAAATTCAACAAAGTGGATAAGACAATACCTTATCTTCAACCTCAATAACATCGTCTGCGGTCATGAACATATGAGTAGATTTAATTCTTTCTCCATAGCAGGTTCTATTCATTGAGTTCAAATCTCATCATTGTTCTAGTCTTTCGATACCAGGATGATATCTTGGTTTGCCATTTGGAAACATTAATAGATAGTGCATCGTATCGTAAGTAACATCCATAATAATGTCTCACAATTTGAGATTGTCCATTAGCTGAATACACTCAAATATGTCTTGAACTGGTCTACTCAGGTATTATAGATTCAGTCCAATGCTGCCGACTTGTGATATGGTAGGTGTATTATATACTTTTTGATCAACAGTTGGATTTGACTCAAGCAAGATTTTGTAGTCATTTAGATCAGGTATATCCTGCAAGCTGTGAAAGAATGTTGAATATGGATTGACCTTCAATATTCAGCCACTTTTGCGATTAAACTTTCTCAAAATTTGCTTGATATAAAGAGATGATTCTGAATTTCATGCTCTGTATCATAGAAATATAATTGCACATTTGCTGGCCCTTGTCCTTCTGTTGGGGTCAACCGTCAATGGATTAATAAAATGATGCATTTGACCTTGCACTCTAAAAGTATAAACACCATTGTAGTTTTCTCCCAATTGTTTATCACAGTGCATCCCAATTGATATGAAGGCAAACATGTTGTTGTAGTTGAACACAATTTCTGAATTCAATAGCTTCCTTTGAATCATCAAGATATAAGAGCATCAATTCTCATGGCTTCTTAGCTTATATGAGTCATATTTCGCCTAATGTGCAATATAATTTAGAAGGCTCTTGGTGGAATCTTTTTGCTCCACAGTAGACAAACAAAAGAGTTGCTAGTAATATACTTGGCTCTTTAGAAATATCTTACAGCACATCAAGTGGAATTTTTCTTCATAACATTCAACCACGACCTCTGGAGTGAGAAGTGCTAGTAGTAGCAACACCATCAGATGAATATGGTACTGAAATATGACTATTACAACCATCATTATTAGCTACGCTTCTATGCTGTAAATTAATACTAGAAAAACTGGAAGGTTTACTCCACAACTGAGTATGAATTGTTGACCCAAAGATGCTACAAGTAGTAATGGTATCAATTAGATTTGGTCCTAAAATATCAATGTTGCGGTCCTTTTCTTTAGCTGCTACAAGTAGTAATAGTATCAATTAGATTTGGTCCTAAAATATCAATGTTGCGGTCATTTTCTTTAGCTGCTACAAGTAGTACTAGTATCAATTAGATTTGGTCCTAAAATATCAATGTTGAGGTCATTTTTTTTAGCTGAATCTGTGGATTATAATCGAATACCAAAAGAGCTGGAGACTTCATTTGTTATTGCAAGTTTAGGATCAAAATTAGTCTTTGTATTTGGACTTTGCTAGCTAGATAAAAGATTGTTTCAATGATGACTATGACTTGAGTCAGTGGCTGCTAGTTAACTCCGATGCTCACCATTATTATGAAAATGCGAAGGCTGAGCATACATTATTTCTTCACTTTGTTGTTGGCAATGTCCACAAAATTGGTTTACCATTGAATTTTCATGAACTGATTTTGTAACTTCAGGTTGAATTTCAATTGCATTTACTATAATAGTGCACAGTCCATTAACAAAATTGCCAAGTTGTTTGGCTTTAGTTGCTGATTAATGTATAATTTGCCTATTTTTAATTAATTTTTAAGTTGTGTTTTTTGTGTGTTTTTAATATTTAATGGAAAAATTGAACTTCTTTATAGTTACTTTTCATGCAAGAGCGTTATTTATCCAAATCATGCAAAAGTGTGATTTAATAGGTTAATTTGTGATGTTTTTATAGGTTTGGGCGCTCAATTGAAATTAAGTGTAAAACTGAAGGATCAAAGTGATCAAAAACAGCATTTCTGAGGTGATACGTGACTTAGAAGTGGAAAATAACAGTTCAAGGATCAATCAACTTGCATTTCTCTCTCATAAAAGACAGAGGAAGAGAATCCGGGAGGTGATCCATAAGGCACTTGTGGATCTGCCTTGCACATCCCTAATAACGACATATACAACTTGTTTGCAACTTGCAACTCATTTTCAACTCATTTTCTGATCGATCCAACAAAGAATTGCAGCTATAGCTGTACAAATTAGACTTAAAGAAGTGTAGAATCACTTTATGACATTATTATGAGACATTTCTCGTTCCAAAATTTCTATAATTACTCCTTGTATCTCAGTGATTCATGACATATTGTAGAGGGTAAAAATAGTTGAGAAGCTTGAAAATAATTCAAATTCTTAGATTTAGCTCTAGTTTTATCTAGTGAGTATTTTAGTTTCAAAGAGGACTTTAAAGAGAAAATGAGAGGCACTCTTGTACTTGTGGTTTTTGAGAGATCAACTTGTGAAGGAGTTCAAGAATTCAACTTCAAGAAATTGAATAAGAATTCTTCTTCCTAAACTTTTGTCTTTTATGCTTAATTATCATACTTTGTTGCAAGTTTGTTCAATGTTTAGACATGCTTAATGTTACGTTTAACTAATCTTTTCACCTCCTAGGATGAAAATAAACTTCTTGTAGTTTTTGATATGAAGTAGTTAAGTATAATTATATTCTCCATGATTTTGCTAGTTTAAGAACTTGTGCTTGCTATTCATGGTTACATGATCACCAACTATGAATCATTTAATAATTATTGAACACTGAAAGTTGCCTTCATAATGATCTTAGTTTTTAAACACTAACTTTATTCTCACGAAAGTAATAAATATGGTTGGTTGGATTTTCTTGCAATAACTTCATTGAGTTTATTTAACCTGTGCCCAATCTTTTCTCTATCTAAGGAAGGATTCAAGGAGTTACGAGATTGGCAAAAATGATTTCCAACAACTACATATTCATTGGCGAAAGCGAGAACGTGCTTTAGGAAATTATTACCTTAGCAAATCATTGGAGCAAGAATCAAATTAACCTAACTTCTAATCTTGACATAATAAGGGATTCTAACCCTAGGATTTCTCTTACTTGATTTTTAAGTTAATTCATTCTAACTTGTTAATTTTTTTGATTATTGCTTTCTTGTCATTTATAGCCTATATGGCTGGTTCATCACCTAAATGACCAGTTTTATCACTTAAATACTATGGCCAGTTCTATCGCCTAACTATTACTTTAATGTTCAGTTATACCACCTACTCTTCTCTTTTGTTTCTTTTACATTTATTATGGCTGGTTGTACCGCCGAATCGCCTTTAATTTATCATTTATCTAAATAAAAGGGCAAGTGATTAAACTTTAATGCTTGCCTTCCTTAGTCCCTATGGGATCGACCCTATTACCTTATATTCGTTGATCCATATAATTGTGGTAAAAGGTACGTAGGTAAAATTTTGATATAAAAAGACACTATCAGTTGCAGCATAGCGCTCCTCTAACCTACCATATTTTTTTCTTGGAGGCATTATTAAAGACTTATATGTGATAATGACAATTTATCTATGAAAGGTGTGGGGATCCATAATATATACAGTAATAATAATAAATAAATTAATAAACTATTTCATTTTTTCTCAATCTAACTGAACTGTATCTCGTTTACTCATTTACTTACTTACCTGTTTAAAGATTTGATAACGATTTTAATCTTAATGAATTTATTACTTGTTGCATGTGAGAGTTCATGAGAGGGGTAAATGTGACTTTTAGTGAAGTGTATGATGAAACATTAGTGAAAAGTGGGGTTTTAGTGAAAAGAAATTTTGGGAATTAAGGTTAGTAAGGGATAAGTAAAGAATTAAGGGATATGGAAGAAACTCACCACACAATTTTGACAAGTGGCACGACCTCCATCAAATATTCAAACTCCCACCTACCAATCTTATTTAACACACCACATCATCTTGAAACAATTTCATTTTCTCCTTGGTAAAAAGAGAGGGGGAGGCCAACTTTGAGAAGGGAAAGGAAGGGAGAAAAAACTCCAATTTTCCCAAACCCTTCCCTCTCTTCTTTCTCTCTCTTTTCTTTCAATCTCTCTCTTGGCCGAACTTCCCTCAAGAAAGAGGAAGAGAAAAAGCTCTCCATTTCTTGACTCCAACCTTGCAGTCAAGCCTCCCAACTTCAAACCCACTTTGGATCTTGTCTCATCTTGGAAGAAGAAGGTTGATTAGTGGAGGATTTGAGGTGAAAAATGGCTTTTAAGTCAACTGTGAATAGTGTCCCGACGCGGCACCACTAATCTAACTTTTTCACCTTCTACTAGATTTCCCTCAAAACATTTCTTGTACCCTAATTGCCCCTCTTAACTCCCACACGACACTCCACTTCATCCTAATTAATCACGTCAAGATTCTAGTCCACGCGACTTAGCATATAAATAATAAACGAAATGAGTTGATAAAAATGTACGCGTGAATGATGAAATAAAACGATATATCAATGCAATTTAAAATAAAATGAGAGAGAGTAAAGTGAAATGAAATAAAATAAAATAATATAAAGTGTAATAAAATAAAATAAAATAAAATAAAATAAATTTTTTTATGAGTCCACACAAAAGAACATTGAAACTCAAAAACACAGCAAAAGTAGTACATAAATAGCAGAAATGCCTAAACAAAAAATAAGATTATGAATATCAAATCATCATTGCAAAAAAAAAAAAAGATATTGACAGAAAGAACTAACAATGGTAAATTGTCAAAGTATATTAAACCACCAACAATAAAAGTAGTGCACATATAGGAAGGATACTTCCGCATAAACATAGATCATGACAGTAAAAACAAGTAAATAATAGAAAAAATTAACAATAGCAAATTATTAAAAAAAGCTTACCCGTGAACCGATGCCAATGCTTAGTAGTCTAGGCAACAGAACAATTACGAGCACAACAAACATTGACAATAGTATCAGGCTAGGGATATCATATATTGAATACTCCATGACAATAGCATAAGAAAAATAATCTATTGGCTATGAATGATATCCTTTTCAAAGTAGAAAAAATTAGTCAATCAACAGATAATATAATGAATACATAAATTAGATTAGGAAAAAAAAAGGCTCTATAAAAGTACAAAGTTAAAAGACAATAGGCTTTATATCATTTACAATCAGTAAAAAAAATTGCAATCTATGACGTTAAGCCAATCAAAAACTCAAAATTAGGTCACTAGCAGATAATATAATGGACACACAACTTAGAGTATGCAAAAGTTGAAAATGATGAAGCAATTGACGATCTAGCAGCATAAGATCTGAAAAAGACTATAGCAGCCACATAAAAGAGCTTTAATAAAGCTAGATACTAATAATTAATAGGGAATTCTTTTGGTTTAATAATACGGATAATTTTAGACTTACTAACACAAATAATTTCACAACTGCTAAATCCTCTGTACTAAAAAAAATAAATTAGCTATATACCACTAATTAATAAGGAAGTTTTTCCAGTTTGATTATGAATAATCTTAGACTTGCTAACACAAATAATTTTGCAATTCTTAAATGCTCTATTACTAAAAGAATAAATTAAAGAAGAAAAAAATTAGCAGCGAATGTAATAGAAAGAATCATGAACTTCACACATTGAAACAAAAATGTTAAATCTTAAGCAGTTGATATAATTGCCTAAGAATAAAAAACCTAAGCAGCATAAAAGAGTAAACTAAAACAATATGTCAAGAAAAGCAAGCAATCTTAGCTCAGTATGAATAACGCCAAATTAGTTGCATGCACAACAACTGCAAATTGGGAGAAAGTGAAACGTTATATGAAAACAAACACTGCAGAATAAACAATAAGGCCATACAACAGATACCAATTAGGAGATGGAAAAGATAAAGATGTAGATTAGAAAAAAATTCTGCACAATAAATAATGAGCTATATAGCAGCCCGCAAAAGCATGAATCAGAGCAAAACTGACCAACAATAGAAGAGCTTTTGTATCCAAACAAATCGCTGCAACTTGAGTCGGTGAAACCACAACCACAACTGAAGACAATGACCAAATGCTAAACACCGCTATGTTTTATACGAGCTATTTTATACCAGCATTATCAGTGATGTGTAGGAATTTGAGCCATCATCAAACCAAGCAAAAGCAAGCTGACATCAAACCACTACCGCACCGTGCATTGTTAGCATTTGAATCCCACATATGTCTATCTAGTAATTAATAAGGCGAAATGATGAAAAAGCCAATGAATCACATTGCTTATCTTGTACCATTCAAGGGCAAAATGGGTAGCAAAGGACAGAATAGTAAAAGCCACCTCAATAACAAATCCCAGCCATCCAATCCTCCATCAGCACCGCACCATCACTTCAGCCTTTGCTGTAAAATTCCAGCATTGGTCACATACTCAAGGTAACAACGAGGGGCGAAAGTTACTGTTCCTAACTCCATTCCTTTTTTTTTTTTTTCTTTTAGGATAAAAGAATAAATAAAAAAGAGTATGACTTAAAATTAAATAAAAAAGTGTTCATCTACAAAGATATAATTCTAATCGATCACGTTGAGTTAAATTGTCATATTTTTTATTTTTTGTTTAACTTTTGAGATAAGTTATGAGTTTGAAGAGTTGGATTGCCTAGATCATTTTTAGTTTCACTGAATTTTATGACAAGAAGTTATTTGGTTTTCGAACGTCTTAGGTGTAACTTACAATTTGACGTTGAAATAGGGTAAACAAAGAGCTAACAAGGCTGTAGTCTAGATGTTAAAATTAAAACTCTAGAATTTGAGAACTTTGATTCAAATCTCCCTTCTTCTCCTCCATTTTTTAATTTCTACCCCTCCATTATTAAAAAAATTGAAAAAAAAGGATAAATGAAGAAAATATAACTTATTGGATAAATGAGAATATAGCCTTTTGAAGAGATGCGGGGGTGGAAATTCACATTTGGATAGGCAAATATAATCTTTTTTTCCTAATAAGGAAGCAGCGAGATTTAAGAAGTGAAAAGAAGAAGGGGATTAATATCCAAAACCTTTGAGGTTGGGGCCTCAACTGAAATCAACCAAGTGAGCAACCATTGGTAGATGAAAGGATCGATTCAACTAAAAAACAGAGTAGTAATGTTGATGCATGACTAAACAATTAAAGAGCCAGACTATCATTAGGACACATTCTGGGAATCCAACTTTTTATCAATACCACTTTGATTGTGATGTTTGAACTTTTCTTTCCAATCCTATTCCTCAAAATTCAAATTTTGAATTTAAATGTAACATACATTTGATTAAAAGTAGGGACAATATTGAGAAAAGAAATAAACAAGAGTTTTGACTTTTTTAAATAAGACTAACATTTTGGGATATCCCAAAATGGAAAGTAAAACAAAAATTTTGAGAGGGAGGGAATAATTTTTGAAGCGTCCGAGTGTTGGTACGCTGACCCTATATGGGAAAACTACGCAAATTGTCCCTCTTATATCACTAATATAAAAATTTAGTCCCTTAGAATGAAAATGAGTGATTTTAGTTTCTAACATATAAAAAGCAATCATTTTTTGTACTCTGACGTCTTTTCTGGCCAATTTTAATCAGAATATGTAGCGAAGCCATGATGCACTATAAATTGAAAGGGTAAATTTGGTAAATCCTTTATTATATTAACCCAAATGTAAAGGGCCTATTTCTTCCGCATTTATTTTATTATTATTTGCTCTAGGCTTTCTGCAAGATACATGAAAGTCAAATATCTTGTTCATCCTTCAATTATTAACAAGCATGTGGAAGATGAAAAGTCGCTTTTCTAAAATTTGTCCTCAAACTCATATGTAATTCTATAACAAATATAGTATTTAGACATAAGAAAATATATATAAACCGACTTCTATTCTTTATTACAAAGACTGAGAGATATTAAGGAAAATTAATGCGAATTGATTTGGGATCAGCAGTAAGAAGTTAATTACTATTCTAGCAAAGGAAATAACTGCTATTGCTTTGGGAGAAAAACAACAGAAGAAAAAGCTTACTATTATGAAAGTGGAGCTAATTCCCCTGCCCCTCATCTGCCGACCCTCTCCCCAGCCCCTCTTTGACAGCACCCCAAATCTATTTAAGTCACCAGTCCCCCATCGGAAATTAATTCTACCATTCTCCTCCTCCTCGGACCTCCTTAGCGACCCCTCCTCCTCCGCTGTTGTTGTCTTCCGTCTTCTCAACTCGTTATTTGCTGCCAATATCTCTACCTTATTCATCTAGTTAACTTCTTGTGATTTTTTTCTTTGTTTCTTTTTCTTAAAGATTTTTAAGTGCCCTTGATAAAAATGAAGTATAGATTATTCTAGAGATGTACAATAGGGGGAAAAAAAAAAGAAATGTACACAAGAATTCTATGTAAATAGGACTTTGAATTCTAGTGTTCTGAATCAAACACTAGAATTTTGAAAGGCTAGAATGTGATAAAAGCTATTTTTTGGAAAAAAAATGTTAGGGCTACTTAGAAGAAACTTCTAACTATGAAATGGAATCCTTGTTCGCAGTTTGCACTTTTTTTAAGGGTGGCAATTCAAGACCCGACACAATGATAAGATACGAACACAACTTGAGAAATATCCGACCAAAACATGACAAGAAAGATTTGTGACACGAAAAAAAAATGGATCATTATGGGTTGACACGTAGATTGACACGAATGACACGTTATTAACCCATTAAAACTTGTGGATTGTCATGTTAATACAAAAAATACAACACGACACATTTGTAATACGAATTGTCATTTCTATTAGAGATTTTTTATCTTTTCGATACCTCTAGAATGTACATCAAAATCAAAATTATATAATTAAAAAAGTTACTTGGTTCTCTTTTTTTATCTAAACCAAATTTCTTTAAATTCACTTCTTAAAAATTTTGTTCTAATTAAAAGCCAAATATAAAAAACAAAAGCCAATAAATAATTAAGAATTCAAACCAATTTTTTTGGACAAAAAATTAACTAATTAAGATGTTTTAAATTAGAAAAAAGCACTAATTGGATTTCTTCATTCTTGCATGTCTATTTACACCAAATCTGTTTTTTTATTCCCTACTAAATCTATAATAAAAGAAGTGTATTCATGTCTACATAGACTAGTAGAGTACCCAAAACAATTTTTTCTTTGACAAAAAGTCTTATTGTTGTCATGCCAAATTTCTTTGTAGTCACTTCTAAATTAATCGAAATTGGAAACTTAATTAGTTCATTTTTTGTTTGAACATTGGAGGCGAAAGATTACAGACAAAGAACTTTGAAATTTATGCCAAAATTTTCAACCATAAATCAATTGTTTTCATAAAAATGCATTACTTGGAATCAGAAGCTACAGAGATTTGGAGAAGGTAGATTAGAGTTTTTGATATTTTGTGATGTTTCATTAGTATTTTCAATTTAAAAAATTAAATGGATGAAGTGAATTAAAACACAACACGACATGTTAATAAACAAGTCATAACACGAACACAACACGAAAGTTTAGTGTGTCATTTATGGACCTGTACTTGTTTGACACAAGCACGATTATAACACGACACAAGAACGACACAACATGATACATTTACAGCTCTAACTTTTTTTTTTTTTGGCATTTTTGCTGCAATAGCTTGTCTACCCAGAAAAGAATCTAGCTTCTGGAAAATTGAAGCTTGTTTTATTCTTTTATTTTTTTTATAGTCAACCCAAAAGCAGTTTTGTTTTGTAGGAAAAAACCTATTAACTCCTAATAGGAGTGATGTGGCTCCATAGATATTAGAGGGTCTACATAAGGTGTTATAAATCGAGTTAAATGTAGTATTTGCACTTTACATTTGGCTCATTCCTCCACATGCTTGTTAATAATTGAAGGATATAGCAAGATATTTGGCCTTTTCTTTTTTGGTACAAAGATATTTGGCTTTCATGTATCTTGCAAAAAACTTAAAGCAAATAATGATAAAGTAAATATGGAAGAAATAAGTCCTTAACATTTGAGTTAATGTAATAAAGGATTTAGTAAATTTACCATTTAAATTTGTAGCACATGATGGGTCACCTGCACATTCTAGTTAAAATTGACCAGAAAAGACACTGGAGGACAAAAAACAATCACTTTTTATATGTTAGTGACAGGTGTCGAGCCTGTGCAATAATAATTAATAAACCTAATTGCCAATAAAAATAACCAAAATCCAATTCCAGCTACTGGAGTAGGGACTTCGGATGTGCAATGAGTTACTGGTTTCACCCTGATTCCAAGGAGTATACTTGATCCGATATACCAGAATTAGTTAATTTTGTATACAGTGGCAAGTAAGGTCGTCTCCACAAGGATTGGGGAAAATTAACTCCTTTTTCAAGTAACAAGAATTGGGGAGAAATTTTGAGAATTGAATGCTAACAAAATATTAACTAATTAACCAACTAGGAAAAATAATTAAAAGAGAGAATTAAAGGGAAAAACTCTAACTAAGGATACACTTCAGAAATGGTTCAAATAACTGATCATTGATGCAAGTATAATTCCAACATTCATTGACAAACAGGTTTTTAATTGCCGATACGATCTGACAATTAGCTTCTCCTTATTGTATCGATAGCCAAGGTACGACCATTGACTATTTCCCTAATCCAAGAATAACTCTAGCTACGACCATAGGATTTAATTCCTAATTGCATTAAAAATTAGAGAAACCCTGTTCTAATTAACAAACACGCTACGAGGGTCCATTTAAATTAGATTGTATATTTCCCTGACACAAAACCAATTATGCCAGTTGCTACCAGGATTAGAGTAATCAAACAATTACGAATCCGACTATCCTAATTAGCAAATAGATTATGTGAATGATCAAATATTGTGCATCTATTCAATCACACACAATAATCATAGCCAATAAAGCAGAAAACATACAAATACCAATGAATAGAAGAAATAAATAAAATCGATTAGATCTCACAGTAATAGTTGAACCAAATCCTCAGGTGCTCCTTGACTAGAAGGATGAATTTAGCCACACATCATGTACGAAATTTCACCAAAGTGTTTTCAGAAAAATAGTAAAGTCAACTCTTAATATTCTAAAGAGCAAAAATAGCGAAGGGAAGGTGGAAAAACAGAAAAACTAATGGCTCCCGGTTTTTGTCTTGCTCTTCGTCTGTTGTTTTCTTGTTTTCCCGAAGCTCCAGAGAAGTAGTCACTCATGTTCCTTTCTTTTCTCCGAACAAGAGATGATAAGTCTCAAGAGATGCCTTTTTCCCAAGCAAGGACGCAGCCAAGAGGATTGATTCTCTTTAATCTACTAATCTCGAAGTTATATGCATACATCGCATGGTCCCACTTCTTCTTGTTGGTTTTTTTTCCAACCATTCCCACGCCGAGACTTCGTTTCCAAGTCCATTACTGATCACCCATAAGGTGAGTTTCTAGCCCACGTTTTCCTCCTTTCTTTTTTGTCCTCCAAGAAACAAAAATTACTAATAATATCAAATCCTATTCTATTAAGAATTCCCTATTCTAAAAGGCTTCCTAAAAACAAAGTATCAACTTAGTTCCAACTACCAAATAAGAAAACATCACAATTAACTCCATAATCTTTCAGAATTTGGACTTCACACACTCTTGGAAATTGTCCACGCGCCCGTGGAAATTTTGGAAACTTGAATCTGGACGTATGACTTAGGCGCGCTCGCGCCTAACTGTCAGGAACGGATTTTCCTTTTTCAGCACAATTTCACCAAATCCTGCAATTGACCACCAAATAGATATATTCAGCAAAATCCACCCAAGAATGCAATTTTTAGTCGAAATAACTAGGAAATATTGACACAAAAAATAACCAAAATTGCATCCTATCAAACTCCCCCACACCTAACTAATGCTTGTCCTCAAGCATATCCCAACTCAGAAGCACAATCAAGACATAGGATAATTGTAGCAATTCTATACCAATCAAGCTTCTCATATTTCCCAACAATTTCACCAAAATCAGAATATATAAATTTGGCAAACCTCACCAGGAATTTAACAATTGCACTCATTCACTCCAAGATGTAAGGAATATGGCATATCACTCAAATCAACACGATGGAATGCCATTACCATAAATTTGCTCATATATCACATCTCCACCATTTAATCATGAATTAAATGCAAAATTCAAAGGGACTTCCACAAGGTTGTAGTGGGGCTTGGGTAGAGGTAGGATAAAATGGTTAATTTAGGTGTAAAATATGCTAAAGAAAATGTTAAAATTCCACTGCATGAATCTCCTACAATTTTTCACTTCCAAGGCGAAATAGCCCTCTATCAACCCACAATTGTAGCAAAGATTGGTACTTGCCATAATCTCAATCAACAAGAACTTCACAGGAGAACACATCACGACCATTTTTTTTCTTTTTTTTTTCTTTTTCATTTTTTTCTTTTGTTTTGTTCCTCTTTTCATTCTCTCTCTCTCTCTCTCTCTCTTTTTTTTCTTTTTTTGTTTCTAGAGAGGAAGCACTACTCAATAAACATCTTACTTGCTACACTTGCTCTTCACATTTATTGCCTTGCAATTAATCCAACAACTTCTTATACAATGGAATTCAACATTTCTCTAACATATGGGTTGAAAAGAAAAAGTCTAAAAAGAGGCCTTAGGCTTATACATGCGGTTATCAAGCAAAGAAGGGGTTAACGGATCAAATTGGTTCACTAAGGGGAATAATAAAGGTGGGGTTGTTTTTTTAAAAGTCAAAAGTGGCTAATCCTAAATGCCCTTATCATCTTAATACACCAAATTCAAATGGAAAAGTGATTTTGACTTGCATAACCGAGCAAATTCTGGAATGATCAAACCCTCGTGGAATACCACTCAACAACAAATATAGAGTAAATTTCAAAAAATTTCTTGTAATCAGGCCCAAAACTCACATAAGTGGTCAATAATTTCTACCAAATCCAATACATTCATCAATTGATTCCATCATTAAGAAAAATAGAAGACCCAATTGGCATGAACTTTCTACTCAGACCAACATCTTAATTGTATTCATCACTGTTTTCATCATTTTTTTCAAAAGAAAGTAAAATGCAGAACAAAGGACTTCAAGCATATAGGACCCTCCCCCACACCTAATATCTACATTGTCTTCAATGTAGCAAATAAAGAACATGAAAACGAAGTAAAAAGGGACAACGGGACTTCCCTGAATCATGGAGGAGGGCAACAATCCAACTATGGCTCGGGGGGAAACGGAGGATGAAAGCCCACATGGTGAAAGTACTGGGCCAAATTTTGGGCCATTCGGGACACTTGGCGCTCAATCCGCTCCATCCTAGAATCCATCTGATGCAACTGAAAGCGTAGGTCGGAGGGTTGGTGCTCCCCAGAGGCGGACGGTGGTGGCCTAGAGTTGGAAGCCTCATGACCATCACTGGAGGAACCACCAAGCTGAGAGGAATCAACCTTGGAAGTCGCTCTCTTGGGAGGGAGCTGGATGGGTCCTGGAGGGGTGAACTGGAAGACGCCATTGACCTGTTGAATTAAACCCATTTTCTCCAAACAAACAAGGTCAAGAGGTTCCATATCACAAGCCTTATGCAAATTATGAGTAGACAAATCCAAGACCCCAAGTTGCACAGCCAAGTGTGTGATATAAGAGCCCAAAATCAATGGCTTATTCTTCTTACTTAGCACATTGGTGAACCGAGACGCTAACCAACAGCCCAAATTAACCTTTACATTAGCAATCATACACCAAAGAAAGAAAAACTCAGGCTTAGTCAATATACTAGAGCTGTCTCTTCTACCAGAAAAACTGTAAGCCATGAACCTATGCAAATAACGGAAAGCAGGATTTTTAAGAAATGAAGCCTTAGATTTGCTAGGATCATAGGGGTATCTGTCCACTGACAGATCAGCCCAATAGCCCGTGTTATGAGAGTAAAATGGTTCAGTGTATTCACAAGGGCTATGCAAATACTCCTCAATCTGGGAATAGGGTACATCAATGAATCCAAAAGCTAAGTTAAATTCAGTGATAGACATTTTAAATTCCTTGCCCATTAATCGGAATCGGACCAACTCAGGGGTGGAAAACAGAAAACTGATCAGGGACAGTAAAGCCAAATGTAGCATAGAATTCCCATGTCAGTTCAGTAAAAGCAGGTAAAACAATGGAAGCATAATTATTCCACCTAATAGCAGCTATCCTCTTAGTGATTTCCTCCCTAATGTGCATAGTGTCAAGGGTGGGACCATGGATGTATTTGCAAGGGACTATCTAGCGTGTACAAGCTGCTGTATATCGTTCCTTGTCAGTCGCCTTGGTGAAATTCAAATGCCCACCAAAGTGGGCGGGTGAGGATAGATGCACCTCTTTACTTTTTTCAAGGCGGGACCGGGAACTAGATGCATGAGAAGGTCCAGGTAAAGGAACAGTAGGTTGGGGTGCAGAAGTGGGTGGTCGGGTCCGTTTTTTATCTTTAGTTTTAGGCATGATGTCTAGTAAAAGCAGACCAAACTAATCCCAACACAATAGCAACGACAGATGGTAGTTTCCCAAGCAATTATTTAAAGAACAGGACCACAGGGCAAAACACACTATTGAAAATCCTAACCAATGACAAGGCAATCCTCTAAAGTTTGCTTAGCAAAATGCACAATTGTTTCCCAAATTCCCGACACAAGTCACAAGAACACGTGCAAACTAAACTAATTCAGCCAAACAAATGGATACACGTGACCAGAAACTCACGTCCACACAATAAAGCAACAGCCAGTGGAGTCAAGACAGCAAATTAATGCATATAATCAGAATCAGCAACCAACATCCATAAAAGTCCAGCCACAAAGATTCAAATTTCACGCCAAAATATTGGAAAGGCGTAGTTGGAGTGGCGGAAGTTTGGATAAACCAGAAGGCAATGAGTAGCAAGCAAACTGAGGAACCAGTGTTGAAGCAATGGCGGCTGCATCCAGCAGCGTGAAGCGAGCAGGATGAGTGAAGGTGGGTTGCGACCGTCGGTTGGCTTGCGAGGTGAGCTGCATGATGCGATGTCTGGAGGAAGGAAGCGAAGCGCTGAAAGCAGACAGCGGAGGAGAGCAGTGGAGCTGAGGTTGAGCAGCGGCAGACTTGTGGGAAGAAGAAATAAGGAAGGAAGAAAGAAAGAAACGGAAAGAAACGGAAAGGAATTAGGGTCTGGAATTTTTCTTTTTTTTTTTTTGGGTTCAATCAAGTTAGGCGTGGGCACGCCTAACTGTCTCTAATGCTTCTGGTTGGCCTTCGATGATTTAGTGCCTTAGGCGTGACCACGAGGTGTGGGCACGCCTAACCTATGCCAACGCCTCTGATGAGGCGATGGAATTTTGACTCCTGAAGCGTGACCAGTTGGCGTGGGCACGCCTAACTAGTGGTGATCTAACACATGATAGATTTAACATTTAAATTAAGCCTATTCACCCAGTAAAACATAAAAATACTAGAAATACTTAAAATAAGCAAAGTAAGGATCCTTGGGTTGCCTCCCAAGTAGCGCCTTTCTTTAATGTCTTTGCCTAGACAATGCCGGGAGCTCTTCAACTTGTGTAAGTGAGATCCTAGAGGTGCATTAATTCAACCTCTTCTACAGAAAAGCCTTCATAGTATGGCTTAAGACGATGGCCATTCACAACGAATCTCTTATCCGTCTTTAAATTGTGAATCTTAACTGCACCATAATGAAAGACATTAGTGACAACAAATGGACCTATCCAACGGGAGCGTAATTTACCTGGAAAAAGCCTAAGTTTGGAATGATAGAGGAGGACTTTTTGCCCAATTTCAAAAGTCTTCCGTGAAATTTGTTGATCATGAAAGAACTTATTTTTCTCTTTATAGATCATAGCATTTTCATAGGCCTCATTCCTCAACTCTTCCAATTCTTGCAATTGAAGCTTCCTTGCTGCTCCCGCTTCAACCAAGTCTATATTGCATTGCTTAATCGCCCAAAATGCCTTATGCTCCAATTCAACAGGAAGATGACATGGTTTTCCAAACACTAACCTATAGGGAGACATCGCAATAGGTGTCTTGTACGCAGTTCTATACGCCTAAAGTGCATCTTCCAGTCTTAAACTCCAATCCTTTCTATCGGGGCGAACCATCTTTTCCAAGATGGACTTGACCTCTCTATTGAAAATTTCAGCTTGTCCATTTGTTTGCGGGTGATAAGATGTAGAAACTTTGTGAACGACCCCATATTTGTGGAGTAAAGCTGCAATCACCCTATTACAGAAATGCTTCCCTCAATCACTGATCATAGCTCTTGGCACTCCAAAACGGACAAAGATGTGAGATTTCACAAAATCTGTGACTACTTTGGAATCGTTAGTCCGGGTGGCTTTTACTTCCACCCACTTCGAAACATAGTCAACGGCTAATAGAATATACAGATAACCATAAGAAGAGGGAAATGGCCCCATAAAATCAATCCCCCATACTTCAAAAATTTCACAAAAGAATATGGGGTTCTGGGGCATTTGATCTCTACGAGAAATGTTGCCTACTCTCTGACATCTATCACAAGACTTGCAAAACAAGTAGGCATCTTTGAAAATAGTGGGCTAATAAAACCCACTTTCCAACACCTTACGGGCTGTTCTTTTAGGCTCAAAATGACCCCCACATGCATAAGAATGACAAAAATTCAAGATGGAGTTAAATTCAGAGTTACTTACGCAATGGCGCATCACTTGATCTGCACAGTGCTTCCAAAGGTAGGGGTCATCCCAGATGAAGTATTTAGCATCACTTCTTAATTTGTCTCTTTGTGCCTTCGACCAACCTATAGGAAATTGGTTAGTGACCAAAAAATTGACCATATTTGCATACCAAGGAAGAGATGATTGAACAGAAAATTAATGCTCATCAGGGAAAGTTTCTCTTAAGGGAAAATCATCCTTGGCGGTAGGTAATCTGCTCAAATGGTCAGCAACTAGATTCTCTGCTACCTTTTTATCACGTATCTCCAGATTAAATTCTTGGAGCAGTAATATCCACCGGATTAGCCTTGGCTTGGCTTCTTTTTTGGTCATCAGGTACCGCAACGCTGCATGATCAGAATATACAATCACTTTAGCTCCTAGCAAGTGAGACCTAAATTTTTCCAAAGCAAAAATCACAGCTAAGAGCTCCTTTTCTGTAGTGGAGTAGTTCAACTGAACTCCATTAAGTGCCTTTGAAGCATAATAAATTGCATGAGCGGCTCTTCCAACTTTTTGCCCCAAGACTGCTCCCACTGCAGTGTCACTGGCATCACATATAATCTCAAATGGGAGACTCCAATCTAGGGGTCGTATAATTGGTGGTGAGGTCAAAAGCTCTTTCAACTTGTTGAATGCTTGTCTGCAATCCTCATTGAAGTTAAATGGCACATCCTTTTGCAACAGTTTGAACAAAGGAGCTCCAATCTTTGAGAAGTCTTGAATGAATCTTCGATAGAAACCTGCATGATCCAAAAAAGAACGCACTTCCCGCACACTCGCGGGTAAGGTAGGGACGAAACAAGATCTATTTTGGCTTTATTGACCTCAATGCCCTTAGATGAGACCACGTGACCCAAAACAATCCTGTGTTCAACCATAAAATGGCATTTTTCCCAATTAAACACAAGGTTAGTTTCAATGCACCGTTTTAAGATTAAAGTTAAATTGTTAAAGCAATCATCGAAACTATTACCATAAACACTAAAGTCATCCATAAAGACTTCTATGATCTTCTCCACATATTCAGAAAAGATGCTTACTATACACCTTTGAAAAATTGCTGGAGCATTGCACAGTCCGAAAGGCATTCTCCTATAGGCAAAGGTACCAAATGGACATGTGAATGTCGTCTTCTCTTGATCTTCTGGTGCTATGGCAATCTGAAAAACCGTCCAAGAAACAATAGTAAGCACGGCAGGCTAATCTTTCAACCATCTGATCAATAAAAGGAAGAGGGTAGTAGTCCTTTTTGGTCACTGCATTGAGCTTGCGGTAGTCAATGCACTGACGCCATCCTGTAGGCTTACGAACTAGAACCAGTTCACCCTCATGATTTGCTTCTACTGTGATTCCAGCTTTCTTTGGGACTACTTACACTGAACTGACCCATTGACTATTGGAAATGGCAAAGATTATTCTCACATCCAAAAGCTTGAGTATTTCATTCTTTACCACCTCCATCATCATTGGATTCAGTCTCCTTTGTGCTTGTCGCACTGGCTTTGCCTCTTCCTCAAGTCGAATCCGGTGCATACACAAGGAGGGACTTATGCCCTTAATATCAGCTATGGACCACCCTATCGCCTCCTTGTGTTCTCGGAGCACTCTTATTAGCTTCTCCTCTTGGATGGGTGACAGTTGAGCTGAAATGATGACTGGCAAAGTCTTCCCATCACCAAGATATGCATACTTGAGATGATTTGGCAGGGGCTTCAACTCTACTTTTGGCACCTGCACCACAGAAGGTAACAATTTTTGATGAGACTCGGGTATAAAAAGGGGTGCAAGGTCATACCTGCTTATAACAGATGCCAAAGACTGCAGTGCTCCAACCATGTTCGTCAATTCTGCGCTTAACTCCACATCATATGTTGTTTCCAACTCAAGATGTTTGGTTAGAGCAACTTCCAATTCATCCCTGCCATTCAACTCAAAAACTTCCTGGATAACAGGATCAATTACACCTATAGCAAAAACAGAATGAGATTCAGGAGGATATTTCATAACATCAAATATATTAAAATGGACCACCTCCCCATCAAATTCCATTGTAAGGGTCCTCTTTTTTACATCAATCTTCGTTTCAGCAGTGCTCAAAAAGGGTCTCCCTAATATGAGGGGTGATGGATCAGGGGAGTGTTCATCATGCATGTCAAGTACGTAAAAATTAGCAGGGAATACTAAATCATTTACTTTGACCAGAACATCTTCAATTAGCCCGTCAGGATAGGCATTTGTACGTTCTGCTAACTGAATGATAATTCTAGTCTCCTTCAATGATCCTAGATTTAAAGAGGTATAAATGCTTTTTGGCATCACATTAATGGACGCTCCTAAATCTAGCATTGCATCCCTAATCTTAAGGTTCCCAATTCCACATGAGATAGAGAACATACCTGGATCTCCACATTTTGGTGGTAGCTTCCTTTGTAGCACAGCTGATACGTTCTCACCCACCATAACTCGTTCATCTCCCCTCAACTTTCTCTTATTAACGCACAAGTCTTTCAAAAACTTGGCGTATTTGGGCACTTGCTTGATTGCCTCTAGCAGAGGTATATTTACTTGCACTTTTCTGAATACCTCTAGGATCTCCTTCTCCTTCTCTTGTCTTCTTGGCTTCTCCAACCTACTAGGGAATGGTGGTGGAGTAACCTTAGCTTTAATTACTGGATCAGGAGTTACTTCAGGAGTCTTCTTGCTCAACCCTTCTTCTTCTAATTCTTTCTCAATTTGGTCCTCATTCTTGTCCTTGGAAATTGTTGGTTTAGGATCTTCAACCTCTTTCCCACTTCTGAGGGTCATAGCACTCACATTTTTGGGATTCACCTCAGGCTGTGAGGGTAACCTCCCATCTACCTTGGCCTTTAGGCGGTTGACAGCAATTGCTAACTGACTCATTTGCGTCTGTAAAGTTTGTATGCTGGAGTCCGTTTTCTGCTGGAATTTCAAAGTGCTAGAGGCCAGGCTCTTGACTATGTCCTTGAAAGATGCATTGGATGAACTGGAGGAGGGTTGTTGTGGCTTGGGTTGGTAAGATTACTGGAATCCTGGGGGCCGGTTAGGAAATGAATTTTGCTGCCTATTCCCATAGCTGAAGTTAGGATGATCCCTCCATCTTGGATTATACGTGTTTGAGTATGGATCATATTGTCTTCTGGGCGCGGGCACGCCTCCAGCCATGTTCACCTATTCAGTTCCATCTTCTTGCAACATGGGGCACGTGTCAGTGGAATGCCCTCCATTTGCACAAACCCCACACACCTTTGTCTGTTGAGCATTTCCTACAGCTAGTTGCCGAACAAAGGATGTCAGTTCAGTCAACTGTTGTTGCATAGAAGATACCTCCACTTCATTGACTTTATGGATGGATGAATTCTCACAGATGCCGAATTGTTGTGAATTTTCTGCCATCTCCTCAATTAGCGCTCAAGCTTGGCTAAGGGTCTTATTAGCTAAGGCCCCTCCACTTGCAGCATCAATGATGTTTCTATCGGTACAAGTCCCTCATTAGAAAGTCGGATCAATAATTGTTCACTAATTTGATGTTGTGGACATCTAGTACGCAATCTATTGAATCTTTCCCAGTACTCATCCAGAGATTCCCCAGGATGCTGTTTTATGCTACATATCTCCTTCCGTAGACTTGCAGCTCGTGATGCAGGAAAGTACTTTTCTAAGAATTTCTTCTTCAACTGTGCCCACGTGGTAATACTACCTGCTGGTAGGTAGTATAACCAATCTTTGGCTGCATCCCTAAGTGAAAATGGGAATGCTCGAAGCTTTATCTACTCTTACTCCAGGTGGCTTCATACTCAAGCAGACCACGTTAAATTCCTGGAGGTGCTTGTGGGGTTCTTTACCTGAAAGTCCATGAAAAGATGGTAAGAGGTGAATCAAACCAGATTTTAACTCAAACGAAGTATTTTCAGCTAAATTTGGAAAAGTTATGCAAAGGGGTTGTTAAGTCAAATCTGGGGTAGCCAACTCCCTGAGTGTCCTATTATTGTTATTGGCCATATTGTATTCTTGATTGAGTCACTAGAGAATCAGTTGAAGATTCGCCAATCAATTACAAATTAAGCCCGAAGATGTTGTATATGATTGCCACTTTCTTGTGTTTTCTGGTCTCTTTTCTTAGCCAGCTGTCTTCTCAACCTCTGGATGGTATATCAATTTACATGCAGAAGAGCGAGGCATAAACTAGCAAAATACCAGAAATAAAACAAGAATAAATAGAAATAAAATAAAATAAAGTAAAATAAACTCAAAAGGAGCAAATAATTGAGGCACCAGCCAAAATTGCAGTGTCGTGCAATAATAATCAATAAACCTAATTGCCAATAAAATACCAAAATCCAATTTAGTGCTGAGGCGGGGACTCCGGATGTGCAATGGGTTACTGGCTTCACCCTGATTCCAAGGAGTATACTTGATCCAATATACCAGAATTAGTTAATTTTGTATACAGTGGTAAGTAGGGTCGTCTCCACAAGGACTAGGGAAAATTAACTCCTTTTTCAAGTGACAAGAATTGGGGGGAAATTTTGAGAATTGAATGCTAACAAAATATTAATTAATTAACCAACTAGGAAAAATAATTAAAAGAGAGAATTAATGGGAAAAACTCTAACCAATGGTACACTTCAGAAATGGTTCAAATAACTGATCATTGATGCAAGTATAATTCCAACATTCATTGGCAAACAGGTTTTTAATTGCGTCTGATCGACAATTAGCTTCTCCTTATTGTATCGATAGCCAAGATGCGACCATTGACTATTTCCCTAATCCAAGAATAACTCTAGAATGCGACCATGGGATTTAATTCCTAATTGCATTAAAAATTAGAAACCCATTTCTAATTAACAAAACGCTACTGAGGGTCCATTTAAATTAGATTGTATATTTCACGACACAAAACCAATTATGCGGTTGCTACGGGATTAGAGTAATCAAACAATTACGGATCCGACTATCCTAATTAGCAAATAGATTATGTGAATAATCAAATATTACGCATCTATTCAATCACACACAATAATCATAGCCAATAAAGCAGAAAACATACAAATACCAATGAATAGAAGAAATAAATAAAATCGATTAGATCTCACAGTAATAGTTGAACCAAATCCTCAGGTGCTCCTTGACTAGAAGGATGAATTTAGCCACACATCATGTACGAAATTTCACCAAAGTGTTTTTAGAAAAATAGCAAAGTCAACTCTTAATATTCTAAAGAGCAAAATAGCGAAGGGATGGTGGAAAAACGGAAAAACTAATGGCTCCCGGTTTTTTTCTTGCTCTTCGTCCGTTGCTTTCTTGTTTTCCCGAAGCTCCAGAGACGTAGTCACTCACGTTCCTTTCTTTTCTCCGAACAAGAGATGATAAGTCTCAAGAGATGCCTTTTTCCCGAGCAAGGACGCAACCAAGAGGATTGATTCTCTTTAATCTACTAATCCCGAAGTTATATGCATACATCGCATGGCCCCACTTCTTCTTGTTGGTTTTTTTTCCAACCATTCCGCTTGAGACCGTTTCAAGTCCATTCTTGATCACCCATAAGGTGAGTTTCCAGCCCGTTTTCCTCCTTTCCTTTTTGTCCTCCAAGAAACAAAAATTACTAATAATACCAAATCCTATTCTATTAGGAATTCCCTATTCTAAAAGGCTTCCTAAAAACAAAATATCAACTTAGTTCCAACTACCAAATAAGAAAACATCACAATTAACTCCATAATCTTTCAGAATTTGGACTTCACACACTCTTGGAAATTGTCCACGCGCCCGTGGAAATTTTGGAAACTTGAAGCTGGACGTATGACTTAGACGCGCCCACATCTAATTGTCAGGAACACTTCTGGATTTTCCTTTTTCAGCACAATTTCACCAAATCCTGCAATTGACCACCAAATAGATATATTCAGCAAAATCCATCCAAGAATGCAATTTTTAGTCGAAATAACTAGGAAATATTAACACAAAAAATAACCAAAATTGCATCCTATCAGTTAGGAACTAAAATCGCTCATTTTCATTATGAGAGATTAAATTTTCACATCAGTGATATGTGAGGGATGATTTGTACAGTTTTCCCTAACAATTTTTAATACACAGGAATCCAGCAACAATTAAGCACTGAAAGGTCAAGTCCACTCGCGCTTTTGATATCAGAGCACATTCAGCACGACTTATGATTTGCTAATGTACAAGTGCACTATTAATGTGAGAAACAAACAAGCCATTATTTTGAATCTGTTGAGTCATTTACCAAATTATGCCAAAATAAGATATTGTTAAACTGCAAGAAGAACCGTTTTAAATATCATCAACAGTGAGACTCAGCCTATTGACCATTTGGGACTATTGAAATTGTTGACAAAACAATTATTTGATTTTGACCATTTGGGACTACTAGATTTTCATCTATTTTCCTACTTTGCCTAGAATTAGAAACTTGAAGGGCAATATTCATTTTAGTCGAAACATTAGAAATTAATTTGGTAGTTATGCCAATCATTAAGGACCAAGACTGAAAAAAAAAGCTGCATTTCTTCTTTCTTATTATTATAGTCAAAGAACAAATAAAAAAAATAGTTTTGTCTTAATTGGTATTTGAGATATTGGCATCTACAGACTGGACCACTTCATTGGAATTTTATGTACGTAAAATTGGCTGAATTTGTGAACAAGTTTAATGTGAAACAAGTTTTGGATACAAAGGTTTCATGTGGCATATTTGAGAAGGCTTATAAGGTGGTTTTATTTATAGTTATTTAGTTATTTTTGTTTTCTGGCTACAAGTAGATGGTGAAGTTACATGTTAATACATCACCACCCAAAATGAGAGAGAGAGAGAGAGAGAGAGAGAGAGAGAGAGGGAGGAGTTGAATTGGGTGCTTATTTAAGCCGAACACAGAAGTTGAGTCCTGTGTGTAGAATTGCAGATAGTAAAATGATCGTTGATAATTTTGTCAAAGTTCTTTTGCAAAAAATTTTTGATTGGTAATAAGGGACTTGGGTTACAAACAATTATCAGGTCAACTATTTTTACCAGTTTTATTCAATTTCATAAGGTATCTATTCATTTTTTCAGGGCATAACTCACTTTGAATATAAAATAAAAATAGAATAAATTTTTGTGAATCCTACATATGCTATAAAAAATGATGTGCGCATAGTGATTTGAGGGTTACCCTTTTTCGCTAAAATCAATCATAATTGTGATCCTTTTGACCGTCCCTACCCCAAAGCTGATAGTAAAACAACACGGGATACGAACCTAAGATGCAACAATGAATAGGATAAATCTCTGTCAAATCAAGAGAAAAGGCTAAAAAGTAAAAGTTCGAAAATTATCTTCTAGATTTCTGCTTTTTTGCCAATTCATTTATTAATGAATCAATAATTGAGTTTGAATTTGTCTTTTTTCCCAGTGTTATAACCAAAGGCCATGTCGTACCCCACCCAGAATGAGTCATCTGTTTGAAAAGAAGAAACGATACGTAACCCAACATTTTATAGTCAGTCAAGACTCGAGACATATTGCTGGCGGCTAGAAATTGCACTCTCATTTGTACTATACAAATTATTTCAAACTTTAGCAGTGAGAATCATGACAACCAATTGTGAAAGACAAAACAGATTAAGATTGTTAGGGCTAAGCAACCAATATCAGTTGAAGAGTCAATTGATCAAGACATGGTTGGTTGTTAATTCAAACCATTCGACATGATTGATGGTTTTTTAATGCATGAACTGTGTGATTAAACTCATTGAACTGCACACTGAATCAGCCAAATCAATATCAAATTATGACCAAAAATCAGATTGGATATATACACCTTTATTTGGAATTTTTTTTTGTGTGTGTTATTCTCTGAACACAATTTCTTAATAGATAGTTCATGAAAATTGTAGATAGGTTTCATCTCAGAAACAAATCCAATTGGTAATGAATGAATTGCTCAGGATCATTAATTTTGCTAGTTAGTCCTTCCAAAACCGATGCAACATAATTGCTTCTTGAAACTATCAAAAATATAATGTCACTTGGTTGGTTTCCCAAGTCCCGTGAGCTCTAATTCCCATATATTAAAAGATAATTTCATGGACTTTGTGCATGTAGCTAATTTTTTCTTGTTGATTCTTCAAAGATGCTATGGGACATGGATGTCATTCTTATTGCCGTATTATTAGACCGTACATGTTCCCAGATACATCATCACAACTTGATCGTACACATAGACTTCAATAAAAAAAATCGAATAAATAACAGCAGCCAGTCTTTGTATTCATTTGTGAAATAATTAAAAAGCTAAACTAAGTTGTGCATGCCTAGTCATGCTAACGAAAGAATGACTAGCAGCAAAACAAGAGTAAAAATTTATTGGCTATTTTTGCTTTAGACCGTTAAACTATAGATGCATTATCACTCTAGCACTTCAACTTTACTTTTCAACATTTTACTCTGTCAAGTATGACATTAATCCATTTTAGTCCTTGAATTTCAACTTTAGACATTTTAACCCCAAAGGTATGAAATTCATCTCACATAATTGTCAAAATTAACAGAATAGTAGGCAAATGATGCTCAAAGTTTAAGGATTTAAGTGGGAATGATTTAATATTTCTTATGATTGTATATTTTCAGAGGTAAAGGATCTAAAAATAAAATTTAAGGACTAACGGAATGGATTTCATACATTAGAAGGTAAAATATTCAAAAATGAAGTTTAAGGGATAAAATGAAAGTTCATCTATAATTCAAGACTTCAAAACTAGAATTTAAGCATAGTTTAATTCTTAGGGATAATTTTAGAAACTTTCTATGAGGTTTCTAAGAATTGCATTGGCCTTCTTCAAGGTTTTTAAATTTTAGAAACATTCCTTAAAACAGGTAAGCTTGTAACAAATCAAACCCAATTCAAAAAATAATAATAATAAAATACTAGATTCGGCAAAAAGAAGACAATATGATTCCAAAAATGCCCCTTATGTGTTACAATAGTTAGTTAATTTAGTATAAATGCATAAGTTATTATTTAAATAATTTCAAAAATTAGGAGGTATGAGTGCAAATGATAGCAAAAAACATCAATTTTAGACTTCTACATCTATTTGTAACAACTGCTTTTGAGAATACTTATATAACAATAACAATAAATAATTAGAAAGTAAATTCTACAAAGTTTAAATTCAAGAACTGGGTGAAATTACTAAATATATCATAAGAAAACTAGTTGCAACCATGAATTGGGATAATAAAATATAGCTTTTCCAAATATTATAGTTGCAATTGCAAGTTAGAAATTTTTTTGTTTTAAATTTTGATTATTTAGAAATTGGCACCTTTTTCCAATGGCAAATTAGAAATTTATTTTAGTTCTAAACTGTGGTTATTTCTGTTTGTTTAGCCAATTACGGATTTAATTGATTAAGTGCATGTAGTTTTCAAATACCTTATAGGCTGTAAGGCTATTACAGTCATTTCACCAGGTCTGATGCTAGTATTGAGACCCAATTTCATAACAGGGGAGGCCTCTGAAATTTTTAAAATCTTGAGGGAGGTCAGTGCGATTATTAAAAATTTCAGACGAGGTTTATGAAATTATCCCTTCTTTTCATGAAAAGGTCATAGATGCCGGCTATAACACCGGGCCACCATAGTATATAGATTGGAGAGTGGTTCATCAATTTCAGTAGCCAGAAAAAGCCATCCTTAAACCACATATATCAACTTCACTACTTTGGGAGCTTTGTTCCCTAAGTAGATTAGCTCTCTGGGGAAGAAAACCATCGTTCAAGCATCTACCTAAAGAAGCATGAAAGGGAGGGAGATGAACTCATCGCCTACTTATGTAAGATTGTCAAGCAGCAATGATGCAGAGGCCACAGGTTCTCCCCGGAAAGGTTATGTTCCTATTCTTGTGGGAACTGATAAGCAGGAGATGGAGAGATTATGCATTCCTGTTAAGCTTATCAATCACCCTTCTCTGGCCTCTTTACTTGATGATTGCGTCTTGGATTTTGGATATACTCAGCATGGATTACTTAGAGTTTCATGTGATGCTGAAGACTTTAAAGGAATTGTCAAGAACATATCAAGAAGGAAGTATGTTCTATTCTAGAGTTCGTCTTTTTCGTACACATTAATCAGCTGAATCATAATTAGCAGGCTGTGTACACATGCTGTATAGTTTTACTGCTTGTGAAATAGACCATCGTGGGACATGTTCTCTGTAATAATGTTGTTGCATAGTCTCAGAATACCTCATTTGTAATTGAACTAAATAAGTTAGAACAAAATGCAAACAATTTTGGTAGAATTCAGCAATCAAGTTTTAGCGAAAATTTTGTGGGTTAATTATAATTAATCCTATTAAGATATATCACATTTTTCACTTTACCCCCTAACCTTTAAATTTTGTCACTTAACCTCCTCTGGGACAAAATTACCCGACCATTATTTTGACTTTCATATATCTTTTTTGTCTTTCCCCTTTTCCCCCTCCTCTATTTCTTTTTCTCTTTCTTCTTTTTTTTCTCTTTCATCCTAAAAACTTCATCTCAGCATAAATCTTTGCAATTTCAATTTTTTTAACTTCAATCACTAAGATGAAGTTTCTTGCAGAAAAGATGAAGAAGTAAACCAAAAAAAAAAGGACTAAGAATATAAAGAAGATTTAAAGAAAAAAAAAGAATACAAAAGAGGGGGAAAAAAAGAATTTAGAATGATGGAGGGTAATTTTATCCAATAGAGGAATAAAGTGAGATACAAAAGGTTAGGGGTAAAGTGAGAAATGTGGTATTTTTTAAGGGGATTTATTATGATTAGTCCAAATTTTGTAGACTCTGCAATATTTATGCATTTCTTCTTGGTCGCATTGTTGACTTGTTGTACCATTTGCAGATTATGAAGCTCTGTTATATTTGTTAAAGAATGAAGCACTTCAGTTGAATCTATCCTGCATCCAGAAGCACATTAATAGAAGATATTAAATTGCTATTTATGTCTATGTATTACTCAATTGTGGATGCAATTTGGAAATACACGTTAGGGGCAACCGTGGTGCTTGTGAGACTTTTTCTAGAGAGCAAAATTAATCTTTTGAAGGTGCATCCAATTAAAAGTTTTGGTCTTTGTAAGTTTCATTGGCAAGTGTTTTTTTTGTAGGCGTAAGCGTGGGGAGTGAACCTCCACCCGCGCCTCAATGTCAGGATGTGGAAAACGCTTTCGGTTCTAGGGAATTCATGCTTTTAATTGTGTAAACGGAGGTTGAAGCAGCGAGGCCAAATTTTAGTGGCACACCTCCTTTTAAAATATTTTTTATTTATTTTCAGGACTTTTCTTTCAAAATATGATTGGGGACGTTGGTTTCAAAAGATAAGAATGTAGGAGCTTGAATATTGACGACGAGGTCATATCTAGAATTAGTGTTGGAGGCAGAAATAATTTTTACTGGGGACAAAAATAGTGTTAAGATTTCCTCTTAATTTTTTTCTAAAAGACATAACAATAATATTTATATAGCAAGTAAAAGCAACCATGTCATTGTTAACATAACACAAAACGACATGCTCAAACCTACTAATAAAATATTCTCATTTGCTTTTAAAAAGCATGCTACGTATTTTTAAATTGCTCGTTAACATGCTATATCATTAAGTTGAAGGACATGAAACTTGTATTTTACTAAAAAATGTCACCCATGTTGTATTGAAAAAGATTACCTTTGCTTTATTTTTATTTGAGCACCATAATTACTTAGTTTTATATAGATATTAACAAAATGTATTTTTTGTTTTACTAAAAAAATCCAGGGAATTTAATTAATGATTAGTAAATTAAAATTAGTTCTGAGGAAACTAATACACCATCAGAATAAAAAGAATGTGATTTTGGATTGTTTAGTATTTCAATTCCATCGAGTTATACAACTATTATGATTTTGGAGTACTAAATTCACTTTTGAAAAATATAATGGGGGCAAAGGTACAGATTTACTAAAATTGAAAGCTATGTTAGTGAAATAATTTTGTTGGGATAGTGGGCACCCGTGCTTTAGTGCTCCACTTTGAATGCGCCACTGTCTGGGATTTGAGATCCTTGAGTGGCAAAACGTATAATTTTAGGGATAATTTCAGAAATCTTCCTTGAGATTTATGACAATTTCACTCGCCTCCCCTAAAATTTATAAAATTACACAAATTTTCCCTGAGGTTAAGGTTTTATAATAAAATTAGTTCAAATAAAAAAAATAACATTAAAAAAGTACTTTGAGGAGAGAGATGAAACTTTTATTCCACAAATGCCCTTTATACTTGAGTAAAAGTTGTATTGTAAAGAAATGAAAAATATATTAATAAAAGTGAGGAAAGGTGAGTGTAAATAGAAAAGAACTAAAAATAAGTAGCAACTGACTTTTTTTCTTTTTTCTTTTTTATAAAGTTAGATCAATGGCTTGTTTTTTCAAGTCTTTGCCATTTTGTATATAAAGGCAACAAGAAACATTAAGATGAATCTCATTTTCACTCGAAGTAACAAAATTTAAGGTGGAAAAACAGTACTTTTTTGTTGATCTCGCAAATTGAAGGTGAAATGTAGGTGCAGAAACTATGCCCTTGTCAATCTACTAGAGAAAATCATGAAATTCACCCATATCTTTTAACATCAAGAACAAATAATGCAAGTCTAATCGCATGGCAATTGGAATATTTTCAGAGAAAAAATCCAGACAAATTGCTATTCGGTGTATTAATTTCTGAAAGCGAATAAATATTTGGTATATCAATTGGTACCATTTTGTAATTCCAAGCTACTATTCATTATCAAAGAAATCCTTAACAACTATTTTTATTAATTAGTTACTAGCAATTAATTAGTGCCCTAACTACTTAATTGCCTATATTAATTTCCAGTAGGGATAATTTTAGAAGCATCCCTTTAAATACCCTACCACTGTTTTCCACCTTAAATTTTGTTGTTTCAAATGAAGATGAGACCTATCTTAATGTTTCTTCTAGCATTGTATGCAAAATAGTAAAGATCTGAAAAAATAGCCATTATAATTCAATGCAATAGTCATTGATCCAATTTTATAGAAAAAGTCAGTTGCTACTTATTTTTAGTTCTTTAATATTTGCACTCACATTCCCTCATTTTTATTAATATATTTTTTATTTCTTTAAAATTAAATTTTTTAAATTTTATACAAGTATAAAGGGCATTTGTGAAATAAAAGTTTCATCTCTTTCCTTAAATTACTTTTTTAATAATATTTTTTTGACTTGGACTGATTTTGTTGCAAAATCTTAACCTCAGAGGAGTTTTGTGTAATTTTGTAAATTTCAGAGGAAGTGGGTGAAATTGTCAAAAATTTCAAGAGAAGAGTTTTGAAATTATCCCATAATGTTAGATAGATTTACTCTCAACTATTAGTGGTCCAAGGAATAATTCTTAGTGGGAAAATACATAATAGTTTTTAAAGTATGATATAACAACAATATTCACATAATAAATAGAAGTTTCTATCCACCAATAATATAGCATAAAATGACACACTTGAATTTACGAATAAAACAATAATTTTCTTTCAAAAAGTGTGCAGAACCTCTTACACTGCTTGTGTCCCTGCAATTCTGTGAGGGGAAAATGAGAAAGATTTTTGTTTTATTACAAAATGTCACCTTTGCTTTGTTGAAAGAAGTTTCTTTTGCATTGTTCTTACCTAAGCAACAGTTTGTACAGTTTGTATTTATTGAAAAAACCGATACAATTCATTCAACTAATGAATGAAAAACTATATTGTAGAAACAAAATCCTGTACGTACTGATGTCATGATAATTGAAATGATATTTTTGAGATTTAAGGCAAAAAAGGAGCTAAGAAATGTCAAGGCTACCTCTCAGGATAGCCTCCAATGCTTAAGTCAAAAAGGAATTCTTAGGAAAGTAAAAAGAAGAGTTAACAATAGAAGTGAGAATTCTCTCTTTACTTTTTACTTGCTGAGCCTCTTTTATTGTCCATTAAGTGATTGGTCACATGCCTCGCAACTCCAGGTCATTGTGAGACCTCAAGATCGAGGGCTCATGAAGACGTGTCAGCCATGTAAGGTTGTACACTCCTTATAGTGGGGTTGATGATTTGTCTTGCACTTGTAAATTTATCATGAAGTGTCTAATGCATGATACTTAACTTTGACAAATGTCTCTCTCTGGAAATACCCACCTATTCAACTATCTTTCCTTTTTGCCACTAGCCTCATCATGTTGATGTCCGATCTATAGATCTTGAGCTAGAGATTTGTAAAAGGGTTTTCTAGTTCTCACCTTATCTTTTTTCTTCTCATTTTTTTATTGAAAAGTATTCCTACATTAATTTGACTATCAAATCAACCTACTTCTTAAGGGTTTCTTTTTTGACCCTCCAATTATACACGCCTCTACCATTTTCTTCCTCTATCTTTCCACGTTCTAGATTGTTTCTCTTCGTTTTCCTCAAGTCTATTCGATTCTTGCTCTGCTTTGCTTATATTTATTCAAGTAGTTCTATTCTCTTGCTTCTTTCAAGCTAGTAATTTCTCCATTCCTTTTCTCTTCTTTCATGTCCTCCTTTTGTTTCTTTCATACTCCCTAATGGCCCAGTTTGGTCTGAGTATTAAGAGAGTACAAAGGATTTCTAAGTATTATTATATTCTGAGAGTTGTTAAAATTAAGGCTGCTAGGAGTTGCCCTATTCCTCCTTCGGGTTATATGAGAATTTATGAGAAATATCTTTGGTACAAATTCAGAATCCCACCAACTGATTTTCATTACAAGCTCCTTGAGCATTACAAAATAGAGAGGCCAACTTGTTCTTAATTCTGCTTCTTTTATTGTGGAGTTTGAATTATACTGTCATCTTGTCGGCGTTACTCCTGGAGTGAATGAATTTAAGTATTTCTACCAATGAAAGAGATAAAAGGTAAGAGATATCTGTTACTTTTGTTCTTGATCGTCGAAGTCGAAACTTCTCTCTAGAATTGATGCTATGAATTCTGGTGGACTGAGAACTTCTTTTACATTAATGCTGGTTATACTTCTCACTTCTCTTGGTATAAATCGAAGAGTTATTCTGATCCATCTCCAAAAAAGAGAAAGTAAAATTCATCAATTGTTAAGTTGATTGAGAAGCACCATGAGATGCTTCATGTATCCTTTGTTAGCATGGGGTAAGTCTCACAGTTTTGGATGATAACAATCAGGACATTGCCATTGGGGGGCATTCCTTGTATTTTTTTTTCTTTACCTTTCTCCAGTTTCTCCATAATTTACTGATTGTATTTTTCCGTGTGAAAAGTTCTAAAGGTCTCCAAAGGGTTTCATTGGATGATCTGGAAGCCATTGTAGTATTCAATAGGAAATTGCCTAAGATCGTTCTGCTATGCCTCAGCCCAGTCCTGAAGTTGCCACTATTGCTCAGAAAAGGTCTAGTTCTACTATTGCTGCTGAAGTCTTGGAGCCCCCTAGGGTAGCTGGTGCTAGGCAAAATTTTCGTGCTTCTAGGAACGTAAAGGCAAGAGTAAACGAGTCTTCTAGTAGTCATTCTAAGGTTCCTTTAGATAAGGGTAACCAGGAGGCCACAAAAGTCCCTACTGAGGGTACTTCAGAGGAGGGAAGTCCCTCCATTGCAATAAGTGATCCCATTTTTATGATCATCCAGACTATGGAGCTAAGGTAGTTGCACCTAATGTTGAACTGGTGGTTGATATACTACATTTGAACCAAGGCCTCCTTCGCAGTGACCTACGATAGCTCCTCAAAGTAGTGAACGCGTCTAGAGACCTCCAATAGTTGACAAGTGCAAATCGATCTCCTGTGGACTGAAAGACCTAAGGTCAGCTATATTACTGCTTCCATTTAGGGTGAGAAGACTGTCACGTCCTGGACTTGCCTAGTGGTGAGACTTTTCATCCCAAATCTCAAATTTGTCCAAATTGGTCTTTAGCCCTAAATTGTGAATTAAGAATTCCTTCTACGGCAATGAAGATTTTGTTTGGATGCATCCCCCTCTAGACTGTGATTTGTAATCTAGCTTAATGATAGGCAACTCGTGAGGCATTACTATGCTAGTTTAGTCTAGGTGATCCTCTGATCTGCTACAATACTTTTGTTTTATATGCACTTAATAAGGCCACTAGTATATTTCTAACTTCATGTTATTTGATTTTAGATGATGTTGATGGAGGTTTGTTTGACCAAAACAATGGGAACATATATTTCCCAAAAGTCCTAGACTGCAGATCAATTGTGGACTGTTAAAGAGTACAAAGATGCTCTTGCAACAAAGGAGAAGGAGTGCAGCTACCTTCAGCAATCCCTAAAGGAATTTTTGGATAGATCTAAATTGATAGGCGAAGACGTAAATAAACTGTTAGATGAAAATAATGTCCTTAGATCTAGACTTAAGATCTTTGAGTCTAATGTTGAAAGATTATTGAGGAAAGTTGAGAGTGTTGATAAGATGGAAATCTAGCTTAAGAACAAGATTGGAATAATTGCTGAGGTCTTGGAAATGGCTCAACAAAAGATCTCCAAGTTGGAAGAGGTTGCTTCAAGTTCTAAAGCTCCGAGAACTTAGCTTTTTTTGGAAAGATGCTTCTACTCTCTTGTAGTCTATGGTCTTCCACAGCATCATTAATGAGTTCAGTGGCTTATCCTTTCATGCTGGTTTTACTCACACAGTTTGTGCCCTCAAATCAAGTCCATCTGATTTGTCTCTTTTTGACTCCAAGTTTTATGATCTAGTTGCATAAGTGAGATCTGATGCATTTTTACAAGCTTTTACTAAAACTTTTGACATTTTTGCTGCTTTGCAAATGATTGATCATGAATATAATTTTGGACCGAGCTGAACCAAGTAAGATGAAGAATGTAGACCCTCACAATTTGGCCTTAGGGATGAAGCTCAATCCAGTCCTCTCATAGAAATTCATCAGAGTATTGAGCAGGAAGGGATGAAAGATATAGAGAATGGGATAGAAGGGAGCATAGATGAAGGCGAGCAATAGAATTACTATTCTTTTTCTATCATGTTGGCATGATTTCTGGTTCTCTAATGTTTCTTTTGTTCATGTAGAAACTTTTAAAATGCTATTTTATAAGGGTTCTTTTCTCTCCTTTTCTCTTTCTCTTTATGGATAATTCAATTTTCATTTGCCTGTTAATTTGTATACTTCTCCAATTGGGTGAAATAATATAAGGCAAAACTCAAAAGCATATCATTACATCATATTTTTCAGAATACAAAAAGTTCAAGGAAAGAACATTTTCAATTTGTAAACTTTCCATACACACGGAATTAACTTATCCTTGAGGTCTAATTTGCAATGCCTTACCTGAGGTGCTGGGACAATCTTGTAGGGACCGTCCCAATTTGGATCTAATTTTTCCAAATTGGTTTGGAAGCTTATAATATTTTTTCTTAATACCAGATCTCTAAGTTTGAAGTACCTGCCTTTAAACTAGTTGTTATAATATTTTAAGATTTGGCTTTTATATTTTGTCGCTCTATGGCTACCAAATCTCGTGCTTCTTCTAGTAGATCTAAATTGCACCTTAATTCTTCTTCATTGGTCCTAATGTTGAAGGTCTGAATCCTGGGACTCGGCTCCCCAATTTCCAAAGGAACCACTGCTTCTGCCTCAAAAGTTTAGAAAAAAGAAGTTTCTTGTGTTCCAATCTTGGTGTGGTATGGTAAGCTTGTAGAATCTTTGGTAATTTTTCAACCGGTAGAGGTTTAGATCTATTTCTAGCTTCTTCTTCAAGGCTTCTAAGATTGCTTTCTTTGCTAACTTTGCTTGGCCATTTGCTTGTGAATGTGCCATGGACATGAAATGTTGTTGGATTTTAAGTTCTTGACACCATGATTTGAATGGATTTTTGAAGAACTGATTTTCATTGTCTGAGACTAGGACATGTAGGAGGACAAACCTGCAAACCATATTTTTTTCATACAAATTCCTATATAGCCTTGCCTGTTGTTGTGGTAAGGGGCTCTATTTCCACCTATTTCATGAAGTAGTCTATTGTCACCATTAAATGTTAGAAACCTCTAGGTGTTTTTAGAAAAGGCCCAAGTAGATCTATTCCCCATTATACAGAGGGTTAAGGGATCATAATAGAGATCATTTCAATAGGAGGAGCGTGCATAAGATGAGCATTGAATTGGCATGATAGGCATCTTTGTACAAGTTCTTTTGTATCTTGATGTATCGTACACCAATAGTAACCCAATAGGATGCATTTCTTGGCAAGGGTTTTACTGCTAGGGTGATTTCCACAAGTCCCTTCATGAACTTCTCTATAATTTCCCTTTTCTTTGGTTATACACTTTAATCAAGGCATCAAATATGATCTGCGATGAAATTGGCTGTTATATATCGCATACTGTGTAGCTTTCAATCTTATTTTACGGGTATCATCTTCATCTTATAGGAGATCTCCATGAACTAAATACTTGTATATGGATGTTATCCAGGTCTCAGATGGGTTTATCATGGTTACCAGCTCGGGTCTTATGCTTCGTTTTCGTAATCTTTCCACCGAGACTTATTTATTTAAATGGTGAAATGCTGATGTAGCCAATTTTGACAATATGTCAGTTTGATGATTCTGAGGTTGAGGAATTCTTTGAATTTGGCAACTTTCAAATTGCTTATGGAGAGCTCTCACTGCTTCAGGGTATTGCTTCATTATTTCTTCTCTAGATTCATTTTCTCCGTTAACCTGACTGATTTTCAACTGTGAATCACTATTGATGATTAGATTTTTGGCTTCCATATGTTGGGCTAACTTGAGTCCTGCGAGGGGTGCCTCATATTTTGCTTCATTATTTGAAGTTTTGAAGTCAAATCTTAAGGCGTATGTAAGAGTCTCTCCCTCTAGACTAATTAGAACTAGCCTTAGCCCACATCCATCTTAGTTCCGTCAACATTCAGTGTCTAGTTTTGTTTTTCATTTAGGATGGAGATCTTGGACTTTTTCACTTCTGAGTTTTCACCTATATCTCCATCATTTTGATTAGTCTCATTTTCTGTTTGAACACTCTTATCCATTTCTGCTTGGAGGTTTTCAATGCCCTCAGATAAAAAGTCAGTTAATGCCTGTGCATTAATTACGATTGAGACTTATAAGAGATGTCATGCTCCCCTAATTCAATAACCATTTGACGATTCATCCCATGGACTTTGGTTTATTGAGAATTTGCCACAAAGGGAAGTTGGTTAAGACCTCAATTGGGTGAGTTTGGAAATAAGGCTTGAGTTCTCTAGCAACATGTACCAGGGACTGGATAATTTTTTCTGTGCATGGCGTATCTTTGTTCTACATCACGCAATACTTTACTAACAAAATATGCTGGGATTTTTGCCTGTTATCTTGGCGTATCAAAACTGCATTAATAGCTTCTTTATTTACCAAGAGATAGAGATATAAGTTCTCCTCTAGTTGTGAAAAGCTCAGTATTGGGATAGAGGCCATGTAATGTTTGAGTTCTTTAAAAAACTTTTGACAGTTTTCATCCCACTTGAAACCTCCACTTTTCATTAAGACCAAGGAGTCCTTTCTCTATAGATTTATATAGGAACCTCTTGGGTTCTGCCATTCTACTTGTTAATTGTTACACTTCTTTAATTGTTTATGGTGGGGGTATTGATAAAATTGCTTGAATTTTTTCTGAATTTACATCTATTCCATTTTTGAATATCCTATATCTTAGGAATTCTCTGGAAGTTACTCCAAGGGCACACTTTTTTAGATTCAATTTCATTCCTACATCTCGTAGGACATTAAAAGTCTCCCAGAGATCTGTGGTTAGATTTGCCATGTATTTGATTTACTAACATGTCATCAGCATAGAGCTCCAAGTTTCGATCTAATTGAGCTTTGAACAGTTTATTCACCAATCTCTGATAAGTCGCACCTACATTTTTCAATCCAAAGGGTATTGGTTTATAACAATAAGTACCATGTTCAGTGATGAATGCAATTTTTTCTTGATCTTCTTCATCGATTTTGGATTTGGTGATAACCTTTGTAGGCATCCAAAAATACCAATAGCTCATAACCCATGATGGCATCTACCAGATTGTTCACTTGAGGTAATGGATGGCAGTCCTTTGGAGAAACCTTGTTAAGGTCGATAAAATCTACGCACATTCTCCAACTCTAATTAGGTTTCTTTACAAGAACTGGATTGGCAAGCCAAGTTGGATACATCACTTTTTTGATAATATTAGCATCCAGAGGCTTATCAATTTCTTGATTTATGACCTCATTTCATTTGGAGCCAAATACTCTCTTTTTCTACTTGACAAGTCTTCCATTTTTGTCCATATTTAAATGGTGTACCATGATTTTCTGAGAGATTCCCTTTATATCCTGCATAGACTAAGCAAACATGTCCTCATGTTCGAATAAAACTGACAAAAGGAGTTTGTTATCTCATGTGGCAGATTTTTGCCAATGGTGACAATATGATTTTTGTGATTAGGCCAAAGGTTCTTCTCTTCTAGTTCCTCTTCAAGGCTTATTTTTCGAGTTTTGTGCCTTTCTAGCTTCAATTCTTCAGTGGTGAAGATCTCTAAGGTTTCAGGTCCCTTTCCCTTCAATGTGGCCGTATAACATTCACGTGCGGCAATCATGCCTCTATTAACTATCATGATTCCAAAAGTGGTTGGAAATTTTATATACAAATAATAAGTTGAAATGATAGCTTGTAATGCATTTAGTGTAGGCCTTCCTATTATTGCATTATATGCAGTGGGTAGGTCTATTGCTATAAATATAATTGGAACAGTCTTTTTTCACTGAGTTTGGCCCACAATAATCTAAGTCACCAAAATACATTTTACGTAAATTGGTTTCCTGTTGAACCCAATTACCAAGGTTCAAATAGGGATCAATTAATTATCCTAAAATTTGAGTCCCCAGAAGGCTTTCCAAATAATACATCTACCGAACTTCCACAATCCACTAACATTTTATTTACTCTCGAATTATTTGTCAGTATGTTAATGACCAGTGCCTCATTGTGGGTTGAAAGCATTGGAATTGGATCTTCTAACCTGAATTTAATTTCTTCGCATGTCTTGAGCCCCAATTTTTTATCTGACCCTTGGATCGTCGTATTTTGTAAAGAAGCTTTTCTAGATGAGGTGTTAACTCGTCCAGAGGGTTCTCATGAGATTATATTGATGACCTACTAGTTACTTCTTCTACTTGTTAGACTTTGACCTATTAGAATTCTTTTTTGTCCTGATTATATCTTTGACTCCTTGATTAAACCTCTAACCATCCCATCTTGCGGTGTGATCTCTCTAGTTTCTGGTATCTCTAGCTTGTTGTACAAATTGCTTGAGGTTTCCCTACTTAATCTGATGTTCAATCTCTTTTTTCAAATCATTGCAGTCATCAATTGAATGCCATATGTTTTTGTGGAAGGCACGGCGCAAGCTTTTGTTTCTTTTTTCAATCAGTCCTATCATTTGCTGAGGTCTTCTAAGGATTTCGTCATTCTCAACAAGAGCTAGTATTTGCAACTGACTGGTGGTTAGAGGGGCAAAGTCTTTGTCCTACAAAGACTTTTTCCCTTTTCCCAACCTATCAAATACATTTTTCCTTCCTCCACAGGTTTCTCTTTTCCCTTTTGGGTGATCTTTTATTTTCTCATCATTATACATCTTTTCTGCCTCTCTTTTTAGTCTATCTGCTTCATCTCCTTTTGCATAATCATGCATCCTATCTAACAGATCTCTCATGCTGCTTGGTGGTTTCCTGACTAGTCCCCTATATAATTCTCCAGAATGCAATCCATTCACGAAGGCAGCAGTTATCGTCTTCTCATCTCTACCTATCATGTGATGCTTTAATCAATAAAGCACTTGAGGTATGCAACCAAAGTCTCCCCAAGTCTCAATTTGATGTTCATGAGTTGGGTCGAGCTTTTAACGAATGGCTTGCACAAGATGAAGGCTGCCACAAATTTTGTGGTTAGTTTCCTAAAATTTCTTATAGGTCACTGCCAGACTTTAAAAGCACAACCTAGCATTCCCTGTAAATGTGGTTGGGAACACTTTGCATGCATCTGGAGAAATGTGGATCCTCATGCAAGCAAGGAAGCTACTTATGTGATCATTTGGATATATAGTAGTATTATAAATATCTAAAGGAGGGAGGTTGAAACCTGGGGGGAGTGGACATTCTTCTATTTCCTTAGTAAAAGGTTTCTATTCAAATATGACCACCTTCTCGAGCTTGCAAGTCACTCTTTTGCTTTGGGCGTATGAAGTGGGACAGTGTCTAACTTTGAAGGGTCATTTCGGGTTGTGGAAAGACTTCGAGAGTTCCTATGTTTAGAAGTGTGGGCCCTAGCTTTGTATTTTTTCCACGATCTATCTTCAGGACTTGAATCGTTATCAGAATTCTTAAGAGGCAATCAATTCAGAGGTGCTCTAGCTGTATGGATCTTTATCCTTTTTCTTATCATGAAGTCTTTTTGGTGTTTATTGGTGGATCTGTTGCTCTGGCTAATGCTGTTATTGCACAATTTGCTGCATTAGAAGAAAGCACTAAGTTAGGAACTAAGCCATATCAATCTATTGGATAGGTGGTTGATTTTCTTTAGAGAAGTGGGATTCCTACTCTCAAATTGTTTTGAGATAGTCTTTTGTGGATTTTCCATCTCGAATTCTCTTTCATTATTGTGAAAAGGAGCTTGCAATGCAGTTCTTCCATTGGCCTATCCAGAAGGAATCGTAACTTTGTTTCCCAAAGACGGCGCCAATTGCAGAAACAAATCCCTATACCTACTAATTTCATGATATTTTTGAGATTTTAGACACATAGTACCTGAAAAATTTTGGGGCTATCCCCAATATAGCCTCTTATGCTTAAATCAAAAACAAATTCTTAGGAAAGTAAAAAGAAGAGTTAACAATAGAAGTGAGAATTCTCTCTTTACCTTGTACTTGGTGAGCCTCTTTTATTGTCCATTAAGTGGTTGCTCATATATCTTGCAGCTCCAGGTCATCGTAAAACCTCAAGATCGAGGTCTTACGGAGATATGTCAGCCATGTAAGGTTCTAGATTCCTTATAGTGGTGTTGATGACTTGTTTTACACTTGTAAATTTATCATGAAGTGTCTAATGCACTTTGACACTTGATAGATGTCTCTCTCTAAAAATATCCACCTATTCAACTCTTCTTCCCTTTTCCATTTATCATTTTGACAATGAACCGTAGCCTAGTTTGTAAGGCGAGATTATAGGTTTGAGTCATTAAGGGGATAAGTAAAGAACTACTACTGATCCTCTTTAAAATAACAGAAAAATACATCACTTTTCAAGAGAATTAAATGACCAATGTAGAAGGCTTATAGTTTTGGATTTTTCAGTTCTCTATTAACTTCTCAAAAACTTAGATGGGACAAAGATGAAATTTCTTCAAGATTATGTGGATACTAGTGCAATTTTCTAGGAAGTGGTGCCACGTTACCTCGAGAATCAAGTGTAGATCCACCTTTGTTCTATTCTATTTTATAAATATGTTGAGGGAATACAGAAGAAAGAATATTTTAACATCTCCAAGTGACTGAAGAAAAGTAACTAAAGTTAAAACTTCAGAATTTAGAATTATTGGGTTTAAATCCCTCCTTTCTTTCATATTTTTTAAATTACATCCCTCCCTTGTGACAAAATCAGCACTTATTTTCTTCACATGGAAAGTCCATGAGAACAGTAGAAAGAAACTTAAAACTTCTATCTACTCATATTATTTTTTTGTTTTAGCATATCTACTCATGGTATTTGTTTTACTATTGTTCTGAGCAAGAATATAACTAAAATTATATAACATAAGAGACCATTTGTTCAAGGAAAGAGTTCATTTGCTAAAATATAATTCGTTATCGATTGCCTAAACATTTCTAGTGTCTTTGCAATTTTTGACGAAGAAATGAAATCCGTACTTGATTAGTACGGTGTAGGCTCAAAACCACAAGTCAAATCAATTCAACTTGAATGACCATTTGATAAAGGACTTGGACCTAAATTAGTAGAATATAATTAGAAAGCATGTTTATATGCTGATTGCTCCCTTAGGTCAAAATGTCGAAATAACAATCTTGAAGTTTATAGGAATCAAGCAACAAGATTTTTTGAAAAACATTTCTAGCACGTAAAAAATGGAATTTAAGAAGCAAGATAGGAACTTCTAAGTCTTGAGATCGCACTTTTAAGAAGGGATTGCATTCAAGAAATAATCCGAAAAGGTGAAGTTCATCCACGCTTTAAAAATCAAAATTCATCCAACATGACCTGTAATCAGTTGATGTATGAGTGCACAATCAATGTGTTAAAGCAAATTTGCCAACATCTTAAATCTATCAAGTCAATTAACAAATTATGCAAACAAGGGATAATTAAACTGCGAATAGAACAAGTTAATTTCCATATGTAATGCAACTACATATGCCTTTATTGACAAATTATATTTGATATATGAATTTTAAATCGACCCTATAGCTTAAGGCCCCCAAAAATTATAGGTCTTGACTTCTAATTTCTCTAGGTCAAAATGTAGAAATAACAATCATGAATATTTAAGGGAATCAAACAATAATTTTGTTTAATGTTTCACGCAGGTACAGGATAGAATTAAGAAATGATGATAGGAAAGGAATATTGGAATTTAAAACTTATAAGTCTTGAAATCTCAACTAAACTGCAAATATAACATTTTAATTTCCATAATGCAACTCGGTATGCCTCCATTGATAAATTATATTTGATATGAATTTAAAATCAACCCAATAGATTGAGGCCCCCAAAATTTAGAGGTCTTGACTTCTAATTTCTCTATCTCCTCACTGTTTCTTAAATCTCATCTCTCCCCTACTGAAAATAAAAAAAAAATCAACCTAATAGTTAAGTCGCGTGGTTTAAAGATTTTACTGTCATCGTCCTTTTTATTAAAAAACTGAGGTTGATGTCAATGAGAGGCAAAATTACATATCTGCCAAAGGCAAGAGTTGCGATTGTTTACTAGGTGCTATAACACTTATTCTTCTTCCTTTTTTTTTCATCAATAACTATAACCCTTATCAACGGTGAAAATTTGAAAGTTTAAAATTATATAAATGAAGACGTTTTTTACTATCTTGTTTAAGACATTCAAAATTTTCTAAAACACCTTTAATTATACAACACTTAGTATGCTAGACAACTATCCTTGTCCCCTTATTCACCCCCAAATAAACATTTTCATGTCCCCTTGTATTGGGTCCTTATGGACTCATCATTAAGATAAATTTACTAGTAAAACACAAGGCATTGGTAGTGGCTTATAAAGAAGACTAAAAACTGATGGAAAGGGCATTAAAAAGACTAATGACATCTGGGTGAAATTGATGGAAAAGATTGAGATGCGAGATTGAAAAGCAAGTCTTCCCACTATGTTTTAGATGCTTGGTTTCTTGCCTATTCTAATAATTGATTGAGTCAATAATGCTATTTAAATTGGACTTTTCGAAAGCACGTCAACAAAAGACACCCGATGAATAATGTAGGTAACAAAACGTTATACCAACAAAGTATTAAGAAGAAATGCAATTCCTAGTGCTAATAAATACAACCAATCACTTCGGTTGCAGCAGACAATGATATAGGCAACTGGGATTCACTAGTACAATATCAATTTCAGCCGTCAAGATTTTATTTTTCAGAAATTAAAAGCCAAAAGAAGTAAGAAAGAGAATTGTGTTAAGTATTAATTTCTAAATCAAGCAACTATTGATACCTGAAAGAGTCAATTTACTTTTTAGTTGTTATTTCAAAATGATTTCTGTCCTTGATGCAAATAAAGATACATCTTGAACATGTCAAGGCAATATTAGATTAATAAAAAAGAATGCTGCAAAATGAACATGCTTTTTCTCAAGACTATTAAAATTGCCCCTAAGTGCTATCTTCTTTGTATTTTTTTTTTCTATGTTTCAACTAATTACATGAAGATGATTGATAGTCATGCCTGTAGTTATACTATGGCACTTCAAAATTTTTCTTCTGCAATTTTTATTTTTTTATATGTGCCTAAGTAAACTAGGGAAACCAATAAATTAGTAGTTGTAATAGGCAATTATCTTAGAAAAGAGTGGCACTTCTAACTGATCAGATTCTAAGTAAGAAACTTTTATCATCTTTAACCTGTTGAAACTAATTCTAGTAATTAGTAGCTAACACCGTAAGTAAAAATAAAGCCTGTTTAAATCACCAATTAGATACATTCCATATCCTAACTTTTAAAATCAATACTTTACTTCTATAATAATTTATTCATGCCAAATCTTTATTTGACTTGAGAAGGCATCTAAAATATTGTGTCATTAGATATAATTTCTTGTTATTATTGGTTGACTGTTATTATCATTTGTCTTGAATGTTAGCTACTATTTGACCAAAAAAAAAAAATCTAATTCAATACTATAATGAAGAAAAAAATTATTTTCTATTATTTGAACTTGGATTTTCTAATAGGTGCATAGTAGTCACTCATTGTTATATCTAAATTTCACCTAACTTATTATATGAATATACATATTAGCATTATTCCAAACCCAACATTTAAAAACTTGCTTAGATTAATTACATTCTAGTAAAAATATAAACACTCTAGACAAGAGTAACCGTTAGTCAAATCCTTTGAACTTTTGCAAAAATATTTATTTAACTGAAATACATTATCCCTCACAAGAAACTAGCTTGTTGCAAACTTAAGGTTAGTTTCCACAAAAAAGGAATTCAAGAAATTAGTTTTGTAAAAGTTACCACAAGAGAGGTTAGACTACATCTATTTATAAGTGATACACGATCAAAGATACATGAACTATATTTAATATCCATACATGAATTTAATACTTCATGTACGTGAATTGAGTGTAATGGCGGAGCTACTAAGAGACCCAGGGGGCCATGGCCCTCCAAGATTTTAAAACTCATATAGCCCCACATATATTTATCTATTCTAGACCCTCCTTTAAAAATTAAAGTAGGCCCCTCCCCCAATATTCTACTTATAGTATTAAGAAAAGAATCTTATCTTTTGACCTTTTAAAATGGTTACAAAAATGTGGTTCACTTAAAACTTTATAAGTCAAAATGGTAAAAACAAAAGTAAAAGTTCCTTAAAGAAGACAAAGTTAAAAAAGTAAAGTAAATGTTGGAATTTGGAGAAAGGCCCACTTTTCATTCATTTCTCCCCATTGTCGATTATCATCTCCTTCACCATCTCTATTTTTCTAACAAAATTTTTTATTTCTTAAAAACTCACACCATCTACAAACTCCAAAACCAAAAGAATAGTTATTTGGATGTCTAATGTAAAGAGTAAAGATTGATCCATCTTCTATTGACTCTCCCAATTTGCATGGCAATTATTGAAAGGGCATTTTCAGTAATGAAAATTATAAAAACAAAGTTTTGCAGCAAAATGAATGACGAGTTTTTTACTGATAATATTGTTGTTTATATTGAGAGAGAAGTTATTGAAACATTTGACTCAGATTCTGTGTTTGATGACTTCATTTCATTGAAAGAATGTCATGTATAGTTTTAAAGTACTAACTTTACTCTTTCTTAATAGTTTTTCTTATATTCTAATCTTTAAACGTTTTTTTTATGCATTTTGTCTAAGCTTTTGTATATGAAATACCACATATAATAAAATTTATAAAAAAATATTTTGTACAATAGTAACATATAAAAGATAAATTATACTAAAAGAATCTTTGTACACTATATCTGATTTAGTTTGGCTCCCTCAAAATTGAAATCCTGACTCCGCCATTGATTGAGCAATTCTCTAAATGAACTAATTTATGTATCTATTTTGTACTGATGAATTTAATATCCATCAATATACCAGTGAATTTTATAGAAAATTTATGTATCAATCTTCTAGACATGAAATTGAAATATCATGTCACAAGGCATGATGTCTTATGAATTTCACATTACAAACTAACTTTCTAACATTCCCCTCTTAGTTTGTAATATGAAATGCTAAACCAACAATATTATATCATGTATAGAAAAAGTAATTTTTATTTAAACTTTTTCTTAATGCAAATAATTCACAAGTTTTAATCAAATCAATGTGGCTAGATTGCTTAAACCAAGATTTGAAGTTAGAATAGAATTATCACACACATGCACTAATCAACTTGCATCCATCATCCATATTTCACTTTTAGCATTGATACCAGCCATGCGATCATCCTAGTTCATGATCATATATAAAAGATTACCCTAAACTTTTGTTAGAATCAACACCACTTCTATGATCATATTGGTAAACTATGTTTCTAGCTTTAACAAATAAAACACTAAGAAATATATTTATTAAAAGAACACATCTCAACATACTCAATTCAGAGTAACACCATGTACTACCACTTGGAATGGTAGACACAAAAAATTGTAGTATCCACAATCACTTGTTAACAATTTGTTTTTACCCTTTAAACCTTTCTAACTAGGGGTAGTGTTAGAAGAAAGTTGGGTTACCATTGCTAGTGATTCTAGACAAAGGGTTTCAATCCCATTCCTAATGTTATCGAATTTGATAAGTCTCTTGCAAGATTTTAATCAACAGATCCCCCAAATTATTATAAGTCCGTACAAACACAACTGTGACAATACCATCATTTAACACTTGTCTAATATGAGCGTTTTTAGACTTATATGTCTAGATTTACTATTGCACACTTTGTTCAATGCTCTATATATAGTAGCTTCACTATCACAACACAATACAATTTCTTTCCATGCTGAGACTAAAGCTATGAACTCAGCTTCTATGGTGGAATGGATAATCACAGTTTGTTTCTTTAAAACCCAAGAAATAGCTCTATCACCTGGCATAAAGATTCATCTACTAGTGGGACTTTGATCACCAATGCTAGTTACCCAACTAGCATTTATATACCTCTCGAGAACACTTGGAAAGTTATTGTAGAATGGACCCAAATCTTTGATTTCTTTAAGATAACCAAGGACTCTAGTTACTCCTTTCTAATGATCTCTACCAGGATTCTTAGTACTTAGTTAGTCTACACACTGAATAAGAAAATATCTGGTCTTGTACAACTCATTGCATACATCAAACTTCCAATTACACTTGCATATTCTAATTGAGTAATTGGATTACCAGTATTCTAATATAATTTAAAGTTATGATCAAAGGAAGTACTAGCCTCTTTCACATGCAAATGTTGATACTTTTCTAAAATTTTATCAACATAATGTGATTGAGAAACTGCAAATTCCCAACTATACGTCTTATTTTTAATCCTTAAAATAGTATCCATCTCTCTAAGATCTATCATTTTAACTTAGAAGAGAGATACTTCTTATTTTCTATTACTGTCTGGTAATTAGTTCCAACAATTAGCATGTCATCTATATAAAGACAAATGCTCACTCCATACTTATAACTGAATTCAGAGTAAATGCACTTGTCAGCATTATTTGACCTAAATCGATATGAAAATGAAACAGATTCAAAATTTTAATGCCATTGTCTAGGTGCTTGTTTCAATCCATATAAGGATTTTACAAGTTTATACACCTTATTTTCATTTCTGGGTAGTACAAAACTCTCTGGTTGTTCCATATGCACATTTTCGTCTAAATCACCATTTAGAAAGGCTATCCCATTTGATGTACACAAAGGCTATAGATTGAAGGTAGAGCCAAAAGTACTCTTATGGATGTAATTCTAGCAACTGGTGCATGTGTGTCGAAATAATCAACATCTTCCTTTTGCCTAAAACCTTTAACCACTAACCTAACTTTATATCGAAATACCCACTTACAACCAATAGGTTTAGAACCTTATGTTAAATCAACTATGATCCAAGTACCGTTAGATAACATTGCATCTATTTCATGATTTACTGCTTCTTTACATAATATTGAGTCTCTAGATTTCATAGTTTCACTAAGCATTTTATAATCATCCTCTACACTAAATAAAAATGGAGTTTCACTTAGGAGAGAATCTCTATTGCCTTCTATAAGAAAGACAATAACTTGCGATGAAATAAAATCAGAGGGTAAACTCTGTTCTTTTCTTTGTCTTTGACTTCTCCTTAGTTCAAAAGAAGTGTCACTTTCCTTTTTTTTATACCATTGGAAGAACTAGCACTATTGGAAGAATTTAGTTCACTTTATGGATCCTTTTCGACTCTTGAGCCATTGAGAAACTTATTCTCAAAAAATTTCAATGTCTATTGATTCTACAATAGTATTAGAATCAAAATCAAATCTATAGGCTTTGGAATTTTCAGCATAGCCAACAAACACACTTTTAAGTGTTCTAGGCCCCAACTTTATTCTTTTATTTTCTGATACTCTATAATAGGCTATGCAACACCAAACTTTTAGATAACTCAGGTTTGATTTTCTTCCATTCAACAATTCCTATGTAGACACTTTAGTCTTCAAGGAGGGAATGTGATTATGCACATGACATGCAGTTAATAAAGGTTTACCTCAAAAATTTTTTGGCAGACTAGAACTTAAGATCATGGTATTTACCATATCCTCCAAAGGTTTATTTTTCCTTTCACCCAAATCATTTTGTTATGGAGTATAAGAGGCACTTGTTTGGTGTACAATACTATTATTTTCACAAAAAATTGAGAATTTGATAGGAAAATCTTCACCACCTCTTATTAAATTTCCATTTAACTGACAAATATCTGAATCCATAAGATCAACCAATTGTGAGCTTCTTACAATTTTAGGAAAAGGCAATTTTGTTATTTTGGCTTGAACACATGTTTCACACTTCTTATTCACATAGTTACTAAATGAAATTAAACCATTTTTAGACATATTTGTAGCACTTTGTGATTAATATGTCCTAATCTTCCATGCCACAAAGAATAAGGAGAATCAACAAAATAAAGAGAAATATCATCAATTTTATTGATACTCAATTTAAACATACCAATACAAGAGTAGTTTTTTCCAACAAATACACCATTCCTGGATAGTATCACTTTATTGGCCTCTAGTACAGCTCTCATCCCTTATTAAGAATATCAGTAGAGAAAAGATTTTTTACAATATCAGGAACATGAAATACATTAGTAAGGACTAATTTCTTGCTAGAAGTGAATTGGATATTCACATAACCTTTGCCATGCACTTTGGCTATTACACCATTTGCCATTACCACTTCAAGTCCTTCAAGAATTTCATAATCCTTGAATTGAGTCTTGTTGTTGCACACATGAAATAGTTGCACTAGAATCATACCTCCAATTCTTGGAAGATTTAGGTGTGGTCATGTTCACTTCAGTCACCGTACCAAGTGACATCATAGCAACAATTTCAAAAACTTCATCAACAAGATTTGTGGTTGAAGCACCACTAGTCTTTTGTTTCTTGTTGTACCTGCATTCGGATTTGTAATGGCACTTTTTACCACAATTATAATAATTTCTATTCTACTTTTTATTGTCCTTAGAATTAGTATTTTCAGACTTCTTCCTTTTGAGATTGGAAGACTTTCTTTCATTCACAAAATTCATTTTAGACTCACCCTCCACTTTCACTTTAAATTCACTATCAACTTCTTCCTTTTGAAGATTTCTCACATCTTCTTCAATCCACGGATGTTTCAAAACAACATCTAAGGTCAAAATTTCAGAAGTATGAAGCAATTTCTTTTGGTAGTCAGAAAGCAACTTGGCAATAAAAACCCTCACTTGAAATGCTTATGAAATTTCAGCATTTAAATCTTTGAGTTTTGAAATAATCACTTGCAAATTGTGAATTTGATCAAGCATGGGAATTGTCTATAAACTTGAATTGAAAGTATTTTTTAATGAGAAATTTACATGAGCTTTGCTTTTGGTTGACATGTTGAAGCTCAAGGGTAGCCCAAATTTCCCTTAGTGATGTGATAGTTGTAGATAAATGATAGAGACTATCCGAAAAGGTATTAAGAATGTGACCTTATCAAACCACTTCATCTTCTTCATGCTTCTCCCTTTGTCTTTTCAAAACCTCTAAATCATCATTCTTTGGAAAAGGAATTTCTGGAAGATCCAGATTCAGCACGTATGCCACCTTCAACATTGTTAAGAAGAAGATCATCTTGTCCTTCCACCTGTTGAAGTTGGTTCCGATTCTATCCAAACGGTCCAACTTGACAAAGTGTTGGTTCATCACCTTGATAACAAATTTATGAGTAGACTCTATACCAACCTTAAAATATCCCCTTAATATTGTTGAAGATTTTGGGGTTACAAGGATATGGAATCTACTGCAAAATTATTATAAAAGTAATTTCTAGATCTTTACTAAACTAATAATGGGGAATTCAAAATAGTTTTCAAACATGCAATCACATTCCTTAAGGTGTTATTTGCCTCCACTATCTTACTAATCGGATTGAAATGGCAAATTATCTTTAGGATACAATAGAAACAAGAAATTAGCCTATAGTAAGTTTAAACTTAGTTTCCACAAGAAAGAGATGTAAGAAGTTGGTTTCACAAAAGTTACCACAAGAGAGATTAGTCTACCTCTATTTATAAGTAATACAAAATCAAATGTACATGAACTCTATTTAATATCTATATATGAATTTAGTAATTCAAGTACATGAATTGAGTAGTTCTATAAATGAACTAATGAACTATGAGAAGTCAATGTATTAATTTTGTACCAACGAATTCAATATCCATCAATGTACTAATGAATCTTATGAGAAATTCATGAATTAATTTTCTAGACATGAAATTGAAATGTCATGCGAAAGCCATGATGTCTTATTAATTTTCATACTACAAACTAACTTTCTAACAAAGTGAATGGAAGGTGCAAATGTCGTGCTTTTTTCTGTTGGAAAGTTAGTTTGTAGTATTAAAATTGATAAGATATCATAGAAGGTGACATGACTTTTCAGTTGCATGTCTATATGAACTTTCCATAAGGTTCAATTCATGCAGTTGAAGTACTATTGTATGGATATTAAATAAAATTCATGTCCTTTGATTTTGTGTACCTATAAATAGAGGTAACCTAGCCTCTTTTATGTACCTCTTTTGTGGTAACTTTTGCAAACCAACTAAATTAATAGTTTAGTAAATATATTGAAATTACTCTTGTAATAGCTTTGTAGTAGGTTCCATATTCTTATAACCCAAATCTTCAACAATCTTAAAGTATTATTTTAAGGTTAGCATGGAATCTGCTCACAAATATGTTATCAAGGTGATGAACCAAGACTTTATCAAGTTGGAATGTTTGGATGGAACTAGAACCAATTTGAATAGATGGAAGGACAAGATGATCTTTTTCTTCACAGCCTTGAAGATGGCATACATGTTGAACCTAGATCTTCCAGAAATTTCTCCTTTAAGGGATGATGATTCAAAGGTTACTAAGAGACAGAGAAGGAAACGTGAAGAAGATGAAGTGTTGTACAGGGGTCACGTTGTTAATACTTCATCAGATAGCTTCTATGAGTTATTCACATATGTCAAATCACTATTTGGGCTACTCTTGAGCATCAACATGTCAATCAAAAGTAAAGCTTAGATAAGTTTCTTATCAATAAATATTTTGAATTCAAGTTTATAGACAATTTTCCACTTTTTGATCAAATTCACAATTTGCAAGTGATTGTTTCAAAACTCAAAGATTTAAATGATGAAATTTCAGAAGCATTTCAAGTAGCGGCTATTATTTCCAAGTTGCATCCTATTTGGAATGACTACCAAAAGATATTGCTCCGTATTTCTTAAGTTTTGACTTTAAATGTTGTTTCGAAGAATGTAAATATTGAAGAAGATGCAAGAAATATTCAAAAGAAAGAAGTGGATAATGAATCTAAAGTGAACGTGGAGGGTAAGTCTAAAGTGAATTTTGTGAATCAAAGAAAGTCTTCCAATCTTGAAAGGAAGAATTTTGGAAATACTATTTCTATGGACAGCAAAAAGGAGAATAGAAATTGTTATAATTATGGCAAAAGGCTATTACAAATCTAAATGTAGGTACGACAAAAAACAAAAGACTAGTGATATTTTAACCGCAAATCTTGGTGATGGAATTTCAGAAATTGTTGCTATGATGTCACTTAGTACAGTGACTGAACTGCACATAACAACACCTGATTTTTCCAAGAATTAGTGCTATGATTATGATACAGCTATTCATATGTATAATGAAAAGACTTGATTCAAAAATTATGAACATTTTTAAGGACATGAAGTGGTAATGCAAATGGTATATGGACCAAAGTGCATGACTGTGAGAACCCTAGAAAAAAAAAAAAAGGAAGAAGAGAGGGAATTTTACTTGAGTGCATCATATAATCATTAGTGCATTAATTTTCCTAAAGTGCTCAATTTCATGTGTATTGCACGGTTTAATTTGGAATTTTATTTTTCATGTTTTATATGGATAAATGCATGAAACTTATGTGGTTTTATGTGAGTCATATTTTAATTAAGGGATTAGAAGGCAATTTGCCAAGATCTTACCCAATTCATAGCCAAGATTTAGCCATTTGTCAATACCTCCTTAACCCCTTGACTTTAAGCCTTCTATTTAAACCTTCCATTTCAAAAATTTGAATTAAATTTCCTTCTCTCTCTCACCTTCTTGGCTGGCCACTCCAACAATGAAGAACATCCAAACCTAAGCTAGAAATTGGTGATTTTTAGTGAAGGAAAAATAGCTTTAGGTGGAACCCTAGTTTAGATTACTACTACAACTTCAAGCTTGGTGGGAAGGAGTGGAATTTTTGGGTGGTTTGCTCACACTTCTAGCAAGGTAAGACCTCTCTTAATCATGCTTTAATGAGCTTAAATCCTTAGAGGATGTTGGTTAGGTGACATTAAAGTACTTATTGTTGTTTGGAAGGATTGATTATGGAAGGAAATTTTGGGGTTGCTAACTAGAGTTTGGGTTTTATTTGTTGGCCACCAAGTGTTTGATAAATTGATTGTTGTTTTGTGATGCTTTGATGATGGAGTTAATTACTGTTTTAGCTTGTTAAACACTTTGGCAAATGATGGAAATGATTTTAAAGGATTGATAGAAGAAAATGCATCCAATCTGAAATTTTCGCAGGAAAACAGGAATGAAAAACAGTGAAATTTCCGAGGTTATTGTTGACTGTAGAAAATTAATTAGAGCCTGAGCCTTATACTTTTAGAAATCCCTATGAACCTAGTTTTAAACGCCGCTGACGGAGCTTGATTTCGATTTTTCTATGTCGAGTTATGACTGTTTTCCCGAGACTGTTCGACCAGTCTGTAGTCATTCCGACAGTTTTCTTGCTTCTCTGAGATTTGCCATTTTGATTATGATTAAGCATGATTTGATGTTTGACCTCTTCATGAAAGTTGTAGGTTTAGGTCTTAGCTTCGAAACGCCATAAAGTACGTCCCAATCCGATAAGTGTGGCCACAGTTATGAGTAGATTACTGCAGCATGGCAAATCAGTCAAATGCCGATTTCATTACACCAAGGCTTCTCTCGTTCCTTTTGACTCTTGTGCAACTTTGCCATGTCCCGACTCACTCGTTTATGATTCTAACATGTGGATGAGCTTTTCATTTGATCATCTTTATAGTTGGGATTGGTCATTTTATAAATTGTGCATTCAAGTGTGATTTTATCAAGTACAAAATCAATGAGCACATGCATTAGGTCTTCTTGTTTGGTGAGTCCAACTAAAATATTTTCATTTCATTTGTTATTAGACTTGGAAGGAGGAGAATTGGGTGCGAGCACTTGAAGCTACTTTGCTTGATTTGGTGAGTGTTTCATGCTTGTTACTTGACCAATGTGATAGCTGAAATATTGAAATACTTGAACTATGTGATGATTTGCATTCTTGTGGCTTGTGATCCAATTAATGTGATCGAGACGAGTGCGTACTTTATCACACTCGATCTCTTGTGCTTGGAAATTTATACTTGGATATTTGAATTCGTGTGAAATGGCTTTTGGCTACATTTGATTTGTGAGTCGCTTGGGTAATACCCCATCGACAAATATGAATTGTTTCGAGCTCAAAACCTAGTTGGTGAGTCAATCGACTCGAGCCAGCACGGGTTTGGTCAGGAAAGTTGACGAGCCACTGGATATGATATGTGAATCTGGAAATCTGGTATACTCGAGTATTACCTAAAATTTGATTTGTTGGGGTGTCCGGGCCCGGTAGGGGGTGAAACGGTGGACGGTGTTTGATGATAAGTGGGGATCTACGGTTTGGCTCTGAGCTATAAATGTTGACGGAGAGTCAACAGGAGGTGATTTGATCAAGCTTCGGGGAAATTGGCTTTTGAAAGCCATTTGTATCCTTTAATTGAATATGTTCAATTTATTTGGTAATTTTATTTGTGACATTTGTTTGTTATATGAATTCTTCTTGTATATCTGGCTGCTTGTTTTTGGAACCTCATTGAGCTATTAGCTCACCCTATTTCCCTTTTGTTTTCCTTAGCAGGGGGATTTGCTTGAGGTTAGGGTTGGAAGTACGTACGGATAGTATAACTTTTGTTGTAACTTTTGTTAAGGGATGATGTACTGGAAAACCTTATCATGTATAAGCTTAGTTTTGTTTGGTTTTATAACCTAAACACCCTGTTGAATTTTAAGTTTGAATGGTGGTGTTAAATTTATGTATCTATGTTGGGTGACTTTTGAATTTGGAAGATTTTAGTTTTATAAGTTTCAACTTGTTGGTTTATATTAGCTATCGAGTCCTGGCGAGAGTTGGGCAAGCAGTCCGCTAACCCCTTTGGTTCGCTTTAAGGGAAGGTGGGGCTGTCACAATGACAAAGGTTGTGTGAATATCTAATTCAATTCCGACAAGAAATTAGTCCTTACTAATATACTTCATGTTCCAGATATTTTAAAAAATCTTGTCTTTGCTGATATTCTTAATAATAAAGGGTTGATAGCTGTACTAGAGGCCAATAAAGTGATATTGTCCAAGAATAGTATATCTATTGGGAAAGACTACTTTGGTAATGGCATGTTTAAATTGAATGACAATAAAATTGATGATGTTTCTCTTTACTTTTTTGATTCTTCTTATTCTTTTTGGCATGATAGATTAGGACATATTAATTACAAATTGCTACAATATATGTCTAAAAATGGTCTAATTTAATTTAGTAACAATGTGAATAAGAAGCATGAAACATGTGTTCAAGTCAAAATAACAAGATTGTCTTTTCTTAAAGTTGAAAGAAACTCATAATTGCTTGATTTTGTGCATTCAGATGTTTGTGAGTTAAATAGAATTTTAACACGAGGTGGTAATAGATACTTCTTCACTTTCATTGATGATTCTCTAGATATGTGCATGTGCATTTGATGAAAGAAAATGATGAAGTTTTTTATATGTTTAAGACATATAAGTCTCTTGTTGAAAATCAATTAAATAGAAAGATCAATGTATTGAGAAGTAATAGAGGTGGCAAATATTTTCTTATCAGATTCTCAATTTTTTGTGAAAATAATGGTATTTTGCACCAAACAAGTGCTCCTTATATCCACAACAAAATGGTTTGGTTGAAAGGAAAAATAAAACTTTGGAGGATATGGTAAGTACTATGATATTAGGTTCTGATCTGCCAAAAAATTTATGGGATAAACCTTTATTGACTGCATGTCATATACATAATCGCATTCCTTCCTTGAAGACTAAAGGGTCTCCATATGAATTATGGAAAGGAAGAAAACCAAACATTAGTTATCTAAAAGTTTGGGGTTGCATAACCTATTATAGAGTTTCAGAAAATAAAAGAATAAAGTTGGGACCTAGAGCATTTAAAAGTGCATTTGTTGGCTTTGCTGAAAATTCCAATGCCTATAGATTACTTGATCTTTATTCTAATGTGATTGTAGAATCAAAGGATGCTAAATTTTTTGAAAATAAGTTTATCAATGGCTCAAAAGCTAGAAACAATCCACAAAGTGAACCAAGTGCTAGTCCTTCCAATGGTACAAAAAGGAAGGAAAGTGACACTCTTTTTGAACCAAGAAGAAGTCAATGACAAACGAAAGAAAAGATTCTACCCTTTAAATTTATTTCTTGACAAGTTATTATCTTTCTTGTTGAAATTAATAGAGATTCTCTACTAAATAAAACTCCAATTTTATTTAATGTAAAGGATGATTCTAAAATATTTAGTGAAGCTTTGAATTCTAGAGACTTGCATTTTGGAAAGAAGCAGTAAATAATAAAATGAACTCATTTTTATTTGACAACACTTGGGTCCTAGTTGATTTACCAAATGATTCTAAACCTAATAGTTGTAAATGTGTATTGTGAAAGAAATATATCATGGATGGATTCATATTAACCTATAAAGCTAGGTAGAGACCAAAGGTTTTAGCCAAAAGAAAGATATTGATTATTTTGACACATCGCACCGTTTGTTAGAATTACATCCATTAGAGCATTTTTTGGTCTAGTTTCAATCTATAGCCTTTGTATACATCAAATGGATGTCAAGACAGCTATTGATTTAGATGAATAGGTGTATATTGAATAGCCGGAGCGTTTTGTACTATGCGATATAAAAATAAGGTGTGTAAACTTGTTATATCCTTATATGGATTGAAACAAACACCTAAATAGTGATAACTATGGAGTGATCATGTGTTTTTGTGTAGATGACATGCTAATTGTTGGAACTAATTATCATGCGGTAATAGAAATTAAGATGTAGCTCTCTTCTAAGTCTAAAATGAAAGATCCTAGAGAGTTGTATACTATTTTAGGGATTAAAGTTAAGAGGCATAATGAGGGATATGCACTTTCTCAATTTGAAAAAGTATCAACTCTGAATTTGAAAGAGGCTGGTACTAACTTTGATCATAACTTTAAATTATATGAGAATACTGGTAATTCAATTGTGAAGTTAAAATGTACAAGTGTAATTGGAAGTTTGACATATGCAATGAGTTGTACGAGACCAGATATTTTTGATTCAATATGCAGACTAGTTAGGTATACCAAGAATCCTAATAGAGATCATCAGAAAGAAGTAACTAGAGTCCTTGGTTATTTTAAAAGAACCAATGATTTGGGTCTATTCTACAACAACTTTTCAAATGTTCTTGAGGGGTATCCAGATACTAGTTGGGTAAGTAGTTTTGGTGATCAAAGTCCTACCGATGTGAGGGTCTCAAAATTCGAATTTGTTTTAAAAAAAATGTGTAATAACATTTATATTGTGTTTATGTGTTAAAATATGAGTGAATTTATGTTTTAAGTGAATATTTTCTAATTTAGAGAATTTTTTCAAGAATTATTTGCCGGTGTGTGTGTTCGGCCAGATTAAGCGTTAAATTTTGTTCCGAAGTGTGAATAGTGACTTCAAATTGATATCGAGCATACATAGAGATATTATAGGGATATATTTAAGGTTGGACAGTGTCAAGATGAGATAAACCAGTAAAAGTTAGAGTGTCCCGCGTCGACGCATCAAAAAGTGATCAAAAGACCACTTTTCCTTAAAATAGGGAAAAGTAACCTTTTTGCCTCCTTAAAGCTTGAATTTTTGGCTTCTTGAAGCTTCACTTTTTCAGCTGCAATTTAGAGCATAGAGAGAGAGGGAGGCTGAGAGAGTGAAGAGCAAGAGAGAGAGAGAAAGCTTGCATTCTTCTTCCATTTCTTCTTCCTTCCTTTCTTGAAGCTTTAAGCCACCATTGAAGACACCCATTTCCTTCATTGGAGCAGCTGTGAGAGAGGGAAGGAGAGAGAGGGGCTGGTCTGAAAAATTTGAGGGAGAAAAGAGAGGAAAATTGTCACCTGATCTTCCATTTTCTTCTTCATCTATCATCTTGAAGTTGTGAGACTTTAGTGGAGGATTTTGGCTTGTTCCTCTTCATCCTTGGCAGCCGTGTGAGAGTGAGAGGAAGAGGGGGAAGATCCGAAAGTTTGAGAGAGAAAAAGAAGAGAAAGAAAGCTTGTGAGAGTTGCCTTGTTCTTGTTCTTGAGCTTTTTGTTGGAAAACCCTATCAAAGCAAGAGAATCTTGGGCGAAGGTTGAAGCTTTTGGGAGTTTCTAAACTTGGAAGCATCCTTCTCAAAGAGGAACTCACGAGATCTTGTTTGGGCTTCTTAGATCTAATTAGATCTAAAGGTATAAGACTCAAACTCCCTAGATCTAGCATGATTAGTGTTAAATATAGTAGATCTATGGTTCATTTTACTAGGAATGCTTATATATGAAGCATTTGAGTTGGGCTCTTGAATTCCCAACTTAAGTAGCGGATTTGAGGTGACTTTTAGGTAGCGGACTTGAGGACCTGATTGTGGATGTGCTTGATATTTGTGAAATGAGTTGGTTCTATGGTTAAAGAGTAGATTTTGTTGTTGAAAATTTCGAAAGAAAAAGATGTGAGATGGCCGAACCCATGCTTGGCATTTTTGATGTTTGATTTCAAAATTTTTTGATAATTCTTGATGAGATTTTGCTTAAGTGTATATGTAATATATTTATTTATGAGTATATGTTTTAAAAGAGTTAAAATCTGGAACTTTTATGGTGAGAAATGGAATTTCACCAAGCTTTGAAGGAAAAGCGCTATTCTGGACAAAATTGTGGAGTTGAATTACCTTAGCCGATTTTCATGAAATCTGTGCATTTAAAACTTAGTGAAAGTTATTTGAAAGATGTGTTAGAATTCTGGTTAAAAGTTTGAAGTGAATTTGATCTTAAATGAGTGATTTTGAGATGGAAAAAAAACCTCACTTTATTTCAATGTGTTATAAGTTTAGAAGATGCTTGGAAGGAGTACATCGATAGAGTGGTTTAGTTATTTGAAATTTTGATTTGAAAATGGAATCTGTATGATTGCTTTCGTTTGGGCAGATTTAGTGAAACTTTGTGAAGAATTTTGATAAGACAAATGAATGAGTCATTTGGTTTAGTTTCGCTGTGTGTGAGGCGAAACTTATTTATTTATTTTTCGTGTTAATAGGAGGTGAGGAAGGACTTGAACCAGATCCCACCTTGGAAAACAAACTTTACTACTGTGGTGAGTTTCAATGCTTATTATGTGTTTATGTGAATATGATTTGAATTGTGTCCGTTAAGCGATTTGATGTGAAATTGGGTTTTTAAAACCTTCAAGTGGGGTGGCGTGTACTTTATCGCGCTTACCTCTATTTGAACGGAAAAAGTTAGAAGAATGTTTTGATGTGATCTATGGGCATTTGATGTGAATTATGTGTGTGTGTAAAATTTTGAGAATTCCCAAGACCTATCGGCAAGTCGTTCGACTCGAGTTGTAGGCTAGGCCTAGGCTGAGGAGAAAAGGACAAGTCATAGGGTCAATTTATGTGATGTGATGTGAAATGTGCTCGAAACTTGGCATATGGACTCGTCTCGGAAAAGGACAATAAACACACTATGTGATGTGACGTGATGTGATATGATGTGATGTGCTTGGAGACGGGCCCAACGGGGGTTAGGTAGAGTAAGGGGTAAGTGAAGGTCTACATGGTTACAGTTGTGGCAGTTGACGGAGTGTCAACTACTCGGAATGTAATCAAGTTTCGTGGATCTTGGCTCGTGAGAGCCCCCGTATCCTACCTATGTGTTGTTAATCGCTTTTCTTATTTGTTCATTTCTAAATATGAATTTTTGAAGTGAAATATCATATGTGCGATGTGCTACGCATGCTTTTTGGAACTCACTGGGCTTTTAGCTCATTCTTTCCATTTTGTTTTCCTTAACAGTGACTGAGAACCCAAGTGAAGGAGCCAACCAATAGGCTTAGAGTTTACTTTTGTGCTTGGTATGACAAATTTGAACTATGGTTTTGAGAGTGCTTGTGTTATGAGAATTTGAATGATTGATCAAGTACTTTGTGTAATTTGAGATTGTAAGACTGGAGGATTGTATTATAAATTATTGTGTGGTTTAGATTTATGTTTGGAATCTTAGTTTGACATATTATTGAGCTTTGTGTGAAGGAGTCTTGGCGAGAGCTAGGCTGACGGACCGCCGAACCCTTTGGATAACCTTAGGGAGAGGTGGGGCTGTCACAACCAGTGGCTGAATCTTTATGCTAGGTGGTGGAGCTGCTTCTTGGGTTTCAAAGAAACGAACTGTGATTGCTCATTTTACCGTGGAAACTGATTCATAGCTTTGACTTCTGGTATAAATATGTGGTCTTGTCCTATACCCGCAATTGCATTGCATTATGATAGTGAAACTACTATGTCTAGAGCGTTGAACAAAGTGTACAATGTTAAATCTAGATATATAAGTCTAAGAAATACTTATATTAGACAAGTGTTGAATGATGGCGTTGTCATTGTTGTGTTTGTAAGAACTTATAATAATTTGACGGATCAGTTGACTAAAACTCTTGTGAGAGATTTGGTGAATTCGACTATGTTAGGAATGTGATTGAAATCCATTGTCTAGAATCACTAGTAATGGTAACCCAACCTTCTTCTAGCGCTACCCCTAGTTAGAAATATCTAAAAGGTAAAAACAAGTTGCTAATAAGTGATTGTGAGTACTACAAATTTTTGTATATACCATTCGAAGTGGTAGGACATAGCATTACTTTTAATTGAGTAGGCTGAGAAGTGTTCTCTTAATAAACATGTTTCTTAGTGCTATATTTGTTAAAAGTTAGAAATATAGTTTACCTATATGATCATAGAAGTGGTACCACTTCTAGTAAAAGTTCGGAGTAATCTTTTATACATGATCATGAACTAAAATGAGCACATGATCGGTATGAGTGTTAAAAGTGAAGTGCTAAAAGTAAAATGTGAATGATGGAAACAAGTTGATTAGTTCATGTGCGTGATAATTCTATTCCAACTTTAAATCTTAGTTGAAGCAATACTACTTTGATTTGATTAGAACTTGTGAATTATTTGAACTATGGAAAAGTTTAAAATGAAAGTTACTTTCCTCTATGCATGATATCTTTAGTGTTAGTTTAGTATTTCATACTGCAAACTAAATGGGGCAATGTTGAAAAATTAGTTTGTAGTGTGAAAATTGATAAGGCATCATTGCTTGTGACATGACTTTTTAATTTCATGTCTAGAAGATTGATACATGAATTTTCCATAAGGTTGATTGGTACATTGATATATCTTCTCGTAGTTCATTAGTTCATTTATGAAGCTACTCAATTTATTTGCTTGAAGTATAAATTTACAGATGAATATTAAATAGAGTTCATGTACTTTTGCTTTTGTATTACCTATAAATAGAGATAGTCTAATCTCTTTTGCAGTAGCTTTTGCAAAACCAACTTCTTGCTTCCCTTTCTTGTGAAGACTAAGATTAAACTTGCTATAGCCTAGTTTCTTATTTCCATTGTATCCTAAGGGTAATTTGCCATTTCAACCCGATTTGCAAGATAATTGAAGCAAATAACACCTTAAGAAAACTGATTATACACATTAGAAACTATTTTGAATTCTCCATTAATTATTAGTTTAATAAAGATCTAAAAATTACTCTTATAATAGTTTTGTAATGGGTTTCATATTCTTGTAACCCCAAATCTTCAACACTTTCTACACAAAAAGTTTGGGCCCCCTGGAATTGCTATTCTTGCAGTCTATAGGACAGTATAATGCGTGTTCACCAGTTGCTTATAGTTTTACATGGGGGGTCGACCATCTTCACGTGAGCACCTTCCTTTGTTGAACTCTTGTGCACATTGCCTCGTGATTGCTTTGCTGTGATTTATGATAGTATAAAAGTTAAGGATTGAGCTACACGGATTGGATTTGTATGTACAAATGTACTACACACACACATATACATACATACATACATATACATACATATATATATATATATATATAATTCACCAATAATACAGCAAAAGATGACATACTTGAATTTATAAATAAGGAGTCATTTTCTTTCAAAAAGCATGCAGTACCATTCACAATTGCTTGTGTCCTTGCAATCTTGTGAGGGGAAGGAGACAAAAGTTGTTTGCTTATTACAAAATGTCACCTATGCTTCTCTGTGAGATTGTTCTTAGCTGAGCAACAGAATTACTATACTTCTTGGGAAATTCATAAAATGTACAGTTTGTTCTATTGAAAAAAATCCACACAAATAAATTAATTAATGAATGGAAAACTATATCAATTTTCAAGAGAATTAAATGACTACAGTGGCTTGTAGTTTTGGATTTTTCAGTACTCCATTAACTTCTCAACAAACTTAGTTTGGGCAAAACTGAAAATTTTTCAAAATTATGGGCACTAGTGCAATTTGTTGGGACAATGGCCGCACGTTATCCCAAAGGCCTTAGGGTAGACACGTGGCACACACCCTTGCTCTGTTCTATTTTATACTAGAAATTAGCCTGCTGTGCCTTGCCCAATGTGTTGTGTGAAAATAGAGAAAAATTTTGTGTTGCTCTCAGTTTTGGATGGAGAGACAACTATATTTATATTGAAAATATTTTGATTGTTTAAAGGTTAGAGTTTTAATTAGATTGAGTAGTCATTTATTTAAATAACTGAGAGTATATAAATTGTAAGATAACAATGAAAGATGAAATATGATTATCATATGAGTGCTGTTGTTGTTGCTATTTATTATAGTTCTTGTGCATGTTAGTATGAATCCCCATTGTCTTTGAGTGTTGTTGTTGGTCCTCGTGGTATTCCTACACAAATTTTTATTTTTTGCGGGACAAGTGAAAGTAATCCGTTCTCAAAGAACGATTCTTTGGTTGCGAAGTATTCCCTTCTCAAAACAACAAAGTGATCATGAACGGATATGAAGGCAGTTAGCAAGTATCAGAATTTGCTTGCTTTGATGACATGTAATAGAAAATCATTCAAATGGCAATTCATGAATTGGACTGAAGGATACCAACAAAGACCAAGAATCGAAAAACTGGACCAGGGGAGCATAAAAAAAGTTGAGGCATAAAAGGGTGGATAACCTCCATTTGAGTACCTCAACTCTTCCATGCTCCTTAAGAGATCGTCAAACCATTGCAGTTCCTTCTGTAGTTTCGTTTGCTTTAGCAATAATAGCTTCAGCTTCACTTGATTAATTAGGCCCCCAAAGATATACGTAAAAGATATCAATAACTTTTAACACGCTTACCAAAAAAACAAAATAGGTATAAATTAAACAAAGATTTTTAACTAATATCCCTCAGAATTAAATTGTATAACGGATTCCACAACAATCAAGCATTCACAAGGTGAGACCTATCATTAAACCTCTGTACACATTTGCAAAAACTCACTATTTGATAAATGCTAGTTATGAAAGTTATGAAATAACAAGTCCATCATCAATACAATAGATAGGATAAGTTGCCTTGAGCTCTATTAACCTGGTCCATCTTTGCACCTTTTAATAAGTCAATATGCATTCAATATCAATATTCTCAATGAAAATCACAATTGCAAGAATAATATTGTTTTTTCTGGTTCTCTCGGATTCAATAATCAAAATTTTGTATAACCTGAACAGACCATTTCTAAAAACACAGACAACAAGGTTACAGAAAGCATATGAGTGCTAAGTTGCAGATTATCACGATAGAGCTCTAATCTGAAACTTTTCCTCCAAAGGCCTCAACCTCAATCTGAGGCCTCAATCTTTTTATTCAGTCCCCAATGGTGAGAGTTAGCAAGGCTCTGAATTTATTACTTGATTCTTAACTTCTAGATTCCTTACTTCCTCTAAGTTAAGGACTGAACTTTACTCTTCAATCCAAAAAACTTTTACATTACACAACAGGGGAAATTTTTAGCATATCATGTTAAAATCCCAAAAAACATACCTTGACATAAGAAGAAGCAATGTCCAAAAATTTCCCCAACGGCAAAGAGAAATTAGTTGTGCAGAAATGGAAAAAAAAAAAGAAAAGAAAAAAAGATGGTTAGCAACATTGTAGAAAAGAAGGAATCTATTTTGTTTATAAGGGAAAAAAAAACCTAAATAAGAGCAGTGAAAAGTACAGTCTGTTGGAATCCCAAAAGTATACTTTTACATAAGAACAAGGGCCGTCGAAAGATTTCACCAATGCCAGAGAACAATGAGGTGGACCCCGAAAAAATGATCAAGAAGAATTTAGAAGACAATGAACTTATTTTGTCTATTCATACAAATTGTTTGAGCAACAGAGAAAATTAAAGAGAAATAGAAAACGGCACTTGAAATTTGTTTGCTTGATCGGTGGAACTTCTTTTGCAATTGGGAGAAGGTATTCTCAGAGAGCTGAACAATTGCTATATATGGAATTCCTTGACTGGTTCTTCTTTGTAAATTGAAGAGGAGAAGACCTAACTGGCACCATCTAAATTTCCCATCGTATCAAGTTTGAAAGTAGGTTTTCTTGAGAGTGCCTTACAATCGCTAATTATCACATGGTGACCCTGTTTTAGACGAGAGCATGGAGATACATGAGTTGGAATGTTTGATTGTTTCTTTTCATATCTTTGATACTTCTTCATGTAATCGAGGTAGTTCTGTGTGACAATAATTCTCTTATCTATGTCTGGAGTGTGAGAAGTTTGACCAATTATATAGTGTCTAATAGAAATACTGCGAGTTAATGGATAGTTGTTGTGAATGTGTGTACTTTCTTCAAGGGAAAAAAGGTAGGTAATAACAGTTAAAAAAAGAAAATCTTGAGCAAACAGAAAGGAAAAGGGTAGAATCCAGCAAGTCAAAGCATGCTTTTAGTTCACTTTTTTTACGAGAAAGTGTTGTAACACTTTTTTTACGGGAAAGTGTTGTAAAGACTAAAGGGGAAAGGGAGAAATTAAAAAAAAAAAGACTAATCATAGGGAATTGTGGCTTTTTTTAAGCAATTAATTTGTTTTGCCTTTTCTTCTATAATTCACAAGAAAAGGTAAACTGTATCAATGTCAAAGAGTTTTGAGAAAAATGCAGTTCGGAATCAGAAATAAATGAAAAAAAGGCTTGGAAAAAAACAGAAATAAAGCCAATACAATGAGTTCCTTAAATTGTATGTTGGTTATAATGAGTGCCTTTTGAAACTAAATAAAATTTTCAAAAATCTTAAAGTAAGAGGTTCTTCAGTCTGATTCCCTACACTGCAGAATCAGAAATTTGATGAGGTAAGAAAGGGAAAACAAATTTAATTAAACCTGAGAGAAAACCATGCAGGCGAGGGAGGCAAAAAAGTGGAAAAAGGAAAAGCAAGAAATAGAAGAAGGCGATAACAATAGCAATTAGTCAAGCTATGTGGAGCTTGCATGAACAAAATCGCGCAATAAAGCGGTGGAAAAGTAGGAATTTGTGGCAGCATTATGTGCGCATATCCCATCTAAGTCAGATAGCAGTAGTAGTGGTGCTATTGAGTGAGTGAGTAGGTGCAGTGCAGTACATTACAGTAGTGTTGGTCTATGCATGGACAGCAATAGGAGGCAACAGTGATAGTAGGTGTTGGGTTTGTATAAAAATGGCGTTGACAATAACCCCTACTCCCCATCATCCTTCTACCATTGGCCATCCTCAAAAGCACAAAAGAGAAAACCATTGGTGCAGATATGAAGTCACCAGATTCAGAGATAGGTTGAGAGACAAAAGAAATTGAAAATAACAGAAAGGTAAATTCAGAGCCTATGATCAGAAGGACTTATGGTGATCTGGGAAGTTTCTTATGAATTTTTGCATTAGAATCCGAAATATATAGCACAAGGACAAGCAATGCAATTGGCTCAAAAGAAAGTATTTATGAAGAAAAAAACCTACCATTGTGAGTCTGCAGGTTGAGGAATTTGCCGTGTGAGCACGATGCAAGCAATAATGCTTGGTTTTTTGGGTCATTCCCAACAAGTGCACTTTGTGATTCCATTGAAGACATTCGTTTGGATTTATTTGCAGCTACTTTGCACATGCCAAAAGGAAAAACAAATTATTTGTGAGAATGATATACTAAAAACTTACAGGAGAAAGACAAATAAAAATAGACATTAATTCGTTGGTAAAAAAGGTTTTTCTAACTGTTGAAAGTTAGGAAAATGCTAATCCCTTCTGAACAACAAAAACAAGCTGAATCTAAAAACATATCTGTGCTCTAGAACAATAACAGAGCAACCCTTTGTGTTCAATGAGAGATTAAGGCTAATAATTTGTTGTAGAACCAGATTGCTGTAGAGCAATAAAGGTTGCACACAAAGATGCAAGCTAAATCCAAACAGAACAGCTCATCAACATGCGACAATCCAAAATACTTATATATACATACTTAATACACAGAAAAGGCAGCATATAAATGAAACAATAATTATAGAAGAATAGAAATCTCAAAAACCAAATAGCATAACTATTTTTCAGGGCATAAAACTGATGACTGATGACTCTGGAATCAGAAATATGTAGTAACAATAACAATAACTAATACTTGAAGAAGCAGAACAATTTATTGAAAATATTAGTCAGTAATGTCTAGATTATACATCTATTAAGAATAGTAGTCACTAAAGTGTAGAACTTATAATGTAAATTTTGTTTTCCCCCGATGTAGCATCCTAAACAAGGTACAGAATCAAACTGGAAGTAAAGAGGTTCTCTTAAAAGATTCTTGGGGTTTAGTAGAGAGTTCAAGAGGGTAGAAAAAATTACACAAGCACAGAGCAAAAACAATTACTGAGAACCCCCACGAATTATTACCTTTAGGAAAAAGCAAAAACCATACAGCCGATAAATAATAAGCACTAAGAGCATATCATGTTAAATTCCAAAAAACGTACCTTTACATAAGAACAAGCAATGCCAAAAAATTTCGCCAAGCCCAAAGAGAAATTAGGCGTCCAGAAATGCAAAAAAAAAAGAGAAAAAAAGATGGTTAGCAACAAAAGAAGGAATCTATGTTGTGTATAAGGAAAAAAAAACCTAAATAAGAGCAGTCAAGAGTATACTATCTTCAAATCGAAGAAGCATACGTTTACATAAGAACAACAGGTGAAAAGATTTCACAAATGACAGAGAACAATGTTGGGCGGAAAAAAATATATGAAGAAGAATTTAGAAAACAATGAACTAAATTTGTCTATCTATATAGATTGTTTGAGTAACAGAGAAAACTAAAGAGAAGTAGAAAATGATAACTAAAATTTCCTTGGTTGGTGGGTGCAAGTTCTTTTGTAAAATTAGGAAGGATTCTCGAGCGAGCAATTGCTATATATGGAATTCCTTGATTGGTTGTCGTTTAATAAAGCTGAAGAGTAGAAGACCTAACATGCACCATCTAAATTTCCCATCCCATCAGCTCTGAAAGTAGGTTTTGTTGAATGATTTCTCTATCAAAAAAAATCCATGGCCATAATCGATAATCGGGTACAGACTCAACACATCAAATGGCCACCAATGTTTGATGCATAAAAACCCCTAATTTTTTGGGCAAAAAGCACATGCAAATCTACCAAACAATCAGTACCTTCCATGGCAATAGTTAGCACTAAGAGATTAGCCATGTGAATGTACAGAGAAGGTTGAGTAAGATTTAGGGTAAAAAATGACTGACTCAGTGATGGAGAAAAAAGGGTAGCTCACCTGCTCCCTTTCCCGTCAGCCAGGGAACTAACCGAGGATGAAGAGAAGTGGAGAGGAAGAGCTGAACCCAAGTTACCCAAACTAACCCTATGTAAGCAAGCTGTGGGATGGTATGCATCGGATTGGGCAAAGAGTAATTTAAAATGAAAAGCCAAAAAAAAACCGTCAACAGTTGTTGACTATTAGGTAGAGACTCTACTTTTTGAGGCCAAATTTGGCAGAAGCTGTTGCTACACAGTAAGCCTCCACTCCACATTGTCCGATGTGGCTCAATGTGGAAGAAGGAAGCTTCCGTTTTTATATAATAGATAATAGAAGGAAAAAGGATAAATTATCTTTTTAATTTCTTGTGGTTTGACATTTTATCACATAACCCTCTATTGTTTAAAAAACTGTACACAATCTTCTTATGATTTGCACTAAAATTATCCTGAGTTAGTTTTGTTAAAACTAACGGTCAATAAAAAAATCAAAATCAAACTAACAAATTGCCAATTCACCGTTCATTACCTCTTCCTTCTTTTTTTTGCCAAATTAAAAAAAAAAATAGAAATAAACAAGAAATAAAAAATACCATTAATGATTTGGACTGAAAATTTATTGATATTTGTAGTGATTAAGGTTTTCATAATTTCCATTTCTTATTTATCTGTTTTTTAACCCTTTATTCTTTTTAGTATTTAAGAAAAATTAATGTTCATTAAGGTTTATTGGGGAAGTATTGTTTTCTAAAATCATATCTTCTCTTCCCAAAGGAGAAAAGGAAAAAAAAAAAAGAAAGAAAGAGGGAGAGAGAGAAAGAAAAGAAAAGAAGCAAAGAAAGGGTGAATTTGTCAATTTATTTTTTTACATTGATTTTTTAATATTGATTGTTCATTTTAATAGAAAAAACTTATGCTGACACTTTACCGAAATCATGAGGTGCTTATTTATAAGTTTTTAAACTATAGGAGAATTATGTTGTAAAGCGCCAAATCATAGGAGTGCAAAAGGTAATTTATCCTTATAAATATTGTGGCAGACCACTGAAGAAAGAACTTTGTAGTATCTCCAAGTGATTAAAGAATTATTGCACGCAACATATGGGCCCATTCTCAATAATGTCCAACCTGTTTTAAACTCATTGCCTTGTTTTGATCTAATTTGGGTGATGCGCGGGGAATTTGAACCTTAATTATTTTCAAGTTTTAAATATAACTCAAACTTCTATTATTGTAAGTGCAGGATCGTACATGAGTATAGCCATAGTGTCAATTCTAGGAAAATTTGTCAATTACCTATGTGTTTCAAGCTTCTCTACTATTTAGACAATTACAAATACAGTAATTAAATCTAAACTATGAATATGTAATAAAAATAATAAAAATGACATGAACAAAGATACTAGGTTTATGGAATTTCTAACGATTCTTACAAGTGAAGTTACCAATTAAATGAGTTTATTCACCTTGGCTAGTTATGGCATAGTCTTGTCACATGAGTTTCAAACTCTCCATCTTTGTTCTCGGTCTCTTTCTTGCTTTAGCTATATACAAAGATTGTATAAACTACACTAATCGTACACTAAGCTAATGTACTAGGGAATTCTTGTGTAGATTACATTTTTGGTTGTGTTTCCTAGCCTTCCAAAGTTATCAAAATAAGTTCATAAGAGGCCTATTTATAGAATATTAAATCTCCAAACAATTATGTTTCAAGCTATGCAAATTTTTTTTTTTTTTGGAATTGCTAAAAAGTTGATTCTCAAGCCTCTATGAGTTCTTGGACAATTTCTGCCAAAATTCTTTCACCAAAAGTGGTCAAAAAGTTTGTGTAAACAAGCTCCAAGTTGCGCTGCCGCTTGCAAAGCCAAAATCAAGATCCGTGAGGCAAGATACCAGGGGCATGCCTTTGGTATCCGAATCACATATCCATTTGATTGGCAGTTTTGCACTTTTTAATAATTCCTCAACATTACTTTGTTTTTGCACCATCTTAAATTGCAAATTTCTTAATGATGGAAGCCAAACTAATTCTTGTACAACATAAAATTATAGTCCTTTGAGTTAACTTTCCAATACATTAAAAATCAAGCCATTTGAAACTCTGTAACATGAGAAATAACCAAAATACCGTTGATTGGTTCTTCAGATGTAGCAGAAATGCATGACTGTATTTTAATTTTTAACCCTCGAAACTTGTGAACTGAACTTTACTGTCCTCATATAGTCCTAAATTTTAGCTCTATATGGTTTAAGAATTATCTCAATCTAATACTTATAACTTAAGTTGCAATCGAAATACCACAATTCATTAGGCCTGCCAATGTTTTTCTTCTTTTAACTTGAATTGCATCTCACTTTAATCATTTTGCGCTTTTTTTTTAATGAAAATTTGATTGCTTATTTTATTCATCAAATGCAGTAGTACAGGAAGGACGGGCATAATTGCCCAATGTGGGGACTAACCAAACTAGTTAAACCTACTATAGGCCATATCTCACACGAATCCATGGCACGGTCTGAGTCCATGCGTATGATTGCTGTAATACGTGAGTGGTTAGCCTCGAGAATGTAGTCACCTCAGGAAAGCGCTCAAGTTGATAGAAAATCCATGCTTGGTTTGCTTCCCGATAAACATGTACTAGAGATCCGTTCAATTTTGCTAAGAGATGACGAACTTGAATCACCGTTCGACACAATGGCAATTTTGAGATCTCTAGCCGACCAAAAGCTGTCGGACTCAAAATGACATTAGAAAGCCATTTGTATGCAAGTATTCATAGCATAGAGAACTGCCAACCCTTGACCGGGCGTCAACCTCCCAAATTCCTTATAAAATGCTGCAACAACCATCCCGAGTCTTGCGATTATCCCTGCCAACCCGGATCGAACACTAGCATTGGTATTGAATTTTAACATGTTGGGTGGTGGTCTTAAGAGACTGCCTATCGCCTACCCCTCGGTCATAGTCGGAAGAATGCAGTAAGCCGTGTATTCGGGTCTGCTCCACCAGCTCACGCTCACAGGCGAGCTCGTCCCAACACCTCAAAGAAACTTTCCACCTCGCAGACCACCGATGCAGCTGGAAAGTCTTCCAGAAAGCGAGCTGCATTCCATCCTTTCCATATGAACCAACATACTACCACCGGGAGCAGAGAAATTTCTAAAAATATTATGATTTTTAAATTTTTTTACGCAAATAGATGATTGGGTGTAGGGTTGAACCGGATTGATGTTCGCATTTGCAAAATCACGAGTTCGATGAACTCGCATTTTGCAAATCTGAATGAAAAAAAGAAAAGAAAATGAAGCGAACTTCGCATTCGAGAATGCGAGTTACTGTAATTTCTATGAATGCGAGTTCATTAAGAAAAAAAAAGAAAATGTACGCCACAATATTTGTCAACATAAATGGGATGTTATAACCGGCGCAACAATAAAGATGTACTACGTGTTCTTCTTTATTGTTGCGTCTATTTATGACAAAACCTAATTGGCTCTTCATAGAATCGACGAACTTCGTTATGGAGTTGTCATACATGATACATAAATGTAAGTAATACGATAAAAAAAAAATGGAATTGCAGAAATGGAAAAAAAATATGCAATAGAAATGGGAAAACAAAATTTGCATCAGTGAAAAAAAAATCAACACAAAGCGGAAAAAATAATTGCATGAAATGGAAAAAAAAAGAAGAAAAATCAGCACAAATCACGAGTTTAATTGAAACTTCGCATTTTCAATCTGAGTTTCAGCGTGAAAAATATAATCTTTTAAGCTTTTTTTTTTTGTCAGAATACCTAACTTCGCATTTGACAAATCACGAGTTTCATAATTTCGCATTTATCAAATCGAAAATCCTAATGTTAGAAAGTCTTTTGCAAACAACCCTCTTGTAGAAACTTTTTTTTTTCCATCACATTTTAGAATTTCCTCAGGAACACACATCGTATGTGATCAAGCGACTTGATGCTATTGTCATGCAAGAAGAAATCAAGGCGGAAACACAAGAAGGCGACCATTGCATACCACAAACCTTGGAAAAAATGCCAAACCTCTGAGCTACCTTCCCATGTAGAAATAGATGATTCACATCTTTTAACATTCTCCGACAGCACACATCTTGATGCCAGCACTACTCCCCTCTGAATGACTGTTCCGTGAAAATTAGAGACCAATTTCACCCAAAGAATGCAATTTTCAGTGGGGTGGGGACAGGATGGGCATAGTTGAGGATAAATTCCTCCTTGACGGACAAATTCAAAGCCGAGCTTAGGGAGAATTTACCATCTAAAGCGCTTCGGATCAAGACATCCCTCTCCCCTTGCCTTCTGGAAACTAGACAATGTCCTCCACCAGCCCAGAGCCATCTCGCCAATTTAGCAACATCCCAACCGTTGCTCACGAAGAATTCACCCACCAGAAAATCACGGCATCTCCACCGCTAATGCATGATTGGCGGAGGTTCATCGTAATCTACCGATCCCTTGAAGTCCACAAGCCCTCCTCACACCAGCGAATGTTTTCTTACGTAATCTCCATGATGCGATGCCATCCTCAGCCACACCACCGGCGACCTAGTCACCACCAACTCCGATGGGTGCAGGCCTTGCAAATATCTATCTGCATAAAGGAAGCCCATGGGGATGTGTTCTCTCCCGCCACCATAGCTTAGGGAGAAGGCTTTGATTAAATCATCTAAGCCTTTGAATCCCAAACCTCCTTCCTCAGTTGGGTAGCATGGTGAATCCCATGCAGCCCAATGTATACAGCAGTCGGCATTGACATCCCACAAAAACCATTAAACAACCTTGCCAAGGCCATGTGATCCGTTTGGGGCTTGCAAGACCTAAATGAGATAGAGAGGAATAGAAGACAACACATGCCTCAGTATAATCTTCCCTCCATGACAATTCAGCGGACCGGTGATTCAATCTCGGCGTTATCTTAGCTAACACCATCGAAGAGTGCACATTTAGGCTTCCCTTTGTCCGGAGGAACCCCTAAGTACCTACAGGAAGGCTTTGCCTATGAAAACCCGCTATAGAGGCCGGTGCACTTGGGAGGAGCTGCACTTTGTTGAGCATATAAGCGAGCTTTTCGACACATTTATCCGTTGCCAGAATACAATTGATATTGGTCAGTGATGTGCCCAATGGCAATGCTCTAGCCGACAACCACGTAAACACCACCATATCATCGCAAAAAAACCAAGAGGGATATGCCATTGTGATTTGAAGTAGAATTGTTGATTCTCATTAAGCAGCTTACAATTCCCCTTCAAAAAAACTCGATGCAATTAAAACAAGGCGGAAATAGGATCTCCTTGGACGCTCCTCTTGAAGACTTGAAGTAGCCAGCTAGCTCCTGTTAACCAACACGGAGAACCATTATTAGAGATGATTCGATAAACTAGGTCCACTGAAACTTCATCAAAGCCAAAAGATCGTAACATCGACATGAGGAATGACCATTCTACCCAATCATTACCTTCTCCATATCTAGCTTCAAAATTATGTTAGGCTCAATCAACTTTTTTATCCAACTCGTTACCAATTCTTGAGCCAAGCTTACTACCGGGCACAAAACACTTGCCAAGGAGAAATAATCACAGGAAGTAACAAGTTTAATCGGTTTGCTAGTATTTTTTGAAATAATCTTGGAGCTCACATTACAAAGGCTTCTTGGCGGAAGTCTTTCAATATGCATGCTTCTTTGGAATTAGTATAGATGTCTTTGGTAATGCCTGAGGGTAAAACCTTCCCTTGAAAAATCCTGGATCCCCTCCAGCGGATCATCCGAGTAATTCCCAAAATGTCGATACAAAGATGCTCAATTTAAGACCAGCTGTACTCCCGAACTTCAAAGAAAAACAACGGATCGAACTTCCTCCATATCGAAATAGCCAGCAAGGTCCTTATTCTGATTTGAAATTCAAGGCCATTGCCAGAACTCCTTGAAGCGGTTGGCGGTGGTCATTTGTGAAAAGTGTCGAAAAGAACTCCACCCGCTGAAGCTTTGATCTGCTAAATATCCTCAATCCATTCTCCCGTATCGTTCTTAATATGACCAATGAAATTATCATTACGATGCTGTTTCACGATGGAGTGAAAAAAAGGCTGTGTTGGCTTCCGCCTTAATCCACTTAACAGCTGATTTCTACCTCCAAAACTCACATTCCAACACGTGTATGCACCGCCGAGCTTCTTTTACCCTAAGTAATGTGGTTTCATCCACTCGGTCATAGTCTTTCCAGGGTAACAATGATGCCTCCGTCTCTCTCACCTTCGTTGAGACATTCCCAAACACCTCCACATTCCACACGAGAGCCGATGCACCTTCGGTTTACGGTGGAATTTAAACATCCCAGCCTTGAGATCGGGGATCTCGAGGCTTCCACCAACTCTTTAAACCTAGTGATCCCATCAGACATTTGGGAATCTAAGCGATCCACTTCCTGTCTGATTGCATAAAAAAAAACTATTAAGGGCTGATGATCCGATCTACCTCGAGCAAGGTCGCGATTCGAGACATGGAAGGGGCCGTACTCACTTGGAATTCACCGAACACGGTCCAATCTTTGCCAAACTCTTTGGTTAGTCAAGTAAATGGAGAACCGTCAAAGGCAGCGAAGAAAGCCCATGACGCCTAATGGCAGTTAAACTCCTCAATTGCACGGAAATTTGGGGCGACACCTCAATGCGTCTCATCGAATATGATATAATATTAAAATCTTCCCCACCATCCATGGACTTTCCATCCCCTCAAGCAATGCCTTCTAGAGCATTCCACGGTGCCCTCCTCTCCCCGATTGTGCACTTAGCGTACACTCAGGACACAAAGCACTTTCACCCAGACAAAGCCAATTTTCACATGAACTAGTTGGAAAGCAAACTCTTGAAATGAACAAGCCAAATCCGAATTCCAAATACCCAAATCTTCCCATTCAAGACTAATAAACCAAAATCAAACTTAATTGCAATACGCACCACTTCTACCCTAGAATCTAGCGACATAGGCTTAATAAGAAATAATAATCTAATCGATTTCGAGATGCACATATCAGCTAAGTATCAAAGAGTGTCAGTTTGGGATACTCCTCGACAATTCCAAAACATAAGATTAATTGGGCTTAACATTCAAACTACGTAAGGAATACTTAGCTTTAGAAGGTCCATCCATTTTTGTCGATTTTCCCTTCGACCATGCTTACGAGATTGCAGGTGCGGTCATCCCCTTGTAAATCCACAGGTATCCTTTCCACCATCGAGCATCCGTGTGTCTCACTTCCACATCCTGCAACACCTCCAGGTGAAGCCTCAGTCGCTGCCTAAGGCCTCTTTGAAATTCTCTCATTTCGTCCAACAAGATGGCGGGTGGCCTCGTCACCAAAGACTTCCCGACCAATATGACCGGTCGCGCTTTTGCCAATGGTGATCAGAGCGTGTCGGCTCCGGTTGTTGCAAAAGTTACATCTTCCATATTCTGCAGCAGTCCTCCTTCCACGTCGAGGCTCTACTAGAATTTCCACAATTTGCTGTCCCATCACTCCGGCAACTATCCACACCTCGGATGCGTTGCCGTCATCTCTAGTAGCTGCATATCGGGCTATTTTCCAGCGTCCACACAAGTCTGCTTTGACACCAAGACCATAGGCATCTTCACGCCCTTCGTTTATGGACTTTGCCACCCAAGTCTTACTTTGATTGTCTTTTTCTTCCCGTTTCGAACATCGGTTTGCTTTCCTTTTGCGGATGTTTCCTTTGATAGCCATCCTACGTGTGACCCAATCTTGACAAAATTGACAATATCCCACCATGATTCATACTCGCCAAAACCCCATCCTCATAATCAATCCAAATACCGTGGGATTGGATCTTTTGACACATCCACTTACATCCAACCAACCGAGGGTCGTTTAAGGTTCGTGGTTGCTACATCTACTTGAAGAGGCCGACCAATAAGACTTCAAGCTTTTGAAGCATTTCCATATTGAAGAAAGGCGTTAGCAAGTCGAGCGAAACCAAATTGGGGCCAAAGGAGATTGTCTATGCGTCCATCGGCAATCATTGGTGGTGTTTCATGTGTTAGGAATTGGGGCATCGAGCCGATTTAAAATTTTAGCACTCCGCGGGAATCACCCTAGTTCTACGTATGATTTCATAAAGGGGTTGAGGGATTACCTTAATCCTGAAGCCTCTGAGGCGTCGAGAGGTTGAGAATTTCACGGCAGCCGGTCGGGTGTCACGCCTCTCTTGATGTCCAGCGAAAGCTTACGGATCACCTCTTGACCGTCTACGATCGTGTGTGTGTGTGTGAGAATGGGAGGTGCTAGCCTATTCACTCACACTCTCGGACTATCGAGGTAATTTTTCCTCGTTAGTTTTCTCTGCGGAGAGAACTTTTCTCTCGACTATCCGGAGTATCACTCTCTCTTATCGTAACATCTTAATGGGAGAGAGAGAGAGAGAAGAGAGAGAAAGAAGGGAGAGGGATAGAGTGCGGTGGTTTGATTCAAAATCAAACCACCGTAACATCGATATCCCTCATCCCTTACATTTATCGACAAATAAAGATAACACATTTATCTTATTTGTCGGATGACCCGAGATTTATTTATCTTTATAATTAAACCCAGAGTATTTATTTCCAAGTCCCTACTTGGACACACAATTTAATCCAGAACCCAATCTCAATGCGTGTGATCCAATAGGTCCCAAATACACTGGTAATAATTATGAATTATAATTCTAAAAAGAATTAGATAAAATAAACACTTTTATTTTATCATTAATTACAATAATTAATTATTCATAATTATAAATTGTGAGGTGTCTAGCAACACATCACAATTACCGGTACGGAATTGATCAAGGGAAATTCCGACCTAACCTTTCCATGGAAAATTACCGTGTAATTATTATCCTTTCACCATTGATATCCAATTAGTGAGGGAATAAGGAACAAGTGCCAATTCCCTTAATGACTAATTAATTTTCTAGTTCCGGAATTAACCTTAGATTAGATTAACTTGAAGACACTCTCCAATTAATCTAATGTAGTCGACTACTAAGGTTACATTCCAACTAGTGGCTTCTTGGATATCGCTCCCATTATTGGGTGGTGAATCCTCTCTTGATCACTCACTATCTTTCCATGCTTCCACTACCCCAATTTCTATTCTTTAAGTCACCCACGGTGAGTAACAAGAAAGCAGTCAAAGGTAGTGATTCACACTCAAGATACGTGGTGATCTCAAGTCTAGGATCACTTACACAATTTCCATAAGAGATTCAACCATTGGCACAAAATATCCTAATGGGATCTACATTGTGGATCACTCAATGAATTATTACTCTATAATTCATCTACACATTAGCCTAGGTATCCCTATACCATGGTTGATGAGAACAACCACTACTTACATTAAGTAGGGGCTAATTGTGTACTAGTCGTCGTTATTAATGATGTCTATCTCATTAATACTATGACTAGATATTTAAGAATATTTATTATAAATGTGATTGATATCTCATAGTCGACAACTCTTGTGACTATCATCACATTAATAAATATTCTAAGGACTTTACCATTATATCATATATTAAGCGGATAAAATTGGAAATTCATAAAATACAAAACTTTAATTAGGAATGTATTTCAACAAATCAATTGTTTTTTGGGCATACATTCCAACAACCTCCCACTTGCACTAAAACAATTCATTTATAACTCTTGGTCAAATGAAAGTACATGACTATCATGTTTCTTTTGAGATAGTGCTTTAGTAAGAGGATCGCTATGTTATCCTCGATTGGGGACTCTCTCTATCTTTACATCATTCACGGCAATGATTTCCCTAATAAGGTGAAATCTTCTAAGTACATGTTTGGACCGTTGATGAGACCTAGGTTCCTTTGCTTGGGCAATAGCCCATTGTTATCCGCGGTACAAAGTTCTTGGATTAACAATGCTGAACCCACCAAGTTGATCCACGAACTTCTTGATCCAAGCGGCTTCCTTAGCGCCTCAGCGGCTGCAATGTACTCGACCTACATTGTAGAATCTGCTGTGGTGTCTGTTTGGAACTCTTCCGGCCAGGGGCGGCACCTCCGTTGAGTAAAGATGAAGCCCTTGTGACTTACGGTCATCCTTGTCGATTGAAAGCTTGCATCTGGTAGCCCTTGACCTCCAATTCACCATTTCCATATACTAAGAACAAATCTTTAGTCCTTCTTAAGTACTTAAGAATGTTCTTAACAGTTATCGATGACCTTCACTGGATTAGCTTTGAAATCTGCCGTGACACTTTCGAGCATGGGAGACATCTGGTCTTGTACACAACATAGCATACATAATTGATCCAATTGCCGAAGCATATGGAATATTATGCATCTTGTCAATCTCAGCTTGTGTCTTGGGACACATGCTCTTAGAAAACTTATCCCATGAGACATAGGTAAAAGCCCTTCTTAGGTGATCCATGCTAAACCTCTTTAGCACTTTATCTATGTATGTAGATTGTGAAAGACCAAGCAGCCTTTTGGATCTATCTCTATAGATCTTAATACCCAGTATGTAGGCTGCCTCTCCCAAATCTTTCATGGAAAAATTCTTGGATAACCAACCCTTTCGATTGTAACATTGGGATATCGTTTCCCATTATTAATATGTCATCCACATATAATATCGGAAAGCGATTGAACTCACTAACCTTCTTGTAAACACAAGGCTCATCCGGATTTTGAAAACCAAACTCTTTGATTGTCTCATCAAAGCGGATGTTCCAACTCCTTGATGCTTGCTTAAGTCCATAAATGGACCTCTGCACTTGCACTGGAATTTGGTGATGTAAAGCCTTGGGTTGTGTCATGTACACATCCTCTTGCGATTCCATTAAGGAATGCAGTCTTTACATCCATCCGCCAAATTTCATAGTCATGATGTGTCGCTATTGCAAGCAATATCGAATGGATTTAAGCATAGCTCTTGGTGAGAAAGTTTCATCGTGTCGATTCCCTCTTTTACGCTTGTAGCCTTTGGCCACCAGTCTAGCCTTATAGGTAATCACATTACCATCCATGTCGGTCTTTTCTTGAAGACCCATTGCACCCTACGGGTTTTATCCCTTGGTGGATCAACCAAGGTCCATACCTTGTTGTCATACATGGAATCCATTTCGGAGTTCATGGCCTCTAACCATTTGGAGGAGTCTGGACTGTTCAGAACCTCTTGGTAGGTAGTAGGTTCGTCATCTTGTATGACTAGCACATCATTCCCCGGACTCACAAGAAAATCATATCTCTTGGAGTGCGGGCGTCTTCTTCCGACCTACGGGGCTCTTGAACATCCACGACCCTTTGCCTCATCTCTATGGGCTGAACCCTTCTTCTAAGGTCTACGTGTTTGTTTGGACATCTTGAACTTCTTCAAGTTCCATGTCAGTTTGAACTTCTTCAAGTTCTATTCTACTCCCACTGCCCCTTTCTAGAATAAACTCTTTTCTAGAAAGATGGCATGTTTTGAGACAAACACTTTGTTCGGTTGGGTTGTAGAAATAGTATCCAATAGACTCTCTTGGATACCCCACAAACAAACACTTGTCAGATCTAGTTTCAAGCTTATCTGACTCTGCCTTCTTCACATAGGTTGGGCAACCCCAAACCTTCATGTAAGGTTTTGGTTTCTTCCCTTTCCATATCTCATATGGTGTGGAAGTAACACCTTACTTGGGTACTCTATTAAGAGTATGGGAGGTGTGTCTAGAGCATATCCCCATATACGATTTTGGGGCACCTCGAATGGCTCATCATGGACCGCACCATATCTAATAGGTGCGGTTTCTCCTTCAGATACACCATTTAGTTGTGGTGTCCCTAGAGGAGTCCATTGTGGAACTATTCCATTGTCCTTTAGATAATACCGAAATTCATCGCTCAATATTCACCACCACGATCGGATCGTAGTGTTTTAATACTTTACCGGTTTGTTTCTCTACTTCATTTCTGAATTCTTTGAACTTTTCAAAGATTGAGACTTGTATTTCATTAAATACACATAACCATATCTTGAATGGTCATCGTGAAGGTAATGAATGAGAACCCACCTCTTCTGTGATTGTCATTGGGCCACATACATCGGTATGTACCCAAGTAAATCAACTGCCCGTTCCTTACCGGTAAAGGCGTTTTGTCATCTTTCCAAGTAAACAAGCTCGCATACGTCATATGATTCATAATCAAATGAGTCCAAATACCCACCTTTGTGTAATTTGGAAATGCGTTTCTCATTTACATGACCAAGTCTACGATTGCGGTAAGTTTTATTGGGTTTATCTAACTTCATTCTCTTTCATGTATATTGAGAATTTGGTTGTCTAGATCTAGAATATATAAACCGTTATTCCAATTTCCGGAACCATAAAACACACCATTCTTTGAAAAGAACAACATTTATTCTCACGGTTATCTTAAACCCATTTAAATCAAGCGGAAATAGAAATGATGTTTGTTGTAAGTGCTTTGGAACATAATAGTTTGACAATTCTAAAATTAACCTTGGGTAAACTAATGTAATAAGTCCCTGACTAAAGCGACAACCTTTGCTCCATTGCCCGCGTGGGGTTACTTCTCCTTTACCCAGGTTTCTCTCGTTTTAGACCTGCATAGATGTGCAAATGTGAGAACCACATCCGGTATCTAATACCCAAGAGTCAGATTTGGAAGTAGAAACATTTATCTCAATCATGTATGTACCTGTGATGAAGCTTCCCAAGCTTCTTACGCTTTGAGACTCTCAGATAGGCCTTACGGTTCCTCTTCCAATGTCCATTCGTCCCACGATGGAAGCGGGTTGCCTATGACTAGTCTGCCTTAGCCTTTTGGGCTTCTTGGCGGGAGCTTGTTATTGGGCTTCTTGGGCCCTTTTCCTTGCCTCTTCCTTTTACTTGGATGAAGCAACAACAAGCAGTAGAGCCCTTCACCTTCTTGATCTCTTTCTCGGCGGTTTTCGCACATTCAACAATTGAGGTGGTGTGTCTGTGATTATTCATCGATAGTTCATAGCGAAGAGAGAAGCAGCGGTGAAGAACTAAATCAACATTTAGTCTGGGTCCATCTTGAAGCCCAATTCAGCTAATTTCTCAATTGGTCCAATTAACTTCAAGGCGGTTAACAGGGTGCTCCTACGCCATCTTGCACGAGCAGTTCTTTAGAGGTGTCATATCTCACCGTCCTAGATTGTTGTTCAAACAACTCTCTCGGTGTTGAACTATTTCATATACCCCATGTTCATGTCTTTGCTTTGTTGAAGTTGGGGAGTCATAGAGGCTATCATGACACATGAAGCCGTTCTATTGTCATCCTATGCTTCTTGTAAGCATTCTTAACGATAGCGGTGCATTAGGTTGAGGTTCAGTTAGGCATGGGCCCATCAAGTACATACTCGATTTTCTGTGGGTGAGACGAGTAGGTGGGACATTTCGATGCCGGTCGAAAGTTTGTGTCGTTTAGTTTACAATCAGAAAGGATGGATCGTAGGCTCAAATTGTTACTCATTCTACAACAAAAAGAAGATAGAGTTTATCAGAAAAAGTTTTGTTTGATAAAATCATAAAACTTCAAAATTATGATTTTATTTCCACTATTTTTCCAAATCAATTACCCTCAAAATTGATTGAGATTTTCAAAATCCATAGTGGCTAGAATCCTGTCTTAATTATTTTTGACCTTGAGTGAATCTCAACAAATCAAAATAATTTTAACAGGTAGGTACTTTACCAATTACAACCCTTTGTAATTTCTAGATCCGTTAGGTATCAACTCTTGATTTTACATCTTATGTATTAACCTAACCCTTGCCTCTAAAATTCATGGTCTTGAGTGAATCCCAACAAACCATAGTTTTAGTTAAATCAAACCCATCATTCTCAAGAACATTTCTTATGGTAAAAAACATGTAGTAAGTAAGGCAGTTTTGGGTGAATCCCAACAAACTAGCACTTAATAACCACATTTTGTTTTATACTATAATGATGGAAGGCTTGCCTTGATTTAATATTAGTTTTGAGGGATTTTATTCCTTTTTCCAAAAATATTTTAATTTTAGTTTGAGATTTTGGAAAAATATTTGGCGGTCTCATCAACATTCATGCATATAAATATTTCAGAAACAAATATAGCATAAATTAACCGTGGATGGTTGTGGATATTCCTAAGTTAATTTCCCTGGCCATTAGGGAAATTAACGGTTGACTAGGGTAAAATCGAATTTCCACCTCCTGGTTGCATTGCTCCTTTCTTCATCTTCCAATTTACAATTTCTACACTAGAAACATAATTTCCTATCATCTATTCCTATCTATTGTACATTACAAGTAGAAAATCAGAAACCCTGAGTTACATTCAGGGGGAATTAGATGAGGGAAGAAATTACAATTAGAGAAATGAGAAAGGCAGGACACGCAGGCCCTATTTATTAAAAACCACAACCACTCAACCAGTCCACAATCACATTGGGTTATTATCCACAACCATCCACCATGCATTCACTTAAATTTAAACAACTTTAAATAAAATGAAAGCATGAAAAATAATTATTCATGAATTATTTGGATAGATATATCAAGATCCCAAACACATTTTGAGACCATACATGTGCAGAGAACTTTGGTAAAATTAACTTTATTAGGTCAATTTAATTCCCAACAAAATTAGGAGATAATTGGAATATTATTTGAATTAATCAAATTAAATTCAAATTAATTCCTGACCCAATAAAATATGAAAAGATAAACATCACAGAAAATTTTAACAATTTAAAAATTCGGATCAGTAGCAGAAAAATTTCCAGAAATTTAAAACTCAAATTTTCAAAAATTTATTTCACAGAATTTCGCTTGAAGGATCAAGCCGCTCATCAGCAATCCATGCTCAGCGGGATCAGTTCAAACCTCAGAAGGATCAGTTGATCCGAAGCTAGTTCGCGGATCCACACTTCGCGATCGGGCCAAACTGAAGGATCGCGACCACGATCCGAGACATCTCGGATCCCCGCCGCACGGATCAAACCGAGAGGCTGCTAAGATCCGCATCGATTCGACGATCCGCGAACCCGCCACGGACGCACCATGTTTCGAACGCGAAGCATCCGAGCGAACGCGAATCATGCACGCGGATCCGAGTCGCGAACCTGATCCGCGAGGCAAGCCTCGCGGATCCGCGTCGCGGATCCGTGTCGTGAATCGCTGTTCAGTAGCCAACGATTGGCCGTCTCAGATGCTTTTCACAGATAACACAGACAACAATTCCAACAATCCAGAAAATATTGAATCAGCAATTTTCAACATAAAATCAAAATTTTCCAGATAACAAGTCTACTTTAATCTCATTAAAGCTGTAATTTTTAACCAAAAATTCTGCACATGCATATACATATATCATCCAACCTCATGAATTCATGAACAATAACATAAAATTATATGTAGATGCTAGAGATGGCTCTGATACCACTGTTAGGAATTGGGGCATCAGGCACAGCGGAATTTAAAATTTTAGCCCCAACTCCCACCAGGAATCACCCTAGTTCTACGTATGATTTCATAAAGGGGGTTTTGAGGATTACCTTAATCCGCAGATGAAGCCTCTGAGACGTCTGAGAGGGCTGAGAATTTTCTGAGCAGCAGTCCAGGTGTCCTGCCTCTACTGATGTCCACGAGAAAGCTCGGATCACCTCTTGACCGTCTCTACGATCGTGTGTGTGTGTGAGAATGGGAGGTGCTAGCCTATTCACTCACACTCTCAGACTATCTGAGTAATTTTTCCTACGTTAGTTTTCTCTCTGGAGAGAACTTTTCTCTGCTCACTATCGAGTATCACTCTCTCATCGTAACATCTAATATTAATGGGAGAGAGAAAGAAGAGGAGAAGAAGGGAGGGATAGAGTCCGGTGGTTTGATTCAAAATCAAACCACCGTAACATCTCGATATCCCTCTATCCCTATTTCATATCGACAAATAAAGATAACACATTTATCTTATTTTGTCGATGATTTGAGATTTATTTATCTTTATAATTAAACCCAGTATTTATTTCCAAGTCCCTACTTGGACACACAATTTAATCCAGAACCCAATCTCAATGCGTGTGATCCAATAGGTCCCAAATACACTGGTAATAATTATGAATTATAATTCTAAAAAGAATTAGATAAAATAAACACTTTTATTTTATCATTAATTACAATAATTAATTATTCATAATTATAAATTGTGAGCGGTGTCTAGCAACACATCACAATTACCGTGTATTCGGAATTGATCAAGGGAAATTCGACCTAACCTTTTCCATGGAAAATTACGTGTAATTATTATCCTTTCACCATTGATATCCAATTAGTCAGGGAATAAGGAACAAGTGCCAATTCCCTTAATGACTAATTAATTTTCTAGTTCCCGGAATTAACCTTAGATTAGATTAACTTGAAGACACTCTCCAATTAATCTAATGTAGTGCACTACTAAGGTTACATTCCAACTAGTGGCTCACCGGATATCACTCCCACTATTGGAGTGGTGAATCCTCTCTTGATCACTCACATCTTTCCATGCTTCACACTACCCCCAATTTCTATTCTTTAAGTCACCCCTGGTGAGTAACAAGAAACAGAATCAAAAGGTAGTGATTCACACTCAAGATACTGTGGTGATCTCAAGTCTAGGATCACTTACACAATTTCCCATAAGAGATACAACCATTGGCACAAAATATCCTAATGGGATCTCTGTGGATCACCCAATGAATTATTACTCTATAACTCATCTACACATTAGCCTAGGTATCCCTATACCATGGTTGATGAGAACAACCACTACTTACATTAAGTAGGGGCTAATTGTGTACTAGTCTGTCCGTATTAATGATGTCCTATCTCATTAATACTATGACTAGATATTTAAGAATATTTATTATAAATGTGATTGATATCTCATAGTCAGCAACTCTTGTGACTATTATCACATTAATAAATATTCTAAGGACTTTACCAGCTATATCATATATTAAACAGATAAAATTGGAAATTCACAAAATACAAAACTTTAATTAGGAATGTATTTCAACAAATCAATTGTTTTTGGGCATACATTCCAACACCATGTGCTTCAGCACCATAGCCTAGTGAAATCCTCTTGCAACGCCTGCCGAAGAATCACATGTCGCAATCCAGCAGCCCAACAGGGCAATCACCTCGTAACCCAAGCGAAGGAACGAATTTTCGAATGACCTCCATCAAAGGCCTGCCATAAGAGAACCTCCCAACTAGAGCGTTTTGCAATGGCGCTGTCAATGGCTGTAGTTCCTGCCGTGACACAAACAGAGCTGGTTCCCCCCTGAAAGTAGAGGTTCGACCTTGATCCATTGTGGCCGTCGACGAGGAGAGCGCTGCAGCAAATGACTTGAGTAAAGGGGGCCGTCCCAGCGGTGGCCGAGCAAGCTCATCCGGTTGGATTGACACCATGCATGCAGAACCCTAGCCGCCACTCTTCTGAGGTTGAGAGAGAGAGAGAGATCCTACAATTCCTTATTGTTTTGTTCCATTTTGCACTTTATGTTTACTTGAAATCACTTAAAATCACAAAGAATCATCCAAATATTTTCTCACTTCACTCCATTTGATGATTTAATCTTTAAACGTATAAAAATATGAAGTTTTAACAACTTAAATTCATAGAAATGCAATTTTTTTGATTAAACAATAAAATGCAAAATTCATTAGTAAGCTAGTTAATTAGCTCTTAAAATAGTTAAAAAAACCAAAAACTAAGCAATAAAATGCATTAAAAAAATATGTTGAATAAACACTTATCAATGAGTGCACAAGATGGCTGATAAGAGTTGCACACACTCTTGCTAAATACGCATTAGCCCATTTGGATTGCTTTTTTTTGAAGTTTTCGTAGAATAATGTACTATAATGATTTTAAATTTAAAAAAAAATGACAATCCAAAGAAGGCCATGATTTTCTTCAGCCCACTTTGCTTGCTGACTTTTTAAATATGCGTTAACCAATTTTTTCTTCTGGCAACAAAAAGCAATTAAGGAAAAGAAAATATCATTGGAACAGAATCAGCAATTATTTTCTTCACATGCAAAGTCCGCTAGAACAATCGGAAGAAACATGAACCTTCATTTGTTTGGACATACCTACTCGTATTATTTTTGTCTCGCAACTTTTCCAAGCAAGAGTACATATAAAATTAAATAACATAAGAGATTTTTTGTTTCTAGCAAAGAGTTAATTTGGTAAAATATAATTCCTGTCGATTGCCTAAATATTTCTAGACTCGTTGCATTTTTTGATGAAGAAAATGAAATTCAAGTTAGTCAAGAATAACGGATGTTGGAATCCATAATTGATTAGTACGGTATAGGCTCAGACCACGTGAAAGAGCCAATTCAACTCGATTGGCTAATTAATAAAGGACTTGCAGCTAAATTAGTAAAATATAATTAGAAAATACGCTTGTGTGCTGACCCGGGTCAAAATGGAAATGCCAATGTAGAGTATTTTTAAGAATCAAGAAAAAATTAATTCTATTTTTTTAAAAAAAAATTTTTGGAGTTTCACAATGTAATCTTTATTTATTCTTCAAATTTGTAGTATCTATTTTTCAAATTTTGGTATTTGTGTATGTTTGATGAAGTAATTTCTGTTTTTAATACAGATTTTAATAAAATTATGATGTTTTACCAAAAAAAAGAGTACTGAAAAGGTCAAGTTTATTCCCAATTTCAAAATCAAAACACATCCGACGCCACCTATAATCTGTTGATATATGAGTACAAAATCAATGTATGAGTGCAAAATCAATGTGCTAAAGCAAATTAGTCAACATCCTGAATCGATCAAGTCAATACCAAATTATGAAAAACAAGGGATAATTAAACTGCAAATAGAGCTTGTTAATTTCCACATCTAATGCAACTCGGTATGCCTTTATTGACAAATTTTTGTTTATATGCATTTAAAATCCAATATGTTGAGGTCCTAGAAATTAAAGATTTTAGATTCTAATTCTCCTACCCCTTTCCTACTTCTTAAGTCCCACCCTCACTTATTGCCAAAAAAAAACAAAAAAACAAAAAACAAAAAACAAAAAACAAAAAAACAGAAAACAAAAAAAAAAGAAAATGGTTAAACTGTGTGGTTCAAAGATTTTACGCTTGTCTTCCTTTTCATTAAAAAACTAAGGTTGACGTCCATGGGAGGCAAAATTACATATCTCCCAAAGGTAAGAGTTGCCATTAATTACTAGGGGCTATAACCCTTTTTTGGACAATAAATACAACCCATAACAGTGGTGAAATTTTGAGAGTTTAAAATTACATGAATAAAAAAAATTTACTATCTTGTATAAGACATTCACAATTTTCTAATACGCCTTTATTTTTGCTACACAGCTTTGTTTGGATTGCAATTTTTCTCCAAAAATTTTTTACTTTTTCTATGAATGCATTTACCAATCATCCTTTTATCTCACATATATCAAATCGTTATAATACATTTTTATAAAAAAGAATCTAAAAAATAGCAATCCAAACAAGTATGTTAGATAGCTATCCTTGTGCCCTTATTCAACCCCCAAGTAAACATTTGCAAGTCCACTTGCATTGTGTCCTTATGGAATCATTCAATGTGTTTGGATAGTTAGTTTTTTTCAAATAATATTTTGCTTGCATCATAAACATATTTTTTAACTCACCTTGTTATTTTACATACATCACATCATAAAAACTGGTACAATAATCATTTCACGTAATATCCCAAATAATACTCTATAGTAATTATTAAGCTAAATTTACTAGTTGCTACACAAGAAGTTGGTAGTGGTTCAGAAGGAAGACTAAATGATGGAAAAGTACCTTGAGAAGACTTGATGAGATCTTGGTCAAATTGGTGGAAAAGGTTAAGATGGGAGACTCAAAAGCAAAAGTCCTCGCACTATGTTTTCTTTGCGTGGTTTCCTGCATGCTCTAATAGTCGATTAAGTCAACAATGCTGTTTAAATTGGACTTATTCGAAATCGTGTCAGCAAATGACATCCGATGAATAATATAGGTAACAAACGTTATACAAAAAGGTGCAAAAAAATTTATGCAAAAAGATGTCAATTTTGAGAAGAAATGCAATTCCTAGTGCTAATAAATACAACCACTCACTTTGGTTGTAGTAGACAATATCAATTTCAGCTGTCCAGGTTTTCATTATCAGATATTAAAAAGCAAAAGAAGTAAGAGAGAATTATATTTGGTATTAATTTCTAAATCAAGCAACTGTTGATATCTGAAAGAGTCAATTTACTTTCTGGTTGTTACTTCAAAATTATTAATTGCCACAAATAAATGTATATCTTCTCTTTTCTTTTTTTTTTTTTTGGGTAATGTGAAGATTATCGAACATCATACAGTAGTTTTACCATGGCATTTCAAAATTTTCTTTTGCCATTTTCGCTTTTTTATTGTACATAAGTAAGCTAAGGACACCAGTAAATCAACAGTTAAGATAGGCAGTTAGCTTAGAAAAGAATGACACTTCTAATTGATCGGATTCTGAGTAAAAAACATTATCAACTTCAACCTACGGAAACTAATCATCATAATCAACTAAGCTAGTTTAGACCACCAATCAAACACACCCCGTGTCCAACAATTTAGAATCAATATTCCAACTTAATTTCTTCATGCAATCATGCCAAATCTCTATTTAATTTGAGATGGCTTCTAAAATATTGTGTCATTAGATGCAACTCTAATTGTTAATTAGTTGACAGCTATTATGGTCTGTCCTAAAGCTTAGCCACTCTTTGACCAGAAAATTTAATCTAATATGGTAATGAAAAAATTTATTTTTTATTATTCGAACATGAATTTTCTAGCTAGTAACCAGTAAGAACTCATTAATGTACTTAAATTGTAGTTACCTTACCATGCATTTAGAAACTTTTCGAAATTAATTAATTCTTGCAAAAAATGAACATTCTAAATGACATTGGACACAGACACTCCTTAGTCAAATCTCTGAACTTTTGCACATATTTGTTTAGTAAATATGTTATCCTTCACATGTACAAAGACATTAAGTCTCCTCTTGCATTACCTTTGCATTTCTCAGAAAGACAGGTAGTGTAAAACGAAGAAAAGGTGATCCAAACCAGTCAAGAAAAACGGGTTTTGGACTTTGTAGATGATAGAAGAGAATGGCATCATCTTTAAGCATACGAATCACTAAAGGCTGAAGATCACAACAAGAAAGTAAGGACAAATTGTTAAATACTACTTTGAACAGTCAACCGTACGTTATTACCATGTGGAAGAGTCAACTCTTGAAGCGTGACTCCATGATGGGGGACTTTGTACTTCATTGGTACAATATAACTTTCAGTCTCCAAGTTCCTAGGTGCCGACTAGAGAACAAAACATGTAAAGCTGAAGAGATTTTGATCCAATAGTTAAATTGATGATTCAAAAGTTAGAGGTTTTGCATTTAAATTTTCTTGCATCCTTTCTGTTTCTTAAATCTCATCATTTTCTTATTTTTTTAATTAAAAAAACTTAATAGCTAAAGGATCCAATCAACATTTAAATTGAAAGCTCCAAATCCACCCGTGCTTTAAAATCAAAACACATCCAGCAAGATTTATGATCTCTAGTGCACCAGCGAATGATTAATGTTTTAGAGCAAATAAACTTGTAGCAAAAAAAAAGAAAAAATCACATAGTTTGCTTAAAAAAAAAAAACTTGTAGCAACAATTTATATTAATTGAATGTTCAATTTGAATGCTATGTGATATTCTTAATCATTTGGATACCCCTTTTTATATTCTGCTACAGTGGTATGCCTAAAAATGAAGCTTGTTCGAGTATGATTCAAGTCGAGAAATATGTGTACTCAGCCAACATTAATAATAAAAAGGAAAGTGTAATATGTATGGTCAAGAAAAATGGTTGATTGGCTTTTTAGAAGTCATACATGCCAACTATTCAATCCGACCAAGGGCTATGAATAGGACGTTCTCGATTTCATTTAGATCTGTCAAATATTTACCGAGACTTTATAGAGGTTGTGCTATAAATAGGGAGACTAATGGTTGAAGCACTAAGTAAGAAGCAGGATAGAAAGCGGAGATGAGCTCTTCTCCCTCTTATGTAAGATTAGCCAGCTTCAATGATGGAGAGGCAACAGGTTCTTCTCGCAAAGGTTATGTTCCTCTGCTAGTGGGAACTGACAAAGAAGACATGGAGAGGCTTTGCATATCTATAAAGCTCATCAATCACCCTAGTATTGTCTCTTTACTTGATGATTCTGTGCAGGATTTTGGGCATAATCAGCAAGGATTGTTGAGAGTTTCGTGTAACGCTGAAAACTTCAAAGAATTGCTCAGGAGTTTATCAAAAAGGAAGTGATTTTTATACTTGTACAATGGCTTTCTTTCTCACTAGGATATTAATGCAATAAATTGATTTTGTATCGTTTGCGTGAGTTCTAGAGATTTGAGTACATGAGTTTTTCGTCACGCTTGACATATTTCCAGCAGGCACTGGAAAGTAACTTCATTTAAAGCAAAAAGCGAGAAGAAGTGCTTCAAGCTTTTTTTTTTTTTTTGGTTGTGAAGTACCAATATCGTTTCCCTTGATATTTATACCTATGTATGAATCAATCACCAGGGCCAAAGCTGCCATTTCGAGGTATTTGTGCTTCGTAATGCTTTAGTGCTCTTTGTGAGACTTCTCTCCCCTAGACGCAATAATTTTAAGAGTATAAATTTGTATTATTTGTAAGGATAACTTGATTTACTTTATAATTTTAAAGTTCCAAATTACTCTATTTTAATAAAAGTTATAATTTATTGAATTATTTTATTAAAAAGATGCCACAAATTAATGGGTACTTTGGTCATTAAAAAAGTAATACCACCTCATCCAATCTCAACCAAACACAGGATAGGACTATTTTCCAATATATCTTGTCAAATTCAGAACCAACCAAATGTTAGATAACTTAGACTATTAATCGGGGATGATTCATTTTGGGATTAATAATCCGAGTATGAATCATCCCATATTATTCAACCCGTGCACAAAATGGACCCTGGATGAATCTAATCCTTCGAAGGGCCACAACTCTGTGCTGAATTCCTTAGATCAACAACGGCTTTAATTGTATAAAGATTTTAGAGTTCCATAATATACCCAAATCGCCTAAACCTCCTTCAACGCCTTCAAAAGGGCACGATACCGTTCCTCCACATCATTCACCTTCGAAGGGCTGCAACAATTCCTTGGATCAACAAGTGCTCGAATTGCATAAAGATTTGGTATACCATAAACTGCTCAGATCGTCTAAACCTCCTTCAGCTCCTTCGAAAGGGCACGATGCCGTACGTCCACGCCATTCACCTTCGAAGGGCCACAACTTTGTGGTAAATTCCTTGGCTCAACAAGGTTTCGACTTGCATGGAGATTTGGTGTTTCATGAACCACCCAAATCGTTTAAACCTCCTTCAGCTCCTTCAAAAGGGCAGGATACCACACCTCCACATCATTCATAAAGTTAATTTTAATCTGCAGTAAGCTCCCACGTACCATATTATGCGCTGGTTAAAATTTTAATCTGCTATGTAGTTGATTATATAAAATTAATCTATCATGCAGTTGATATTTATAAGTAGATTATTCAAATAAACTAAGCTTTTTATTAAAAAAAAAAAAAAACTAGAGCTATTTCGCCTTGCTAGATCGAAACAAAATATTAGGGGTGACAAGTCGGCAGGTTGGGCGGTTTTTGGGTGGTTTGGTAGTGGATTTTCATTTATTTGGATTATATCCAATCAACCCAAGTGTAAATTAGATTAATATTGGGTTGGATCATACTGGGTCAAGTCAAATCCAATTCAAATATGACCCAATATATTATTTCATATATTTTAATACATAATATTCTCTCACACACATTTATATAAATAAAATGATTTTTTTCTTACGCATAAATACTATTTCACATACATAAACATATTTCCACACACTAAAACACTTCTATACGTACAAACTTACATTCAGTTGTTAATCTCATTGGATGGAAATACATTGTTTTCATACATACAAACATACTAAAACATACACTAACATACTTTCACACCTACTAACTTTTTAAACTACTTAGATGGACAAATTAAATGCAAAATATCATTTTTCAAAGGAAAATAAAATCATATAAAATGTCACCAAATTGAACTAAAGAATTATAAAGTTCAAGCTATTGGAGTTATCTAAATAGATATTTTTTCTTTCATGATTCACAAGAGGCAATCAATTTTGTAAAATATGTTAAATATTATGCTATGAAATCTCCAATTACTAAAAACAATGTTGTTAGCAGCAGTGGCTCCCACTTGGGGACATTTTGAATGCAGATGATTAAAAAATAGTTCAAGCAATTACAAAAATTCTTAATAAACTTGGATCAAACTAAAAGCAAGCTACTCAAAATGTTCATTTTTTAATTCAAAATTTTTTGATGGGAAAAAATGACTTGGTAAGTAATAAGAAGAAAAAGATAGAAAATTTAATGGGGAGGAAGAAAAAATTTGGGAAAATTAATTTGATTTTTTTGGGAATAAAATACAGATGTTAAAATTGAAAATTTTGAATTTTTGTGTTTGATGAATGATGGGAAAATGGAAAATTGAGACTGAGAAAGTTAAAAAACTAAATGTGTTCCTAACTTTTCTTAGTTTTGTCAAAATTCATATTAAAAAAAATAGAACAAAGAAAAAGAAAACATATTTTAAATTTTGGTGGGTAATTAATTAAGAAAATTGTTGAAGTCCGGTGGAAAAAGAAAATTAGCTGAAAAAAATGAAATTAGGTTGCCAAAACCATCACTCTTTTTTTTTTCAATGGACCTGTCTCCTACCATAAAAATATTTGAGTAAATATATTTATTTTGTACTATGGAAAAAAAAGTTGGGTTAATAGGTAACTTCAAAACTCAAACAACCTAACACTTATTTGCGTATTTCACACCCAACACCCAACTAATCCAATACTCAACTAATCCAACCCAACCTCTCAGATTGTTGGGCGGGTTGGTGGGTTATTGGGTTTTGGGTTTTTTGGCCAACCTTACAAAATATGTTTCTCAGATTCAAGAGTCACTTGACAATAATGATCAGAGGTAATTCTACACATATATGTACATTACTTGTTTAACACTCTTAACTAAGTCCGGTAGGTAAGTGTTTGAAGCATAAGAAAAGGTTATGACCCTCTACTTGCCTCACTAAGGCCCCGTTTGATAACTCAATTCAGCACTTAAAATTAATGGATTTAAATTTTAACTATTTAGATGTGTTTGACAATCAAAAATAGAACATCTGAATTAATTAATTGGCAGTGCATTTTTTAGGCAAAACTTGCTCACAAAAATAAGTGGTAAGCTTTTCACTTATCACTGAATGTGATGTATATTTAAATGTATTAGATCTAATACTTAATAATTCAATCATTTAATGAATTTAGACTTTAACTTTCAGATTTCATTTTTATCAAATGCACCCTAACTCAAGCTGTTTTAAATGCTTTCTATTCTTGGAAATTCGGGACTTCAATTATTTCATATGAATGGCTTCTTTAACATCCTGACTCAAGCCGGTCCTATTGGTAGATTGTTTTTCTTAAATCTTCAGAACCTTTTCTTTCTGAATAGGATTGGAATGGTTAGAATATATGAGTTTGAATGAGGAGAGTCAACCCCCTTGCTATCTGGCATATGCGATCGTTAGGTTACAATTTGCAACAGATAATTTGCAAAGAAAATAGAAAAACATCTGTACTTTACAGTGTGGTGTTGGACTACGAACAAAGAAACTTTTTACTATTTCCAAGTAGGTTTAAAAGAAAAAAAGATAATATTATTGGAGAAAAATCAGTGGTTTTTTTGGGAGAAAAATCAGATCTTATTGGAGAGAACAATAGGAAATGTATGAGAACAATAGGAAGAAATAATCTTAATTACTCATATTATTTTTGTCTTGCTATTCTTTCAAGCAAGATTACTGCTAGAGTTTGATTACAAAGAGTTCATTTACGAAGACACAATCCTTATCGAGATCCTAAATCATTTCTAGACTAGTTACGTTTTTTTCCCCCTTTGACGGGAAAATTTTTTGGCTTTATTTAGGTTCATGGTTGTAAACAATAACATTTCAAAGTTGGATAGAGAAAACGAAGAAAACAAAATCCAAGTAGTCAAGAGATGCGAATTTTTGAATTTTTACTTGATTATTGCCATAAAACCTTCAACTGCAACTGAAAGAGTCAGTTCAAATCAAATAAAGATGCATCGTGATACACAAGTTGATGCATGACTATACGATTGAAGACTTGGACCCAGGTCAAAATGTTCAAATACCTACTTTTTAGTTTTTAGTATTTCCAGCATTCATGCAACAGCTAAGTGCTGTGCAAAATTTCACTTACCACCCTTGAGCTATATACAAAATTTTACTTGGATTCTTAATTTTGTGAAGTGGGACACCAAAGTGGAATGCGAGTATAGCTGAAGGGTGCAAAGTAAAATGAACTCTAAGAAATTTTTTACCCTTCAAAAGTCGAAAAGGCATCATGCTCCTGTTGCACTTAATTTTTTGTTTTTATTAAATAGGTAGCGGAATTAATATCTCAAAAAAGGAGAATGTAATCTAAGTCAATGAGGAATGAAAGAACTTCGCACTTGATTAATTGATACAATTCTTCAATTATACAAGTTTTTAGAGGTTGAAAATCACGTCACAAGGAAAAAGAAAGGACGAATTGTTAAATACTACTTTGAAAGAAGCAATACTGGTCAATATGAGGACGAGTCAACATTAATATCTCGAAGCATGTTTGCATGTGATTGAGCATTTTGTACTTCATTGTACAACACAACTTTCATTATGCCAACCCGAGAGCAAAATCCGTAAAGAGCAAGTTTTAATATTCAAAGGAACCAAGCAACAATAAAGAATTCAACGGTCAAGTCCACCCCATGCTTTTAAAAACAGAACACATCCAGCAAGATTTATGATATGTTGATACATAAGTGAATGATTAATGTTCCAAAGGAGAATAAATTTTTAGAAACAATTTCAACTAGTAGAATGTTCAATTAAGTGTTATAGTTCTGTGGGTAAAATGAGACATTTAAAAATTTTGTAACATGTGATCACTGTATCCTTTCATTAAATGCTCTGAAATTCCTAATTATTTCAACTTCATTTTTTAGTTATATTCTACTACTAAGTAGTGATACACCTTAGATTAAGGTTGTTCAAGTGTAATTGAAGTCAAGAAACACTAGTATATATTCAGCCAAAAAAAAAAAAAGAAAGGAAATTAAGCTCTAAATAGTATAGTCAAAAGAGAAGAGTGGATGTGATTTTAGAAGTCATACATGCCAACTATTCATCGTGCGACCAGGGACTATGAATAGGACATTGCCAAAGTTATTCATATCTACCAATTATTTACCAAGACTTTTATAGATGTTGTGCCATAAATAGGAAGACTAATGTTGAAGCACTAACTAATTAGAAGCATGACAGAAAAGGAGATAAGCTCTTCTCCTTCTTATGTAAGATTAGCCAGCTTGAATGATGGAGAGGCAACAGGTTCTCCTCGCAAAGGTTATGTCCCTGTGCTGGTGGGAACCAACAAAGAAGACCTGGAGAGACTTTGCATACCGGTAAAGCTCATCAATCACCCCAGTCTTGTTTCTTTACTTGATGATTCTGTGCAGGTTTTTGGGGATAATCAGCAAGGATTGTTGAGAGTTTCATGTAAAGTTGACGATTTCAAAGAATTGCTGAAGAGTTTGTCAAGAAGGAAGTAATTTTGGTACACGTATCATGGTCTTATTTCCCACTAGGGCATCAATGTAAGACATTTTTTTTTATCAAGAATTATGGAGATTTTAGCAGATTAATTTATCATCTTCTTTGAAATACATCTTGAATGTCAAATAACATTGTTGAGCAACATTGTTTAGAAGAAAAGGCCTTAGGTATAGGCGGATAAACTCTCATGCCCAACTTTGTATCGGATAAAAAAGCATGAGGTTTCATCCCAAAACTAGTTAGTTATGTGTGGATTATTTGGCCAAGGATTTTATTAATTTAGCTTGAAACCCTTTGAAAATCACTATGAGAATTTTTTTTAATACTGAAGAGATAATTTCGCATAGTGGATTCGAATTATCGAGTGGTGAGACCCTAATTTGTCCCAATATGATTAAATAAAACTTTTGGCGCCAAGTCAGTCAAGCTATGGAACATGCTTTCTGCTCTAGAAAATTGACGCCTTCAATCGTGGAACAGAAGAGAGCAGCATACTACCCTGTCTTTTACATCTTGACTGAAGCAGTGATGCCAGTTTTGATGGCAGCCTCTCTCTCTCTCTCTCTCTCTTGGGATGACCTTTAGAATTTTTACAAGTGTGTTTGAATAGGCATTATTTGCACAAAAATTATTTAATTACAACTAGAATCACAAACACATTTTCCAACACAATTTTTTTTATCTTTTCAACCATTTTTTTATCTCACATATATTACATCATAAAAAGTGTTATAATAATTATTTCAAATAATATTCAAATAAACTCCTATCCAATTATGATGGAACTTGAATACTGATGAGTAAAGTCATACTCCTACAATTGTGGCTGGTTTATGAGATCATCAAGTAGGAATTGGAGCACAGAGTTACACATGCATAGACGGAAACATTTTCACTCGATTATATTTTGAATACCATTGGCATTGGATTATGGAGGAACTTTTTAGTTTCTTCAATTAGGTTTACGGAGAAAAAAATGAGTTTGTTTGGATTGCTTATATCTTGCTAAAAAATTTTGCTTACATCATCGACACAAATTCCAATCACCTTTTTATCTCAAATAAATCACATCAAAAAAGTGCTACAGTATTCTTTTCAAAAAATTATCCCAAAAAATCTACTAACCTTTGGAACAAACAGTACGTATATAGTTGTTCACACGGAAAGTGTGTGTGAACAATAGGAAGAAACTTCACCCTTCAATTTTACTCGTATTGTTTTTGCCTAGTTACTCCTCCACGCAAAGAGCATAAGAAAAAATTCAATTACAAAAAGTTCATTTAAAAAAATACAGTTAATTTGAAAAGATATAATTGTTGTTGATTGCCTAATTCATCTCTATTTTCGTTGCATTTTTGGGGTAAATATTAGTAAACCCCTGTGATTTTGCACATTATCACTTAACTATCCTAGGTTTTCACAAGATACACATTATCCCATGTGATTTGATGCAAAGTAGAAACTTCAAGGAAAATAACTTTAGATATATAGACAGCTGTAGGGAGATTTTGTGGGTATATGCCAAACATATGAGGGTTAACTGAATATTATTTCATTTCATGTGTTTTTTAAAACACGTTTGCATCAATTATAGCAGGATGTTCTTTCATCCATTTTTCATTTTAGGAGTTGTAGAGATATTTTAAAATGTAAGGAGAGTCATATAAAACCACTGGAGGTTACCAATAATTTACCCCTTTATTGACAAGAAGTTCTTAATTTTATGGCTTTGTAATGTTATGGTGTTAGGTGTAACCAATAACATTTTAAAGAGTGGAAATAGAGAAAACGAAGAAAATGAAATTCAAAATTAGTCAAGAAATACAGACATTGGAATTCGATCTTGATTAGTTACGATATGGGCGTTATGCCCTAGTTGACGCATGATTACATGATTATTGTTTAAGACTTTGACCAGCGTCAAAATGTAGAAATAACAAAACAACTATCCTGAAAGGTCAAGTTTACTCACGCTTTCAAATTCAAAACACATCCAGCTCGATCTATTGGTTTATATATGAGTGCAAAATTAATGGGTTGGGGATATTACTAGAGCAATAATATTCTTGTCACCCAAGATCACTCAACTCTATATATTTTTTTGATTTTTTAGATCCATTAAACATTAATTACTCCCTTTCTTCTCTCTCCAATTATAGTTTTTTCCTATTCACCTATTCACACTAATCTCTCTCTCTCTCTCTCTCTCACACACATTAATTCATCAATTATTTTCATGAGTTACTAAATTGGTTTTAATTTCAATAATTTCTTGTAACTAGTTCTACATGCTCTTTTTTTTTGCTTTCATATTGTTACTCTCAAAAGGTTCTTTTTCCAAACACAATATAATTTAAGTTAAAATAAATAATAGTTTAAAATACAAATAATCCCAAAAAATGGCCTTACTTTCCCTTCAATATTCATGAGATATACAATGTAATGTAATTTAAACTTACTTTTATCTAATTATTAGAGAATATGAATACTTGATAGAAATCAAGTCTTATATGATAAATATGAATACTTGATAAAAGATAAAAATCAAGATTTATATGACAAGAATAAAAGAGGAAAAGATGATAAAGTTTTAATAGTATTAGGTGATTAAAAGCATGATAAACAAGCAAATTTCAAAAGAAAAATGTATGTTGCATGTCAAGCAAATTTTATGCTAAAGTATTAAGTTACAATAACATCATAATAATAATTATTTTAAACTAAAATTTGTTGCAGTTAAATGAAGTTCTATTTTTGAAAAATAAACAAATGAATATATAAAAGTTTTAGACTTAAAAAAAGTAATAGGGTATGGAACCAAAATATACAAGAAAAGATTAAGACAAAAATTATGTTATTTAATTATAAAATAATAGATCTATTATTGTGTGAGTGAGAAAGAGAGAAATGAGAATAATAGGAAGAAAAGTGAGAGACCCTAATAGAAAATATTAATTAGAGAGAGAAAATAGGAGTACTTAATGCATAATGAATCTTATGAAAATCAGTGAACATATATAAGATCAATTGATTAAAAATAATCATGATATTTGATTAAAATGCGCTCCAATAGAAAGATAATTGCTTTTACAATGTCACTTGCCTAATTAATGTGTTGAAGCAAATAAGCCAACATCTTGAATTTGTCAAGTCATTTACCAAATTATGCTAAAAATGAGGTACAATTGAATTGTAAATATAGAACAAGCATTTACACGGGTGACAATAAAATATAGCCTAACTGATAAGATGCTTGACCTATAATCGACAAATGCCTCACCTATAATCGACAAGTCATGAGTTCGATCATCAAGGGGGTAAATGGGGAACCACTATTAATTCTCCTAAAAAAATAAAAAAAAATACGCACATAGAGTTTGTGTATCAAGAAATCATGTTTGGAATGAATTAAAATTAAGAGAATTTCACTATTTTAAGGCATTTAGAATTTTCGAATACATCTTTAGTGTTACTAAACCGTGTATTACATCCTCCTTTATTCATTCTGAATGACCCTTAGTAGCTGCAGTTTTGCTGTGTGCTTAAAAGATAATTGTTAGAAAAAATCATAAAAAATTAGTGTAGAGTCTATCGGCCCAAATTAACCAAATTTTATCGAAACATTCGGAATTGGTTATAATGACAATAGCTCTTACCCCTTTCTTGGGGTGTAGAAAAGAGTTTACCTAATTTTAATTTCAGTCAACATCACGAGCTAGAAGACAGATCTTAATGCTCATATAATGGGATGACTAATGACATCTCGGTCAATTGATAGAATAGGCTGAGATAGGAGGATCAAAAGCAAAAGTCTTCACATTATCTCTAAACACATAAGTCTTCACATTGTGTTCTAGATACATGGTTTCTTGCCTTTTCTAAGTACCTAATGAGTCAATTATGCAGTATAAGTTTGATCGTTTCAATTTCATGTGAAGACAAGTCATCCCACAAAAATGTAGGTAAGAAGGATAGGAAAAGATATCAATTTGAGAAGAAATACAATTCTCATTATTAGTAAATATAACTGATTACCTATTTGTGGTAGTCAGGAAAAGATCTTAGTACAATATCAATTTCTTATTTCCGAGTTTTCACTTGTGAGATGCTCAGAGCAAATAAAAGCAAGAAAGAGAATTATCTTCAGTGTTCTGAGTTGTGCTACCATTCAATTACCTGTAAGAGTCATTTATTTATGGTTTTTTAGTTTGAAAAGTTTTAAGAAGATTTGTGTTCTTTCGACATATAACTGCATGACTCGAAATAATGCAAATCTTGAACCTGTCAAGCCATTCCTAGGTTAACAACAAACAATTTTGTAAGTCAGACATGCTTTTCCAGATAGATAGAATTGGTCACAACTACTATCTTCTCTACATGTTTCTTTATGCTTCAACTAGTTACATGATTGAAAGTGTAATACTTGGAAAATTTTACACAGATAATTACGAGTTACCAACCTAATTAGGAAAGTAAAGGAATAAAAAGTTAAACTAGGTTAGTTATATATCTGAGTTTTTTTTGGGATAATGTAATGGGGAGACAAAATCTCCCAAACTACATTAACTTCCTGAGAAGATCAAATAGTGGCGGAAAGATTTGAAAGGGGTTCAATGTTAATTAGAAAATACTTCATTCTTTCCTCTTTTATTCTCCTATCAGAATAGAAAACTCCTTCAGAGAAGAAGACTTGGTGGACATCAAGCACATCAACTTCAATCACACAATTAAGTAAGTTCCAATTCACACAAATTCCTATGATATTAAGTTTTGAATAATTATAGAATTTATTAACTTTTATGGTTATATGCTTATGTAATTAGTATTTAATTTTAGAAATGAAATTTAAGCCTATCATATATATATATATATATATATATATATATGTACATATATATATATATATGTACATATATATATATATGTACATATATATATATATATGTATGTATGTATGTATGAATTGTGAGGACTCGAGAAAAAATTATTTTACTGACCTATTTATTTAATTATTTATTCATTTGCTCTAATTAATTTATTTTAATCATTTTAATTGCATTTGCATTGTACATTGCCTCATTTTATTTCTTAAAAACGTTTGCTCTTAAATTTAATTTTTGTGTCGCTTAATTAGTGAAATTTAGAGAAAGCACATTTTTTGAGACAAATATTTGTTCTGAGAGTGAGGCAATCTTAAAGAGTAAGGATGGTCATTTATAGATTAAGAAAAGCTAATTGAGGAATTAGAAATGAGTAATTAGAGTTAAATCCAATTAGGAGCATTAATGAGTTACTATTCAAAGTTGACTTTGTGCACTTTAAAGAGTGGCTTTATATCTTTTCTTTCTTTCACAATTTCACTTTACCAAAAATCACACACAGCACACTTTCTCTCTTCTTGTCTTGGCCGAATTTCCCCTCCCCTTTTCCCTTATCTTAAAACTTCATTTCCTTCCTCCAAATCTTGCTCAAATCTTGCTTCCATCGTTGTTCAAACTTTGGATCATCTTCAAGCTTGGTAGAAGGATTGGGGAAAGGAAGATTGTGACAGCCCCACCTTCCCCTAAGGCGAACCAGAGGGGTTAGCGGGCTGCCTGCCCAACTCTCGCCAGGACTCGATAGCTAATATAAACCAATAACTCGAAACTTATAAAACTAAAATCATCCAAATTCAAAAGTCACCCAACACAGATACATAAGTTTCACACCACCATTCAAACTTAAAATTCAACAGGGTGTTTAGGTTACAAAACCAAACAAAACTAAGTTTATACATGATAAGGTTTTCCAACACATCATTCCTTAACAAAAGTTACAACAAAAACTTATACTACTCGCACGTACTTCCAACCCTGATTTCAAGCAAATCCCCCTGCTAAGGAAAACAAAAGGAAAATAGGGTGAGCTAAAAGCTCAATGAGGTTCCAAAACAAGCAACCAGATATACAAGAAGAATTCACATAACACAAAAATGTCACGAATAAAGTTACTAAATAAATTGAACACACTCAATTAAAAGATACGAATGGCTTTCAAAAGCCAAATTCCCGAAACTTGATCAATCACATCTTGTTGACTCTCCATCAACATTTACAGCTCAGAACCAAACAGTAGATCCCCACTTATCACCAGACACCAACCACCGTTTCACCTCCTACCGGGCCCGAACACCTCAACAAATCAAATTTTAGGTGATACTCGAGTATACCAGATTTCCGGATTTCACATATCATACCCAGTGGTTTGTCAACTTTCCCGACCAAGCCCTTGCCGGCTCGAGTCAATCGACTCACCAACTAGGTTTTGAGCTCGAAACAAATCATATTTGTCGATGGGGTATCACCCAAGCGACTCACAAATCAAATGTGGCCAAAAGCCGTATCACACGAATTCAGATATCCAAGTATAAAATTCCAAGCACAAGAGATCGAGTGTGATAAAGTACGCACTCGTCTCGATCACATTAATTGGTTCACAAATCACAAGAACACAAATCATTACATAGTTCAAGTATTTCAATATTTCAGATATCAAGTTGGTCAAATAACAAGTATGAAACACTCACCGAGTCGAGTGAAATATCTTCAAGTATTTGCACCCAAATCCTCTTTACTTCCTCCTTCAAAGTCTATTATCAAATAAAATGGAACATATTTAAGCCCTGCTACCCAACCAAACATGATCAAATGCATATGCTCAATGTTTCTTTTCACATGATAAAAGTCATATTTAGATGTACAAATCACGAAATCACCAATCCAATTTATGAAAATGAGTAAATAAAAGTCTTAACAACATCCTAGAATCATGCATGAGTGGGTCGGGGCACAGAAAGAAGACACAAGAATCGAAAGGAATAAAAGAAACAATCGCGGAATTGAAATCAACGTTGGACAGGTTTGTCAAGGTTCAGTAACTTGATCATAACTGTAGCCACGCTTATCGGATTGGGGTGTACTTTATGGCGTTCCGAAGCTAAGACATAGCTCTACAACTTTCATGAGAGGTCAGATATCAATTCATGCTTAATCACAGTAAAAATGGCAAATATCAGAGAAGCAAGAAAACTGTCGGAATAATTTTAGGCTGGTCGAACAGTCTCGGGAAAATAGTCATAACTCGACGTAGAAAAATTGAAATCAAGCTCCGTTAGCGGCGTTTAAAACTAGGTTCATAGGGCTTTCTAACGGTATAAGGCTCGGATGCTAATTCATTTTATACAGGCAACAGTAACCTTGGGAAGTGGGCTATTTTTCATTCCTGTTTTCTGAGAAAATTTCAGTTTAGTGGCTTTTTCTTCTATCAATCTTTTAAAGCCATTTCCCTCATTTGCCAAGGTGTTTAACCAGCTAAAACAGCAATTAACTTCATCATTGAAGCATCACAAAACATCAAGCAATTTATCAAACACTTGGCGGCTAACGAATGAAACCCAAACTCATGTTAGCAAACACAAGATTTCCTTCCATTATCTCTTCTTCCAAACATCAATAAGCACCTCAAGACATCTAACCAACAACCCCCAAAGGTTTAAAGCTCATTAAAGCATATTTAAGAGAGGTTTTACCTTGCCAAAAGTGTGAGCAAAACCACCAAAAACTCCACTCCTTGCCACCAAATTTGAAGTTGAAGTAGTAGCCTAGGTGAGGAATTTACCTAAAGCTGTTTTTTCTACACTAAAATTGACTAACTTTAGCCTAGGGTTTGGTGTTCTTGCTTGAGGGAATGGCCGGCCAAGAGGGTGAGAGAGAGAGAGGGAAATTTGCTTCAAATTTTTGAAATGGAAGGTTTAAATAAGATGGCTTAAGGTCAAGATGTCATGGGTGGTTGACAAGTGGCACTTTCTTGGCCAAAAATGAAATAATATCTTGCTAATTAGCATCAAACCCCTAATTAAAAATATAACTCACATAAAACCACATAAGTTTCATGCATTTATCCATATAAAACATGAAAAATAAAATTCTAAATTAAACCATGCAATACACCTGAAATTGAACACTTTAGGAAAATTTATGCACTACTAATTATATGATGCACTCAAGTAGAATTCCTTCTTTTCTCCCTCTCTTTCTTTTTTCTCTTTTTTTTTCCCTAGGGTTCTCACACTCTCTCCCCCTTAAAAGAATTTCGTCCTCGAAATTCTCACCTTGTTCGGTAAACAGCTCCGGATATTTCTTTCGAATTTCTTCCTCCATTTCCCAAGTTGCCTCCTCTATTCCATGATTCCTCCACAAGACGTTCACTAAAGGAATTCTCTTATTTCTTAATTCCTTCACCTTTCGATCCAGAAGTTGTACAGGTTTCTCTTCATAGGTTAGTGACTCATCTATATCAATCTCTTCTGACTTCAAGACATGTGTTGGATCCGGATGATATTTCTTCAACATTGAGACATGAAAAACATCGTGAATCCAGGATAAACTTGATGGTAACTGAAGTCGGTATGCCACACTACCCACTCTCTGAAGAATCTCAAAAGGTCCGACATATCTTGGCTGTAGCTTCTTTCCTTTTCCCGCTGTGACACTTCGCAGTGGTGTAACTTTAAGAAACACTTTGTCGCCAACCTCAAATTCCAAATCTTTTCTTCGGTTATCCGCGTAACTCTTTTGCCGACTTTGGGCTGTTTGAAGTCTCTGGCGTATCACCTTGACCTTTTCTCGTGCGTCCTCCACCCAGGGTATTGTGGTCGGATCTAAAATCTTCCTTTCTCCTACTTCATCTCAGTAAATTGGCGATCGGCACTTTCTTCCATATAAAGCTTCATATGGTGCCATTTGAATAGATGAATGGTAACTATTGTTATAAGCAAACTCTACCAATGCCATGTATTGTCCCCAGTTACCTCCAAAATCCATAACACACGTTCTCAACATATCTTCCAGGGTTTGAATGGTTCTTTCTGATTGTCCATCGATCTGAGGATGGTAGGTTGTGCTAAGGTTCAACTTGGTCCCTAAGATTTCCTGTAGCCTTTGCCAAAACCGAGACACGAATCGAGGATCTCGATAAACTATGCTAAGCACCCATGTAGTTTCTGATTTCACCCATGTATAGTTGAGCCAATTTTTCCATGGAGTACTTCATGTTTACGGGTAAGAAATGAGCTGACTTGGTTAAACGATCGACCACTACCCAAACGGCATCATGACCTTTACATTGTTCGTGGCAAACCGTAAAGAAATCCATCGTAATGTGCTCCCACTTCCATTCGGTATCTCAAGTGGTTGTAACAAACCGGAAGGTTTTGATGTTCCGTTTTTTACTTGTTGTACGTGAGACACCGCGTTTGAACATGTTGAGCAATTTCTCTCTTCATGTTATCCCACCAATATAACCTTTTCGGATCGATACATCTTAGTGCTGGGTGAATCGTATACTTAGAGCGATGAGCCTCTTCCAGAATCTCCTTTTTCAATGTTTCATCCTTGGGCACAACCATCCGGTCTCGGAACCTTAAAATTCCCTCGGGACTGAGATTAAAATCTGGTAATTCTCCTTTTTCTACCTTTTTCCTTCCCTTACGTACAGGGATCACCTTCCTGAACTTCCTTGATACGATCTAGTAGAGTGGACTTAACTACAATGTTTCCAAACACCACCTTTTGGCTCACGGTGGGGTTCCATTCACAAACCTTTTCTAACATATCCCACTCTTTAATCATCAACCCGCTTATTTGGACCTTTCGACTTAACGCATCGCTACCACATTAGCCTTCCGGGATGGTAGTTAATGCGTACGGTCATAATCTTCCAAAAATTCCATCCATCGACGTTGTCTCAAATTCAACTCCTTTTGAGAAAATAGGTACTTAAGACTTTATGTGTATAGACCTCGAAAACCACCCATACAAATAATGTCTCCACTTCTTTAAAGCAAAAGCACTAATTCCAAGTCATGAGTTGGGTAGTTTAGTTCATGGGGTTTTAACTTCCTAGAAGCATAAGCAATCACGCTTCCATTTTGCATTAATACACACCCCAGACCTTCTCTCGAAGCATCAGTGTATACTGTGAAACTATCCTTTCCATTGGGTAAAGTTAAAATTGGAGCTGAGGTCAACCTCTTCTTCAGTTCCCGAAAACTAGCTTCACACTTAGAGGTCCAAACAAAGTTTCTGTGTTTCTTGGTCAAATCAGATAAAGGTCCTGCAAGTTTTGAGAAATCCTTTATGAACCGTCGGTAATATCCCGCCAAACCCAGGAAACTACGAACGTGCCGGATTTTCGGTCGCTTCATTCAATAACAGACCTCCACCTTGCTGGATCCAGAAATTCCTTCCTTAGAGATCACATGCAGAAAAGATACTTGTTCCAGCCAAAACTCACACTTGCTGAATTTAGCATACAATTGATGGTCCTTCAGGGTTTGTAAAACTATCCTTAGATGTTGTTCATGATCTTCTTGAGTTTTAGAATATACCAGGATGTCATCAATAAACACCACCACAAACTGGTCTAGATAGGGTTTGAAGATTCGGTGCATCAAATCCATGAATGCCGCTGGGGCATTAGTTAAGCCAAAAGGCATTACTGCAAATTCAAAATGCCCGTATCTAAAGTTAAAAGCAGTTTTTGGTATATCTTCCTTCTTGATTCGCAGCTGATAGTACCCCTGCCTAAGATCCAATTTAGAAAATACCACGGCCCCCTGCAATTGGTCAAATAACTCATCGATGTGTGGTAATGGATACTTATTCTTCACAGTCACATCATTCAACCCACGATAATCAATACACAATCTCAAGCGCCGTCTTTCTTTTCACAAATAGGCTGGAGCTCCCACTGGGATTCACTCTCTCGAATAAATCCTCGCTCTAACAAGTCTTGCAGTTGCAATCTTAATTCTTTGAGTTCAGCAGGTGCCATTCGATATGGGGTTTTCGATATAGGAGTTGTCCCAGGTACTAAGTCAATCTTGAATTCTATTTCCCTTTCTGGCGGTAACGACACTAACTCATTGGGAAATACTTCCGGGAATTCATTGACCACTAGGACATCTTTTAATTTTACTTTGTCCCCAGGAGTGTTAATTAGGAAAGCTAGGTAACCCTGTGCTCCTTTGCTCAATAATTTTCTAGCCCGGATTCCAGAAATAAGTGCAGATGAGGCTAATCTACCCGGCACATCTAACCTTAAAGTTGCCTCTCCCGGTATACAAAACTCCACCACTTTAGTCTTACAATCCAGCCGAGCATGATAGTGAGCTAACCAATCCATTCCTATAATCACGTCATACCCCTTGATATCCAGACTTATCAAACCTATCATCAATTTCCGCTCCCCTATCCAAATCTCACAATTTTTAAAGATGGTACTTGTGATTAGACGTTGATTACCCGTAGGTGTACTAACTTCCAAATCATAGGGTAGTCTAGAAGATTTAACATCAATATTACACATAAAAGCAGGATTCACAAAAGAATGAGTGGCACCGGGGTCGATTAAAATCTTAGCTAAGCGATGGAACAGGGAATCGTACCTTCGACCACCTCAGATGACTCGGGAATTGGGCATTGATCCAGAGCATAAACCCTAGCAGGAACTCGAGGCCTATTCCCACCTATAGCTGGTTGATTAGGTTTTGGATTTGGTTTACCCGGCTGTGAGGTTGTATTCCCATCACGGGGCAGATTAGGGCAAGATGAAATTTGGTGCTCGGCGCTCCCACAGCGCAAGCATTTTCTCTCCTTCATCCAACAGTTATCTTCCGTATGGTTCGATTTCCCACAGTATCCACAATTTACACGAGGGGTCGATGTATACCCTCCGTGTGAGGCTCCTCTTTGTGTTCCTCTCCCACCTTGAACCCTACCTGACGGGGTCCCTCTTGATGCCCCTTGAAACCGACCTCCACCTGACCCTCGGCCAAACTTAGGAGGGGGCACAGTTTTGTCAACTGGCCCTTGAGTACCACTTGGCACACCTCGTTTCTTTGCTTGAAATGCCCTAACCTGTAGTCTGGCACTTTCCACTCGTTGAGCCTTTTCCAAAGCTTCCCCAAAAGTATTAATTTGAGCTACTTGCCAAATCCTTCGAATCTCGACATTTAGCCCTTGAATGGGCGTCTTATTACGTTGAGTTACCACAAGCTCGGGTGCAAATTTAGAGTCTAGTGAATTGAGTCTCATACTCAACTACACTCTGAATACCCTGACGAAACTTAATGAACTCATCCTCTCTCCTTTCTTGAACCAAAGGTGGAAAGTACTTAGCGTTAAACTCTCTCATAAAGTTAGCCCAATTTCTTGGGGTCTGCTCCCTTTCCCATTTTAGTCGTATCACATTCCACCAAGCACGAGCTGCCCCTTCTAGTTGAAACACAGTAAGGGTAACTTGTCTTTCCTCTGTATAATTTAGAGTGGCGAAAATATCAACCATTTTCTCTATCCACCTCTCAGCTATCTCGGGGTCGGGTCCTCCCAAAAACTTTAGAGGAGAAATTTTCTGGAATCTCTCTAATGCCCTATCTTCTCCTTCCACCTGATTCCCAGGGTTCCCTTGTTGATTCCCAGGGTTTCCTCGTTGGTTTCCAAGGTTTTGACCAGCTATCTGGGCTAGTAAATCAGTCATACGTTGGATGGTTGTGGCTACTTGTTCATTAGGATCGACCCTCTGTCCACGACTACCTCTCGTGGCCGATTCATATTCACCCCCTTGATCTCGGGGTTGTCTAATTCCCCTTCCACGATCACGTCCTCCACGTCTACCCTCCATCTGATTTTACCAAGTCTAGGGTTGATTGCACGTGAAGATTAAAATGCATGTCCAAAAGAAAGTTGTAATTATAAGTAAGTAAAACCGCGAAATGATAACACCACGGAAGGTTACATATATTTACATACCATTTAGTCATATATATCACATAGCCACATATTTACATACCGGATGGATTACAACAAAAGAAATCGGAGGACGGTAACAAGTTTATCACAAAAGCACGTTAGGAAAACCATACCAAAATACACAAAAGTTACTAAGGTTTTTCCTAACTACCCATTTCACGGGTCAAAATATAGCTAGCCGCTTATGGCACCCTAGTTTCCAACAGAGCCAGTGGATGTCACATCCCTAGGGGTGTTATTTCGACGTTGCATGTCCTCCAGATTGATGTCCACAACCTCACCCAGTAAAGATTAACACTCAAGTAGAATGCCTTTAGTTCGATCACCCACCTCCCCGGAGATCCTAGTAAAGGCTCATTCACTTACTGGCGCAAGCATAGCATCGATCGCTGCGCTCTTCCAAAACAGTCTCCTCAAGCTCCTCAATCCTATTCCTTTGCATAATCATAATTCCCCTCATCCTTTCCATTTCATCCTGGTCCTTAAAGCTCGCATTAGTTAACCTCCACCTCTCGTCTAGCACAGCCAAAACCACATGATCAGGATAGGAGTAGTTTTGGCAACGTCCACAACGCTTTTCCCGGCTAGAGGGACTCCAGAACCGAACTGGTCCACCTAACTTCATCTCGTAATCAACCATCGGAAGACACTTCCGGGGTTGCTCACTTCCACCCTCTCCTTTGTCTCCTTCCATGACCTACAAAACAAACACAAATTTCAACTTAGTTGACCCAAAATCAAGCTTATACAGACTTAAATCATAACTTATATCACCCGGGTTAATTCTAAACCTAGGCTCACGATACCAAGCTGCCCACCTTCCCCAAAGAGAACCAGGAGGGTTAGCGGGTTGTTGACTCTTGGACTCGATAGCTAATATAAACCAATAACTCGAAACTTATAAAACTAAAATCTTCCAAATTCAAAAGTCACCTAACATAGATACATAAGTTTCACACCACCATTCAAACTTAAAATTCAATAGAGTGTTTAGGTTACAAAACCAAACAAAACTAAGCTTATACATGATAAGGTTTTCCAACACATCATTCCTTAACAAAAGTTACAACAAAAACTTATACTACTCGCACGTACTTCCAACCCTGATCTCAAGCAAATCCCCCTGCTAAGGAAAACAAAAGGAAAATAGGGTGAGTTAAAAGCTCAATGAGGTTCCAAAACAAGCAACCAGATATACAAGAAGAATTCACATAACACACAAATGTCACGAATAAAGTTACTAAATAAATTGAACACACTCAATTAAAGGATGGGATGGCTTTCAAAAGCCAAATTCAACTTGATCAATCACATCCTGTTGACTCTCCGTCAACATTTACTTCAGAACCAAGCGGTAGATCCCCACTTATCACGAGACACCAACCACCATTTCACCCCCTACCGGGCCCGAACACCTTAACAAATCAAATTTTGGGTGATACTCGAGTATACCAGATTTCCGAATTTCACATATCATACCCAGTGGTTTGTCAACTTTCCCGACCAAGCCCGTGCCAGCTCGAGTCAATCGACTCACCAACTAGGTTTTGAGCTCGAAACAAATCATATTTGTCGATGGGGTATCACCCAAGCGACTCACAAATCAAATGTGGCCAAAAGCTGTATCACACGAATTCAGATATCCAAGTATAAAATTCCAAGCACAAGAGATCGAGTGTGATAAAGTACGCACTCATCCCGATCACATTAATTGGTTCACAAATCACAAGAACACAAATCATCACATAGTTCAAGTATTTCAATATTTCAGATATCAAGTTGGTCAAATAACAAGCATGAAACACTCACCGAGTCGAGTGAAATATCTTCAAATATTTGCACCCAAATCCTCTTTACTTCCTCCTTCAAAGTCTATTATCAAATAAAATGGAACATATTTAAGCCCGGCTACCCAACCAAACATGATCAAATGCATATGCTCAATGTTTCTTTTCACGTGATAAAAGTCATATTTAGATGTACAAATCACGAAATCACCAATCCAATTTATGAAAATGAGTAAATAAAAGTCTTAACAACATCCTATAACCATGCATGAGTGGGTCGGGGCACGGTAAGAAGACACGAGAATCGAAAGGAATAAAAGAAGCAATCGCGGAATTGAAATCAACGTTGGACAGGTTTGTCAAGGTTCAGTAACTTGATCATAACTGTGGCCACGCTTATCGGATTGGGGTGTACTTTATGGCGTTTCAAAGCTAAAACATAGTTCTACAACTTTCATGAAGAGGTCATATATCAATTCATGCTTAATCACAGTCAAAATGGCAAATATCAGAGAAGCAAGAAAACTGTCGGAATAATTTCAGGCTGGTCGAACAGTCTCGGGAAAACAGTCATAACTCGACGTAGAAAAATTGAAATCAAGCTCCGCTAGTGGCGTTTAAAACTAGGTTCATAGGGCTTTCTAACGGTATAAGGCTCGGATGCTAATTCATTTTATACAGGCAACAGTAACCTTGGGAAGTGGGCTGTTTTTCATTCCTGTTTTCTGAGAAAATTTCAGTTTAGTGGCTTTTTCTTCTATCAATCTTTTAAAGCCATTTCCCTCATTTGCCAAGGTGTTTAACCAGCTAAAACAGCAATTAACTTTATCATTGAAGCATCACAAAAAATCAAGCAATTTATCAAACACTTGGCAGCTAACGAATGAAACCCAAACTCATGTTAGCAAACACAAGATTTCCTTCCATTATCTCTTCTTCCAAACATCAATAAGCACCTCAACACATCTAACCAACAACCCCCAAAGCTTTAAAGCTCATTAAAGCATATTTAAGAGAGGTTTTACCTTGCCAAAGTGTGAGCAAAACCACCAAAACTCCACTCCTTGCCACCAAATTTGAGTTGAAGTAGTAGCCTAGGTGAGGAATTTACCTAAAGCTATTTTTTCTACACTAAAATTGACTAACTTTAGCCTAGGGTTTGGTGTTCTTGCTTGAGGGAATGGCCGGCCAAGAGGGTGAGAGAGAGAGGGAAATTTGCTTCAAATTTTTGAAATGGAAGGTTTAAATAAGATGGCTTAAGGTCAAGATGTCATGGGTGGTTGACAAGTGGCACTTTCTTGGCCAAAAATGAAATAATATCTTGCTAATTAGCATCAAACCCCTAATTAAAAATATAACTCACATAAAACCACATAAGTTTCATGCATTTATCCATATAAAACATGAAAAATAAAATTCTTAATTAAACCATGCAATACACCTGAAATTGAACACTTTAGGAAAATTTATGCACTACTAATTATATGATGCACTCAAGTAGAATTCCTTCTTTTCTCCCTCTCTTTCTTTTTCTCTTTTTTTTTTCCTAGGGTTCTCACAAAGATTCTTGGAGGTTTGGTGCTTGATTCCTTGAGATCTTGCTTGCTATTGTGGAAGAAGGTAGATCTCTCCAAAAGCTTCAACCTTTCCTTCATTTTTAGCTAGATCTTAACTAGATAATCTTGGGTTGTTGATGGGTTCCATGAACCTTGGCATTAGGTAGAGGTCTTGAGGATTTTACTTGCTTTCTTGACTTACTCTTAGGTAGAGGCCTTGAGGTATTTATGTGCTTAAAATGGGTGGATGATTATGTGATGTGGCTTGGATTCTTGGTTTGCTTGGTGGCTTGAATTTTACCTCTTTAATTAGCTTGCAAGATTGCGACTTTATTGGTTGTTTTGGTAGCATGAAAAAGTGAGCTTTTATGCTTGAATCTTGGTGGAAATTTTCAGTTTTGACCTTATCTTGTTGTTCGAAATTTTCAAGAAAAATTTCAGCTTCTCAAGGCTACTAGTCGGCCAGAAATTTAAGGTTAAAAATTTCAGTTTTGAGCCCCACTCTTTGGACAAAAATGATACTGAAATTTTCTGGTTTTGGTGAAGTTCTTTGACCGAGTTTAAAGCTGAAAACTTTCAATTTTTGGAGCCTCTTTTTGAGCCAAAGTCTTGCCAAAACAACGGCCCTTAGATACACTTTGATTGGAGCAACAAAACTGGTTTTAAAAGAAGGAAAAAGAGAAAGCTTTCACAATGTGTATTGCTGGAATTTTGTATAGCAGGTTTCGAAAAACAACTTTTGGAAAATTGTTATATCTTGGTATAGAAAAATCCAAATTGAGTTCCATTTATTGCTTTTGAAACTAGACTCAGAGTTCTTTCAGGCTAGTTCGATTTTAATAAATTTTGGTGAATTTTCGAAGTTGATTGAAATTCAAGACTGTTATGCCCTGTTTTTCCTGGAGCAGCAGCTTAGAACAAAAAATTGACTGGTTTCTGATTTGAATCGTGGAAAGGTATCTTCTAGGGAGTTTTAGTTCATTGAGTCTATTTTCCAATGGTATAAGATTCACAATTTTTGAACCTATAGAACTCATGTTATGCTTTTTCAAAAATGTCGCTAGTACTGGAAAACTTGGACTATTTTGGACAATTTCATGTCCAAATTTGTAGTTATAAACAAGGCATTTTGCCCCATATTTTCCTTGAACCTTTGGTCTAGTATGTACCTAGATTTTCCCTTGATTTGAACTTGAAATGTTGTGTGTTTGGAAGGGTTTCGAAGAAAGAAAAGCTGAAAATTTTTATGGGTCTAGAGTGAGTCTTGGAAGTTCATTATTTGACTTGAGGTAGTGACCCTTGATGTATTCTACTTACTTGGTCTTAGGACTTGAACGTGAGGACGAAGGTGACCCGAGGTCCCACATATAGAGTTGATTGGATTAAAAGTGGTAAGTGTTCCAATGCATGTTTACTTGACGATGCATGTTACTTGAGTAAATGCTATTATTTGTTTAAAATGCTCCCTTGATTGACACACTTGAGTGTCATGCTATTGTGATTCCCTTGAGTCATTAATTTAATTAACTTTCAATAATTGCTTGTTCACAATGCATGGCTGAGTGTTAAATGTGCATGAATGTAGGTCTGATGTGTACTTTATCGCATCGGCTGAACTAAACTCAACCCTTTGCTGGAACCCTATCCGAGACCCGCCAATTGTGAGGTCGGATCAGCTGGACAGCTCTGGGTTTATAACTTATCAATGTTAAGTGTAAAGTTCAAAACTCTTTGCTGAAAGGCCTTGAGTATAGTACCTAATGTTCAATTTCGGGGATTGTTTATCGTTTTGGAGAACATAAGGTGAAAGTAAATTTAGGGGATTGTTTATCATTTTGGAGATTGTTTATTGGAAGTTATAAGGTGGAAAATGGCTCCCAGTGAGTCCCGTATCATTTTGATATCTCATTTATTATTTATTATTTGATTTACTTGAATGAGTAATTGCTTGCTTAAATTAATGTTATCGTTGATTACTCACTATGTACCTTACCTTATTACTTGTTTCCTGAATTTGGTTATGGTTATACTTGGAGTTGGGCTTTTTGAATTACTTGTTAACATGTTAAATTTTGTGTTGCTCATATTTTGCTTGATTTCTTGGAATACTTATTGGGTGTAAGCTCATGCCACGTATTTATTTTCCTTAACAGGATTCGAGGCAAAAAGGGCTCAAGGATAGCATTAGGTCATTTTGGAAATTTAAGTTTGTTTGTTTGGTATAACCGCTTGTAATCCCGTTTATTTTTGGGAGATGCGAATGTACTTAAGTTGAACTCCAAATGCTCGATCTTTTGTACGCGAGTTTAAGTAATTACTTTTGGAAATATGTAAACGTTATAGTGAAGTACATTCAAAGTTATGTTGTCTCGAATGGACTTTTAAGTATTTTCCTGCAAAGTATTTGTGGAATGTAGTGAGTCCCGCCGAGAGTTAGGCAGGTGGTCCGCCGAACCCCGCCTTAGGGGGAGGTGGGGTCATCACATGTATATATAGGCTTAGTTTTCTTGGAGTTGCATGGGGATCTTGGTATTTGTATGTAGGATATAATTGCAGAAATTATTGAACTATAGAGATGGAATTTTAGAAGATGAAATCTGTTGGGGAGAGTTTAATAAAGAAAATAAAGGAAAGAACCGGCTAAAACTCGAAGCTTCAGCCGTAGAGGAAACCAAGGAAGGTTATCAGACCTTTCTTCGTTCTCAAGGTCGCTGGCAAGAGCTAGCAATGTCATTCGCAGCAAAAGATCGGTCGAAGGGTAGTAGCAGCTTTAGAGGGAAAAGAAAAAAAAAAAAAGGGAGAGAAAGTAGCGGTGATAAAGCTGCTGGCAGTGAAGTTGGTGGTTGGTAGTAGGGATAAAGATTAGGATTTCAGTTTAGGGTTAAAAAAGAGAAAAAATTGTTGAAAAATTGGAGAAGAAGAAGATGATTCCGTTTGAGTTCTGGATTAAAGAAACAGGTTAGACCAAAAGGAAACAAGTAGGGTTTCTTGATTTGGAGCGGGTTAAGTGAATCTCCACTAGTTGGACTTAGAGTTTGGGTTATAATAAATTCTACTTGGGTTAAAGATTGGGCTTGTATGTATTAGAATGATTGGGTTAATATTTTAGATAAGCGTTGGACCTAAACTAGAAATCAAAGGAAGAAAATGGTTGGACCTCGATTGGGTTGAGTAATTAGTTAAATGTTGGGTTGGATATTAAGCTCAACTTAAGTGAACTATGAAGACTTTAGTTTTATTAATTAAGCCTAAGATCTTTTAAGGAAGGTCCAAGCTTTACTAATTAAATGTCATTAAGACAATTAAGTCAAATCTGAAATCATAATAATAATATGTAATAATAATAATAATAGTATTATTATTATTATTATTAAAATTAAAAGATTAGTATTAGTATGATCAATTAATAATGTATAATAGGCTGGATAAGTAATTAATCAATTGGTGATAGTTAACTAGTGATATGGTTAATTAAATAATTATTTAATAATAATCAGTTAATTAATAAATGAAGATAATACCTAGTTAAAGGTTAATTAATTAATTTATTAATAATAATTAGTGAATGATTATATAATTAATTAATAATGATAGTAATTAGCTGAATGATTAATAATTCTTTAATAATAATCAGCTAACTAATTAATAAAGATAATACTTAGTTAAGTGATTAATGTAATAACTAGTGAATGGTTAATTAATTAATTAAAAATAATAGTAAATAGCTAAATGATTAATTAATTTAATTAATAATTATTTTACTAATTAATTAATTAATAGTAATTAGTTAAATGAATAAGTGGTTAAATTAATTAACTAATTATAATAATGATAATAACAAATAATTAATTAGTTAATTAATTAACTAATTAGTTGATAAAAATAGAAATTTCCATTTTAGGATTTTTTTTATTATTTATAGGTTGTCCAAATATGAATTCTAGGAGTTTTCTTGACGTCTTATATATATGGGATAACATTTAATTAGGATACTTATGTATAAGTATAGGTGCATCACCAGCTAATGAGAATTAAGTTTGTCTTCATGAGCAATTAGTTTGAGATAAGTGGTACTTATCCTTCTGTGTTTTTAATGTTTTCATGTGAATTTTTGTGAATGTAAATTCTATGTTCTTGTATGTAAATGGATCATGTAAATTTATTTGAGATGCTTTACACATTATAAGTTATGATTGTGTGGCATGTTTTTTGAAATGAAAAGAAATATACGTGTGATGTATGAAATGAATTTTGAAAACTCTGTTTGATCATGGAATTGACGGTATGGACTATACTCTTGACTATGTATATAGTCATGGAGTCGGTATAAAATCTGACCAATTGACTTAGTTATAGAGTTGGTATAGAGTCCGGTCGATTGACTCATATCATGTCATGTGACCAATCGGTAGTCATGACCTATTGGTTGTCTTTCTAGAAGGGGTTTAATCTTTAAACTGAATACTCAAAAGCCAATCATTACATGTACTTGATATGAGCTTATATGAAATGTTTTACAGTATTATGATTTCTCAAATATGATTATGTATTTCATGAATCTTAAGTCATGTTTGCCACTCATTAGTACTATATGTATTTAGTGAAATTTATTTTTGACTTGGCTCTGCATGTATTGTGCATGTAAATGTTTGAAAGCAGTGGAGAATGTCTGCTTCCTTGCATTTCGAAAATCGAATAGAACCAGGAGACAACCGAATATAAAAAGGGGCAATAAGAGTTCCAGTTTACGCAGGTCCACCATGCGGTGCGTTGGGAAGATCATTTGTGCGCTTTTTAGATTACTTGACTTGTATGCGAGATGAAATTTTTCTAAAAAATTGATGCATGCAGAAATTGATTTAATCAAAAAGTGGAAATGTGTGTGTGGCCTTGTCCCACATAGGATATTTTATTAGGGAGTCTTTCTCTTTATTGGCTATAACATAATGGGCCTTTAGTGGGCTATTTGGATCATTAGGTCCTTTTTTTTTTTCAGTAGTAAAAATTATTTTGAACTCTCTTATATTTTAGTTTTAGGTGCTTTTGAATTTAGAAACACTTATCTAAAACTTCTGTGCTCTCTTATTCACAGTAAAATTCTGCTTCTCATCCATTCGTAAACGTAGGTCAATTTAATTGAACCATGTAAATCCTATGTCTTTGTTTTATTTATCTGTGCTTTGTCATTTATATTTTGAGGTTTTCTGATAGCGAGATAATTGTGCACTTTATTTGTTGGTATTTGGACCTGAATTTGGCCATTTATTGTGTAAAGTGTTGGGCTTCTGCTCATAATTGGATTTTGTGTCAAGTGCAGGCCATTGGTGTTAAAAGCAGCAATTAAGGACAAAATTCTAGAAGACTCCTCATGCCAGAGCGTGCCCACATCAGAAAGCCCAAAGTGAGGCCTGAAGAGACGGACGCCCAAAGCTGAACCCTGGGCCCTTGCCACTGCCGTTGCTAGTGTTTGGAAGTTGTGTTTGAATAGGAAATTTCTTCATAGAAGGTTTTGACAAGAAATTAGGAAAGGATAAGGGAAGATATCCCTGGTACGTATGGAATGCGCGATTGACCAGGAAACAATATTGAATAGTTGTCAAATTCCGTTTCTTCTTTCAAGAGGAGTTCCCAAAACCCATTGAGACTAATATCCTTTTGTTTCCTTATAGGTAGACAAGAAGAGACTATTAGTAGGTATATTTTATTCTTTTTCTAGAGAGACGTTTTTGAAAAGCACTTTAGTAGTATTCTTCGTTTTCCGCCGTTGCTAGCAACAGACTATCACTTTGCTAATCTTTCAATTCTTGGGAATTGCTTTTATTAGTTGACGGTTTTTCATTACAAAAGTAAATGGCTTTTTCTTTCATCCGATTTACATGGAAGCTTCAGTTCACGTCATCATCATGAGGCGAGGCTGAAGCAAATTCCTAGTTGAGGAATAATCAAGACTCGATTGCGCAACAATTGTGAGATCTTTTTAATTGTCTATTTTAAATTCTGCGTTCTTGGGTATTTAATTATTCTCTGTTTTTAGTGGGTTATTATTGTTTGGATTTATTGGAATAATGTGGCCAGTTGTTCATTTGCCTAAATAATATATAACCAATTAAGGTGTTTGCGCGTCGCCTTTAAGCATCTTAATTAGTGGCAAATGACACAGTTTCATCGCCTCGCAAACGGTCTAATCTGTGTCGTGGGAATAGTTAATCTAGTTTGAATGAACCCGCATATGTGTTTGTTAACTAGAATTGGGTTTCTCTAATTCCTCAAGCTGTGACTATATTAAATCCTATGAGTGTCTCTAGGGTTGTTTAGTTCACAAGGGAGTAGTCTATGAGCGTCTTTGAACTACTCTATAATTAAGGAGAGATTGGTGGTTCGGCGCGTCGCTAGACTGTTATAACCAATTTATTTGTGAACGTATGAATTACTCTAGATATCTATGATCAGTTGTATGCACCGGTACCGAGATTAATTTCTTGACTAGGTTGTGTCAATTCATTGTTTGTTGCATTCTTTAATAACTGCATTCTTTCAGCATTAGAAATTTAGTCTCTTTACATCTTTAATTATTTGTTTCCTTCTCCAAAACCCCCCAAATTGTTTGTAGAAAATAAATCACCCAGTCCCTGAGAATACGACCCTACTCGCCATTATACTTGAATTTATATTTTTAGAGTACGTAGTTTATTTTTGGCGTTTTGACACCCACCATTTTCAAAAATCCTTTCATCAATTTGTGGGACCAAACTTAGCAAACTAATATCAAATGTTCTTTGAAAACTCTGGATTCTGTGACAACAATGATGATAACAAAAATAGTTGTCCAGAAATTCGATAGAAATATCAACTTCGGAATATAGCAACTTAAGATACTGGCCATTTTGGTTCAAAATGGAGTTGATTTAACAATATAGAGAGTTGAGAAAAAGTCAGAAAATGTGACAAATGTGGATTTTGTTGCAATGGATAAGAAGGTCAGGTCCAATATTATTTTAAATCTCTTTGATGAGATTTTATGGGAGGTTGGCATTGAGACTTTGGTTAAGCCTATCTACAATAAGTTTGAAGTTTTGTACATGAAAAAGATAGTTGAGAATCGATTTTACCTGAAGCAGAGTGTGTATATACTTTGGATGACTGAAGTTACATCTATATTCTCATATCTTGATAGATTTGATTCTATTATTACGGATTTGGAGAATACAATTCAAAAATTGATGATAAGAATAAGACCCTGTTACTTATGTAATCTCTTTCCCTAGTAGTTTAAGCATTTTTGTGATACTATGATTTATGGAAAAAATAATTTCGTATCAAGAAATTAAAAATGCATTAAAATCTAAGAAGCTGATAGACAAAGATCATCGAGGAAATTAATGGGGTTCAAACGGAAGGCCCAGTTGCTAGGAGCAAAACTGAAAAAGAGATTTTAATAATAGTAGGTCTAAATCTAGATCTATATTCAGACATACAAATATGGAGTGCAATTATTGTCATAAGACTGATTGCTTTAAATTGAAAAATAAATTAAAGCAAAAAGGGAAATCTGGTGAGAAAAGGATTGAGACTGCTGGAATTAGTGTTGTAGCTAATGAAAAGTGATGGAAATATTTTCTTTATGATTGATGACAGGACAAGATCTAGAAATGAATCAATTTTAGATTCAGAGTGTTCTTATTACATGTATCATAATAGGGATTTGTTTTCCACTTATGAATCTTGTGATGGTGGGATTGTTTTGATGGGCAATAATACTATTTGTGATGTTATTGGTAAGAATACATTCCAAATTAAAATGCATGATGGTATTATGAGGGCACTCACAAATGTTAGACATGTTCCTGACTTGAAAAGAAAACTTATCTCTTTGGGCACCTTGGAGGCTCTTAGGTGCAAATACACAGTTGAAATGGAATTATGAAGGTTTCTAAAAGTGCTCTTGTTGTCATGAAAGCTTGCAGGTCTAGTAGTTTGTATATTTTGCAAGGTTCTACTATTATAGGTTCAGTTGTAGTTTCGTCATCATTTTCGTTTGATTTTGGCATCATAAAATTGTGACATATGCACTTAGGATACATGAGTGAGAAAGGCTTGGGCATACTAATCAAGAGGAGACTTTTTTGTGGTCAGAGTAGTAGGGCATTGGAACTTTGTGAGCACTATGTTTTCAGGAAGCAAAAAAGAGTCAGTTTCAATTCACTAGTAATTCACAAGATGAAAGGTACTCTTGATTATATTCATTCATATCTACGGGGTTCAACTATTCTTCCATCTAAGGATAGTGCCAAGTATATGTTGACTTTTATTGATGATTATTCAAGGAAAGTTTGGATTTATTTTCTTCAACATAAGAATGACGTTTATTTAACTTTTAAGCAATGCAAAGCTTTGATTGAGAAACAAACAGATAAACAAATAAAGTAGTTTAGAGTAGATAATGACATCAAATTTTATAAATGTGAATTTGATAGATTTTGCAAGAATGGAAGAATTGTTTGGTATCTTACTATTACGATTACACCTCAACAAAATGGTGTGGCTGAATGCATGAATAGAATGCTTTTGGAAAGAGCAAGATGTATGATCTCTAATGCAGGATTGATAAAGTATTTTTGGGCAGAGACACTCAATATGGCTTGCTATAAAGTCAACCATACTCCTTTTGCAGCTATTGATTTTAAAACTCCTGAGGAAGTTTGCTTAGGCACTCCTATTGATTACTCTAATTTAAAACTTTTTGAGTGTCCAGTATACATGCATGTAAATGATGGATACTTGAAACATTGAGCTAAAAAGTGTGCTTTTCTTTAATATGCTTCTGGGATGAAAGGGTACAGATTGGGTGTCCTAATTCCAAATCTCCAAAATTTGTGATTAGTAGAGATGTCATTTTTGATGAATTCTCTATGTTACATTTCAAGGAGTCTTCTAGTTCTTGTGGTACAAATGATAGTACACAGAAGCAAGTGAAGCTTGAAATTGGCAGTTCTAGTCATTCTTAGTTCGACTCTTCTATTCAATAAATGCTGGTAGACGCTCCTGAATCTATTAATAAGTATAATCCAAAAGAGGATCAACGTTTCATTGCCAAAGATCGAACATGGACGGATATTCAACCACCACAAAGATATGTAGATATGGTTGTATATGCTTTATTTGTTGCTGAAGAAACTGATGGAGTTAGTGAGCCTTCTACCTATTCAGAAGCAGTTCCTTATGATGATTCTGCTAAGCGGTTGATTATGATGAATGAATAAATTGAATCTCTCTACCAAAATGTAACTTAGGTTCTTGTGAAATCGCCTTTAAAAAAGAAATTTCAAATGCCAATGGGTCTTCAAGATAAAAGAAAGTATTCTAGGATTTGAAGATGCAAGATACAAAGCACGATTGGTTGCAAAGGATTACAGTCAAGTACAAGATGCTGATTTCAATGATGTATTTTCTCCTATTGTTAATTATATCTTGATTCATATTTTACTTGCTGTAGTTGCCATGTGTGATTTCGAGTTGGAATAGCTTGATGGTAAGATAACATTCCTATATGGTAAATTTAAAGAGCAAATTTATATGAAGTAGCCTCAAAAGTTTGCAGTTGAAGGAAAGGAAGACCATGTTTGCTTGTTGAAAAAAATCCTTACATGGATTGAAACAGTTTCCAAGCTAGTGGTATAAGAGATTTGATTCTTTTATGTTGGTTCATGATTATTTAAGGAGCGTGTATGATAGTTGTGTCCACTTCTGGAAGTTAGTTGATAGCTCTTTCATTTATTTGTTGCTTTATATTGATGACATGTTGTTGCCAAGAATTTATTAGAAATTCACATGTCGAAGTTACAATTAAGCAATGAATTTGAAATGAAAGATCTGGAGCAACCTAGAAAATTCTTGACATGGATATCAAGAGAGATCGAGGAGCTGGAAAGTTGTTCTTGACCAAAAAAATTATCTTGAGAAATTTTTGGAAAGGTTTGGCATAACAGATGCTAAACCTGTAACCACTCCTCTTGCTAGTCATTTTTGGTTATCTGCTGCGCAGTCACCACAGTCAATTGAAGAGAAAGATTATATGGTATGGATTCCTTATTCCAGTAGAGCTAGCAATACTATGTATGCGATAATTTGTACTCATCTAGATATCTCACATGCAATTAGTGTTGTTAGCAGATATATGTCTTGTTCTTTAGCAGTACATTGCCAAGCTGTGAAGTGGATTTTCATGTACTTGTGAGAGACTTCTAACACTTATTTGGAGTTTGGGAGAAATTTGTTGAAAAGGATACTGTAGCACTTTTTTGATGTGATGTATGTGAAATAAAAAGATAATTGGAATTTGTGTCGATGATGCAAGCAAAAAATTTTAGCCAAATTAGAGCAATCCAAACAAACCTGTCTCATTTTGTTTGATTTTGTGGACTCTGACTATGCCGGAGATCTTCATAGGAGAATATCACTTTTGGATTATATATTTTACATTAGTAGTTGTGTAGTTAGTTGGAAAGCTACTTTACAATCTGTTGTGCCTTTTATCTATTGTTGAGGCAAGATATATAGCTATGATCGAGGTAATCAAAGAATTCTTGTGGTTGAAGGGTTGGTTTGGTGAGTTTAGTCTACATCAAGGTGTCATTGTTATTTATTGTAATAGTCAAAGTACTCTATAAACTTGACTAAAGACCAAATGTATCATAAGAAGATGAAGTACATTGATGTGAAATATCACTTCATTCGAGATACTATTACGTAGGGGAAGTCCTTGTTCAAAAAACCAATAGCAAGGAGAATCCTACTGACATGTTTACGAAACATCTTCCAATTTGCAAGTTCAAGCGATACTTGGACTTGATTGGTGTTTGTTTTTTGTGATTAACCCCATTGGGGCTTTTGTGAAGAAGATGGAGTAGGTATGCTATTTGCCAATGTTAGGGATACATCAAAGTGGAGATTTGTTATGTGTGGCTTTGTACCACATTGAATATTTTATTAGGGAGTGGTTCCCTTTGTTGGCTTTGTACCCAATTGTGTTTTAGTATTAGGTGCTTCTGGATCTAAAAACAATTTCCTAAAAGTTCTGTACTCCCTTGTTCAGAGTAAAATTCTGATCCTCCTTCGCTATGGATGTAGGTCATCTTGATTGAACCACGTAAATTTTGTATCTCTATATTTTATTTATTTTTACTTTGATATTTATCTTTTGAGGTTGTCAAGAATCCTTTCATCAATTTTTTGGAACCAAACTTAACTATATATATATATATATATATATATATATAGACATATACACACATGTGTATATGTGTGTCTGACAATCAGTACAAGCGGTAAACTGGACAAGTAAAGGAGATTTTACAAATAAAAATGATAAAATATTTGGATAGGCTTTGGATTGCATTCTATACTTACAAGTTGATAGTGTCTCACGAATGGAAGATGGCTAATTGCTGCACAATAATCAGCGAAAAAAAACATGTCAGTACATGAGGAAATCTAAACAGCGAAAGGAAATGTAGTAATAAAAACAATAAAAAAGTGGGATAACCTTTGATTGAAATCTATATTCACAAATTGAAAGTGTTACACAAAGGTCAATGGACAATTGTCGTGATCTTTTCACCTTAATTGCTCTGAAAAAATTACTGGAAAGTCAATCTGTCGACTCTAAATGAGAAATGGAGGACTTAGGAGGAAAAAAATTACGTAGATAATCAGATCTGAAAACTTAGTTAGAAAAAAGTTTAGAGGTGCAGGAAAAAAAATTACCTAGAAAATCAGATCTGAAAACTCAGAAAAAGTTTAGAGGCTGCACTATCTTATGTAAGTTGAGGAGAGGTGGTAGGTAGGGAGAGGAGTAGTCTGAGTTTTTTTTTCCCTTTTTTTTCAAATCCTTTTTTGGGTAACAAATGAGGCCAAGAAAAACCGCTTGGCTTAATTTCTCTTTTCCAATCTTCAGATAAAAACAATTTCAATTCAATGTAAAGAGATTGTTGATGATTTAAACTCTAGTGCATGTTGATAATTGTTTTCAAAATGATTGAGAGGATGGATAACCACGAGAATTATGTATGTCTACGTAGGGTAGATAGGGTGAGGTGAAGGTGATCCTCTAGGTATTTCCCCTCCTCCCCCACTATTTCTTTTACAAATGAGTCCAAGAAAAATCACTGGGCTTAATTTCTCCTTTGCAATCTTCAGAAAAAGAAAATAATTTCAACTCCCTAACTACCCTACATGTTTATATACACACATATACATACACATATACACATACAAACGAATGCATGTGCACACACATACATGAACACGTGTATTTATCCATCTTCTCAATCATTTTGAAAACAATTTGTCAACGTGCACAAGAGTTTAAATCATCAATAACAAAGGTGATCCTTTGGGTTCCCCCTCCCTTTTTTTGGTGCAGATTAGTACAAGTAAACCACTTGGCTTTGCACTCTACAAAAAAAAAAAAAATCATCTCAACGCAGAGAGATTGTTAATGATTTATAATCTAGTGCACGTTGACAATTGTCTTCAATATCGAGAGGATGGGTAACTATGAATGTTCATGTATGTGTGTGGGCACGCACATATACGTGTGTGTGGATACACATACATATGTATCTATGGGTTCGTTTAATTTATAGGATGAAATAGGATTGGATGACTTATCTTGTGTCATGCAATGTTTGATTGCATTTTTATAATTGGATTAGATATCTATATTAACTAAATTAATCCTCTCTAGAGGGGATAAAGTCATCCCATGGGGGGTCTTGGTATTATTTATCCGGGGGTAGTTGTGAGAGGAAATAATTATTTATCAGATTCTTTTACCCTTATCAAGAAAGACAAAACCTATAACTATATTAATAAACCAAACATTGGATAACAAGGATGAGTAATCCTATGATGATTAATCCCAAGATTAGTTATCTAAAGATGAGTCATCGCATCTCATCCAATCAGTGAACCAAATGAACCCAATATGTATGTTTGTGAGTGTACATATATACATATATACATACATATATACGCACACGTGCACACACACATGTAGGGTAGGTCGGGAGAGGTGAAGGTGATCCTCTGGATCTTTTCCCCCTTTCTGATACAAATGAGTCCTTGGAAAAACGCTTGACTTAATTTCTTTTGGCAATCTTCAAAAACAAAGAAAAGAAAAAAAAATCAACTCAATGCAAAGAGATTGTTTATGATTTAAACTCTAATACACATTAACAATTGTCTTCAAAATGATTGAGAGGATGGATAACAATGAACGTTTGTGTATGTGTGTGTACGCATGTATGTGTGTCTGTTTGTGTATGTGCTATGTTTTGAAACTCGAACCAGACAGAGACTCGGTCAAGGTTAAAGGTTAGGGGTCAATGGATTCGACCGGGGTCGGACCCATCTAAGAACCGGATGATGTCATAAATATATTTATTTTAAAAATTAATATACTATGTGAAATTCTAAAAACATAATAATCTCGATGTTGGTCCCGAAATGCAACCCAAGAAATCAACTAAAATTGTTCAAGCAAACAAGTACTCAAACAACCACAATAATGATAAATGTAAACAATCTTAAACCACAAAAAAGTAACAAAAAGGTAAAAGGAATTCAAACCAATCAATCTCCCAAGCTTCTTCCAAACTTGGAGTTGAATTCACCAAATAGCTTCTTCAATTGATGATGACACTAACCAACTTGTACAAGTGAAGGATCACTCCTTCCTCACCCCAAACACCCTTTGGTTGAGCAAAGGAGTTTTACTACTCTCCAAGTAAACCCTCAACTAGCTACAATTGAAAGCTCACCAACCAACTAAGAACTACTATTACAAGTGAGGCACCTTCACCCAGGTTTACCACTCCAAGTGATAGGCTCACCTTCACCAAGGTTTTATGCCTCCTATGAGTAACCTTCACTTGAGCAACCTCACAAACCCAACTTTCCCCACACCTATACAACAAACAAAGAAGATTTCTACCCAAATATTCACTTGTAAGCTTGTATTTCATGTAGGCAAAAGTCTTTGATCTTCTTGAACTTGTGGGTATTTATAGAGTGTGAGAAATGGCCTCAAGAACCTCTCCAACGGTCAAAAATATGGCTGTTGAAAAATAGCCGTTGGACCTATCGGACGTCCGATACAATGTTATGCGTCCGATAGGAGCGTCCGACGAGTTCTTCTCAACGTCGGGACGTCAGATGGGTTTTAATGCGTCGACACAAGCGTCCAGATAGGTTGCCGTTCTTTATCGGACGGCCGATGCATAATTCTGCGTCCATAGCTTTGCGTCCGGCGGCGACGGAGAGATTTGATTTCATCTTTAATTCTATGACGTCGGATGATAATGATGTGCGTCCGATAGAAGTGTCCGATAAGTTAGCATCTTCTCAATTCATCTTGAATTGATTTCTTTTCTTTTCCAATGAATCAAGGACCTGTTCTAACAAAATTCTCACATAAAAACATTAGTCCAAATCATCATTTTATCTTGTTATCATCAAAACCTTGGAACAAGGCCAACACTCGAGAAAGGTATGCTCTTGTATGTTTGATGCTTCTACGATATTTTACACGAAAATACAAATAAAGTAATATAATCAAGTAGGCATCTATACAATTTAATACATATTCAACGAGATTAGAATTAAATTGGAGGGTTTATTTGAAAAGTAATACTAGCATTTAGGACAAAAATAGTAAATTATAAAATGTTTACAGGTGTATTAATAGTTTTCTAGCACTCTAGGGGTCAAATCATAAAACTGATAAAAATTTGAAACCCTAAATTGATTTCCTTAGTTTCTCTCCTTTTTCTCTCATTAGCCGTCATTCTCATTGTTTTCTCCGTCCAAGTTTATCTCATTCTTCTTCTCTTGTTTCTTTTCTTTTTTCTCCCATTTTTACTTCTAAATCGTTCTGTTTCTTTTTTTTTTTCCTCCCATTTTTACTTCTAAATCGTTGCATTTTTTCCCTGTATTCACCACAATAAGTCACCAATTTTTATTCTTTAAATTCTTTTTCTCTTCTTTTTCCTGCAGTTCTTTTAATCCTAACATTAGATCTTTCAATATTTATGTTGAAATAGCCATATATGTTTGAGGCACCATTGCCGTCATTGAATCTGCACTCAAGGTTGTTGAATATGCACTCAAGGTCAAGGATCGAAGTTCATGCTAAAATTTTTGGAGGAAAAAATTGGCTGAAATTCATTTTTGAAAAACAAAAACCGGGTTTTTCCGGTTGCTCCAAGTTTCCGGTCAAACCTGGTTTTGACCGAGTGTTTTGTTACCCAAGATTTAGAACAAACTTGGGCCGGACATGTATTCGGTTCCCGGTTCAGCCAGTCGAACCGGCCAATTTGATCCGAGTTTAAAAACATGGTGTGTGTGTGTGCTTGTGCGCCAACTAATTTAACTTGCAAGTGGTAACAAAATTGTCATTCTCTTGTCTCCAATCTATCATAAAGAATTTTTTTATGACATTTGCAAAAACAAAGACAAGGGAAATAAAAAAGAAAATGAATGAAGTATAACCACATGTATTAATTCTGCTAGTTTTGAATTCTGCTGTAGGTATATCATCATGTTCTATTGTTCCATGGACATTTTTTACTGCAAATTGCCCTTTCTCAGTTAGGCCTGTCCCAATTCTACACGGCTTGAGTTGACGGTGATTTATCATTTTTGTTTATGAAATTCAATAGTTGGTGGGAAACAAATTTTCCCGAATTTTTTATGTCTATGCCATGTCTTTTTGGCCTCATGAGATTACATGTTCTGGAATTAACTAGATTGACACAGAAACGATAGAAGAAAATTCCTTTACATGCAATTGAAGTTTGATAGTTATATAAACTGACGAAAACAGGTTCAACATGCTATGGTGCGTTTGGTAATGGGTTAAGTGCACTTTCCACCCCCCAACTATTTTTGCATGGCGCCTTGCACCCTCAACTTCTAGTTGCAGCACTCAACTATTTTCAATTTATTTTTCAGCAGTTAACCACACTTCACCAACATCAAGTTCAGCGAGCTCCCTGGACTGTTCAAAGAGGCCAACATGCTAGTGGGCCTAGCCGTCTAATTCGATCTCCAGAGCATAATGCGCATGTCATTTTGGACAAAGAATCACGGCTACTGAGAATCATGTTGGCACATCAATTCAAATTGCATCTGTGGCACAAGGATGTCTATTTCTTGATTATCAATAGCGATCTGCCGACCATCACACTGGCCCAATTGGACAGTCTACATCACCGATGATTTTTCCTACCTTCAGTAACCGAGGAATTTTCACAACAAACTAGCCAACAAGTTCAAGTCAATAATGCAGTAGAACGTGCCACTGAAATTGTACATAATGGGGCTATTACCATACCATGTAGTCACAAATTACTCAAATAACTCAAAGTTTGTCCGACAAACCATGCAGAATGGGTAGAATACGTAAACTTAAAGGATGTGGGACTCATGAAAATCTTGGAAGACATTGATGATGAATTAATCATTATTTAGTTGTGTACTTATGAATCCTTAGTATATATATTGTTTCCTGTGCTATGTTAATTCCACTTAGAAAAAAGTAGGAAAAAAAATGTCGGCTCTTGGGCATTTCTCCCAAGCATCCTTTTCTTTTTCTTTTTCTTTTTTCTTATCAAGCTTCATAAACTAAGGCATGATAAAATTTTAGCTCTTTTATTTATAGCAACCTTATTGACGAAATGGAATTACCTATCTTTAATATATTATTTCGTCAAACTTCAATTAATATTAGTGAAAATGAACCATTGCATGAATCAACCTAAATAGAGCATATTTTAAAATATATATGACCCAGATTTAAATCTACAAACGACTTAATTTCAGAAGAGAATAGTCAATGAAGCAACACAAAGGCAAATGTCAAATATTTCATCTAACTTAAACACAAACTTAGAATAACTGTATGATCAAACTAAATGATATTGGATAACTCTTTCTTAGACACCTACTGGACATACTCTATCCAATCTTCTTAGCATTAATATTGCTTAATTGTTATATATATATATATACACATACATATACATATATATAATCCATTGATTTGTGCAATACCTAATATCATTAATCTAATCCAACCAATACTAAATACCAACCCAATTAATATTTCGTGGTTAAAATCATGGTTGTTATATGATCCGAATCATAGGAATCGATCCAAATCATTCATAGAATCAAAATGTATGCAAAAATTATCTGGATCCCTAGGATTGTCCATGGGATTGTGGGATCATACGATCCTACAATCACAACACACGATCCTACAATCACAACACGATCCTACAGTTTTTAGTAAATTAGGAAATATTGGGGTAAATTTCAATATTAAATGCTAACCTTTTTAGGCAACTTCATAATTTATCAAGAATTGGACCCTTTATGTGCAATTTTCTAACAATTTTTGTCCAAAAAACATAGACTTTGAAGGTCCGTTTGACCAAAATTCAACAAACACCTATTTGTGTTCTGTTCTGATTCTCTGAACCTTGGCGAAAATTAGGGCATTGAAGAAACATTGAAACACTTCTTCTCCCTTTCTACTCCGAAACATTTCACAAGTTTTACCATCTATTTATTTTCTTAATCTACTAATTCTTTCTCCTAAAGCACTAGCTTGTATAAATTTTAGTCTTGGATCTTTGGTATTTTAGTTTTGTCATTGGAAAAGGAAAGGGGAATAGAAGAGTGAAGACTGAAGAGAAAGCATCGGACTTTGCAGAAAAGTAATTTGGGTGATGGCATGATGCTAGATTGAAGTAGTAGCTCAGGGTGATTATGTGATGCTGATTTGGTTTCCTACCGTTGCATTTTTATCTCAAACCCAGACTTAGGCCCCGTTTGATAACCCAATTCAACAATTAAATTTAATGGATTCAGATCTTAACACATTCAGACCGTTTGATAATCGAAAATAGAACATCTGAATTAATTAAGTGGCACTGAATCTTCTAGCAAAACTTGCTCCCAAAATTAAGTGATAACCTATTCACTTATCACTTAATGTGATATATATTCAAATATATTAGATTTAGAACTAAACAATTCAATCACTTAATATATTCAGATTTCAGATTTCAAATTTCAGACTTCAGAGTTTAGACTTCAGTTTTATCAAACGCACCCTTAGTGTTTACACCTTAAGGTAAATGCTCAACTATTGTCACTTCTCATTTATTTGTTTAGATGAAATTAAAGATGATATGCATCTTGTGTCTGTAGGAATAGACCAGATTATATTTATGCCTTGAATCTAATTGGTTTTTTTTTTCTGTACTAAAATTTATATCTATTCCTTCTAGAATTGGTTGGTGACTTGGTTCATGTTAGGATTGAATGGTTAAAGACAGAGTAAACTTGGTTCGAAAGCAAAAATTAACAACCTATGTATGAATTTCATTCAACCTATAAGTTTAGTGTTTTTCTACAATTGTCTACTGAAATAATTAGGAAAGTGGTTTTTGGTAATGTGGTATTAGTTGAGGACCAAATTTGTGAATTTTAGACCTATAATATTGGTTTGTTGACCTTAATATTGGATAGCATAGCATGTAATTGTTATAATTGGCATGTGATAGCATATTATCAAAACAGAGTTGCTGTTACTTATTACTGGACTAGTAGTTAGATAACTTAGATTATATAAAGGTCGGATCAGTCACTATTAAATTTCTTGGATAACCTTTGAGCTATTTCTTCTGATGCATATAACATGTTTAACAAAATATCGCGGCTAGCTCCTCAAGCATATCTAACATATTTGGCAATGGTTAAATGTCTTCATCCGTTCCAAAGAAACAAGGTAGAAAAAATGCACCTGGGCTTGATTGGATCCTGGGTGGGATCATGGAATTGAAATTGATGCTAACAAGAAACAAGTCCAATGTAAATATTGTGGGATTACTCAAGTAGGTGGCATCTTTACCCTTAAGCACCATTTAACTATTACACACGTAAATGTTGAACCATATCCAAGAGTTCCTGATGATGTTAGGAAACAAATGTTTGACTTGCGAAGTGCAAGTTCTGAAGAATCAAAGGAAAGGAAATAAAGGGCTAGTAGTAGTACTATATGTGAATTAGAAGAGGAAGAAGTAGTTAGGCAATGGGTTAAAAAAGGTTCTGTTGAAGACTATTTTGTGAGAAAATCTGGGGGGTTAGATGTAAGACAAACAACTATAAATGAGAGATGAAGTTTGTCAAATCATGACTAGATGGTTCTACACAAGTGCTATTCCATTTCATACAGTGAATAACCAATTGTTTCCTTTAATGCTTAAGAAATTGAGAGAATATGGGAAAGGGTTTAAACCACCTTCTTATCATGAAATGTGAGTGACTTGAAAAAAGAGGTGTAATAGACATTGAATTTGCTCAATACATACAAAAAAGAGTGGAAAAAAACTGGTTGTACTATTATGTCTGACGGGTGGTCGGATAAAAGAAAGAGAACAATGAATAATTTTCTTGTCAACAGTCGAACTGGTACGGTGTTCTTATCTTTTGTAGGCACTAGTGACATTTCAAAAATAGCTTTAAAGTTATTTGAATTATTAGATGGTGTTGTGGAAAAAGTTAGAGAAGATAATGTTGTGCAAGTCATCACTGATAATGCTTCCACCTATAAGGCAGCTGGAAAAATGTTGATGGAGAAGGAAAAAAAGATTATTCTCGACCCCTTGTGCTGCTCATTGTATTGACTTACTGTTGGAGGATTTTCAAAAATTTGATCCTTTTCACAAGGTCACTATAGAGAAAGCAAAATCAGTGGTCACATATATTTATTCTTGAGGTACAGTCATTAACTGGATGAAATAGTTCACTAATGGCAAGGAGTTGAAAGGTAACTTGTTTACTTTCTTCTGCTTTGATCTGTGGAAAACAAGTGTCTATGCTAAGAGGAGAAAGCGAAAAAAATTGAAAGCGTCATTTTTGATAATCAACAATTTTGGCCAAATGTTGAGTTGTGTTTAAAGGTAGCTTCACCTCTTGTAAAAGTATTGAGGATGGTTGATTCTGATGATAAACCTGCCATGGGCTTTCTCTATAAAGCAATTGACCAAACAAAGGAAGAAATTAGACAAAATGTGAGCAATACTCGAAAGAAGTAAATTTTAGAATGCTTTATTAATTATGCTTTCAGCTGTAAATTTTGGAAAGAGGCAAATTTCTTTTAGTTATTTCCTTATTAACTCATGTTTATACGATAGATATGAGCAAGCATTTGCTATCATTGACAAAAGATGGCAAGACCAATTGAGTCATCCTTTACAGGTTATTATTTGAATCCTCAATTTCATTACAGTCCGGATTTCTAATGTGATGCAAATGCTAAACGTGGTCTTTATGATTGCATTGCTAAGATGGTTCCTGAAACTAGTGACAGAGTGAAGATTGATTTGCAATTGGATGATTTTTGACATGCAAATGGATTGTTTGGCCATTACAATGCTGTACTAACAAGAAACAAGAAATCTCCTGGTTAGTTATTGTTTAAACTTACATATTTTCACTTTTAAATTTTCTATTAACTTATTATTTATTTTAACTTGCTCCAGCTGATTGGTGGGAATCTTATGGGGATGAATGTCCAGAATTGAAAAATTTTGCTGTTCGTGTTCTAAGTTTAACTTGTAGCTCTTCTGGATGCGAAAGAAATTGGAGTGCATTTGAATTGGTAAAAACATTTTTATGTAATATAATATTTCATTTAGCATAATATTTTATTCATATATTTAAACTTGTATTTTAGTATAAATTTTTTCAACTCCAATAAGAACACTCTAAGAGAAGGAATCGTTTGGTTCAAAAAAGAATGAATGATCTTGTATTTATAATGTATAATTTGAAATTGAAAGAAAGGCAAAGGCAAAGGCAAAGGCAACATGTAGAAGAAATTCCTTTTGAGGATTTGCCTTCGGATGATGAAAGGGTGACAGAAAAGGAATATCCAAATCTTCCTAAAGAAAATATTTGGCTAAGAATTTTAGATGAGAATCTTGAATGTGACACTTCAGATGAAGAGGAAAATGGAGATGGCGATGAAATTGAAATGATTACAAGAAATGTGCAGAAAGCTTGTAAGTTTCTTTAGAAAAGTTTTCTTATTGAAATAATTACAAGAAAGGTTTTTTTATTCTTAGTAAATTTCACTTTTATTATTTGTTTATCTAGATGATTGTGAGCATTGTGAAACCCATGCCTGTGAAACTCATGCTCATGGAAGGCAAACTAATAAAAGGAAAGAGATTCATATCGTTGATGAGGATGATGGGACTTCATTTGAATTCAATTGTCGTGATGATGATGAATACTTGATATGGGTCCCGAGAATGATACTTAGATGGGAGCTGATCATTTGGATACCAATTTGAAGGGTGATGAAGACCATGGCCAAAATGGATCTCTAGAGAATTTCAAGAATGATGAAGATGATTGGGAAAATAATGATTTTGAAAACTTGGGTTATGGGGACGATGAAAATGATTGGTTATGAATTCATTTATTTTTGTTTTATTATAAATCTTGATTTAGAAAGTCATTGTGTTGCTTTTAGTGTTTTCATGTTTTTTTGAGTTGACAGATGAGATTTTTAGTGGTTAAATATGAAGTGTTTTCATGTTTGTTTCATATTGCTTATGGATATATAGTTTTGTTTCTACAAGGTTCCTGGTTTCTGCTTTGTAATGCTTTAACCTATGACTATTCCATTACTAATCGTCAAGTCTAAAAGAAACTAAATTGTATCAATTTATTGATCTAGGAAATTCTGCATTTTTTATACTTTCATTTTAGTCAATCTAAGTGTTCCAGGATTCTTGGTTCTTAAAGAAGCAACTTAGTTGTGTTGCTCCATGTAGTTGTTGTGACGACCCACCTCACCCTAGGGCGTACCCTAGGGTATCAGCGACCGCCTGCCCAACTCTCGTCAGGACTCACTCACTCAGCCATCATATAACTTATCAAACTAAAACTCCGGACATAATATACAAGGTACAATATTTAACAAATTCACAACTCTCAAATTACAAATCCATAGGACATCAATCATTCATCCATACAATCAAGTTTCATTATACAAAAGTTCTCAACATTCATAATTCTAAGTTCTTCAAAAACATCAAAACAGGAAGAACCCTAGTCTTAAGGGTCGGCATCTTCATCAGGGATCTCATATCGTGTTAAGGAAAACAAATGAAAAAGGGTGAGTTAAAAAGCTCGTGAGTTCCCAAAACATGCAATTCACATAACACATAAAAACATTCACTCAATAAGATTTCACTTGAATTTAAATCAGATAAGAAAGCATTTAACAATACAAGTATGGATACGGGGCTCTCAGGAGCCAAAGTCCACGTCGCTTGTCCACGAACCAGTAGTTGACACTCCGTCAACTGTCACTATTGCCATGTAGAACTCCACTTCCCTTTACTCCTCCAAACCCCCACCGGGCCCGCACTCCAAACAGTTCAGTGTATTTTGAAACAGTCTGTAACAGTTCAGTTTGTTTGAGTACTCTCCATGAAGGACAAGTCCATACGCCAAGTCCAGAGTACTTTTCAGTTCAGTTCAGTCAGTAACAGTGGTTGGTTGCTCTTCTAGGAGATAGGTTCGGTTCCAGAACTCAGTCTCGAGCACAGTACAGTGGTTTAAGTCACTGGGCTTAGTGACATTGGAATAACCCTATGGCTCTTCCCTTTCTTCTCGACCTAGGCCTAGCCTCCCGAGTCGAAGGGTTCACCGATAGGTCTCTGCATTCCGACCTTTTCAAACACATGCGGTCACTAAGTAGTACAAGAATCAATCATTTCAGTTTACAATCACTTTCATTCACTTTAAAGCATTTTCATAGTCGTTTCACTCAGATAAGAGTAAGTGCAATAAAGTACACACTACCCTATCTGAGAGTTCAAAACCAGGTTTCACAGTACAATCACAACAGTAAACACCATTGCAGTCATTTCACATAAACACATAACAGGCATGGAAACTCACCAAAGTAAGGCTCAGCCTCTACGTATGGGTCGAATTCACTTTCCTCCTCAAACCCTAAACAAGTAAAAACAGTAGTTGAGAATTCTATCCTTTCATTCATTAATCAAAACAACTCACTTCCACTTTTTAGTTTTCAATCAATGTTTTCCAAAAATCCCCTCAAGGAAACACTTTCATTTTAAACGATGTCATATTTCAAATATCTCCTTGAAAATCACTCATTCCTCCCAATAACAATGTTCCAAGTAAATCTTTGGAGGATCAAGATCTCATTTCAAATAAAGCATGTTATCGACGTTCTCACTAAATGTTGTTTTCACATTTCTTTAGTAAAACACTTAGGTGAAACTTATCACCTCAAAAATCATTTTTAACATAAATTCAACACTCACTCCTTGATAATACTTTAATATAACTTCAAAACACTTTAAACCATATCTTTTCTTACAAAATTCATTAAATGGAACCATAATACTACAAAACCCTCAAACGACATTTTTCGCCCAATTTTCGTGAGAAATTCCATTATTTATCTTTTCAAAAGTCATACACCAATAAATGTACATATCATGTATTTTCTTAAACAGAAATTCATCACAACTGAATACAAAATTTCGAAATCAAACATTGAAGTTTTCAAGTGTGGTTTCGGCCATTTGAATCATTTTTCCTTCAAACTTTTCAATAACTAAAACCCTAATTTCTAACCAGATCATGCCAAAATCACAAATATCAATCAAGGCCACAATCAGGTCCTCTAGTCCGCTACCTAGAGGTCACCTCAAATCCGCTACCTAGGTTGGGATTTCAAGAGCCCAACGTCATCTTTTCAGATGAGATCTTTTCACCAAAATCAACCACAGATCTAAGCTACTTAACACTAATAAGGCTATATATACAAGTTTTAGGACTTATACCTCCGGATCTATCAAGATCCAACAAGATCTGACAAGATCTAGCAAGATCCCTCGAGCTTTTCTTCAAGAAAGTTGCTTCCAAGCTTGATGGCTTCCAAGAACTTCGATCCTAACTCCCGATCTACAAGATTCGTCGAGGATCTCCGTCACCAAGTTCAACCTCGAGCCCAAGACAACCACCCAAACTTTTCTTTCCTCTCTTTTTCCTTCAAAAATTTCAGACCTCACTCCCCAATCTCTCTCCTTGGTTCGGCTGCCATAGAGGGAAGAAATCAAGCCAAAAATCTTCACAAACTCAAGATTCTAGTCAAAGAAGAAATGAAAGATTTCAACCACAAAACTCACTTTTCTTCCTTCCTCCAAAATCGGACCAGCCCTCTCTTTCCCTGCTCTCTTTCTTGGCTGGAAATGTGAAGATGATGGTGGCTTCAATGGTGCTTGAAAGTGGAAGAAAGGAAGAAGAAAGAAATGGAAGAAAACTAGCACTATTTCTCTCTCTCTCTCTCCTAGAGCCCTCGGCTCTTTCTCTCTCTATCTCCCAAATTTGCAGCTGAAAATGAAGTGTGAAGGTTGCAAGAAAGTCAAGGCTTTTATGGTGCAAAAAGTGCATTTCCATGTTTTAAGGGAAAAAGGTGTTTTTGGCACTTTATGTCGCGTCACGCGCGACAGTCTAACTTACACTGTTCTAGTCCATTCCGACACTGTCCAAACTTATTAATATTCCCAAAATATCGCCACTTATGCTTAATTTCAACTTAAAGTCACTAATCACGCTCCGGTAGAAAATTAGACACCTAATTCGGCCAAAATTGCACACCGGCAAATAAATCGTATAAAATGTTATAAATTGAAAAATATTCAATTTAAACACAATTTACTCATAAATAAATAAATAAACACAATATAAATAATATTATGCATTTTTAAAATAACTTTGAATTTCGAGGCCCTCACATCCTTCCCCCCTTAAAAGAATTTTGTCCTCAAAATTCCTTACCTTTCTATGTGAACAGCTCCGGATGATTCCTCATCATCTCTTTCTCCAATTCCCAAGTCGCCTCTTCAACATCATGATTCCTCCATAAAACCTTAACTAGAGAAATCTTCTTGTTTCTCAATTCCTTCACTTCCTTATCAAGGATTTTTACCGGTTGTTCTTCATATGACAATGTCTCATCCATTTCAACCTCATTTAAATGTAGCACATGGCTTGGGTTTGGATGATACTTCTTGAGTATGGAAACATGAAAGACGTTATGAATCTTTGACATGCTAGGAGGTAAGTCCAACTGGTAAGCCACTTTGTCTACTCGCTTGAAAATTTCAAAATGACCTACATATCTTGGTTTCAACTTCTTTCCTTTCTTGGACACCACCCCTCCTTTCAAAGGCTTAACTCTCAAAAAGACTTTATCCCCTATTTCAAATTCCAAATCCTTCCTTCTGTTATCGGCGTAGCTTTTCTGCCAACTTTGGGCCGTTTGAAATCTTTCACGAACCAATTTCACCTTTTCAAATGCCTCCTCGAGCCAAGGAATGGTAGTCGGATCTAGAATTTTCTTTTCCCCTACTTCATCCCAGTCAATAGGTGATCTACACTTTCTCCCATAAAGTGCTTCATAAGGGGCCATCTGAATTGAGGCATGATAACTGTTATTGTAAGCAAACTCAACTAGAGGCATATGTTGACTCCAACTTCCTCCAAAATCTAATATACATGACCTCAACATGTCTTCCAAAGTCTGAATTGTCCTCTCAGACTGTCCATCTATTTGGGGATGGTAAGAGGTACTCAAATTAACCTTAGTTCCCAAATTCTCTTGTAACTTTTGCCAGAATCGGGAAACAAATCTCGGATCTCTATTAGAGACAATGCTCACTGGCACACCGTGTAACCTAACAATTTCATCCAAGTACAACCGAGCCAACTTCTCCAAAGGACATTTCATGTTCACTGGTAGAAAATGAGCAGTCTTAGTAAGCCTATCTACTATCACCCATACTGCATCATCTCCTTTTTGGCTTCTCGGCAACCCAGTCACAAAATCCATAGTAATGTGATCCCATTTCCATTCAGGAATCTCTAAGGGTTGCAAAAGTCCAGAAGGTTTTTGGTGCTCGGCTTTAACTTGCTGGCACACAAGACAAGTTTGAACAAATCTTGCCACATCTCTTTTCAAACCTTCCCACCAATACATCCCTCTCAAATCTTGATACATCTTATTGCTTCCAGGGTGAATGGTGTACTTAGTTCGGTGTGCTTCCTCCAATATTTCTTTTCTTAACCCTTCATTGTCTGGTACAACTACACGATCTCGAAATTTCAAGGTTCCCTCAGGCCCTAACTTAAAATCCAAAGTTTCTCCTTCATTCACCCTTTTTATCCATTTCTGTACCATCGGATCCCCTTTCTGTGCCTCTTTGATACGTTCCAAAATGGAAGATTTTAACACTATATTCCCAAATTTGATCTTCCATTTCTCCACATGAGGATTCCATTCACTCACCCTTTCTAACATTTCCCATTCCTTAATCATCAAACTCGCCACTTGAGCTTTCCGACTTAGGGCATCGGCTACCTTATTTGCCTTCCCAGGGTGGTAACTTATAGTGCAATCATAATCCTCAAGAAATTCCACCCATCGTCTTTGTCTCAGGTTTAGTTCCTTTTGGGAAAACAAATACTTAAGACTTTTATGATCAGTGAAAACCTCAAATGTCACCCCATACAAATAGTGTCTCCACTTTTTCAGTGCAAAAATAACTGCAGCCAATTCCAAATCATGTGTTGGATAGTTTTGCTCATGGGGTTTTAATTTCCTTGAGGCATAGGCAATAACTTTACCATTTTGCATCAGGACACACCCTAATTCTTCTTTCGAGGCATCTGAATAAACTACAAACCCATCCTTTCCATTTGGCAAGGTCAATACAGGAGCTGTTGTCAGGCGCTTCTTTAGCTCTTGAAAACTAACCTCACACTTTGGATTCCAAGCAAACTTAACATGCTTCTTGGTCAACTCCGTTAGTGGTCCCGCAATCTTCGAGAAATCTTGAATGAATCGACGGTAATACCCCGCCAAACCCAAGAAACTTCTAACCTCAGTAGGGTTTCTAGGCTATCTCCATTGAGTCACCGTTTCTACCTTTGAGAGATCCACAGCAATCCCATCCTTAGAGATCTTATGCCCCAGAAAGGACACTTCCTCTAACCAAAACTCACACTTGTTGAACTTAGCAAACAATTGATGTTCTCTTAGAGTTTGAAACACTATCTTCAAGTGTTGAGCATGGTCCTCTCGAGTCTTTGAGTACACCAAGATATCATCTATGAATACTACCACAAATTGATCCAAATAGGGTTTAAAGACCCGTTGCATCAAATCCATAAATGCCGCTGGAGCATTGGTTAACCCAAAAGGCATTACCACAAATTCAAAATGCCCATACCTCGAGTTAAAAGCAGTTCTCGATACGTCTTCCTTTCTAATTCTCAATTGATAATACCTTTGCCTAAGGTCCAATTTAGAAAAGACCACTGATCCTTGTAATTGATCAAACAATTCATCAATAAGCGGCAAGGGATACTTATTCTTTATTGTCACATCATTGAACCCTCGATAGTCAATACACAACCTCAAACTTCCGTCCTTCTTCTTAACAAAGAGCGTGTGCTCCCAATGAGTCACTCTCCTAATGAAACCCCGCTCCAATAAATCTTGCAATTGAATTTTCAATTCCTTGAGTTCAGCTGAGCCATATGCACGGGTCTTAGAAATTGGGGCTGTTCCTGGTAGCAAATCAATCTTAAACTCTATCATCCGTTCAGGAGGGAGATTTTCTAACTCTTCGAAATACATCGGAAATCCTTTACAAATGTGCACCTCCTCTAACTTCATTTTATCACTAGGAGGGTTTATCAAAAAGGGCAAATACCCTTGAGTCCCTTTACTTAACAATTTTTCGCTTCAATCCCAAATAAGGCAGATGACGCTAACCTCCCTTTCACGCCTAACCTCAAAGTAGCCTCTCCGGATGGAAAATTCCACGCCTTTGCCCCTACAGTCCAATTTGGCATGATAACGAGCTAGGCAATCCATTCCTAAGATAACATCATACCCCTTTATGTCTAGACTAATCAAGTTCACCACTAACCTTCTCTCTCCTATCCAAACATCACAGTTCTTATATACCCAACTCGTAATCAAACTTTGTTCCCAAGAGGTGTTCTAACCTCAAGGTCATAGGGTAACCTTACAGGTCTTATATCTACCCCATTCAAGAAAGCAGGATTTACAAAAGAATGAGATGCACCAGGATCAACTAAAATCTTAGCCAAGCGGTGGAAAACGGGAATGGTACCTTCAACCACTTCCGTGGGGTCAGGAACTTGCTGATGATCAATAGCGTAGACCCTTGCTGGTACTCTGAGTCGATTCCCTGCCACACTAGCTTGACTGGTGTTGGGTTTATTGGCTGGCTTGGTCACACTTTCCCTTGGAAGCACTAGGCGTGAAGCTAGTTGATGCTCGGTACTTCCACACCTAAGGCAGGTTCCCATCTTCTTCCAACAAGCGTTCTCAGTGTGGTTTGCCTTCCCACAGAAGCCACATGATACACTAGGAGTAGAATCTTGACTTCCTTGTGGAACTCCTCTTGGTTGTCCCCTTCCAGTCATACCTCCTCTTGACACCGTTTCCCTATCAAAGGTTCCTCTTGCATTCGATCCCCTTGATGATCCAGACGGGATTGCTCGGCCCATTCCCCTTCCAAACTTAGGAGCTGGGGCACTTATGTCCATTGGACCACGGCTACTACTAGGTGCACTTCTTTTCCTTGCATTGAAAATCTTCACCTGTGCCTTGGCCCCTTCAATCCTCTGGGCCTTTTCCACGGTTTCACTAAAGCTATTAACTTGAGTAGCTGCCAAACTCTCTTGCAACTCCACATTCAACCCTTGTACGAACCTTCTTATCCTTCTCTGTTCTGTGGCCACTAACTCAGGGGCAAACTTGGACAGCTTAGTAAATTGAGCTTCGTATTCCGTGACACTCCAAGATCCTTGCTTACACCTAATAAATTCATCCTCCCTCCCCTCTTGAACTAACGGAGGAAGAAACTTAGCATTGAACTCCCTAGTGAAATTCACCCACGTCCTAGGGGTTTGTTCTCTTTCCCACTTGGCCCTTATCATGACCCACCATGAACGGGCAGCTCCCTCAAATTGAAAGGTGCCAAAGGTAATTTGCCTCTCCTCAGTGTAACCTAAGGCATTGAAGATGTCAGAGATCCTTTCTATCCAACCCCTCAATTTCTGGATCGTCCTCCATAAAACTTAGGGGGGTTGAACCTCTGAAATTGCTCAAGAGCCCTATCCTCCCCAACCCCAAGGTTACCAAGGTGTTGCTTAGGACCAGGGCCTTGCTGCCCGGCCATATGATCTAAGATCTCAGTCATACGATTCATGGCAGTGGCCATTTGCTCTACAAAGTTAACCCCGGCCCCTTGATTCTGATCAAGGTCACTCCATGATCACCCCCGATATCTTGGAGTAGTCTAGACCCATGCCCTCGCTCCTCGCCTCTTCTACCCTCCATAATTCTATAGAGAGCAGAAATTTAACATAATAAATAAGTATAGTACATAATTGAAAACAACTAAAGATCGTAACAAAGTATTTAATATACACACGCTATATTGATAAGAGTGCCGTGAGTACATCACAGCATGCTTCCAAAAAAGGTACACGTAGGTACATCAAGTTCACAAGTACAATTGAACAAAAATATGGTACTTGAAGAGTTAGCAAGCATGCACTTTACAGGATTTGAGATCCCCTCTATTGGTCTCTCTCTCTCCACAAAAGTTTACAAAAACCTAGTCCTAAACTAGGCCGATCCATCAAGTCTCATAAGATGAAGTCTTTGTAGAACTATCCTCTGACAGTCGATGCTAGTACCGAGGATCTCCTCAACCATAGCAGCTGCCTCCAATGCACTCAACCTGAGGCTCTCCTCCCATGTCAACATCAAGAATAAGTTGGTTAACCGAAGTCCTCCCGACTGGTTAGCCTCGACACTCCTCCAATCAAGGCCTCACATCCAGCCACAATGTCCTCTCTCTGCCACCCTCACAATCCCTGCTCGCCATTAGCTGTGAACCTCACTCAAGCTCTCCAATCCTAACAAGTCGAGCCTGAGCCACAGTAGTGAGCCTCTCAATCTCCCTCTGGCGCTCTCGACTGATCCTAGTCAGCCTCTTCCTCTCTCAGTAGACTGCTAGGACCACATGATCGGGGTAAGCATGGGTCCTCCAACATCCACATGGGCCACGGGTAGTGCGAATCCTAGGGTTGTAGGCCGCACGGGCACCCCTAGAACTCAGCCTGTAGGACAGGGTAGGCTGTCGGTGTCGAGGTCCATCACCACCTCCAAACTCCATGACCTACAAGAAAGAGCTTTATTAGAACTCATTCTAACTTAAAGATCTTTAACACTTAAACATAAACTATAACTCTCACTTAACGTCTTTTCCTAACCTATAAAACTCTCAAGTAGTTCACTATTTCTCTCTATGCCCAGACTATTCAAACCTAGGCTCTGATACCACCTGTGACTACCCACCTCTCCCTAGGGCTGCACCTAGGTATCACCTACCCAACTCTCGTCAGGACTCACTCACTCAGCCATCATGTAACTTATCAAACTAAAACTCCGGACATAATATACAAGGTACAATATTTAACAAATTCACAACTCCCAAATTACAAATCCATAGTACATTAATCATTCATCCATTCAATCAAGTTTCATTATACAAAAGTTCTCAACATTCATAATTCTAAGTTCTTCAAAAACATCAAAACAGGAAGAACCCTAGTCTTAAGGGTCGGCATCTTCATCAGGGATCTCATATCCTGCTAAGGAAAACAAATGGAAAAGGGTGAGCTAAAAAGCTCGTGAGTTCCCAAAACATGCAATTCACATAACACATAAAAACATTCACTCAATAAGATTTCACTTGAATTTAAATCAGATAAGAAAGCATTTAACAATACAAGTATGGATACGGGCTCGGGAGCCAAAGTCCACGCCGCTTGTCCACGAACCAAGAGTTGACACCAACCGTCACTATTGCCATGTAGAACTCCACTTCCCTTTTACTCCTCCAAAACCCCACCCCCTCCAAACAAGTTCGGTGTATTTTGAAACAATGAATGCTCAGTTTGTTTGAGTACTCTCCATGAAGGACAAGTCCATACGCCAAGTCCGAGTATTTTCGCCTGGCCAAGAATGTGGTTGGTTGCTCTTCTAGAGATAGGTTCGTTCCGTAACCCGCCTCGAAAGCACAAGACAGTTGGTTTAAGTCACTGGCTTAGTGACATTGAATAACCCTATGGTTCTTCCCTTTCTTCTCGACCTAGGTCTAGCCTCCGCTCGAGTCGAAGGGTTCACCGATAGGTCTCGTGCATTCCCCGACCTTTTCAAACACATGTCACTAAGTAGTACAAGAATAATAATCATTTCAGTTTACAATCACTTTCATTCACTTTAAAGCATTTTCATAGTCGCTTTCACTCGATAAGAGTAAGTGCGATAAAGTACACACTACCCTATCTGAGAGTTCAAAACCAGGTTTCACAATACAATCACAACAAGAACACCATTGCGCCATTTCACATAAACACATAATGTGCATGGAAACTCACCAAAGCAATAAGGCTCGCCTCTATGGGTCAATTCACTTTCCTCCTCAAACCCTAAACAAGTAAAAACAGTAGTTGAGAATTATATCCTTTCATTCATTAATCAAAACAACTCACTTCCACTTTTTAGTTTTCAATCAATGTTTTCCAAAATCCCCTCAAGGAAACATTTTCATTTTAAACGATGTCATATTTCAAATATCTCCTTGAAAATCACTCATTCCTCCCAAAAACAATGTTCCAAGTAAATCTTTGGAGGATCAAGATCTCATTTCAAATAAAACATGTTATCGACGTTCTCACTAAACGTTGTTTTCACATTTCTTTAGTAAAACACTTAGGTGAAACTTATCACCTCAAAAATCACTTTTAACATAAACTCAACACTCACTCCTTGATAATACTTTAATATAACTTCAAAACACTTTAAACCATATCTTTTCTTACAAAATTCATTAAATGGAACCATAATACTACAAAAACCTCAAACGACATTTTTTGCCCAATTTTCGTGAGAAATTCCATTCTTTATCTTTTCAAAAGTCATACACCAATAAATGTACATATCATGTATTTTCTTAAACAGAAATTCATCACAACTGAATACAAAATTTCGAAATCAAACATAGAAGTTTTCTAGTGTGGTTTCGGCCATTTGAATCATTTTTCCTTCAAACTTTTCAATAACTAAAACCCTAATTTCTAACCAGATCATGCCAAAATCACAAATATCAATCAAGGCCACAATCAGGTTCTCAAGTCCGCTACCTAGAGGTCACCTCAAGTCCGCTACCTAGGTTGGGATTTCAAGAGCCCAACGTCATCTTTTCAGATGAGATCTTTTCACCAAAATCAACCACAGATCTAAGCTACTTAACACTAATAAGGCTATATATACAAGTTTTAGGACTTATACCTCCGGATCTATCAAGATCCAACAAGATCTGACAAGATCTAGCAAGATCCCTCGAGCTTTTCTTCAAGAAAGTTGCTTCCAAGCTTGATGGCTTCCAAGAACTTCGATCCTAGCTCCCGATCTATAAGATTCGTCGAGGATCTCCGTCACCAAGTTCAACCTCGAGCCCAAGACAACCACCCAAGCTTTTCTTTCCTCTCTTTTTCCTTCAAAAATTTCGGACCTCACTCCCCAATCTCTCTCCTTGGTTCGGCTGCCATAGAGGGAAGAAATCAAGCCAAAAATCTTCACAAACTCAAGATTCTAGTCAAAGAAGAAATGAAAGATTTCAACCACAAAACTCACCTTTCTTCCTTCCTCCAAAATCGGACCAGCCCTCTCTTTCCCTGCTCTCTTTCTCGGCTGGAAATGTGAAGATGATGGTGGCTTCAATGGTGCTTGAAAGTGGAAGAAAGGAAGAAGAAAGAAATGGAAGAAAACTAGCACTATTTCTCTCTCTCTCTCTCCTAGAGCCCTCGGCTCTTTCTCTCTCTATCTCCCAAATTTGCAGCTGAAAATGAAGTGTGAAGGTTGCAAGAAAGTCAAGGCTTTTATGGTGCAAAAAGTGCATTTCCATGTTTTAAGGGAAAAAGTTGTTTTTAGCATTTTATGTCGCATCACGCGCGACAGTCTAACTTACACTGTTCTAGTCCATTCCGACACTGTCCAAACTTATTAATATTCCCAAAATATCGCCACTTATGCTTAATTTCAACTTAAAGTCACTAATCACGCTCCGGTGGAAAATTAGACACCTAATTCGGCCAAAATCGCACACCGGCAAATAAATCGTATAAAATGTTATAAATTGAAAAATATTCAATTTAAACACAATTTACTCATAAATAAATAAATAAACACAATATAAATAATATAATATATTTTTAAAATAACTTTGAATTTCGAGGCCCTCACAGTTGTCATTGTTTTCTTAATTTAAGTATTTCTTATGGTACTTAAAGTGGTTCACAAAGAATGCTATCAATTGTTAATTGAGATATTTTTTGGCAGAATAGTTTTGGATCTATTACTTGTTCCTATATTAGTATCACCAAAGTACTTAAGTGATGTGACCTAGATTTTCACTTTTTTTTTTATCTATAATGCAAAAACATTTGGCCTTCTATTAAATTCATGACCATAATAGTGTTATTCTTAAATAAAGGTATATTTGAACTTTGAAGTATTTGATTCATCAAACAATGCCAATCTTCCCATTAAGTTATAGGTAAAAAAGTGCTATATGTGTATATAAAACTTATTTATTTGATATCTTTTAGGTTGTATAATATAATATATGAACTTCAAAATTATTAGTTTACGTAATTTGGGAGTTTTTGGTAGGCTCTTACGATCCCATGATCCGATCCTATGAAACCAAAATCGATCCTGCGTAGGATCCCGATTCTACAAACCTTCGTTAAAATTAGATTTGTAAGATACAATAGATTTTTAAGATATTTGAAGAAGCCTCCGGACAACTAACTCTGTATTAACTGTTGTTAATATATATCTAGTGCTCAACACTTAGTAAAATCGTAACTCTGTTATCAGTCAAGTAGAACGACGTAGTATAAGCACCACTTTTGTCATTATTAATTGACTAGATAATATTGTACATATTTATCAAAGAAAATCTTGCTTTTATAACAGATGCTAATATGCTTATTAATTGATTCAATAACTTGCTGAGTAGTACGTATGCTTAAATAGCATGGGCAGGTTGAATTTCAAATGGATTTACAACAACCACTAATCCAATTATGCGATCAGGTAACATTGGTGTTCAGCATGCCTTCTTTGAACATTACATCAATGATAAACTAATGATTTAGGTTGGGTTTGATAAAACTGAAATTTGAAATCTGAAATCTGAAATATGAATCAATTAAATGATTGAATTGTTAAATATTAAGTCTAATACATTTGATTGTATATCACATTCACTAATAAGTGAACAATTTATTACTTATTTTTAGAAGTAACTTTTGTTTAGAAAATTCAATATCATTAATTAATTCAGATATTTTATTTTTAGTTATCAAATACGTCTGAACGTGTTAAAATCTAAAATCTGTTAAGTTTCAATTTACTCTTGATTACATCAATGATAACTCAACATGGGCTTAATATGAAATCCAAGAGCAATGGATGAATATAGGCATTAACCTTAGGAAAGAGTGGCATTACTAGTTCACCGAATCCTTAATCAGAACCTTTATCAGAACTTCAATCTCCAGAAAATAGTCGTCACAAGTAAAAAAACAAAAACAAAAAAGAGATTTGTTTAAATCACCCACACAAGAACCCCCTAATCGCCTTTTAAAATCAATACTTCGTCATTAAGTTCTCCATGTAAAAAGCAAATTTAACTTGAGAAGGCATTGAGGATGTTGCGTTATTAAATATAATTTATCACTATTGTTATGTAAATCTTATTTTTATTTGTACTAAAATCATATCCACTATTTGACAGCACTATTTTAATTTGGTTGAGTAATGAATAAATGGATTATTTTCCATTGTTCTAATTTGTGCAAACAATATTCATTTCTGAAGTGAAATATGTTACTCATGTAGGTGTCAAAATTTTGTTATCCTTCACACGATGGAAAGACATTATTTCTCCTCTTGCACTTGCTTTTTCGTTCTTAATAAATAGGTAGCGGAATGTATATCTACAAAGAAATGAAGAAAATGTATTCCAAGTCCATCAAGAAATTATACAGGGTTTTGGATATAGAAATTGATTGATTATTACCATGTCATCTTCACTTGTACAAGTTTTTAAAGGTTGAAAATCACTAGAAGAAAGAAAGGTCAAACACTGATTAACATGTGAAAGACTCAACACTAATATCTTGAAGCATGACTGCATGATCGAGGACTTTGTCCTTAATTGTCCCGTATGAATTTAAATGCTATGTGAAATTCCTAATTATTTTAATACACTTTTTAGATATATTCGACCACCAAATAGTGATATACCTTAGAATAAGGGTTTTTTTTTTTTTATCTTTTCTTTTAACAATTCCACCCTCAACCAAACATAAGAGTTAAATCCTAAATCAGATATCAAGGAAGATTCTAAGTGCTCTCCTCTGAATCATAGATCAAGGTTGTTAATGTATAACAGAAGTAAAGAAACACGTGTATTCAATCAAAACAACAAAAAAAAAAAAGCAGAGTTTTAAGAAGTATAGTCAAGGGAGAGTAGTTGACTTGATTTAAAAGTCATACATGCTAACCATTCAATTGTACGACCAAGGGACCATGAAATATACAAACTTTAAACTGTACAAATCACCAATTATTTCTTACAACTTTTACTTGGCAAATGATGTTGCCACGGTCCAACTTTATATCCATAATAATTTTGATTAAAATGACAAAAGTACCTAGTCAACTCCAACTACCATTTTGGCTCAAGAAGTGCAGATTTGAACATTTATACAACAGGAACTTGGACCCAATTTGCGCTATAGCATTAGCAGCAGCCTTTGCAGAATTGCAGAGGTTTTGCTATAAAAAGGAAGGCTAATGCTAGTTAATCACTTAAGTAAGGAGCATGACAGAAAAGGAGACGGGCTCTTTTCCTTCTTATGTAAGGTTAGCCAGCTACACTGATGGAGAAGCAAGAGGTTCTCCTCGCAAAGGTTGTGTTCCAGTGCTAGTAGGAACCGACAACGAAGACATGGAGAGGCTCTGCATACCCGTAAAGCTCATCAATCACCCTTGTCTTGCTTCTTTACTTGATGATTATGTGCAAGATTTTGGGCATAATCAGCAAGGAGTGCTGAGAGTGTCATATAATGCTAACAAATTCGAAGAATTGCTGGAGAGTTTATCAAAAAGGAAGCAGTTCTGGTACACATGTATTATGGGTTTTCTTTCTCACAAGAGTACTAGTGCAAGAAATTTGTGCTTTTAGCAAGAATTACGGAGATTTGAGCAGATTAATCTGTAATCTTGTTTAGAATATTTGTAGTAGGAACTCGATGAATGTCAGCAGACTGATGTGCTGAAGCTAGTACAGGGATAGTAATAGGGGGAATATTTGATGCATAGCAGATTCAATTGTGTCTCCATTTCACTGAGCCTCATTTGCTGAAGGATATACATTAAAGGAGCCAATAAGTCATTTTTGTTTCACTTCTTCAATTGTAACTATATTTATTCTCCAAAGAGAAAAGGAGAGTGATTAATGTAATTTTGGACCTAGGAGATACAGAGTAATTTTTCAATTGTGGAGTCGAGTTTGGACAATTCAACCTCCTTTCCTTACATACAAATTATCAAGTAAGTTATGCTATTGCAAAGGGTTGATTCCAAGTCGATCACCCCCTCAAAAATATCTTATTGAAGCTTGAACTGGATCAATCTGCTTTCTGCGATAATTTGTTTTTCCTAGTCAGCATCCTCGTAACTTCGGGACCATATTGATCGAAACTATAAAGCGACAAAAATTTTATATGAAAATCTGAAATTACTCTTCCTGTTAAACAGAACACAAAAAGATTCTGTTGCATTCTTCTCTCTACCATTAAAACACCAAGACTGCTATTTTTCTACTTCCACACCAACCACCAAGTCAACCTTTATTTCCACTATCACAGGCTACCAAACAGAGGGAAAGAAAAAAGCAATAGAAAACTCTCACATTCTTTTCTTTCTATCACTAGATTCATGCTACCACTAATAGTTCCGTCTGTGTTACTGCTATCATAATCCGAACACAGAGGTTGTGAGAAAAAAAAGGAAAAAAAAAAAAAAGAAAGCCCACAAAGAGATGCTCTAGCAATCCAAAACCCGTACGAAAATAATCACATCTCTCTCTATATCCTGATATTTACAGCTATTTCTATCTTAAGTAATTTTAATAATAGTAAAAAAGCACTTTTAATAAAGTCCATAATCAACGCATTCACCAACATAATTGCAATTGACAATTGTTTTGAGATGTGGCAGAAAATTTTCTAATAACTTTTCCAAATGTTTTTTTTTCCTCTTTTAAGAATACAAGTTTTTTTCATGTAAAATAACAAGAAAGTAAAGGTTATTTTTGGTAACTCAGTATATTAAGAGAGACCGGTGTAATTTCTAAAGTTAGAGAGGAATTAAGTGAATTATCAATAATCTTAGGGGATATTTCTGAAATTATCCCATAAATCAATGCACAGATACAATTTTAAGTATGAACTGGTTTTCTTGCTATGCTCCATGGCAGATGAAACTAAATTAGTACGTAGTACTGAAAAATATCCGTCCTCTCGAGTTTTGTTCTAGTGCCCATGTAAGTTGTGCATAAAAAAAGGGAAAAAAAAAGTGATGTGCACTAATTTGTGTCCGATCAAAGCAAATTCCAAGTTGTCCTGAGAATGTATTTTTCCCCTAAATATTGCGAGATATTTTAATTGGTATATCATGCCCTCCTCCCTCTGTATAATTTGGAGAACTACATATTTCTTCATAATTACCCCACAAGTAGTTGAAACATTTAAATTATCCGGTACGGTTAGAGTGAGGAAATCTTTATAATGAGAATCATAACTAACTGGAATGGAACAAATTCAATCTTCAAGTGTGAATATGATTTCCCTTCTAATTTTTCAGTTTAGTAGTTATTTATCTTCCCACTTTTGCCTCACTACAATTGGCTATTATAGTAATATTATAGTTTTTTTCAAAACATGAAATTTGAGGAATTTTTCTTCTTCACATAATGCAAATTTTTTGATCCCATATATTCAAAAAAATTTCCAGCCTTTTTTTTTTAAACCTTTCTAGCCTAATTACTAATCCTATTATCATTAAATTACAAACAACAAAACTTTGAAGTCCATATCATATCCGTTAAAATTATGATTAACATCATAAATAATTATCAGCTTAAAAAATTGGAGAAATATTCAAAAAAATTGGTTGCATGTATAATACTACCTCTTTTTCTTTTTTTTTTTTGCACCTTATAGTGTTTTTTTTCCTCCAAAAACAAGTGATAGTAGAGCAGTGGTCAACCATTCAATAGTCTAATGGCACAAGTCATAAAGGCAATTTCTAAATTTTTGACTGCCTTAGGAGGTAAATAAGCCTAAATACCAGAGAGTCACAACGGGCAATCAATAATTAAGCATAAATATTTTAATGCAAGGAAATACACGTCTTTAAAAAAAAGAAATTGAAAGCAAAAGCTAAGCAGATTTGACTTGCTCTATATATATTTTTTAGGTTTTCATCAAACTAAATTAGTAGTATTAGTTGTCAAAACCCTAAATTGATTCCTTGACGAAATGAAACAAACTAAGCGTCCATTTGATAAAAATGAAATCTGAAATTTGAATTATGAATTCTAAAAATTAAGTGTTGAAAGTATTAAATCATTGAATTGAGCAAGTTATATTTATTTTGATAACTAACTGAATTATAATATTGAATCAAAATATTGCAGAAATATTTTGTTTCTATCTCTAAAAAAACTTGCCTTTATTTATGTATTTGGACAAACAAATGCATGTGTGAGAGAGAAAATAATAAAATAATTTAGAGCTAGTATTCAAGTGTGTGCATTTATATGTAAGAAAGTGTGTGTGTGTGTGTATGCGTGTGTCTCAAATATAAACAAAATAAACTTGTACCATGTGCAAAAATAGTACTAAAGTGTGTTATGTGTGTAAGAGAAATAATCTTTGTAATCAATTTAGAAGATTCAGTGAAAATTTTTCACTTGAAATTTTGTAACAAATCAAGCAGTGCTTAATACATTAAATGGTAAGTCATTTCTGTTATCAAACGTGCTGAATTCAAAAAGTTCTGAATGAATTAATTTTCTGCATTTTATAACTACTATTTGAGCTTCTAGCAAAATCACTGTTGAGATTCAAATGTGCTTCTAAGTCAAGATGTTCTGTGACCAAAGGTCATAAATGCTTATCGCTTTCATGCCCATATTTGTAGTACCAACGTCCTTGTCCATAGGCGATCATGGCCTTGCTGCATCACCTTTAAGAATACAATTGAAGAATCCCAGACTCAAAGCAAGAAGAATAGCTTCTCTAGTAGCCACCACTTCCGCAACTTCTAATAAGGCTTCAGCTTCAGAGTGCTTCGAAAGAGCAGTCATGAATTCGCCCTTACCCATCTCAAATCACCACTCCTAATGCCAAAAGATTTATTATGTGAAGAAACAGCTTCATCAAAATTTATCTTATAATAGCAATCTAGTGGAGGTGGTTTCCATTTTGGACCATTTTGGAATCTCAGGTCTTGTTTGTTAGAGTGAGTTGTTAGTTGCTGGGTGTTACGTGCTGGGTGTTGATTGGTATTGGTTGTTGGTTGTAATTTTTTTCTTTATAATATATATTAATTAATGATAGTTACTATTTCGAAGATTGTCTTTGTACCTTACCTTGTTGCAAGTCTATATATAGGTCTTATGCCATTGTAACATTTGTATGAGAAATATAGAGAAAATATTTCTTCCAAAACTCTTTTCTTTCTTTACATGGTATCAGAGTAGGGATTTTAGGGTCTCTACTCAAGTACCTACTTTGATATAATCTTAAACCAAGAACCATAGAAGAATCATTTGAAATGGTGAAACTACCTCCATTTTACAAGACTTGACTACATATGGCAAAAGTCTTGGTCAAGAGTCAGAAGACCACACCAAGCAGTGATTCATCCATGGCAAATATTGGCATCAAGTTGGATGACACCAGCTACATCTTGCAGTCCCAAGTTATCGAGATGTATATCTTAGGCAAGGACAAATTTTTGATATATTAATGGGAAAATTTCTCAACAACCACCGACTAATCCTACATATCAATAATGGCAGACTAAAAACTCGATTGTGAAAGAATGGCTGATAAATAACATGGATCCATCCTTAATCGACAACTTCACTGTTTCTCTAATGGGAAAGTGGTAAATGATGCAGTCACCACCACATGTTTCGATGGGGCTAATACATCCTAATTGTAAGATCTACGAAGGAGGGTGACTAGGATGAAACAAACTAGAGGACCGATTGAGAAGTATTACAATGACCTTCAAGGCTTGTGGAGAGAGATCAATTTCTATTGGGCAAACCCAATAGAATGTGCTGCCAACATCAGCAGATATAACTCCCTCATGCAAGAAGATAGGGTGTATATTTTCCTTCATTGGTTACATGACCCATTGGATAATATTCGTAGTGATTCCAACAATGCAAGAGAAAAGGTGTACCCTTTTCTCTATAGGTTAGACAACTAATTGGATAAGATTCACAATGATATGCATCGGATGCCTATATTTGATGTGAAGATACAAGGAAATTGGTTATGTTGGCAGCAGAAGACAACAAAACTAGCTCTATATGATGTTTAAATGTGTAAAAGGTAGGTCAATTGTGTTGCCCCCAACCAAGGTGCCAATCAACGGAGACAGTTGTACTCATCGCGGTAAGAAGGGATATAACTATAATACATGTTTGAAATTACATGGGTGTCCAACCTGGTAGAAGGAGCCCCAAAGGATGAAATCAACAAATTAATTGACTAAATGCTGCTAATTAGAATGGAAGATCTGAAAGAATAGTCACTACAATTATTGATTCAGTGGCATCATTAATAATTCTTAACATTGCACAGGTGTCTTCTACATCTCCTACTAATATCTCAAAGGCTTGTTATTATCAGGGTAATTGTAGCTTTAATTAACATGATCACAAATAGATTATCAATTCAGGAGTTACCAATCATATGATATTTGATTTGAATGATTTCTCATGTGTTATTTAGTTGAAACGATCAGTGATCTCTAATGCCAATGGGGTTCAATATCAAATTATAGGGGCTGCAACTATTATTTTATCATCATCTCTTTCTCTACTTGACGCCTTATTGATACCCTCCGTATAAAATAAGCTACTGTCTACTAGTCAAACAATAGTCAATCATAACTATATAGCATTAAGGTGTCCGACTTTTTATCTTATTCAGGATATTCTTACCAAGTAGATAAATAGATCGTGGCACTAAAAGAGAGGGTTTATACTATATAGATGATTTTAGTCCAAATAAAGCAAATGAGATGAGAAGCATTAGTAATACTAAAGATCGAGAGATCAAGTTATTGCATTGGCAGTTGGATACATGAAGCACCTATTTCTTAACTTATTTTCTAGTATTAATGTTGCCGATATGAAATGTAAGACTTGTATTTTAGTTAAGAGTCATAAAGTTCCTTATCCAATTAGTCTTAATAAGTGTGATACTCCTTTTACTTTAGTGCATTCTGATGTCTAAGGACCTTCACCGATTATTTCATCTACTAGTATTTGTTGTTTGGTCGCCTTTGTAGATAATTATATTCGAATGACTTGGTTGTATCTGTTGAAATATAAAAATGAAGTGGGTGTTTTTAAATCATTTCAAATAATGATTCATACATAGTTTTCAGTTACACAAGATATTAAATTTCATAATGACCATAAGTATAACAACCAATTATTTCAAAAATCTTTCAAGACTAACTACCTTATGTATAAGACCTTCTATATTCAATCCCAACAGTAGAATATGATCACTGAGAGGAAAAGTTGGCACATATATGAAATAGCGTGTGCCTTGCTGATTTATGCAAATGTTCTACACTATATTAAATTGAATTTTTATATTGTTCACTATGTTTTATTAGTGTATTCGATGCACAAAAGGAGTTATTAGTGCTATGATTTTGTCAGCAACAAAATGTATGAAATGGTTAATGTTACTTTTTTGGAATCAAATACATTCTTCTCACCATTAGTATTATCCAATTCTTCACGTTTGGGGGAGATTAAGGATAAAGAATAGCAAAATTGGCCGGGATCGGTGTGGCCATCATGGCCACATACTAATATGATTGATGCCAATTTACCAACTACCGATATGTCAATCACTAATATTCCAATTGCCAATTTCCCAGCCAATCTATCAACAACCAATAGTGACAAAATCGATTTGTCCATACCTGAGGATGAAAATATTTGTAGGGCTAATCATACTTATGGTGATTGTTAGGAAGTTACATCTAAGACTACCTATGAAGAAATTGATGCGATTGATATAACCCCTACTTCCTTAATTTTTTAATGTCCTTCTCCTAAAAATATTCCTGAGGTTAGTGTTGGTGCTATGTACTAATTAGCATTGTTATGAACCGAGTAAGGAAATAAAGGCATAAAGGTGGAAATCACAATGAAAGCAAATAGAGTTTTACTGACCCATAGAAGCTGATTTTTGAGGCGCCGACCCATAGAGAGAATCGATATGCCGATCGGAATGAGAATGAATTAGCAAACAGTATAGTCCAGACCCTCAGTACAAGGAATGAATGAGATGGATCCATAAAAGGATAATGATGGACCGTTACCACCATTTTAAGCTAGCAGAAAATGTGCGTCATGGGAAAGGATGTGTGAAAATTGGATGTTTTGAGGAACTAACTTATATTGGAGGGAAATGATTGCCACATTATTCCTATAAATACCAAAGATGCTATCGAATCACATAAGAATTTCACTACACAAAAATGTCAAAATCTGATGTTCTCTTTTCTTTTTAAACAATTTTCTTAGAAATTTAGACTAGTTTTAGGATTTCCAAAGCTTTTGTAAAATTATTTGGTTAGTTATTAGGATTTCCAGATTTCCCTTGCAATCATTTCGATATTCATGTACAAATCAGCAAGGTCAATTTGAATGTTATTTCAATTCCCAAGCAATCTTCATAGTGTTTCTAGTTTCTTTATGTTTCATAGTTTATTAGCTCTCTTCTATTTACCAGCTTCCAACAAAATCAATACCCGTTTCTTTAGCTTTTCATTGTAATCAGTCACTTCTGACGCAAATTTTAATTCCTTGAGACTTCTTAAAGAGGGACAAGCAGTAGTCATCTAGAAGTCAGTTTAATCGGTATGCGTTCATTCTACGAAGGTGTCCTTGGTTTTGCTTATACAAATAAGGTGACACGCTCAAAATGGATATAGGATTTGTAGCTATCAAAAATTGGAACAACTATACTGGCACGCCTGGTAGGATCAAGGGACACTTCCAGAACCAGACCATGTGGAGGAAGGGCAATCCAATGCCCATGATTTGACAATAGGAGTTGATACTAGAGAGGAAAGCTTTATCGTCAATGTGTTGATTGTTGTTGACGAAATGATTTGTATGTAGAAGACAAGCTGGAATCTCATGAGAAAAGAGCAACAGGCAAATTGGAACCTCATGAGAAAGGAGCAGGATGCTCCGTTAGAACAGATGATGGATCGAATCACCTATCGCCTATCAAACAGGATCGATTTACAAATTCAAGGATGGAAGGAGCTTTCCACGCAAGCAAGTGCATCATTAAGTGAAGAGCTACATAAGCTGTGACAAGAGACGTGCATGACTGTGGATGTAATAGGATCCAAGATTGACATTCAGACCAACTTATTGGTGGCCGACATGAAGAGGCTTGCTGTATCAGTCAAGTCACAGGTTAGAAGCATGTTGAATTGGTAAAGACTGGCCCCACTGACAAAAAGACAGTCGTGGTAGTTAGCAAGCTGATGGCAAAAATTAGCTCAAAGGAAATCAGAATTCAGATGCCCGGTTCTAGGGTAAATTATCAAGCAAACCCGAAAGGGAAGAAGGTTGCAGCTAAGAAACCTGACAGTGGCAATAAGCCTGCTCTACCACATGGGATGCTTAGAATCCCAAACTGGGGGCCAACTATTTTAGCATAGAGATAGTGGAATCAAGGACTCATGCCCCATCTTCCAACCAATAGGAGATCAGTAGCGATAGGCTGATCAAGTGAGGTAGGTGCAGTTTGCAATGGCTAGGCAGTGACCTATTAGCTATTTTGGCATTGGTAGCAACAAAAACTAAGGCTAGCATGATCCAATTGATCCATGGGTAAACAATGCACGAGCGGAAGTGTGATCAAAGGAAGGAGTGTCTTTATATACTGATGAACAGAGAGTCTCGCTGCGAACCGACACTGAGTTTTCACAATTCATGACTCATCGAGACTATGGGCACATAGGAGAGCCTTTGAATGGACAAGAGTTCCATGAGTTGGTCAGGCATATGATTGTAGATACTATCAAAAGACGAGAAAGGCAAGCTTATCATAAGTCATATCTTGACGGGGTAGACCATACCTATACATTCCCAAGAGGTTACAAATTTCCTGAGTTTTTCAAGTTTTCAGGTAAAGACAAGCAGTCTAACATAGAACACATTGGCCAATTCAATATTCATTGTGGAGAGGTTAGAGCCAATAATTTTCTTAAGTTGAGACTCTTCCTATATTCTTTAACTGGTGTAGCCTTTGACTAGTACACCAAATTAACTCCTAACTCAATAGATTTGGAGCAGATAGAGCAGGTTTTTCATCAACAATTTCATAGCCCCATACTTAAGTTGAGATTCACCAACATTAGCCACATGGAACAAAAGATGTGAGAGACTACTAGTCAGTTCTTAAATTGGTTCAAGTTGGCAAGAATGAGATGCATTGCTAAAGTCCCACAGGAGGAATATGTCGATGTAGCTGTTATGGACATGCGAAATTTTGAAGTTGTAAAGCACTTTGAAAGTGAAACTTCAAAGATTTAGGTGAATTGATCACCAGTGTGAGTCAATTAGAGAGGATATAGGAAAGAGAAGCGGAGCTAAAATGAGGCCAATCAAGAGGTTTGACATTCAAAGGAATAAAGCCTAGTGTGTCATTCGTCCACAAGGAGTATACTGATTTCATCAAATTTTTAGAAGTGGATGCAACTAAAATCATAAGAGATAAAATAATTATGTGTAACGTATTGATCCACCTGAAGGCCTAATAGCCGATTGCGCAAAATTCATTAGCAACCCTTAAGAAGAAACTAACTGAAGGGACAAAGCGGTATAGCTTCGATATTTTTCAAATAGAGGCTATCTTTGATTTCCTGCATATAGAAGGAAAGGTCAAATATCCAAAAATCTATCAGCATCCCACTCTAGAAGAGTTGATCAGCAAAGAATTTTGTAAGTATCATGGAACATTTTTTGCATTCTACGAATATTTGTGTGGTGTTTAGAAATTATATCCAGAAACCCATAGAGAAAGGGTTGTTAAAATTTGCCAATGAGCCTATAGGGCTGACAAAGGTTGGACACAATCCGTTGCAACATTTTGTCGATACTAATGTGATTAACGTCGGCCCCACATCAAGAATCAATCAGCTTGTGAAGCAAAATCATGTGCCAATTATTAGGATTCACTCCTTGGCCATTTTGAAGTGCTCTGAGAGCCAAAAATACAAGTAATGCCTTGGCTGGTAGTAGTAAATCATTCAGATGGTTTTTCAAATTTCATAAAGCCAAAACAAAATGAGTCACAGTAGGTCAGTGAGGGAAGCTGATGATGAATAGTAACATTCACGGTCAATGGAGAATTATAGGTTTAGGTATGAAAGAGGCAACTTGAGGTGCAAATTACAAGACTCATAGAATAGTTGGCAATAGTAAGGCTAGAGCAGAGAACTAATGAACCAACAAGGGTCATCACTGACCTGTGTCAAAGGTTAGCATCTCATGCTTGTAGCCAGTTAAGTGTCAAGGATCGGTTGGAAAATAGAGTAGTACCGTAATATGAGAGCCTACCAAATAGAACCATGAAAAGAAAAGTTGAGTTGAAAGGGATTTGCAAATCAGCCGATAGGAGAGCAACTACTAGACAATGTCAAAAATACTACCCCAGGGCAGTCAAACCCTAGAGGGTTGAGACAAGCTGATAGCAAGTTGTCAACTACCCCAAATTTTTATTAGAGAATGATTCTCAATGGATGATGAAGATGTAAAAGCGTTAATGGCAATGTCAGAAGTAGCAAGAGAGATTACTGAGAGTTAAAAGAAAAGAAAGGAAATTGTAGGGAGAAGATAAAGAAGTGAAGGCTCAAGTACTAAATAATGGAAAGACTGCCGATCGTGAAATGAGAGAATAATTATCAACTAAGGTTAATATGGTGGTAGCCCTCCCAACTAATTTTATGCCGAGGAGTGATTAGCTAATGGCAATGAACGAGGCAAGTGGGTAAGAATGGATCCTACCCATGGAAATTGAATTCCATGTAGCTCAAGGTGAGATCCAGATAATTAAAAGTTTCAATGTTGCTAACAAAGTTATCCTTACTCGACCCAATAACTTTATAACAAAGCATTTAAGGCTACTCTTCATAGAGGTTTACATTGAATCACTTCCAGTCCTCAGGATTCTCATCGATAATAGGGCAGTTGTCAATGTGTTACTAGTCCACATGATGAAGAAGCTCGGAAAAACTCACGAGGATTTGATACCCACCAATATTGTAATCAGTAACTTCACAGGCGAAGCGATTGATACTTGAAAAGTTCTAGCCTTAGATGTATCAATTGGTCCTAGGTCGTTAACCTCATTCTTCATCACGATGGATGCTAGTTCTACTTATAACACTTTGCTAAAAAGAGTTGGATCCATTAATCTAAGTGCGTTCCTTCCTCTCTATACCAAATGTTATTGCTTTGGAATGGGAAAGATGCTAAAATCATCTGTGCCGACTTAAAACTTTTTGAAAATGGTCAAAACACGGTAAAGGCTATTTACTACTATGATAATATCATGCTGAATCAATTCCTTACAAGGAAAACTGAAAACCGACCAAGTTTAACTAATGCCTTGGCCCTGACAGCAGTGGCATGGTGGAAAGCAGTCGACAGAGAGATCAACAGGCTGTGCAATGTAGAGAATCGACCATTGAGAATCATGCACATCCTATTTAACAATGATGATGATGACTGAAAAAAAGACCTGCACTGCTCAGACCGAGATAAAAAAGACATCGAATTGAGCAAGAAAAGAATCAAGGCATATAAGGATTTCCTGATAAGGGTAGTCCAATATATGGATGAATAGAAGGAAGCAGCTGAAGATCCATCAATCGATTGGGTCGATGTTGTTTATGAAAACGAGGAGTGTGAAGTTGACCACATGATAGAGTTGAGTAAGTTGGCTACTGCACATGCCAAACTAGATGACATCAGGCTGGAAATAAAAGATTCCGTGACAGAAGTTAACCTACATGATGACAAAGATTCGGGCCAACATTCATCAATTCTATGTTGATAACAGCCCACCAACAGCAATTGATTAGTATATGAAAACAATTCATATAATATTTTGCTTGGGACTATAGCAAAATGCCATGTTCGGATTGCAAGCTGATTGAACACAAAATTCCGTTGAAACTTGGTTATCACCCATACATGTAGCCATCTAGACGGTTTTGTAAAGAGGTCATTGTTAAGGTGAAAGAAGTGGCCGAGAGATTGTTATTGGTGGACTTCATAGAGATGGTTATATGCATCGAATGACTCTTAAATGTCATCCCCTTTATCAAGAAAAATGGCAAGACAATGGTCTATATTGATTTAAAAAATTTAAATCTAGCATCCCAAAAAATGAGTACCCAGTACCAATTGTCGATTTATTGATAGAAGCATTAGTAGGCCATGAGGTTATGACCTTCATCGATGGAAATGCAGGGTATAATCAGATTTACATCGCAAGGGAAGATATGCTGAAAATAGCATTTCATTGTCCTGGCTCAGTCAGCTTTTTCTAGTGGAAGGTGATGCCATTTGGACTCAAGAATGCTGGAGCAACATAGTAACGAGCTATGAATTGAATGTTTGATGACTACATAAGCGATTTCATTAAGATGTATATTGATGATATAGTCATTAAGTCAAATAATTTTGAAAGACACCTCAGACACCTAATAAAGTCTTTTGGACATATGAGGCGGCATCAACTCAAGGTAAATCCTCTAAAGTATGGATTTGCGGTATTAGTTAAAAATTTCCTAAGATTTTTGGTATATAAGAGAGGAATTGAATTTGATAAGAGCAAGGCAAAGGCTATTATTGGTACTCAATCACCCAGGGATAAAAAAGAATTGTAGTGGTTCTTAGAAAAAGTCAATTTTCTTAGGAGATTTATTGTAAACCTCGCCAGTAAAATTAAGGCCTTTTCCCTATTATTGAAACTGATACAATATGAGGAGTTCGTATGGGAAGCAGAACATCAAGCAGCATTTGACCAGTTGAAGGTATATTTAGTAATCCTCCTCTAATGATGCACCCAAACAAAGATAGGCTATTAAAATTATATGTATCAGCTATTGAAGATACTATCGGCTATTTTCTAACCCAAGATAATAAACTGGGGCAAGAAAGAGCCATGTATCATTTAAGTAAAGTGACCCCGACTGACTAAAGATATCGGCCAATAGAAAAACTTTGTCTAGCTTTGTATTTTACCTCTCATAAATTAAGACATTATATACTCCCTATCTTGGGTATATTGTCTCTAAAATTGATTTGGATAAATATATGTTATATCGGCCTACTTTGAGCGGCAGATTAGGAAAATAGGCATTATATTTGATGGAATATTAATTTTAGCAGGTGCCTCAAATAGATGTAGAAGGGCGAGTTTTGGCCGATTTTCTAGCTCATCACACCCCAAATCTGGATAATATTATCATCGATTTGAAGGTTAACATAGTAGAAGTAGCTCGGTGAAAGATGCAGTTTGATGGGTTTAGCATCGAGTCTTTTGAAGAGGCAGGTGTGTTGATTGAGTCACCAAGTGGTGAGACATACAAGTATGCATTCAAATATGAGGCGCTGATTATAGGATTAGAAATATTGCATGAAGCAAGAGCCGATAGAGTAGATGTATACGGTGACTCTATGCTAAAAATTCAAGTAATAGGTGTTTATTATTGTAAGAATGCTATATTGATGAATTACCTATTTGCGATAGTGAAATTGAGAGAAAATATCAAGGATATAAAGTTTCATACATATCTTAACAACACAATCACATGGCGAGCAAATTAGTGCAATTGGCATCCAGCTTGACATTCAAAATCAAAAACAATGTGACCAATTTCAAGATAATGAGAAGGGTCATTCCAGTATAGAAGGTAGCAAACATTAACAATATAGACACAGCGCTGAATCAAGAGGAAGATTGGAGGTAGGTGATAATAAAGTACCTTCACGACCCCAACATATTGGTCCTACTGAGTACCAGGATAAAGGCTCTTTATTATCAACTTTTAGATGGCAGTTATATCATAAGTCAAAATTATGTTTAAAGTTCCTCAAGAAGGTAGAGGCATATCTAGCCATGCTAAAAGTTCATGAGGGGACTTGTGGAGCACACTAAAGTAGAAGAAAAATGATGCAGATGCTGAGGAGGCACGGCTTCTATTGGCCAACAATGATGAAGAATTGTATAACATTTGCTAGAAGATGCAAGAAGTGCCAAATGCATGGACCAATCTAGAAAGTATCAGTTACGGATATGGAGATAATTGTTAAACTGTGGCCTTTTCGCTGTTGGGGCATAAAGATAATCAGTATGATATTACCTTCTTCTCCTCTGCAGCATTCTTATATCGCTATTGCTACTGAATATTTGACAAAGTGGGTCAAAACTATTCCATTGAGAGAAGCCAATAAAAAATCGGTGACTAAGTTTGTAAAGGAATACATAATACACTCATTTGGTACTCCAAAGTTTTCTGATAACTGATCAGGCCCTTTATGTTTCACTAGGAGAATTGAAAGTGATGACTGATAACTATTGGTTTAAAGTGATTCACTCATCCCCATATTTTGCACAAAGTAAATAGACAGGCCGAGTTCACAAACAAGATCCTCAAGAATATTATTGCCAAAATGATCGAGAAGAACCCCAGAAGTTGGCATGAGCGCATATCAGAGGTGTTATGGGTTTATAGAGTGGTGTACAAACTCAGTAGTGGTATGTCAGCTTTTACTTTAATCAATGGACATGACACTATTATCTCTGTAGAAGTAGTAGTTGGTTCTTTAAAAGTAGCAAGGCAACACAAGTTGTTGATCGAACAATATTAACAGGTGATGTATGCGGATTTGTCTATGATGAATAAAAAATTATTAGAAACGGTAGATCATATTGAGACAAATAAAAGAAAGGCAGTGACTTTATACAACAAAAGAGTGCGCCCAAAGGTGTTTCAAATTGGTGATAAAGTTATGAGAGCTACCCTGTCAATTGGTAAGAAAAAACTAGAACGAGGGAAGTGGAGACCAACTTGGGAAGGACCATTTGTTATTGCCAAAATCTTACAAAAAGGGGCTTACATATTACAAAATATGGATGGGTAGTTGCATGATAAATCAATAAATGGCTTCTATTTGAAGGATTTTTACCCTTCAATGTGAAAAACTATGACATCATAGGAGTAGACGGCTATGTACTCGATCGGATGCATCAAGGCATCAAAAAATAATCAACATGAGTAGTCGATTAAGAAAATAGGTTACCCTAAATCACATCTAAATAAGGGTGAGTGCCAATTGGGGCTTCATAAAATATGTTGAGGTAGTCCTTGAAGAGTAGAGAATTCGGAGACCAATTTAGAAAAAGGTTACTCAGAATGCCGATAGCACCAGAAAGATCTATACATTCAGGCCTGGCTGATGGGAAGTAACTCAGTAGCCAAATCTACATCGTCCCTTTCACAGTCTGATTTGTTTGAAATTCAAATGGACCACGGTAAATGTGGCATAGGACTGTAGGGGCAAGAGTTAGACGAGTATCCTTTGGCAAGGCAATCGCTACATGATAAAATTCCTGTGTAATTTTAAGGGCCGATGTTCCAAACATGTAGCAAAATAGCTAGAAAATAAGGAAATCAGTGTGTTCATTAGAAGAAACAGATAACTCGAGCTGTGGAGCAAGGGCCAAATCTAGAAAACGTCCAAAAGACTTGCATTCTTTACTATTGGGACCAAAGTTTTCACGGGTTTTGGCCATTACGAAGTTAAAATTTAATAGGGTACCGTGAGAGGAAAGACTAGTTATAGCACTAATATCCATCACAGTAAGTGTCATTGGACTACAAGAAACAAAAAGATGTTGGAAGTTACACTCCAGAAACAATGAGATGCAGCAAGTAGTTTGTAATCGAGAATGATGGAGGATTTGCTCACTTTAATAGTATAAAAATGTCAATATCTTTCCAAAAGGTCTCGAAATGGGGTTGAAGCCTCTCAACCCATTGCATGGGTCTCGAAATGGGGTTGAAGCCTTTCAACCCATTGCATAAAATGGGTCTAAATATCCTAGTTATTACCGATCCATAGCCAGGTTTGTACGAAGGAATGGCATCCTTGAATATGTTAGTAGTATCAACAAGGAGAGTTTCATGAAGGGGGTTGTCATCATTATGATTGATAAGGAGTTGCAACACTAATGCACCATGATATTTTTCATAATAAGAGCCTCTGGTAAAAGAGGAGTAGAGTGAAGGGACCAATACTTTCTGACAAACTTTAGTATTGGTAGAGGAAGAGGGAATTGAAGGTGTATCAGAAGTCATGGATGATCAATAGTAGAAGCAAAAAAAGTCTGGGAAACTGAATGAGGAAAAGGAAAATGAGCTAAAGAGAGAATGACATGGAAGATTAAAGACTTGAGATAAATGTGAAGAGAATATCCAGTGTTGGGACGCTATAAGGAAACCGATAGGTTTCAAGTGACTTTTAAAACTGAAAAGAATAATTAACTCTGTCGATTTATTATTGGAAATCGAAAAGCCAAGATGGGGAGCGAGTCAGGATTGTATGAAGAGGAAAGTTAAATCTTTTCAAATTACAAGAAAGAAAATCCATTTCCCAAGTGCCACGTGTATAACAAATTAACGGAGGTAGTTGGCATAGTAGTACTATCAAATCAAACCCTTCAACAGTGATGATGGAGCCAACAAAATGTTTGAGGGAGGCATCTGTTGGTGCTACATACTAATCGGTACCGTTCTGAACTGAATAAGGAAATGAAGATGTAAATGTGAAAACTACAATGAAAGCAAACAGAGTTTTGCCAACCTGGAGAAGCCGATTTTTAAGGGCTCTGAAACATTGGAAGAATCAACATGTTGATCATAATGAGAATGAATTGGCAAATAGTATGGTTCAAGCCCTCAATACCAGGCATGAATAAGGTGGGCCTACAAAAGGATAATGATAGACCGTTACCCCCTTTCCAAGTTGGTAGAAAATGAGCGTTATGGGAAAGGACGCATGCAAGTTGGATGTTTTGAGGGACTAACTGATTTTGGAGGGAAATGATTGCCATGTTTTTCCTATAAATATCAAAGATGCTATCGGATCACATAAGAATTTCACTACACAAAAATGACAAGATCTGATGTTCTCTTTTCTTTTTTAAACAAGTTAAATTTAGGCTAGTTTAGGATTTCCAAAGCTTTCATAAAATTATTATACTAGTTATTAGGATTTCCAAATTTCCCTTGCAATTATTTTGATATTCATTTACACACTAGCAAGTTCAGTTTGAATGTTATTTCAATTCCCAAGCAATCTTCATAGTGTTTCCAATTTCTTTTATGTTTCATAGTCTATTAGCTTTCTTTTATTTACCAGCTTCCAACAAAATTAGTTCCTGTTTCTTTAGCTTTTTATTTAATCAGTTATTCCTGATGCAAATTTTAAGTCCTTGAAACTTCTTAAGGCGGGACGAGCTGTAGTCATCTGGAAGTCAGTTTAATCAGCAGGTGTTCATTCTACGAAGGTTTTCCTAGTTTTGCTTGTACAAATCAAGTGGCACACTCAAAATCGATATAGTGTTTGTAGCAGTCAAAAATCAGCACAAACATTTTTGCTATCCCTTGGTGTACCACTGATTTGGATATAACTAGTAGATACATGTTGTCTGATAGATCTAATTGCGGCAAGCCTCCAAATTAGTACTCTCCAGAAGCTCATGTAAAATATTCTAAATATCTCATTACAAATTATATGATAACTCCTAGATTGTCTGAATCTCTGGAGGCCTTTATACATAATATGCCATTAACTAATACTCCAAATAAAATGCATGCTGCTTTTATAAATCTAAAGTGGATCCAAAGTGTTGAGGATGAAATGTGAACACTAAAAAACATAGACTTTAGTGCCACTATAAGAATGGAAGAAAAATATAGGGAAGAAATAAGTCTTCTCAATAAGATATAAGGCTGATGGATCAATCGACCGATATAAGTTTTGGTTTATAGTCAAAGGATACATACAAACCTATAACATTGGCTATTAGGAGACTTTCTTACTAGTGTCAAAACTGGATATAGTCAAAATTTTTTTATCTCTTGTAGCCAATTTAGATTGGCTATTACAGTAGTTTAGATTTGAAGAATACTTTATTGTATGGTGACTTTGAAGGAAAGATATATATGGATATTCCACTTCAATATTTCATGGTTCCAAAAGCAAATATTATCTACCAATGACAGAAAACATTCTATGGACTCAAATAGTCACTGCATGTTTAGTTTGACCGATTTACTGCAGTTATGAAAAAATATGGTTTTCAGCAAGGTAATACCAATCACTATATTCTTGAAACATCTCTTGGAAAAATGATGGCAGTGATTATCTATATTGATGACATGATTGTCACCAGTGGTAACGCTAAAGAGATTCTAAGCTACAAGACTAATCATCAGTTGAATTCGAAGTGAAGAGGTTGTAAGGTTTAAAATAGTTTTAAGGCATTCAAGTAGCAAGATCCAAGCAAGATATTTTCCTATCTTAATGAAAGTATGTTTTTGATATTCTAGCTGAAATAGGACTGCTGGACTGTAAACCAACAGATATATTAGTTATATAAAATCACAAACTCAGAGAATATTCTGATCAAGTGCCGGTTGACAAAGAGAGATATCAAAGGTTATTTGATAAGTTGATTTATCTATCCCATACTCATCCTAATATAATATATGTTGTAAGTATTGTTAGCTGATTCATGCATTCTTCTAGTAATTTGCATATGGAACTTGTGATGCTAATTGTTCGATATGTGAAGTGTTTACCTGGGAAAGACCTTTTATTTTCTAAGAACAGCGATCTTAATATTAATAGTTATCCTAATACCGATTGAGTTGGAGACACTACTAATTGAAAATTTGACTTTAGACTACTTCACTTTATTAGGGGTAATTTAGTCATTTGGAGGAATAAGAGACAAAAGATGGTGATATGTTTCAATGCGAATGCCAGGTCTAGATGAATGGCTAAGGGTGTATGTGAATTTCTATGGTTTAAGAGGGTGATGACTAATATTAGCTTTACTCCAAACGTAGTAAAGTGGATCGACCCTTTATCAAACAAAATCTTGAAAATAGAGTGATACAGTTCCCATTTGTGAAGTCCAAAGATCAACTAACTGATAAACTTACAAATGCTACATGAGCTAAAAGTTTTCACAACTCACTTGGCAAGTTGGGCAAGTATAATATTTATGTACCAACTTGAGGAGAAGTTTTGGAGTGAATTGTTAGCTATTGGGTATTGGGTGTTAATTGGTGTAGGTTATTGGTTAAATATTTTTTTGTTTTTATGTATATCAATTAATGATAGCTGCGATCTAAAATATTGACTAGGTTTATTGTATATTACCTTGTTGTAAGTCTATATATAAGTCTCATACAGTTGTAACATTTGTGTGAAAAATATAGAGAAAATATTTCTACCAATACATTTTCTCCTTTATTTGGTGGAGAAGCATTCGCATCCTTGAAAGATAATAGAAGATTTGTAACAAAATGAACAATTATTAAAAGCTGACAGAAAATTTGTTGCAAAATCAACACTTGTTAAAGGATCATGGATCTTTCCTTTGAATAGAATAATAATTCAATTAGACAAGATTTTGCAGCAAAGTATCGCAAATAACAAATGATCATCCCTTAACAATTTGCGTAGTATTTCCTTGGCCCAAAGACTAATACTTTCTTGTCAACATTTTTGTAGTTTTCTCTCTAGAAAAGATGGTGCCTAACTTTGGATTGAAGCCAAATGGTGGAAAAATAAATACAGAAGATTGCCATGAGGATCATTACATATTGGATGGTTAGGACTGGTGTTTGAAACAAGCCTGCATTTAAAGATAGAAGAGAATTTTTACACACTTTTCATAGAAGATTGTACCTTTAGGTGGAATATTTATTCTCCACAGCTTTTTCTAGATTTGTTGTGCCATTGATCGAACAAGTTTTTTAAACTTCATCTGAAAGAATAAGATCAGTGTGTATTGTGACAAGATAAGCACTTTTGATGTTGAACTTAACATTATTTATTTAATGCCATGGCTTCCAATCTTTTTCTCCAAACTTTCCCAAAGGGGCTACTTTTGATTAGATTTGCGTCATTCAATAGATATTATCATTATAAGTACAAGAGTCATGATCAATAAGATCACAAACTCTTGCATTAGGTGATAGCAATTTAGGAGAGGAATATTTGCGGAGTCACGTGGTTTATGGAGCATCTTACCCATTTATGAAACATCTATACTGATCCTAAGGGACGAGCTTGACACAAGTTTCTTTTTATATAATAATTTAATTGCTTTTTTATAACTTCTTAAAATTTTGTTTGATAGCTTTTCAAATGACTCAAAAATTGTAATTTGAGCAAATTTAGATAGTAAAAACCTTGACTATATGACATAGATATTCTTCACATCAGTTACATATCTAATCTTAAGTTTCGAATTTGATAAAGAATTGCTTTTCTGCGAAGCATGAGAAATAACCCAAAAGTTGGCTTTTAATTTCGACGATTAGATGTTCAAGAAAAAAAAGTTTAATGATAACATAAGACCAATATAAGAGCAGAAAAAACAAATATTTTTTCAAAAATGTTTTTGATTGATCACCTAATTCTTAAGTAGTATTCCCACATGTAAAATCTGACATGTTAGTTAATAACTTATCTAAGACATTTAATGCACATATAGTGAATGATAGAGACTTGCCGATCATTGAGATATGTGAGGGGATTAGAGTGTTTCTAATGGAAGAATTGAAAGTAGGGCTACTTGGATGGAGAAATATAATGTTCTTGTGGGGTCATCATTAAAGCTCTTAATTGAAGATAGGGAAAAACTTTCTCAGAGATGAAAACTAATTTCAAATGGTAAGGTAAGATGTCAAGTTAGTGGACCAAAGGAGAAACAATATGCTGCACACTTAGGTGATAGGATCTATACATGCAAATTATGGCGAATTAGTGGAATCCCTTGCTGCCACGCAATTTCTGCCATTCCAATGAATATGCACATGGCTATTACAGTAGAGATTTATTCTTACTACTTCTATGAATCTGACAAGGTGCTAATACTATAGTTGTGTAATGTGTACAGCTAAGGAGGAATAGGCCTTCAACTGCTAATCAAAATGAAAGCTAGCTTGCTAGACAATCTACTCCTAGTTCCTAGAGCAAAACAATTCATCACAAGATAAAATTGGCTAAGATAGACAAAATAAGGATCAATATCAACTATGAATACTTGAGTAAATAACCTCCATTCAAGATTGGCAGATGGGCTGGAACATCAAACTGCAAAAGAGGAGGAAAAGCAGATTAAGGGAATAATGAAGCTGATTGGATTTCTTTTTGTATTGTTTATTATACTTCTTGCAAATATTTTGTTAGGATGCAATGAATTAGATTAACAATTTCTAGAGCTGTTGACATGTGAAAGTGGTACACTTTTGTTGGAGGTTCTGATTTGGAAATTAATGCTTTTGTGAATTAGATGTAATTATTGAAAAGTAACTCTATTAATATGCATGAGCTTATTTTGCCAACTCTTGTTATGTTCTCTCTTTTCTTTTTCTTTTGACCATTTGTGCATTTGTTAACTGAAAGACCAAAGAAACAAGTCATGGCCAATTAACTACATTAACATTCCTCCAAAAAAAAAACTACATTAACATTTAGGGACATACATACAATTTCAAATATTTTCATTATACGGTGTAAACGATACCCAACAAAAATAGGTCTAAACAATAACATTACACCTGCCAAAAGGAACACAAACAAGTGTTAAACTTTTGAATTACATTCTAAGAGCCATCAATTTGCAGTCTACCAAAATCATCTCCTTTTCCATCCTCTTCCCCCTCCTCCCATGTACAATGAAATACTAAAAATTATACAGGCTACAATTGCAACAATTATGAGCATTTTTTCTTCCTAATTTGCTCCTTCAGTTTTTCAACTTAAAGGAGATTCCGCTCACAATGGTTCATTCTCAGGTTCCTGCCTATTTGTTTTCCCCAATAGTTCAGGTATGACTTGCTTCAAATGTGCACGCATTTCATCATTGTACCACTCCCAATATCCACATCTATCATCCCCGAACCAAGAATATAGAAAGCATTTTTTTTTTCATCTTCTAATGCATAGCATTTTCTTTCCCACACTTTTAAACAATAATGTAATCGTCTTCTAGTACATGTAATAGATATTTGACAAAGTCAATGACTCACCTCGTCAAAAACACATTCAAGGTATCTGCTTGCTGGGTTCCTATCGATCCATGAAGTCTTCAAAATTGTCTTTAAGCCACAAGCAGGTCGGAGTTGATTCCTTGCATTGAGCCGTCATTAAGCCTCAAATAATTCCTATCGAAGCAGAGGTTTCAAATTGGTTGGTAAAGTCTCGTCAAGATTGGAAAAAGTTTGAGACAATTAGGGTTTAGGTTTGTAGTTGGAACCAAAAAGTTGAAAGCATTATTGAGGACAATGTTTATGAAAGCCAACTTCATCCAAAAGTTGTTCGGATGATTTTAGCCCTCATAAAGCATGCATGCCTACCCCAAACATGATAGCATTTCTATTTCCTTTCATGATTCAATTAGATGGAAGGATACGGAACATAGGTTTTAGTTTGTTGAGCGATATTTTTGACTAACTTATAAGTTATAATGACATTTTTGGCAAAACCTGATAGTTGAGTGATTTGGGCAATTTTCTATCCAATTAATATTGAATATATATGCATCTAGAAATCATCTCCATTAATTAAATTCTAGGCCTTGGTTTTGTTGATTGCATGGCTAAGTGATCCACAGCCCATCATGTAATGAATTAGGCAAATTTCTATGCTTGGGCTTGTGGAATCGGCCTATTATCTTTTCAAGAAAATAAAGGGAACTAAGGTCCCATTTGATAACCTAATTCAACACTTAAAGTTAATAAATTAGATCTTAACATATTAAGACTGTTTGATAAGCAAAAATAAAACATTTGAACTAATTAAGTGGCACTCAATTTTCTAGACAAAACTTGCTCTCAAAATTAAGTGATAAGTTATTCACTTATCACTTAATGTGACGTACATTTAAATATATTAGATTTAGTACTGTGACGGCCTCAAAATTTCATTTTTTATTTAAAAAAGTAAAATAATATTTATATTATGTTTATTCACTAAAATATTAGTGAACTTATACTTTGAGTTATTATTTTCCAATTTAGAGAATTTTTCGAGAATTATTTGCCAGTGTCAGGTTTCGGCCAGTTTAAGCGTCGATTTCTATTCCGAGACGTGGATAGAGACTTTAAGATGAAACTGAGTATATGTAGAGATATTAAAGAGATATATTTAAGGTAAGATAGTGTTGGAATGAGATAAACCAGTGAAAGTTAGAGTCTCGATTGTTGACGCGACAAAAAGTGGAGTTTGACCACTTTTTCCCTAAATTAGGGATCACCAAACCTTTTGTCTCTTAAAAGCCTTGTTTCTTGCTCCAAGCCTTTTCATTTTCAGCCGCCATTGAAAGTTGAGAGAGAGAGAGAAGAGCCGGTTAGAGAGAGAGAGAGAAAAGAGAGAAAAATCCCAAGCTTTCTTCTTCTTCTTCTTCCTCAATTTTCCTTACATCTTGAACACCATTGGAGAGTTTCAACTCACTCCTTTTTGCTACCCATTCCAGCCGTGTGTGAGGGAGAGGAAGAGCGAGGAATCTGAGAGTGAGAAGGAGAGAGAAAGTGAGAAAAAAAGCTAGTTTTGCTCTTCATCTTCTTGTTCTTGAAATTTGTGGAGAAAACACCAAAGATTAAGCAAATCCTTGGCTAAGATTGGAGATTCTTGAATCTGCTAAGCTTGGGAAGTCATCCTTGGTTCGAGACTCATAAGATCCTACTTGCTAGATCTGAATAGATCTTGAGGTATAACACTTCAATCTCTTAGTTCTAGTCTTATTAGTGTTAAATCTTGTAGATCTATGGTTTGTTTTCTAGAAATGCTTATGTATGGAACATTTGAGTTGGGCTCTTGAATTCCCAACTTAGGTAGTTGACTTGAGGTGACTTATAGGTAGCGGACTTCAGGACCTGATTTTTTGTTTTGGTTCTTATTGATGAGATTAGATAATTTTGTGGTTAGAAAGTAGGATTGTTGTTGAAATTTTTGAAGAAAAGTAATTAAGGCTGGCAGAACCTATGATTGAAGGTTTCGACTTTTGGTTTCAAAATTTTATGATGTTTCTTGGCTAGATTTGCCTAAATAAATATGTATTTTGTCCATTTATGAGTAGATGCTTAAATAAAGTTAAAATCTTGAACTTTAATGGTGAAAAGTTAAGTTTTCACTAATTTGTGGGTAAATATGCTATTTGGACAGATTTGAGGGTCTTGAAAGGTTTTATCTATTTTTCATAAATTTTGAACATTGAGATTTGGTGAAAATTGTTCTAAATATGTGTTAAAACCACGATTTAAGTTAGTGCTAAGTTTAAATGACAGGTGTCGAGTCTGTGCAATAATAAATACCTACTCCAGGAAATATAAATTTTGAGTATAAGGGTGAGTAGGATCGTCTCCTCAGGGACTGAGGAAAATTAACTCCTTTTTCAGGTGACGAGAATTGGGGGCAATTGTGAGAATTAAATGTTAACAAAAGATAAATTAAATAATCAACTATGGAAAATAATTAAAAGAGAGAGATTTAATGGGAAAAGCTCTAGCCAAGGATACACTTCAGAAATGGTTCAATTAACTGATCATTGATGCAAATATAATTCCAACATTCATTGATAAACAAGTTTTTTTCATACGACATCGATCGATAGCGCTCTCCCCATCAGTATCGATAGAGCCAAGGACCAATATTGACTATTTCCCTATCCGTAAATAACCCCTAGGTACGACCATAGGATTTAATTCCTAATTGCATTAAAAATTAGAGAAACCCTGTTCTAATTAACAAACACGCTACGAGGGTCCATTTAAATTAGATTGTATATTTTCCTGACACAAAACCAATTATGTTGCTACCAGGATTAGAGTAATCAAACAATTACTGATTCAATTACCCTAATTAGCAAATAGATTATGTGAATAATCAAATATTGCGCATCTATTCAATCACACACAATAATCATAGCCAATAAAGCAGAAAACATACAAATACCAATGAATAGAAGAAATAAATAAAATCGATTAGATCTCACAGTAGATGAACCAAATCCTCGGCTGTTCTCGACTAGAAGGATGAAATTAGCCCACATCATGTATGAAAATTCCACCAAAGTTGTTTAACGGTAGCCCCACCTCTCCTAAGAACCAAGGGTATCAATGGATCTATGTATGCTGCTCTCGCCAGGACTCACTACAAACCCTCAAGCATATTATAGATTTCAAATAATCACATTTCAAGATCTCTAAAATAATAATACATGCATCCGCTCTTAAAACCTCAATTGAGGTCCAACAATAAATGATAGTTAACTTACAAAGGTAAATCCTCAATAAATTCTAATAAAACTCTTATAACATCAACTTCAAGTACAATAAATCTTTAACGTCGAGTTTAATATTCAGCTTATACAAAATCATGGAAATCCTACCCAAGTAAATAAATCCTCGATCTACGTTTCCACTTGAGACCTCATTGTTAAGGAAAACAAATTGGGTGAGCTAACGGAGGCCTAAGGAGAAACATGCAAGCCACGTAATCAAGTAAGTAGGAAAGCCAATAAATTTAGATATAAAATGTAAATCAATCATGCACTTGTACAATTGTAATTTTCACGTGAGATTGTATTCTCAAGGAATCACTACTGAGGGCTCACGTTAGACAAAAGTCTCAGACTGGGTTGAGAGACCCTCTTGAGCCTCTCTATCTACGTGTTAATTTGCGAGATACGGTGACCAATTCATACAGGAAAATACAAAGTACGGTAGGATACTGAGGGCTCTCGGAGAATTTCCTGATTAGCAGTTGAGTCCATTCCATTCCCCGGCGTTGACCCTCAGCAACTTAACACAAATAAACGTGTAGAAACTCCACTTATTACAACTCTCGTCCAGCGTTACCACCCTCTCAGACTGAAACAACGGTAAATTTAAAAGGTAAAGCTACATCCGAGCAATACCGAGCGGAAGACCTCTCCAATAGGTCAAGCTCAAAAACAAGCATGCCTAAGGTTCTTGACAAGACCTTCCCGACCAAGCCCTTGCCGGCTCGGTCCCAAGGATCCCGATAGGTTTTGGCGCCCCATTTAACACTTTTAAGTCGATGGATTATTCCAATCGACATTCATTTCAATCAAGTCAAGTAAAGTCCAATCAAGTCAAGTAGCGGTCAAGTACAAGTCAAGTAAAAGAGCAGCGCGATAAAGTACACTCTCGCCTCAACAGTTTATATTCAAATAAACAAGTCAAGTAATACAACAAGTCATGCACTTGACACTCACCGAGTTCATGAGTTTAAGGCCAAAAGCACGCATAAGATCAATTGAGGTTTTCCGGGATCTTCTCGATCACCTGAGACAAGTACGAGTATTTTCATTCAAAATGCTTGAATAATATTTGATAGATGTCTTTAAAAATGTCTCAAAGAGACTCAAGTCAAGTTCAAGATTTCCTAATTTGAAAATCAAGGAAGACACTAAGTTGGTACGAAAATCAAGAAAAAGGGTCGACCATTTCCATATCAAAATTTCCAAGTTTATGCCTTATAATAATTAAAAGAGAGTGGAAATAGGTTTCCCTAATTCACCGACCAAATTTATCTCATAAGAAAGTAAATTCGATAATTTCCTAATTTGAGCTGAAATCTTTGAAAAATCATAACTCAAGTTGTACAAGTCGGAATTCTGCTCATTTGGTACCGTTGGAAACCTCTTTGAAAGCTCTAAAACTTTTCAGAAGACATCAAATTAAAATTATGGACGAAATTAACCCAGATTTCAGTTGAACATTCAGCTACAGTAAGTCAACAGTATCCGTCAGGCTGGTTATCCAGCACATTTTGAAAATCCGCCAAAAATTACAGAAAATTAATTAACCTCTGAAATTTATACACAATATAGTCCTACATATGAAGTTTCAACAGCCACTGACGGAACTCAATTCCGACATCCGAGCATGAAATTACAACAGTGCAAACAGGGGTCACTCAAAATTTGCATTTCTGGGTTTTCGAAAATACAGGGCAGCTTTCAAGTGGTTATTTGAGTGACGAATTCAAGTCCAAAAATTGTCAAATTTGGCACACTAACACTCCATGTATCAACTAGATTCACACCAAATTTCAACTTAAGATACCACCGGGAAGACAGTTTTCTATGCGCCTCAATTTCGTCCAACTCATGCATTCAAATCTGGAAAATTTTCTCCTTCACTTGTGTCACTTAGTTCATGCCTCAATTCACTTCCAATTTGCCTAATTTTCGAAACTAAGCTAGTATTGAACTTCCTAAGCCTATTTATGATCAAAAATGGTCACATCTTTTGGCAAGAATTTCACAAAACAAAGCCCCAAAATTCGGACAGCATTTCCCCCAAATTTCCAGCTTCCACAATGCAACTTAATCCACCACATAACATCAACTCTTGAAGAACTCTTTGTGGGACAAAATAGCAGCTTAACACTCATCACTTAATCATCAAATTCAGCTTCTTGGCTAGCCAAAAATGCAGCCACAAAAATCGAGAGAAAACAGAAAATTCAAGCCCCCCAAACTTTCCTCCCTTAACCGGTTTTCCCCATTTGGTTTTTCATCAAACTTTAACCATCAACAACCCACATAATACACTTAAACATCATCATTTAACCATCAACAATCAATTTTACACATTTGGTGGGAATTCAAGAGCCCACCGTTTCATGCTCATAGTCATCAACTTCCACAAATCAACTACATAATCAAAACTTTAACCACAAGAGTCAAGGTTCTCTAAAACCCTTCAACAACCCAACCTAACAACATGCTTATCAATTGAAATGGATGAAGAAAAAAAATTCAAGTTTTCTAGTGTTACCTCTTGCAAGAAGTGTGTGGAAGTTCTTCAAGAAAGGAATGCAAGAGATAGCCCACAATGTCCTCTTCCTTAAGCTCTTTGATCAAACCCCAAGCTAGTGCAAGTTTAGTTGAGTTTTAATGGAGAAAGTGGAAGAAATTTTGATGAAGAATGAGAGGAAGAAGAGGGGCAGAGGTCGGGTAAGAGAAGAAAGGAAATGGAGCAAATTTTGATCAATATGTTGAAGAGTTAATGCAAAAAGAAGACAAGACTTATGTCTTGTCTTAAAGCCCCATAAGTCAAAGTTTGTATAGTAACTTTAATTAGCCATTTGGAGGGAAAATTAAGGACTTAATTGTGCTTGAGACTAAGGCTAATTTTTGGCTAGGAGGGGAAATAAGAATAGGAAAATTTTAAGCTAGGGAAAATCAGGTTGGAAGAAATAATTGGTTGAAATTCTAAGATTAGCGAGGTTAATCCAAACCCCTAATTATTCACATTCAACAACCCAATTCTAGTCATTTAATCACACTTCCAACTTATCCGTGCTCATTTCTACTTATCTCCACTAATTTACCCACAGTCCAAATTTACCTCAAAAAAGCGTACCATTGACATTTTTCCACTAATAAATGCTACTAAACGTAATTTACGTGTAATTAGAGTTAAAATCAAATGAGGCATTATAAACGAGGATAAAATCAAATATCACAAGATAATTAAAGATTTAATTATATGAATAAATATATTTTCGATTTTTTGAAATAAAAAAATAATAATAATTATTATTATTTTTTTTTTTTTTTTTTGCAAAATTTGAGGTTGTTACATTCTCCCTCCTTAAAAGAATTTTGTCCTCAAAATTCATACTTGAAGTATAGATTAATGCTTGGTATTTCCTCAATTTCTTCCTCTAACCCTCGAGCTATTTCCTCGACACCTTGGTTCATCCACATTATTTTCAATAAAGGAATTTACTTGTTCCTCAAAATTTTCACCTTGCTAAACAAATAATTCTGAATACTCTGGCATTTCATCTTCCACTTCCCAAATCGCCTTCTCGACGTCACGATTTTCCAAACATTCTTAACCAAAGAGATTACCTTAGTTCTCAAGTCCTTTACTTCTTGTAAGTCTCCTAGAAGTCACCTTGAGCACCTAAAAAGATTACTCTCAATAACCATCAAAGGCTAATTATCTCCAATTAATTTCCTTAAATCATCATAGAGGGCTCAATTGAAAAAGGAAAACCCACACTCTTAAACGTCTACTGTAACGCCTAAGAGGGATTAAAGTTTTGAAAACCATCATTTAAAAGAGGGATTAAAACTATAAATGACCTCGTTTTTCATTCACGAATTCAAACTCGGATCAAATCAACATTTTCTTAGTAAAGTTTTAAGTTTTAAAAGAACACTTTTCTTTAAACCAGAAAATTCTAACTTTTATATCCATAAGTAAAATTACCAGTTGTATACCACTAGAAAATAGACTCAAAGTACTATAACTGTTCAAAAGACATTTTCGCAAAACTCAAATTGTAAATAACAAACTTGACCTCAAGTGGTAGCTTTATGCAAGTAGAAAAACAGATCAAGTCGTCGCTTTAGTGAATTCTAAAAACTATTGGTATGTATAGAGATTGAGTCAAATCTAAAGTTTACAAGGTTGAAAAATTCTTGTCTAGTTTCAAATCTAACGTACAAAACCCAAATTAAAACTTCATTTTGCACCGCGATATCAAGATTTTCAAAAATTGCACAATGCTCCCTAAGGAGATATCTAACAAAATAGAGTTCAAGAAATTATCCCTCTTTTTTTTTTTTTTTAACCTCTAAACTCACATTTAAAAGTCAACTTTGAACAAAGATCATTGAACAATATTTTAAAAAATTTGTAAGACTATAAGGCTAAAAGTAGTTGAAAGGATTCGCCGGTGGGTATCTCTAGAGATTCTACCAAGATTCTCGCACCAATCTCATATCTATAGTCCTTCAATCTCATGAAATAACCATAAGACATAACAATCGATATATGTCAAGCTATTAACCGTCAAGATTCGCTAACAAGTTTACACTACAAAGTATGGAAAATCTTCAAATCATCTAACCTAGTATTCGGTTTTCAAGAAATCCCTTCAATAATCTAGGCTCATCTAGCCATAAATTATTAGGTGTAAGTCGTAGAACTTATAGGCTACAAAGTTCAAGCTCTTCTCACTAACATAGTATTTATCCCTGGTCAAGGTAAGTCGTGAAACCTCCAAGATTCGCCTCAAGATTTACTTTCTCCCGAACCTGATCGGTGGCAAGTGAAGGTGGATTGAAGCAAAATTTATGGAAGAACAAATGAAATCTTTCTTCCCTATTGGTAGCTTGAATAACCGGCTAGGGAAGAGTAAACAGTGGAGAAAATTGCTGAAAAATCTCACCTCTCTCATCTCTATAAAACTGGCCACAAGGAAGGAAGAGAGTAGAGTTTTGGGTTGGTGATTTTCTCAAAGATAAAAGAATGAATAAAGATAAAATATGAAGCAAGACTCTTTTGCTCTCTCTAGTTATTTTCTTGTGAAGTCAAAATAAAATGGTAAAATGAAGAGTAATTGAAGTTTTGTAAAGGATGAGTGGTGGAGATGATGCCAATGGCCACCCTTCCATTGCTCGTGACTCTAATGAAATCTATCTTATTTACTAGTTCGCCTTTTCTCACTTAACTCCCTCTAATTCCAATAAAAGACAACATACACTCCACGAATTATCTTTTTTTTTACTCTCATTGACTAACCCTAGACTTCGGCTCTTGATTCTCTCCCTTGCTTTGGGTGTCTTGACCCACACCCTCGTTCTCAACCTCGATTTCCAGAGCCTCGCCTCACCGTCCACAATTTTTATAGAAGATGGACATAAAATACATGTGAAAATAAACTAAATTAAAATACACCAAAGCAAGGTAAAATAGAATGAAAAGGGAATGTCATGAATTAACACAAAATAAAATAAGCAAGTTAGCAAATTAAATTTTTTTTTTTGGCATGAACAAGAGAATTTTCTGAAACCACCCAACTTTCATACATATATGTATATATATCGAGAGAATCAAGTACGTGACAGTGGCATATTTTATACAAAAGAACATACTAAAAGTCGCTTGCACGACTATATTACCACACAAAAACACAACAAAGAAAGCGATAAATAAGCATGCACCCACCGAGACGAGAATCGCCCTGATGGTTTCTCTTTACAAAAGATTACAAAACATACTACACGTAGATGCTACAAAATACTATTAGTCATGTAGTCACAAGCATAGGCCTCACAAGCCTCACCCCATCTAATCCACTTACAAAACATTCAAAAGACTAAGACCTCCATAGTCTAGTTCATAACCAGATTTTCACCCTACATCTAGGGGGGATTTAAAGCCAAATAACATCAACATTTGGTTGTACTAATCATTACATCAAGTGCCAAGTTCAAAACTCCTAGAATAGATATAACCCTAGGTTTTACAACAGTTCCTTATTTGGTGTTCGAGACTTCCACTCCTTAAACATGCTCCCATCTTTCTCCAACACTCATTTGTAGGATGAGATTTTTGACAGAAATCACACTTAGCAGCTCTAAATCGCCACGCACAAGGTCCACTAGAATTTGATTTCCTTCCATTACCTTCAACAGCATGTTCGTCTTGGTTAATCTCTTTACGCTTCCCTTTAACATTGAGAGGGCTTCCCAACTGATTTCTAACTTGAGTGTTAGGAGTATCTTGAAATTCAATTTGGGTAGTGGAGTGCACCACATCAAACTTATGTTGCATCTCCTCCAAAGATGGCTTCATATTTCTTCTTCATTTCCAATGCACTTGCTTATTAACTCGGTCTTTTCCTTATATTCTTGTTCCCATCGCCCTTCCCAATATTTAGCAAGTTCCGCCCAAACCCTAAGTCCTTTCAGAGTCTCTATATCTTCGCATGACTCCAGTTCGCCATGTCACTAATTCCTTTAATTCCCGAAGTTTAACCCGCTAAGAAAACCAAAATCGCCTGTTAATATTTAATCACAATGGAGCTCTAACCACTTAAAGCTCAATTCTTGGAAATCCAATACAAGGACTTTATGAACTGGAGTTGAATCCTACTAACCATCAATCACAAATACTTACTACTTCACTATTCACTTAACACTCAAACTAACCCCAGTCCGATATCCTAAGCTTTAAGCCTAAGATACACTACAAGGATCTGAAACCTAAGCTCTGATACCATTTGTAACAGCCCCACCTCTCCCAAGGGCGAACCCAAGGGTATCAGTGGACTGTCTGCCCAGCTCTCGCCAGGACTCACTACAAACCCTCAAGCATATTATAGATTTCAAATAATCACATTTCAAGATCTCTAAAATAATAATACATGCATCCTCTTAAAACCTCAATTGAGGTCCAACAATAAATGATAGTTAACTTACAAAGGTAAATCCTCAATAAATTCTAATAAAACTCTTATAACATCAACTTCAAGTACAATAAATCTTTAACGTCGAAGTTTAATATTCAGCTTATACAAAATCATGGAAATCCTACCCAAGTAAATAAATCCTCGATCTACGTTTTCCACTTCGAGACCTGTTAAGGAAAACAAATTGGGGTGAGCTAACGCTCAGTGAGGCCAAGGAGAAACATGCAAGCACGTAATCAAGTAAGTAGGAAAGCCAATAAATTTAGATATAAAATCAGGTAAATCAATCATGCACTTGCACAATTGCAATTTTCACCAGGAGATTGTATTCTCAAGGAATCACTACTCGAGGGCTCACGTTAGACAAAAGTCTCGGAGCTGGGTTCGGAGACCCTCTTCGAGCCTCTCTATCTACAGTGAATTTGCAAGTACAAAGGACCAATTCATACAGGAAAAATACAAAGTACGGTGTAAGGATATTGGCTCTCAGGAGCCAATTTCCACGGTTAAGCAGTTGAGTCCATTCCATTCCCAAACGTTGACCCTCCGTCAACTTAACACAAATAAAGTCCGAGAAACTCCACTTATTACAACCTCCGTCCAACAGCTCACCCTCTCGGGCCCAAACCAAACAGGTAAATTTAAAAGGTAAAGCTATTGCCGAGCAATACCGAGCAAGACCCTCCAATAGGTCAAGCTCAAAGAATGCACCTAAGGTTCACCAAGCTTCCCGACCAAGCCCTTGCGGCCGGGTCCCAAGGATCCCCAATAGGTTTTGGGCGTCCCCATTTAACACTTTTTAAGTCGATGGATTATTCCAATCGACATTCATTTCCAATCAAGTCAAGTAACAGTCCAATCAAGTCAAGTAACGGTCAAGTACATGCAAGTCAAGTAAAAGAGAACGAAGCGATAAAGTACACTCGCCTCAGCGGTTTATATTCAAATAAACAAGTCAAGTAATACAACAAGTCATGCACTTGACACTCACCGAGTTCATGAGTTTAAGGCCAAAAGCACGCAAGATCAATTGAGGTTTTTCCGGGATCTTCATCACCGAGACAAGTACGAGTATTTTCATTCAAAATGCTTGAATAATATTTGATAGATGTCTTTAAAAATGTCTCAAAGAGACTCAAGTCAAGTTCAAGATTTCCTAATTTGAAAATCAAGGAAGACACTAAGTTGGCACGAAAATCAAGAAAAGGGGTCACCATTTCCATATCAAAATTTCCAAGTTTATGCCTTATAATAATTAAAAGAGAGTGGAAATAGGTTTCCTAATTCACCACCAAATTTATCTCATAAGAAAGTAAATTCGATAATTTCCTAATTTGAGCTGAAATCTTTGAAAAATCATAACTCAAGTTGTACAAGTCGGAATTCTGCTCATTTGGTACCGTTGGAAACCTATTTGAAAGCTCTAAAACTTTTCAGAAGACATCAAATTAAAATTATGGACGAAATTAACCCAGATTTCAGTTGAACATTCAGCTACAGTAAGTCAACAGTATCCGTCAGGCTGGTTATCCAGCACATTTTGAAAATCCGCCAAAAATTACAGAAAATTAATTAACCTCTGAAATTTATACACAATATAGTCCTACATATGAAGTTTCAACAGCCACTGACGGAACTCAATTCCGACATTCGAGCATGAAATTACAACAGTGCAAACAGGGGTCACTCAAAATTCTGCATTTCTGGGTTTTCGAAAATACAGGGCAGCTTTCAAGTGGTTATTTGAGTGACGAATTCAAGTCCAAAAATTGTCAAATTTGGTACACTAACACTTCCATGTATCAACTAGATTCACACCAAATTTCAACTTAAGATACCACCGGGAAGACAGTTTTCTATGCGCCTCAATTTCGTCCAACTCATGCATTCAAATCTGGAAAATTTTCTCCTTCACTTGTGTCACTTAGTTCATGCCTCAATTCACTTCCAATTTGCCTAATTTTCGAAACTAAGCTAGTATTGAACTTCCTAAGCCTATTTATGATCAAAAATGGTCACATCTTTTGGCAAGAATTTCACAAAACAAAGCCCCAAAATTGGACAGCATTTCCCCCAAATTTCCAGCTTCCACAATGCAACTTAATCCACCACATAACATCAACTCTTGAAGAACTCTTTGTGGGACAAAATAGCAGCTTAACACTCATCACTTAATCATCAAATTCAGCTTCTTGGCTAGCCAAAAATGCAGCCACAAAAATCGAGAGAAAACAGAAAATTCAAGCCCCCCAAACTTTCCTCCCTTAACCGGTTTTCCCCATTTGGTTTTTCATCAAACTTTAACCATCAACAACCCACATAATACACTTAAACATCATCATTTAACCATCCAACAATCAATTTTACACATTTGGTGGGAATTCAAGAGCCCACCGTTTCATGCTCATAGTCATCAACTTCCACAAATCAACTACATAATCAAAACTTTAACCACAAGAGTCAAGGTTCTCTAAAACCCTTCAACAACCCAACCTAACAACATGCTTATCAATTGAAATGGATGAAGAAAAAAAATTCAAGTTTTCTAGTGTTACCTCTTGCAAGAAGTGTGTGGAAGTTCTTCAAGAAAGGAATGCAAGAGATAGCCCACAATGTCCTCTTCCTTAAGCTCTTTGATCAAACCCCAAGCTAGTGCAAGTTTAGTTGAGTTTTAATGGAGAAAGTGGAAGAAATTTTTGATGAAGAATGAGAGGAAGAAGAGGGGCAGAGGTCGGGTAAGAGAAGAAAGGAAATGGAGCAAATTTTGATCAATATGTTGAAGAGTTAATGCAAAAAGAAGACAAGACTTATGTCTTGTCTTAAAGCCCCATAAGTCAAAGTTTGTATAGTAACTTTAATTAGCCATTTGGAGGGAAAATTAAGGGCTTAATTGTGCTTGAGACTAAGGCTAATTTTTGGCTAGGAGGGGGAAATAAGAATAGGAAAATTTTCGTAGAAGTTAGGAAAAATCGGTTGGAAGAAATAATTGGTTGAAATTCTAAGATTAGCGAGGTTAATCCAAACCCTAATTATTCACATTCAACAACCCAATTCTAGTCATTTAATCACACTTCCAACTTATCCGTGCTCATTTCTACTTATCTCCACTAATTTACCCACAGTCCAAATTTACCTCGAAAAACGTGCCATTGACATTTTTCCACTAATAAATGCTACGAAACGTAATTTACAGGTAATTAGAGTTAAAATCAAATGAGGCATTATAAACGAGGATAAAATCAAATATCACAAGATAATTAAAGATTTAATTATATGAATAAATATATTTTCGATTTTTTGAAATAAAAAAAAATAATTATTATTATTATTATTATTTTTTTTTTTTTTTGCAAAATTTCGAGGCCGTTACAAAAGTATTTGAGGGAAAATAGCAAGATCAACTATTAATGTTCGAACGGAAAATAGCGAAGGAAGGAAGAAGGAAAACGGGACGCGGTGGCTAGTCCTCCGGGTTGCGTTGATGTCCGTCGTCCTTCGGTGATCAAGCCCAAGGTAAGTTCTCACGTCTACCTTTTTCCTCTCAAAACCAAGGCTGATGCTAATTCAAGAAGAAGATTCCTCCCCAACCAAAGAGATGTAGTCACGTCTCTTTTTTTTTTTTTTGCAAGCCAACAAAAGATGCCTTTTTCCCCCTTTGACAATTTTTCTCCCCGTGTATGTATACCTATTCTAACCAATTTCCAATTGCTGGTGCTTTCCGAATAAGGCTCCACACGTAGCAAAACTCCTTTTTCAAGTCTGAAACTGACTTCCAGCCACGTTTTCCGTCCGTTTCCCTTTGTGTCCTCCAAGAAACAAAAATTACCAACAATACCAAATCCTATTCTAAAAAGATTTCCTAAAACAAATACCAAATTAGTTCCAACTACTAATTAAGAAAACATCAAATTTGACTCCACAATATTTTTAGAATTTGGACTCCACACTTCTTGGAAATTTCCCACGAGCCCTTGAAAATCTGAGAAATTTGGCCTGGATGTCCACCTTAGGCGCGCCTGCGTCTAACTGCTGGGAACGCTTCTGGATTTCCCCTTTTTAGCACAATTTCACCAAATCCTGCAATTGATCACCTAATAGATAAATTTAGCAGAATCCACCCCAAGAATGAAATTTTTAGTCTAAATAACTAGGACATATTAACACAATAAACAACCAAAATTGCACCCTACCAAACTCCCCCACACCTAGACAATGCTTGTCCTCAAGCATACTTCAACTCAGAAGAACAACCAAGATGTAGAATAATGGTAACAATTCTATACCAATCAAGCTTCCCATATTCCCCAACAATTTCACCAAAATCAGAATATATCAAATTAACAGCCTTACATAGAATTTGACGCCCAAGCATTCCAAGGTGTATAAGGTATAAAACGACACTCAAATCAACACAATGGAATGACATTACCATAGGCTTGCTCATATATCACATCTCCACCACTCAATAACGAATTTAATACAAAAATCAAAGGGACTTTCACAAGGTTGTAATGGGGCTTGGGTGAAGATAGGATAGAAGGTTTAATTTAGGTGTGAATATGCTAAAGCAAATACCAAAATTCCAATGGACAATTTTTCACAAATTTCAACTTCCAAGGCAATTTAACACTTTTCCAACCCAGCAAATGTAGCTTGTATTGGTGCTTATCACATTCCACAACACAAGAACTTCACACATCACTTTTTCCATTTTTTCCATTTTTCATTCTTTTCTTTTGTTTTTTTTTTCTTTTTTTTTCTTTTTCATTTTTTTTGTTTCTTCCAAGACAAAGGAAATAAACACGCATAAAGCACCTTAACTCGCTACACTTGCTTCCTTGTTTTTTTTTTTCAATTGCCTTGCAAATAATACACTAGGCCCACATGCACTAAAATTCAAGCACTTCTTTAACATATGGGCTAAAAAGAAAGTCTAATCACAAGTCTTAGGCTAACAAATGTAGTTTTAAACAAAGAAACAAGGTTAACGGCTCAAATTGGTTCACTAGGGGAATAATAAAGGTGGGGTTGTTTTTAAAAGTCAAAGATGGCTAATCCTAAATGCCCTTATCATCTTAATACACCAAATTCAATGGAAAAGTGATTTTGACATGCATAACCGAGCAAATTCTGGAATGATCAAACCCACGTGGAATACCACTCAACAACAAACATAGAGACAATTCCGAAAAATTTCTCATAATCAAGCTCAAAACTCACACAAGTGGTCAATAATTTCTGCCAAATCCAATACATTCATCAATTGATTCTATCATTAAGAAAAATAGAAGACCCAATTGGCATGAACTTTCTATTCAGACCCACATCTTGATTGTATTCATCACTGTTCTCATCATTTTTTTCCAAAAGAAAGTAAAATGCAGAACAAAGGACTTAAAGCATATAGGACCCTCCCCCACACCTAATGACTACATTGTCCTCAATGTAGCAAATAAAGAACATAAAATCGAAGTAGACAGGGACAACGGAACTTCCCTGAATCATGGAGAAGGGCAACAATCCAACTACGGCTCGGGGGGAAACGGAGGATGGAAGCCCACATTCGGGAGACGTGCAAACTAACTAATTCAGCCAGTCAAATGAATACACGTGACCAGAAACTCAAGCCCACAGATTAAATCAACAGCCAGAGGAGTCAAGACAGCAGATTAATGCAGATAATCAAAATCAGCAACCAACATCCAGAGGAGTCCAGCCACAAAGATCCAAATTGCACACCAAAATATTGCCCAAAAATGGTATTGACCAATCCACTCACAAAATCAAAATCATTGGTCAAAGTCCAACAATTGTGGCCCACAGCACCAATTTTCAATAGCCAACGGAGCCAAGAAAGTAGCCTAATTCACAGAATTAGAATCACCAGCCATACCCAAAAATTGTAGCCAATCAAGCCATCAAGGAATTGAAAGAAATCACAACTATCACGAAGGCATTAAAGGCCAAGAATAGGAGAAATCTCACAAAGGCTGCCACTTGGGCAGTAGGTGGAGTCACTGAGTTACGGATGGAAAGGTGGAGGAAGCAACAGCGTGGAGTTAGGTGGTGAAGCAGCGAACTCCGGGCAGCAGCTTGGATCGCCGGCAATACTGTGACACACAATAGACGCGGAGCAGGGCCGACGAGCCTTAATGAAGCATCGACTTGGGCAGCGGCAGCAGCAGCCACGGCGTGAGCAACAACAATTTCCACAGTGGTCGTCGTAAGTAGCGGTGACAACTTGTGATGAAGAAGAGGAATAGTGGTCACAACAGCCACCGCAACAGCTAACTTCGGAGGAAGTAGCAACGATCATTGACTGATAGAGTAATAGGACCCCGCAAACGTCAGGAAACAGATCAGCAGTGAGCAGCGGCGTGCGGTGGAGAAGCAGCGTGCGGTGGAGAAGCGGCGGAAGATTGGGGAGAAGAAATAAGGAAGAAAGGAAGAAGAAAGAAAAAGAAGGAAATGAAAGAAAAGAATTAGGGTCTGGGTTTGTTTTTCCTTTAAATTCCCTATGGAGAATCGGAAAAGGACTTTTTTTTTTTTTTTGGTGATCCACCAAGTTAGGTGTGGGCACGCCTAACTAGTACTAACGTTTCTGACCAAGTGATGAAATTTGACTTCTGAAGCGCGACCACTTAGCGTGGGCACGCCTAACTTGTGCCAACGCTTTTGATCAGGATAGAAATTGCAATCCTTAGACGTGACCAATTGGAGTGGGCACGCCTAACCAGTGGAGACGCTTCTGGCCGCAGGCAAGAATTTCCTTCCTTAGACGCGCCCAATTTACGTGGGCACGCCTAACTGGTGGTGACCTGACACATGAAAAAAAAATGATCATTTTAACTGAATCTACTTGCTTACTAAGATACAAAAATACTAAAAATACTAAAAATACTAAAAATAAGCAAATCATAAATCCTTGGGTTGCCTCCCAAGTAGCACCTTTCTTTAATGTCTTTGGCTAGACAATGCCTGATTCGTTCAAGGAGGATAACAATTTTCCATTCTTGTCATGGCTTGCTCCATATATTCCTGATAGCTCTCATAAATGGAGTAGTCTTTGAACTCATGAACTGTGGTGCTCTTGTGACTCGGGGATGATTTGAAGTGGGCAAACAACGGTTGAGATTTTGCATTTAATTGCTCCCGATGTTTGGCCACCACCACTTCTGGATTCTCCCTGTCATTCAAATCAAATAACTCTTGCACAACAGGGTTAGTTATATTGTTAGCACACACGGAAATAGATTCAGTAGGATGTTTCTTTGCATCTAGAACATTAAAGTAAATAATTTCTCCATCAAATTCCATCGTAAGTGTACCTTTATTAACATCAATCTTAGTCTGGGCAGTACTCATAAATGGTCTCCCTAACAAAATAGGTGATGGATTTGGAGAATTCCCGTCACCCATATCAAGCACATAGAAATCAGCAGGAAAAACTAATCCTTCAACTTGAACCAACACATCCTCAATTAAACCCTCAGGATAAACATTAGTACAATCTGCCAATTGAATTATCACCCCCGTTTTCTTTAATGGGCCTAGATTAAGGGAATCAAATATAGATTTAGGCATCACATTAACAGAAGCCCCTAAATCTAACATGGCACCTCTAGTTCTAGAATTTCCAATTTTACAGGGGATGATGAACATACCTGGATCACCACATTTAGGTGGGAGCTTTCTTTGCAACACAACTGATACGTTCTCCCCCACCACAACTCGTTCATCTCCCCTCAGCTTCCTCTTATTAACGCATAGATCTTTCAATAATTTGGCATATTTGGGCACCTGCTTGATTGCATCCAGTAGAGGGATGTTTATTTGCATCTTACAGAACACCTCTAGGATCTCCTTCTCCTTCTCTTGCTTTCTTGGCTTCTCCAGTCTACTAGGGAAGGGTGGTGGAGTGGCCTTGACTTGAATTACTGGATCCAGAGTTACCTCAGTAGCCTTCTTGCCCTCTCCTTCTTCCTCTAATTCTTTCTCGATTTGGTCCTCATTCTTGTCTTTGGGAATTGTTGGTTTAGGACCTTCAATCTCTTTTCCACTTCTGAGGGTCATAGCACTCACATTTTTGGGATTTGCCTCAGGTTGGGAGGGCAACCTCCCATCTACCTTGGCTTCTAGGCGGCTGACGGCAGTAGCTAACTGACTCACTTGTGTCCGTAAATCTTGTTTGCTGGAGTCCATTTTCTGCTGGAATTGCAAAGTGCTAGAAGCCAGGTTCTTGACTATGTCCTCAAGAGATGCATTGGATGAACTGGAAGGGGGTTGTTGTGGCTTGGGTTGGTAAGATTGCTGAAATTCTGGGGGCCGGTTAAGGAATGAATTTTGCTGCCTATTCCCATAGTTGAAGTTAGAATGATCCCTCCATTCTGGATTATATGTGTTTGAGTAGGGATCATATTGTCTTCTAGGCGCGGGCACGCCTCCAGCCATGTTCACCTGTTCAGCCCCATCTTCTTGCAGCATGGGGCATGTATCAGTGGAATGCCCTCCATTTGTGCAAATCCCACACACCTTGGTCTGATGAGCATTTCCTACAGCTAGTTGCCGAACAAAGGATGTTAGTTCAGACAACTGTTGTTGCATAGAAGATACCTCCACTTCATTGACTCTATGGATGGATGAATTCTCACGGGTGCCAAATTGTTGTGAATTTTCTGCCATCTCCTCAATTAGCGCCCATGCTTGGTCAAGGGTCTTATTAGCTAAGGCCCCTCCACTTGCAGCATCAATGATATTTCTATCAGATAGAACAAGTCCCTCATAGAAGTACTGGATCAATAGTTGCTCACTAATTTGATGTTGTGGACATCTTGTGCGCAATCTATTGAATCTTTCCCAATACTCGTACAGGGATTCCCCAGGATGCTGTTTGATGCCACATATCTCCTTCCGTAGACTGGCAGCTCGGGATGCAGGAAAATATTTTTCTAAAAATTTCTTCTTCAATCGTGCACGCAGATACTACCCACCGGTAGGTAGTATAACCAATCTTGGCTACATCCTTAAGTGAGAATGGAATGCTCGAATCTTTATTTGCTCTTCGATTACCCCGGTTTCATACCCTTGAGGCAAACCACGCCAAACCTCGGAGGTGCTTATGGGGTTCTTCACCTGAAAGTCCATGAAAAGCTGGTAAGAGGTGAATCAAGCCAGATTTTAACTCAAACGAAGTATTTTCAGCTATGTTTGGAAAAGTTATGCAAAAGGGTTATTGAATTAAATCTGGGGCAGCCAACTCCCTGAGTGTCCTGGTATTATCGGCCATAATGTATTCCTCTTGCTCTGAATCACTGGAGGAATCAGTTGAAGATTCAGTCAATTCAATTGCCAAATTGAGCCCAGGAGATGGGGTAGATGATTGCCCTCTCTTTCGTTTTTGGTCTCCTTTCTTAGTTCATGCCTTCTCTCAACCTCGATTGTATATCAATTCACCCATGCAGAAGAACGAGGCATAAACTAGCAAAGAACACCAAAAAAAAACCAAGAATAAAATAGAAATAAAATAAAGCAAAAGTAAACTCAAAAGGAGCGACATAATTTAGGCACCTCCCCGGCCAAAATTGACGTGTCGATGTACAATAATAAATACACTGAAATATAAATTTTGAGTATAAGGGTGAGTAGGATCGTCTCCTCAGGGACTGGAAAAAATTAACTCCTTTTTCAGGTGACAAGAATTGGGGGGAATTGTGAGAATTAAATGTTAACAAAAGATAAACTAAATAATCAACTATGGAAAATAATTAAAAGAGAGAGATTTAATGGGAAAAGCTCTAGCCAAGGATACACTTCAGAAATGGTTCAATTAACTGATCATTGATACAAATATAATTCCAACATTCATTGATAAACAGGTTTTCACCGTCGATCGATCGACAGCCTCTCCTGTATCAGATCGATAGCAAAATGCACCATTGGCTATTTTCCTAATCCAGAAATAACCCTAGGTACGACCATAGGATTTAATTCCTAATTGCATTAAAAATTAGAGAAACCCTGTTCTAATTAACAAACACGCTACGAGAGTCCATTTAAATTAGATTGTATATTTTCCTGATACAAAACCAATTATGTTGCTACCAAGATTAGAGTAATCAAACAATTACGGATTCAATTACCCTAATTAGCAAATAGATTATGTGAATAATCAAATATTGCGCATCTGTTCAATCACACACAATAATCATAGCTAATAAAGCAGAAAACATATAAATACCAATGAATAGAAGAAATAAATAAAATCGATTAGATCTCACAGTAGTAGATAAACCAAATCCTCAGTTGCCCCTGACTAGAAGGATGAAATTAGCCACACATCATGTATGAAAATTCCACCAAAGTATTTGAGGGAAAATAGCAAGATCAACTATTAATGTTCGAACGGAAAATAGCGAAGGAAGGAAGAAGGAAAACGGGACGCGGTGGCTAGTCCTCCGGGTTACGTTGATGTCCGTCGTCCTTTGGTGATCAAGCCCAAGGTAAGTTCTCACGTCTTCCTTTTTCCTCTCAAAACTAAGGCTGATGATAATTCAAGAAGAAGATTCCTCCCCAGCGAAAGAGATGTAGTCACGTCTCTTTTTTCTTTTGCAAGCCAACAAAAGATGCCTTTTTGCCCCTTTGACAATTTTTCTCCCCGTGTATGTATACCTCTTCTAACCAATTTCCAATTGCTGGTGCTTTCCGAATAAGACTCCACACGTAGCACAACTCCTTTTTCAAGTCTGAAACTGACTTCCAGCCACGTTTTCCGTCCGTTTCCCTTTGTGTCCTCCAAGAAACAAAAATTACCAACAATACCAAATCCTATTCTAAAAAGATTTCCTAAAACAAATACCAAATTAGTTCCAACTACTAATTAAGAAAACATCAAATTTGACTCCACAATATTTTCAGAATTTGGACTCCACACTTCTTGGAAATTTCCCACGAGCCTTTGAAAATCCGAGAAATCTGGCCTGGATGTCCACCTTAGGCGCGCCCGCGCCTAACTGCTGGGAACGCTTCTGGATTTCTCCTTTTTAGCACAATTTCACCAAATCCTGCAATTGATCACCAAATAGATAAATTTAGCAGAATCCACCCCAAGAATGAAATTTTTAGTCTAAATAATTAGGACATATTAACACAATAAACAACCAAAATTGCACCCTACCATTAAAATAGAAGTTGTGATTTTCGAGGTGAAAGACTTCATTTTATGTCTTTGTTCAAAAATTTAGAAGTCACGAGTATGGAGTACATCGATAGAGTATTTTGGGTAATGATACGTCATTTTGAAAATGAAATCTTTTATGATGAATTTTGACTCGAGTGACTACTTTTTCACTCGAGCAAAATTAGAGGAATTTTAGGATGATTTTGATCAAACAAATGACTAAATTTATTTAAGAGTAGTTTCGCTATTTGTGGGGCGAAACTTATTTCTTCTTTTACTTGATTATAGGAAGTGGGGAAAAGTTTGAACCAGACCCTAACTTGGATTGTCAGCTGTGATTAATTGGTGAGTGTTCCAACTCCCTTTTCAAATGAAAAATGTTGCTATTGTTTGCAAAGGAATGATTTGTTGAAGTGATTTGCTAGTATTTATAAGGAACAATTTACTGTTATTTCCAAGTAAAATTGCTTTTACAAGTGAAATGATTTATGACTAATTTGTGAGCACTCCAACTTGTTTTCCATATGAAATGTTTTTTTTATGTTGCCAATTATCTATGAAATGATTTATTTGTGTTTGCCTTGAGTTTTGTGGCCTGAGCGGAGCTATTGTGACAACCCCACTTCTCCCTAGGGCGTACCCTAAGGTATCAGTGGATCGCCTGCCTAACTCACGCCAAGACTCACTTACATAATGATCACTAAAACATCAAACTCCAATACCGTTATCAAACCAAACCAAACGGTAACTCACAAATAGATCGTTCCAACCTTACAATCCAAAATTACATAAAGTACTTAAACACACATTCGAATTCTCATAATACAAAACCCTCAAATTCAATATTTCAAGTTTGTCAAATCCAATACAAAAGTGAACCCTAAGCCTAATGATGGGCTCCTTCACTTGGGTTCTCAGTCCCTGCTAAGCAAAACAAATTGGAAAGAATGAGCTAAAAGCCCAGTGAGTTCCAAAAAGGCATGCAAAGCACATAACACATATGAGATTCTCACTCCAAATTCATATTTAGAAATAAACAAATAAGGAAAGCAAATAACATCACAAAGATAGGACACGAGTAGCCCTTACGGGCTAAGGTCCTCGAAATTGGAGCACATTCCTGGACTGGTGCACAAATCTCATAATTGACATTCCGTCAACTTTCATACACAAACCAAGTAGACTACCACTTACTTCTTTCTCCACCAAAACCCCCGTACGGGCCTGCCTACCTCACATAATTTATATATTTGTGTATTGCTCTTCAACAGGGACAAGGCCTTTTGCCAAGTCCAAGCACACAATACATCTCATAGCCCAAGGATATTAAATCTCCTCGACCTGGGTCTTCCCAACGGCTCGAGTCGATAACTTACCAAGGGGATTAAGTATTCTCGAGAATAATAATTACAGAACATATCACATCACATCATATACGCAAAACAGAATTCACATCATATCTCAAGTCAAAAGGTTCAAAACTTACTTGAAATGCCACAACAGCACTTTTTACAAAATTTACCATTCAAATAGGAGTAAGTGCGATAAAGTACACACTACTCCATTTGATGGATTAAAATCAAATTTTCACATCAAATCATATATTCAATCATATTCCAAATCAAATTCACATAATCAAGTAACATGCATGGAAACTCACCAAAGTGGCAAGGTTCAATTTCCAAATTGGGATCCAGCGCAAATCTTTCCCCACTTCCTATAATCAAGTAAAATGAAGAAATAAGTTTTGCCGCCCAATTAGCGAAACTAACTCGAATAACTTATTCATTTATTTTATCAAAATTCTTCACAAATTTCCTCTAACTTTGCTCGAATGAAAAGTAGTCATTCGAGTCAAAACTCATCTTAAAAGATTCCATTTTCAAATCAAAACGTCAAATAACCAAACAACTCTATCGATGTACTCCATCCAAGCGACTTCTGATTTTTTTAGCATACTGAAATAAAGTGAGGTATTTCACCTCAAAATCACTCATTTGAGTTTAAAATCAACACCAAACTTTTAACCAAAGTTCTAACACATTTTTCAAACAATTTTCACTAGGTCTCAATGCACAAAATTCATGAAAATTAACTAAAGTCTTTCAAACCCACAAATTTGTCCAAAATGGCACTTTTCCCTCAAAGCTTAGTGGAATTCAATTTCTCACCATAAAAGTTCAAGATTTTAACTCTTTTAAACATATACTCATAAATGAATATAATACATATACACTTAAGCAAAATCTCATCATTAAACATCATAAAATTTCAAAATCACACATCAAAATTGCCAAGCAAGTTTCGGCCAACCCTTATCATTTTCCTTCAAATTTTTCAACAACAAATCTACTTTCTAACCATAAAATGAATTCATTTCACAAATATCAACCATAGCCACAATCAGCTCCTCAAGTTCGCTACCTAAAAGTCACCTCAAGTCCGCTACCTAAGTTGGAAATTCAAGAGCCCAACTCAAATGCTTCATACATAAGCATTCTTAGCAAAATAAACCATAGATCTACTATATTTAACACTACTCAAGTTAGATCTAAAAGGTTTGAATCTTATACCTTCAGATTTTTCTAGATCTAACAAGATTAACCAAGATCTTGTGAGTTCTTCTCAAGGATGACACTCCCAAGTTTAGAAACTCCAAAAACTCCAACCTTAGTGATGTGAGCATGGATGCCAACGTATGCTTACAAATTCATAATAAGTGCAAATGCCTCGAGTTGATTCATTCCAAGTTGGAAACTTCAAGTATTCATCCTAAGGTGATTAGAGAACTTGGAAAATGTTGGTCAAGTGCCAGGAGGAAGAAATGCGAGGAATGCCGTCTAATCTAGTTATGCTACTTAGTCGTTTGCTTAGATTCTTAAGGAAGGGCATTACTGTCCATTTTCCTTGCTTTCCTTAGTTGTGTGTTAGGTCAAATAAAGCATCGGTTAGGTAGTTTCCAAAATTTGAGTTACCTTAACCGAATGCCTATTTAAGTTGTTTCCGAATTGTTTAGTAGTTAGGTTAGTTAGTAGTTGCCTAAACCTAGTTTCCTAATTACTTGTTTTAGGTTTCCTAAAGCTTTTAGAGCTAACCAAACTTATGTTTCCTTTTTAGTCTTGGTTTTTGAGTCTTGTAGGCTATAAATAGCCAACACTTTTTCATTATTCGATATGAAGACAATTTTGATAAAAAAGTTAAGAGTTTTCTCTTTCCTTGTTCCTTGGGAACGACCCTTGATACAAAGTGAATAAGTTCCTTTGTTCAAGTTTAGACTTATCAATTCAAAATCGCGTTGAGTTGTGGCGCCATTCTACCAAATTCCTTGGTTCGCTAATTCGCTAGATTGTGGGTTGAGATTCAATTCAAGGTTCGCAATCTCGAGGGTTAGAGGGGTCGTAGGATTTCCATCCCTTTGTATCCATAACCTGTTCAAGATAGATCATTCCGCTGCGTCGCAAATTCGTGTCTTCAAGAAATGGGAGTTTGGAGATCCGGGTTCACATCAGTTGGTATCAGAGCTTCGGCTCTTGAACCAGGTTAATATCCCTTTTCCTTTCTTGTTTTCCTCTTTGTTTAAAAAAAAAAAATTCATTACTGTTCATCGGGGTACTGTTCATCACTACTGTAGCGTGCTGTTCATCCCGAATTCACTGTTCATCCAAATTTTTCTCTTGTTTTATTACTTGTTGGTCTTGTGTTCTTGTGTCTTGAGTCTTGAATCAAAAAAAAAAAAAAAAAAATCTGTCCGCAAGTTCTTGAGTCCATCGTTAGGGTTTTCTTTTCTTGTGTTATCTTGTTGTCCATTTTGTCCTTGTTGATTGATCCGAATCTGCCTTGTTGTTGTGAGTTGTTTCTTGTGTCCAATTGCTGGAAAATTTGTGGCTATTCTTGCTGAAATTATTGGTTCTTGAGCTTACTTTGTGACTACCTTGGAATCGTGAAACAAACCCTAGTTCTTGAACAAGTCTTGAAAACAATCTTTGAACCTTGGGGGCTGTTTTTCTTGAAGTTCTTGAAACCAATTGCAGCAAGTTGAATTCTAGAAATTCCACACTTGGATCCTTGAAATCTAGAAGTAGTTCAAGTCGGCTGAAAAAAAAAGAAAAAAAAACAGAAACGAAAGAAAGAAAGAAGAAAGCCGACCTATTTTTTTTTCTTGAACCTTGCTGGAAATTGAATCTGCCTTGCTTGTTGAACCAAAACTTTGTGTTACAATTGTTGTTCAAAGTTTGAAACACTTCTTGGTGGGTGTTGGAACATAAGTGCATGCTTTGGGTGGGTGAAATTCGAATTTGGAAAGTGAAAACCTCAACCAGAATTTCGGCTTTCCAAAATTCCAGATTTGCTTTCGAAAACTGAAACGGGTTTCTTGTTGCTTAAAAAGATCAAAACCAATTCGGAAACCATCCCAAATCTTACAAAGCATCTTCCCTAATCCTAAACAGCAACTCCATCACATCCAAAGGGGATTTAACAGCCTTAAAACCAATCCAAAATAGGTTTGGAAGCCATTGCGCCGCCTTGACCAAACCTTCATCCAAAACCGAATTGGTTGAGCCTCCTTGAACCCGAATTGCTGCCTACCTTTTGGGAGCCATTATCCACGTGTTTTGTCCTATTTCCAGCGTTGTTTGAGTCTTTTACTTGTTTTTATTGTCAGTCAAATAAGTCTTTCTTTAGTCTTTCCAAATTCAATTTGGAGTCTAGTTAAGTTTCCTAATGTGAGTCTTGTTTCTAAAATCTGTTTTGTCTTAGTTTGTTAATTATTTCCAGCTTCTATTGTGTCTATTTTCTAGCCCTAAATTACATGTAATTACTCTCATCTAGTGGTCTAAGAATTCATGGAAAATTTGACCAATTTACCCTCGGTTTCTTCAAGTCTTCTTCTAGGGTGCTCTTAGTTGTTTTCATTTGAAAATTTTCCATCTCTGTGTCATCCTTTTCCTCCCAAATTTGAGTTAAAATTTCAGGTCATTCCTTCCAAATTCTCATACATCATCACATGCCAACCAGATTGAATTGATTAGTCTTCTTGAGCAATCGTGAGCCAATTCATATTGTCTCAAGGATTGTGAACAAGGACTTGAAAGAGTTGGTGAGATTATTAGAGTGGAATTTGAGTGCATACACGAGAGTTGAGTGATACACTAAGAGAGTGTGTGAAGCCATTATTTTGTGTTTTCCTAACTTTTCTTTGCAGATTTTATCACCATGAGGCACAATCCTCTAAAAGAGTTGTTGCAGAAATTCTATGCTCTTCGTCAAGGCACCAAATCGGTGAAAGCATACTACAAAGAGATGAGGTCAATTATCAATCAAGCCAAAATTGTGGAAGATTCATTTGTCATTGATCACTTTTTAGAGGGATTAAATGATCAAATAGCTAGACATCTTGAAGTGACTGACCGCATGGAATTGTATGAAGTTGCACATGCCGCTATGGACATTGAAGAGAAGCTTGAGTGGAGGCGTCAAAGGAGACTCGCCTCAATCAAACGTGCTTCACTTAAGAGGCACGAGCAAGAGATTAAAGAGTCACGTCAAGTGTCCAAAAAAGAGCCTTTTATGGGACAACTTGAGGAACTATTGGACACCTATGTAAAGTCGTACCTTGAACATGAAAAGAACAAGCTTGCACTGCCCGCTACACTTGCCACTAGTCAAAAGCTAGTTGGAAAGGAATTATGTGAGCAATGTGAAAATGTACAATCCGAGTGTAGTGTGAATAAAAAGGAGAGTGAGTTGTGAGGAAGAAGAAGAAAAGAGTACACGTGAGTTGATTGTGAGTGGAAAAATAAATGAGTGTGAAAGGGCTTATTATTTTCCTAATGATCTTAACTTTACTTTGTTTAGTGTTAATGGTCTTTTGCAGGTACAACAAGGTGAAGTAAAGATGGTTTTGATGTGCACCATTGCAAAGTCTTTCAATGGAATGCTGTTCTTTCGAGGCATTGCAAATTTCTACATTCACTCCAAAGAATTGAGGACCGTTTTCACCAACCAACCTTTGAGTTTAAAAGGGAGTCTTCAATCTTATCCTGTGATTCATTCTTTTGCATTTGAAATCCGTGCTATTTGTTTGGATTGTGTAAATGGTTGTGGTAGTCCTTTGAGTCATTTTGAGTGTTGTGATTGTTTTACGTGTCCGAGTTTAATGTTGAGTCCTTATAAGTTATTTGTTTTCTTTAAGTCGTGTGATTATTGTGTTAAGAGTATTGATACGTGTTCGTCTAGTGATTTTAGTGTGCTCGTAGATTGTGTTAAGCGTTGTCCAATGATGCATGGGGTACAAACTTTTCCTACTTGTTATCAATTAGGTAAAGTGGGTGAATATCTGTGTTTCCTCATCATTTATTCCTCGTCTTTCATTTTTGATCCAAGTATTGATTCAAGGATGAATCGCTTTTACCGGGAAGGGAATGATGTGAGCATGGATGCCAACATATACTTACAAATTTATAATAAGTGCAAATGCCTCGAGTTGATTCATTCCAAGTTGGAAACTTCAAGTATTCATCCTAAGGTGATTAGAGAACTTGGAAAATGTTGGTCAAGTGCCAGGAGGAAGAAACGCGAGGAATGCCGTCTAATCCAGTTATGCTACTTAGTCGTTTGCTTAGATTCTTAAGGAAGGGCATTACTGTCCATTTTCCTTGCTTTCCTTAGTTGTGTGTTAGGTCAAATAAAGCATCGGTTAGGTAGTTTCCAAAATTTGAGTTACCTTAACCGAATGCCTATTTAAGTTGTTTCCTAATTATTTAGTAGTTAGGTTAGTTAGTAGTTGCCTAAAGCTAGTTTCCTAATTACTTGTTTTAGGTTTCCTAAAGCTTTTAGAGCTGACCAAACTTATGTTTCCTTTTTAGTCTTGGTTTTTGAGTCTTGTAGGCTATAAATAGCCAACACTTTTTCATTATTCGATATGAAGACAATTTTGATGAAAAAGTTGAGAGTTTTCTCTTTCCTTGTTCCTTGGGAACGACCCTTGATACAAAGTGAATGAGTTCCTTTGTTCAAGTTTAGGCTTATCAATTCAAGATCGCGTTGAGTTGTAGCCATTCTACCAAATTCCTTGGTTCATTAATTTGCTAGATTGTGGGTTGAGATTCAATTCAAGGTTCACAACCTCGAGGGGTTGAGGGTCGTGGGATTTCTATTCCTTTGTATCCATAATGCTTTCAAAATAGATCATTCCATGCAAATGGTGTCTTCAAGAAGGAGCTTGGCGATCCGGTTCAAATCACTTAGCCCACGATCCGCTTGATTTGATGATGGATTCCGTCTCCAAACTCAAGAGCAAGAAGTAACCAACCCAAGAGAAACTTTCTTCTCTTTCTTCTCTCTCTCGCGTGGGACCTCCCTCTCTCTCTTCACCCTACAGCCAAGAAATGGAAGAAACAAGAATCAAGCCTCAATGGGTCTACAAACTTCAAAGGATTGAAGGAAGAAGAAATGGAAGAAACAAATTTGAAAGTTTTCTCTTTTCTCTCTCAAGGCTCACTCTCTCTCTCTAAGCTCTCAATTTGTGGCTGAAAAATGAAGCTCAAGAAGCAAGAGGTAAAGTTTTAAGGGGACAAAAAGGTGCATTTTCCTCAATTTAAGGAAAAGTGGTCAAAAGACCACTTTTTGTCGCGTCGCGTGCGACACTCTAACTTTTGCTGTTTTATCTCATTCCGACATTGTCCAACCTTAAATATATCTCTGTAATATCTCTACATATGCTCGATTTCAACTTAAAGTCACTATTCACACTTCGGAACAGAAATTAACGCTTAAATTGGCCGAACACACACACCGGCAAATAACACTCGAAAAATACTCTAAATCAGAAAATAATCACTCAAAACATATTTTCACTAATATTTTAGTGACTAATCATAATATAAATATTATTATGCATTTTAAAATAAATTCAGATTTTGAGGCCCTCACAACTATGTGCTACGTCCATATGGGACGGGAGCCACCTCTAGAGATCCGTTTCAGCGCTTGAAATGCCTATTAGTGTTAGAGCGGAGTTATGTGCTACGTCCATATGGGACGGGAGCCAACTCTAGAGATCCGACTCACTTCTTAAAATATTTACCTGAGTGGAGCTATGTACTATGTCCATATGGGGCGGGAGCCACCTCTAGAGATCCGACTCACTTCTTAAAGTGTTTACCTATGCGAAGTTATGTGCTACGTCCATATGGGGCGGGAGCCACCTCTAGAGATCCGACTCACTCCTTAAAATATTTATCTGAGCGGAGCTATGTGCTACATCCTTGGAGACGGGAGCCACCTCTAGAGATCCGTTCAATAATGATGTTTGTGACACTGTTTCCTTTGAGTTAATTATGTTATATGTCCATCTTGCTTTTGATACATATAGAAATGCCTATGTGTTGTGCATAAATGAAATGAGTTTCTCCGAAAAGATTTACTATTGTTTTAAGCTAAATGAGACATGATTTATTAACGTTCTACGTGAAATGCTTTGCTCATGATTTCAGTTAAATGGTGAGTATTTTGAAAAAATATTTATTATTGTCTGTTTTTATACTTGACCCACAATGTGAATTTGCTTTTATTTTTTTTGAAACCTCACTGAGCTTCTAGCTTACCCTAAAACTATTTATTTCCCCTCCACAGGGCTCGAGGCAAAGGAAGCACTTGTAGAGACTTACTATTGTGACTGGTTGGATTAACTCTAGTTCTATTTGGGTATATTATTTCTGATGTCTTGTGAAAGAAACTTATTGTATTGAAGTAACATCTCATGGTTGTAATATGATTTTGAAATAGTTGGATTATAAGTATTGGAGTTTAAATTGTAAGATTTATGGTTATGTTATTATTTGGAAGTACTTGGATGTAATTTTTGGAGTTTTATTGTAATTATTAAAGGCTGGCACTGAGATTTGAATTTGAGGACTGTAGTGAGTCCCGGCGAGAGTTGGGCAGGCGGTCCACTAATACCTTAGGGTACGCTCTAGGGAGAGATGGGGCTGTCACAAGTACTAAACAATTCAATCACTTAATAGATTCAAACTTCAGATTTCATATTTCAGATTTTAGTTTTCAAATTTCAATTTTATCAAACGCACCTAAACTTTTAACCTATTGAGCTTTCAATTACTCTAATTTCTTCTATGATACAATAAATCACAAGGTCATGATTATCAACACTTCTTTCTCTGACATCAAAGTGTCAACACTCTCGGCTTCGACAATTACTCTTAGTGTTTCATATCAGAGAGAGAGAGAGAGAGAAAGAGAGAATTGAAAGACTTCATCAATTGCTGGTCTAAAACAATCTTTGAGTCATTAATGATTGATTAAGTTAGGGATTCTTAAGCCTGTAATTGAGGTTGAAAAAATTAAAAATTATAACTCACTTATTTTGAGTTAAAAAGAAATTCTATTTTGTGCATTCTATTCCTAGAGATCGCAACGAGAGCAGGTATTCATGGATGTTTGTCCTGTGGACGAGTAATGAGACGGGGCATAGGACAGAAGCAGGGGCGAGAGTGGGGCAAGGGTAAGGGCGGGGGCGGTGATGGGGAAATTTTTCCCCCTACCCTATCCCTTATCCCATCACTCCCCTAATTTAGTAAAAAAATTATTACATATATGTATATACATTAGATAACCTAATAATCATAAACAGTTCTAATTAGACTAAAACACTTGATTAGTTATCTACATCTACAATCTTAAATAGTTCTATGTATTATTTTATAGATTAACTTTTTTATACTGATAGTGTAATCATTTGTTTTATACAAGTAGTTATGAATATATGCCACATTTGTATGATTTAAATTTCAAATGTAAATTCCTATTATGTGGCACAATCTGACCCTATTAGTGTAAAAATAATTGTTCACTGATAATGTATAAAAGATTTACCCATATATGTTTTTGATTTGTTAATAGTCTTAAAACACAAAATACCAAATTGAGGAACTAAGAAACCTAATTTTCTTCCCCTTTTTTTTCTCTTGTCTCCCATCAAAGCCTCCTCTCCCATTTCAATCGCTCAATCTATCAGCCTCGCTTTTCTAAAAGGCTCAATCTTCCTCTCCTATCTTAACCTTCCTCTCACATCTTAGCCTCCTAGAACAAATGCCGTCAAAATTCCAGTGGTTATATATATCTACAATCTCAATTAGTTCTATATATTATTTTATAGATTAACTTTTTATGCACTAACAATGTAATGATTTTTTTATACAAACAATTATGGATGTATGCCATATGTGCATGATTTGAATTTCAATTTTAAATTTCTATTATGTGACATGATCTAACCTTACTAGTGCAAAAATAATTGTTAATCGACAATATATAAAAAGTTTATATTTGTTACCCGTAACCTTTATAGCTACTATTAGTTTAACCACCCCTAATGTTATATTTTAGTCAGTTTACCTCCAAGACTAATAGTCAAAGCAAACAGTGTTACATAATTTAGTTAAAAAGAATGTTTAGCCGACAAAAATGCCCATTTTGTTCCAAAATTGCTATGGGTGGGAAAAGGAGCACTTTACATAGGAAAGTAAAAGAGAGGAAAAAATGGAAAAAGGTAGAGATATCACTTAGAAGGATTCCTTATTAAACTCAGACTCTTGTTTCTTTCTCTCTCATTGACGAAGAAACTATACGGTGTTTAAAAACCTAGATTTCTTTATGCTTTCATATCCGCCATTTGACGATCAAATGATGAAGTGATCAACAAATCCAAAGAAAGATATCACTGAAGAAAGGCACAACAGCAAGAGTCGAGAGAATTGGTGGCATGAAAGAAAAATTAAGAAATTGAAATATAAAACAAAAGGTACATCTCAAAATATCCAAAATGCTTTCTTGTTTTCAAGAGAAACCATGAATATTTAAGTGATTTTTTGCTTTCCGTATGGTCCAAATTGGGTTATATTGTACCATGGTCCAATATGTTCCATTTTAGAGGTTTTTATGTCTAGTGTTTATAATTTCATACAGATACAGATTTTTAATGGATTTGTATCTCCACCCTAAAAACTCCCATATGTTCCATTTAAAAATCCAAGGTTTATAAATTTTTGTTTTTGTAATGGTGATAATACTAATATTATGTGTTATGTAGAGTTTATAGGTTGTTGTATTGACTGATAAGGTTTCATATAGTTTTCTTTGTTTATGTAGAAAGTAAGAAAATGGAACAATGTAACGGAAAAGGACAGAATACCTCAGTTTTTTAATTGTTAATGGTAGGTTGAAGAAGTGTGTAGTATGTCTTCTGCATGTTGATCCTTTCACTATGCTAAAATGATTTAGTTGTTCCAAGGTAGTAATCTTCAAATCAATCAGGTTATTGGATTTGAAATTCAAATGATACACAATGATATGCGCCTCATATGTCAATATTCAAAGTGGCCTACGTGCTTATCAAGTTCCATTAAAGATCAGGTGGGACCTAATGAACAAAGTCAAGAACAAACTTGGAATAAGTTGGCTTTGAGCTTAGTTGAGTAGTTTGCTGTTTAGTCTTACCAATTGTTATGTTAGTCAATAAGTTGCATTCGGCCAACTCAAGTTAAGCATAGCATTTGTTCCAATTAGTAGTTGAAGTGTAGTTTGGATTAGTTAAGCCCCAAGCTAGGGTTTCCAAATTAGATTAAGACTTAAATTCAGTCCAAGGCTATCTTATTGTCGCCGAATTCTTATCTAGTTGTTTCCAAGTTTTAGTAGGTCTTCTGGAAGGCTATAAATAGCCAAAATTCATTCAAAAACATTAGATTATTGTGAGTTAATAAAATTTTCCAGATTTGCTTCTTTTCGTGAGAGCAATTCGTGTAACTTGTATAAGCCTTCTTTGAACATCTCAAGGTCATTCTTGAATGGTCATTTGACTTATCAGCCAAGAAAATTCTTGATTGTGGTGTCTTCTACCCTCGAATCATGTCTTGTGTTGTCCAAGTCACGATGTCGAATCCATCCAATATTGATATCTCCAAAATCTTGGACTTGTGGGACATTCTTGCATTCTTCATGGGTGCAAAAATCACATCACACAACCTTGTAACTAATTGGTTACTATAATTAAAATTATATTAGTCCTAGCCTACCAAACTTTTTTTCAATACAGGAATACTCCTACCTTGGATGTGGATTTTTTACGAATTAATAGATTGTGAATCAATAGCATGAGTCTTTGTTGTTCTCATATTTATATGTATTTTAGTTGGATGTATCATATATCTTGGTTGTGCTTTAAGTTTTTGTTTGTCTATTATGGTTGACTCAAGTTTTTTTTCATCTATTACGGTTGACTTTTCAAAACCAGGTATGAACACTTTTGAGATTCACTATTATGGCCATTTTATCCATGCTAATATGTTTGAGTATGTAGGGGGAAAAGTAGCATACTTCTCTGAAATTTATCTTGATCTCATGTTGTATTTTGAAATTCTTAGTTTTTTTGAAGAAAATTAATGTGGATGAAAATTTTCCAAAGTAATATAAGATTGCTAGATTTGACTTACAACATTGGCTTAGACTACTTAATGGTAACAGTAATATCTTAGAAATGTTTGAATTCAACAGGAACCACAATATGATAGAAATATATGGTGGTTTTGGTGTTGAAATGATGCTTTTGATGAGGAAATTGTACTTAATAATAAGGCTGGCAACAACACTCATTTGGAGCATCTTGGAGTTGGAAATGTAACCAATGGTAAGGCCCAAATTATAGCGAATATGCTCAATTGATTGCAAAGGAGTACAAGGCTTATGTTGCCTCTATAGAGAAGGAAAAAATGTTAGAGAAAGAAGCTGTTAGTGATGATGAAGTGTTGACTACTACTTTAAACTCATCTGATGATGAACCACTTGAAGACTTTCCTAAATTTAATATTGAAAGGGACATGGAGAAGCCTGACTTAGAGATTGGATATCTATTTACTAATGTGCAAGATTTTAGGCTTGCTATCAAACATCATTCTATAGTAAATGGGTTTGAAATAAATTGGAAAAGGAAAGAAAACAATAGGATTGTGATCACCTGCAAAAGGATTTGTGGCTGGAAAGTGTACATCAGTAAGTATAGGGATACCAAACAATTCCAAATAAAAACACTAGCTAAAACTCCCCACTAATGTCCACATTCCTAAAAGAACAAGAGTGCTAATGCAAAATGGATACCCCACAGGTTTATTAGAGAAATTTCTAATGATCCATTTCTAAAAATTGAGATACATAAGAAGACAGTGAAATGAAAGTATAATGTGAATATGCTTGGCCAACAACTTTACAGGGCCAAGAGTAAGGCAACTGAGATGATCCAGGGTGATCATAAGATGCAGTATTGGAGTATTAGTGACTATTGTGCTACACTAACTTTTACGAATCCAGGTTCTGTTACTGTCATTGTAACTAATAGGTTGCCTATGTGTCCTAATTAATTCGATCTTCAAGAGAATGTTTGTGATGTTTTCTGCTCAAAAAGAAAGCTTTATTGCTACATGTAGACCTGTGATAAAACTAAATGCTTGTCATATAAAATCTACAATAGGAGGGCAATTAATGGCAGCTGTTGATGGAGACGCTAACAATCAGATGTATCCACTTGCTATGGCACTAGTAGAGTTTGAATGCAAAGATAGTTGGCACTGGTTCCTTGAGTTACTGACTAATCATATTGGATTACCATGTGAAAGGGGTTGGATTCTCATCTCGGATAGACAAAAGGTTAGTCCACTATTATTTTATTTTAGTAGACAACTTTTTTTTCATTTATTTTACACATAGTGCTAATTATATGTTTTATTTTTGCAGGGATTGATTGAGACAATAGAGAGCAGATTTCCCGAAGTTGAGCATAGATACTGTGTTAGGCATATGTATGCCAATTTTAAGCTCCGATTCAAAGATAAACAATTGAGGGACATCATGTGGGCTGCTGCTACAGCCTACGTATCAGACAGATTTGAGGCCAGTATGAGGGAATTACAAGTAATATCACCTAAAGCTCATGCATGGTTAAGAGCTATTCCAGCAAACCTATGGGCAGGACCCACTTTCTCTAGTAGAACCAAATGTGACCTTTTGATTAACAACATATGTGAGAACTTCAATCAATATGTTAAGGAGGCAAGGCAAGAACCTATTTTGACAATGTTTGAGAATATTATGAGACAAAATATGTGTAGGTATCATGAGAAAAAACAATGCATTAAAAGAGTTAAAGTCCAAAATCTGCCCAGAATAGTTGAGAAAATAGAGAACCACAAGATTTAGGTGCCAGTTTTTGAAAGTTGGGAATTAGGAAGTGGGATATGGGAAAGTGCTGAACCCACTAAGAGTTATATAGTTTCTATTAATGAAGGAAGCTGCACATGTAAAGAGTGGGAAATGACATGCATCCTATGTGTTCATGCTTGTGTGGCAATTGTGAATGGAGATGGTGAGCTAGCTGACTTCGTTCATGATTGGTACACAGTCGACATGTATAAAAGGGCCTATATGAACTTGATTATACCAGTTCTAGATGAAAGCAAGTGGGTAAAATCAAATGCCGACCTAGTGGCAACCCTTCTTATTAGAAAACCACATAGTAGGCCAACAAAGAAAAGAAGAAAGAGGCCTGATGAGAATCAGCAATCTAACAAACTTAGCAAAAGAGGCATACCAATTCATTGCAACCACTATGGTCACACAAATCACAATGTAAGGAGCTGCAAAAACACTGGTTGCTTGTTTGTTAGGAAAAGAAAATAGATAGTCAACTAGCTTTATTTGCTTCATAATTCAACAAGTTTCAGCTTTATGTTAACTCAGTTCTTTGTCTTTTGTCCTAGGTTGAAAAAGCTACTAATAACAATTTACAAGAAACAATCACAGAGGCTGTAAATTCTCAATTTTCAAGTTCAAGCAGTGTTAGATGTAAGAGGAATTGCTATCAAAAAGGGTCGTAGCTTAGGTGTTAACTACAATAGAGGTAAGGGAACTATAATGGGAAGAGGTCATGACAAAGGTGTTAGCTATGGTCCATTGAGTGGGATTGGCAATTGGAATGGTGAGGGAATGTCAACTAGAACAACTTTTATTCATCATTCGAGAATGGTAAAGTTGTTCACTCTTATATGGTTTTCTTTATTAGTTCAATCATCACCTTTAAGTGAAATTCATTGTAGATTTCCCCATTAATGGTGCCTACAAAGCATGCTATTTGAAGTGAAAGTGACGGCAAAGTGATTACTATTAGAGCTGGTGTGAGGACCCAAAAATTTATTTTATCTGACGTATTTATTTAATTATTTATTTATTTGCCCTAAATAATTTATTTAAATCATTTTAATTCCATTTGCACTATACATTACCTCATTTATTTTTAAAAAACATGTTCACGCTTCAATTTAATTTTTTTGTCGCACATTAGTGAAATTTGGAGAAAGCACGTTTTTCGAGGCAAATATTTGTTCTGAGAGTGAAGCAATTTTGGAGGTAAGGATGATCATTTGTAGATTAAGAAAAAGCTAATTGAGGGATTAGAAGTGAGTGATTAGAGTTAACCTCAATTAGGAGCATTAATGAGTCACTATTCAAAGTTGACTTTTGCATCTTTAAAAGTAGCTTTATGTCTCTTCTTTCTTTCACTTTTTCACTTCACCAAAAAGCCCACAAAACCCTCTCTCTCTCTTCTCTTTGCAGCGGAATTCCCATCCCCCTTTCCCTTGGTTTGAGCTTCATTTCATCCTCCAACAACTTGCTCAAATCTTGTCTCAACTTTGCTCCAACCTTGAATCATCCTCAAACTTAGTAAGCAGGCTTGAAGGAAGGAAGATCTTTGAGGTTTTAGTGCTTGAATCTTGAGTTTTGCTTGTCATCTTGAAGGAAGGTAAAACACCCTAAAGCTCCAACCTTTCTTCTATTTCTTGCCTAAATCTTAACCATAGAAGCTTGGGTTGTTGATGGGTTTTATGGATCTTGACTTATGATGAAAGATCTTGAGCCATTTTCTCTCTCTCTCTTGTCTTTATTGGCCGAATAGGTGTTGAAGGAGAAGAAGGCGTAAAGTTTCAATTTTTCTTGCCAAAACTTGCCAGGAAGGAAGGTAACTTGTACATCTAACCATTCTTGCACCATTAATCTTAGATCTAAAAAGATCTATGGTTTCTTTTGTTAGAAAATTTGACATCTTGACACTTTGGAGCTGGAATCTCGAATTCCCAACTTAGGTAGAGGCCTTGAGGATATTTTATTTGCTTTCTTGATTTGCTCTTCGACAGACGCCTTGAGGTGTTATGTGCTTAAAATGGTTGGATGATCATGTGATATAGCATGGATTATGGGTTTGTTTAATGGCTTGATTTTATCTGTATTTTAGCTTTCAAGATTGTGTCTTGCTTTGTTGGTTAATTTTGGGGGTATGAAATGTGTGCTGTAATGCTTAAATCTTGGTGGAAATTTCAGATTTAACCCCCTCCCCCCATGTTGGACGAAAATTGGAGTTGAAATTTTCTAATTTTGTGACCTTCTTGTAGCTTAAAATTTTAGCCAACAAAAACTAGTTTTGGTTAAGCTTCTTTGGCCGAAGGATTGAGTTGGAAATTTTAGTTTTAGAGCCTTTTCTTGAGTCAAATTTTGCCAAAACAACGGCCCTTAGATGCACATTGATCAGAGCAACAAAACTGGTTTTAAAAGAAGGAAAAAAGGGAGCTTTCATAATGTGTATTAATGAGAATTTTGTATGACAGGTTTTGAAAAATAGCTTTAGAAAAACTATTATATTTTGGTGTAGAAAAATCCAAACTGAGTTCTATTTAATGCTTTTGAAACTAGACTCAAAGTTCTTTCAGTGGTATAAATTTCAAGGGCTAGTTCAATTTCTGTGAAGTTTGGTGAATTTTCAAATTTGACTAAAATTCAAGACTGTTACGCCCCATTTTTACTGTAGCAGTGACTTTGAAATGAAATTTTACTGTTTTCTGAATTGAATCTTGTACAAGTTCAAAAAGTTTTAATTCATCAAGTCTATTTTCCAACGGTGTAAGATTCGCAATTTTTGGACTTATAAAACTCAAGTTATGATTTTTCAAGGAATGTCGCACAAAACTGAGAATTTTCCTAAGGAAGTGATGAAAGTTTAGAAATGTCTTGGAAACATTTCCTAATTTTTAGACCTAACCTTTTGATTATTTGTACACCATTCCATATTTGAGAAAGGGATTTTCCAACTACATGAGATTTCTTTTGACGTGGAATGGGGAAAACTTGCTTTTTGGAAGTTCACCTTGGTTGAATACCTAGGTAACTTTGATTATGCATGTCTCAGGTGAAAATGTGGAAAGCCGAGGAGTTTGGATTGACCTCCCACTCTCACTTGCTCTTGACTTTTGGTGAGTGTCAAGTGCATGTTTCATGTTGAAATGATACTTGGATAAATGCTATGTGGTTTCGTGATTTGTAAACTTGCCAAGGCGAGAGTATACTTTATCGCCCTCGTTCTCTCTCTTTCTCTTGCTTGGTTATTTGATACTTGTGATACGAATTGCTATGACTTGTTCTTGTACTTGAATATGCTTGAAATTTAGGAGCACTGGGCAGCAGTATGTACCACACCTTAATCGGTGGGAGGTGCCTCTTATCCCGATTCAGTGTTATGATCGAATTTAAGTTGATTGGAGCGTTGTCTCATCGACTAACCATGCTTGTGGGGACGCCCCAAGCCATTAGCAAACCTTGTAACTCGAGCCGGCAAGGGCTTGGTCAAGGAACTTGGAGAACCATGGGAAATATTATAGTTTGATCTTTTGAGATTTTACTTGGTATACTCGAACAGTATTACCACCTCGTGCTTGTTTGATTCCGGATCTGAGAGGGTGATGTGGTGGTTGGAGGAAGTAAGTGGAGTTCTACGGGCATGTTACTACTTGGGTTGATGGAGGGTCAACCAAGGACGACTTGAACCGGACATGATATGGAAATAGATCCTGAGAGCCCTCGTATCCTCCTACTTGTGTTTTATTTCCAACTTGCTCGCCTATGTGATAATCTTATTAAGTGTGTTATTTACTTGTTTAATTGCTTCTTGCTTGCTTGCTTGTTTTTCTTGGCCTCACTGAGTTTTGGCTCACCCCAAGTTGTTTTCCTTAACAGATTGTGGAAGTGGAATTTGGAGGCTATAGACTAGTGATTTTGTATGGTGCTAGTAGATATCTCTTGTATGACTTTTGAGATAGTTGAAGTGTAAACTTTGTTATATTTATGGGATTTGGATTGTAATATAAAATGATAGTCTTAAAGGAATATGGCTTGTATATTTGAAGTGTTTCTTTAATTCGACATCCAAGTTGACTTGTGAATGTCTACTAAGTTATAGTGAGTGTGTGAGTCCTGATAAGAGTTGGGCAGGCGTCCCGTTAATACCTTAGAGTTCTCCCTAGGGAGAGGTGGGGGCGTCATAGTTGGTATCAGAGATTAGGTTTCAGATCTCTGTAGTGTATCTTAGGTTTCAAGTTTAGAATGCCGGACTATGGGACGCGTTTGAATTGCTTGAGAGTTATTTCCCATATGATGGTGGAAAGACGAAATTGAGGAATTATGTAATATTGTATTGGAGTGAAACATTATGTGAAACACTAGTAGTGAAAGATTGAGTAACTCTTGAACTATCATTGTACTTGTAGGAATGGAAGGAATACGCTACGGGAGATGAGAAACAGAGGATTGTTAATTAACTTCTTATATGATGGCTTTGAACCAAAACAAAAGAGTTTTCAAATGAACTAAATGCATTTTTCTACCTATTTACTTGCTGGAAAATTTCCCGCTTCAAAGTTTAAAAGAAACTTGAGATGTACTGGTTCTATATTCAAAATGATAGATGGAAATGACATGTATATGCTCCAAATGCTTTATAACATGTCAATCTTTACATGTATGTGAATTCCACTAGATTTTTAAATTAGAAATTGGTGAGTTTTGCTAGATTTTTGTATGTCGGATAAGTTAAAGTTTTCCAATTGTAAACTCATATATTTTTGCACATAAATTTGCCCATATTTTGAACAAGAAACCCTTGAGTTTTTGGCGAAACTACGAACTTGCATTTTAGTAATGTAAGTCTTGAACTTGATGAAATTTTGTTACTTCAATCGCTCTTCTTACATTTTAAAAAGCTTATTTTGGGGTTTGTAAATGAAATTCTTGATTTTCAAGGAGAGAACTTATCTCCAAATACAAGAACTGAGAGAACATTGGGGATGTAAAGTGATTGCATTCGAGAGCTTGAAGTTAGAGTAATCGAGAAACAAGAATGGACCAATGATTTTGTGAATAGCTCTAGGAGTCTAATAATTGGATTGACTAAAAGGAAAGACAACTAAGGGATGATATGGAGAGGCTAAAGTGTAACAGTGAAAGTCATGACATGAAGGATTTGAGTGATGAATCCAAGTCTGAAGAAATTGGAATTATGAGGATTGTTATGGCCTAGGCTAGTAAAGCCCTGGTTAAGGTTTCTATTGATGGTGTTTTGATTTGAAATTAAATACTTGTCTTGAATGTGTGTTGTACTAACACTGCAGACTTGCTTAATTTTTGATATATTTGGACTTGTTATATGATTACTTGTATTCGTTGTGATCACATGCATTAATCTTGTGAAATCTGATAATTGTATTTTGGATTATGATTGATTAGTATTGCATCTATGATTAAGTGATTCTCGTCCTTTTATACCTATATTGCATTAGACTGTCGTGTGGAGAAATGGGAACCAGGAGAATGGCGTGAGGATATAGATAGTATGGGATTATGGTTTAAGGTATATGCAATACATTGGTGTCTCAGCCATGATGTGAGATTTAGTCATACCCTTAGGTTGCATGAAAGTAAATTGATGGTTTGCTTTAGTTCGTGAGATAGTTAGATATTAATAATGATGACTTGGTATTCGATTTATACTTAAGCATAGTTTTGTGTGTAAAGACAATCATGGTTTAAGAGTTGTAAACTTTTATTTGTATGATGGTGAAAGATTTTTGTACGATTAGTAGTTAAGGTTCAACGATCCATGAATAAAGCGAATTGTAAAATGGTTCTTTGAGTTTTAGACATAAGCTAAATAGCTTAAGGGAAGAAATTTAATCTACTTTTGATAATGGAACCTGTTGTGCTTGACTTTGGGAAAATACGCAGTGTTTCATGTATAAAACTCTACTCTAGTTTTTATCTATTCATGTGTGAAGTTTAACTCAAAGAGTGAATTCAAAGGTTTCAATTCATGTATTTCTTCGCCCTTCTAGAGATTGATATTTAAATTTGATATAGACGTGTTTTGGGAACAATTTAGTATTTGCAACATTGTTTTCTTGTTTAAGTTTTGGATACTTTGTTTACTTGTTTGGTGCCTAGTGAAACTTGAGTTATTAGATTGATCCCTTAAAAAAAAAAAGAAAAATTTTAATCAAGCCTTTTATGTCCTCACCATCTTACCCTTTTCAATTTAAAATTAACTAAGAGTGTCTTTTGCAAACAATCAAGAATGCAAGAATTCATTCTTGTGAGAGTTATTCTAATAATTTTACACCATCTTCTTAAAATTTCAAACATTTTGATTTTTGATGTATAAAACTATATTTCATCTTTGTTGGAGAGGAATGAACCCAAGAGCCTTATTGTATTTGATGTAAGATTTGAATTGATAGAAGTAAGTTGCGATTAATAAAGTAGTAAAGTTTTGAAAGTTTTATGGGTCTACTAACTCTGACTTGGGGACTGTGATAAGATATTATTGACTTTAAGATTTATCCTTTAGTGTTTTAATATTCGTCTCCATTGTATGGAACTGGATGTGATTGTTGAAATTACTAATTACTTGAAGTTTCTTTCTAAACATTTTGAAAGAATAACAGGTTAAGGTCTAGTAGGACAAAATTGCTGCGTTATTAAGATCTGCTAGAATTTGACGTACGAGACACTAAAAGTTTATTGAGAATGTTTAAGGATCATTAGGGTAAGGATTATATGATTTGTTCTTGGATTGGAAATGAGTAGATTAACAATTTCTTAAGGTGATCCTTATTACCTCCGATTAGCTTATTAATGAGGTACTCAAATTTGTAAACACGCATGACAAGATTATCACCTTGATTCATGTGAAAGATTGAGGATATACGGTTTACGTGACATTTAGTATGGAATAGGTTTTATAATTCTTAAGAGCAAGATGTAGGAAACATTGGTAACTAAATTGAATTTCCGATTACTTACCACCTGGCTGGATGGTTAGTGGAGAGACAATTGAAACCCTCGGGACATGTTAAGGTCGTAAAATGTGTCTTGGATTTTAGAGTGAATTGGGTTAGCGTGGCCCCACCTCTCCCTAGAGGCAGAAGGGTGTCAGTGCTCGGCCGATGTGGCGAAGCTTGCCCAACTCACGTCAAGACTCGCTCTAAAATCCAAATATGAATTCAAACATTCATTCCTAAAATCATAATTGAAATCTATCAGAATCACTAATCCAACTCTCACAAAAAACAAACCCCAAAATTACACCAAAATTACATTAATAATAACTCCCAAGTACCATAAACCATCAAATTCACCAAATAATTTCAATCTTGTACAAAATGAGGAAATCCTACAAAAGCACTAAGTTCCTCGATTTACGTACTCCACTTCAAGACCTGTTAAGAAAAACAAACTTATTGGGGTGAGCAAACCTCAGTGAGGTCAAGAATTCACACACATGCAGGTTAAAGCAGTAACAAAATTTATTAAAGCAAAATCCAGTAGAAAAACTCAAAACTCACATAAAACAATTTAAAAGATTCAATATAAAAGGATACAATTGGCCGCCCCACATTTCTGAAATACTCGCCATCACTTTTGGTCCGCTTCCAAGCCACAATTTTCATTTAAATGTTGACACTCCGTTAACCACTATCTCACTGTCCGTAACCATCACTTTTCACTTACTCGTTTACTTATACCGCCTGTACCGGACCCGCTAGTCAAGATAAAATTTATCAATAAACTAAGTCAGGATGAGCGGCGCCTCCCACTCTATAGAGTGTGGTACATACTACCACTTGGCAAAAGGGTCGACGAGACAACGCTCCAATCGACTTAACAAATTTAACCAAAGCGGAGGAGGTACCTCCACTCAGCTTGAGTGTGTGGTACATTCAAGCCCGTTTGGCGTAGCAATTAACCAAGATCAAGCATAAGTACAAGCATTTAACAATTTCAATTCAAGTAAGGGTGAGATAAAGTCACCAAGTCAAACAAACATGCTTTTCAAACAATTAACATTAATTAAAGCATTAAATACATGCACTTGAACACTCACCAGAATTCAGATAAACAAGCGAATGAACAAGAACATCACACGGTGGCGGTCACCCTCAAGTCAGTCCGGTCACCAGCCAAAACCAATTATCAAAGACTAGCCAAAAATAGCTAAAGTTCAAAATCTTAACTTAACTACTAAAATTCACCAAAACCAAAACTGCCACAGTTTCTTGTTTGATCCATATCTTAGGTTAAAATTATCGGAATTAGGCAAGGCCTATGGCTACAAAAACTAGACTCAGAGTACTATAATTCACTTGAAGGGCTCACTTTGAGATTCATGATGTAAGATAGGTTAAAGTGCGCGACAAAACGACACAAAGAAGCAAAAACAGGAAAACAGTCTTGGAAAACAGCCATTTTCTCAGATTTTCTGGGATTGATAGGTAATGAGTTAGCATGCAAGCCATATACCGTTGGAAAGCCCTTGAAGTCTAGTTTTAAACACCACCAACGGCGCTCGATTTCGACTCCCGAGCAAGAAAATATAGCCATTTGAACTTGGGACAGTAAGCTGTCCTGACAGCATGGTTTTCCAGTTTTGAAGAGTACTTTTGGAGCATTATTTGGGCAACGAAATGACACTGGAAAAGCACCAATCTCAAGCATAAACCTCAGTATGTGAACTACATTTGTTCCAAAATTTAGCCAAAAAATTATACGGGAAGGCAGTGATCCATGGGTCCAAAGTTGACTGAAAATTTGAAGTTCAAATCTGCCATACGAAATTCTTTTCCTTTACAACCTTTGGTTCATCCAAAACAATCCTCATTCCATTCCATTTTCAAAACCAAGACTCTAAAAACATTTCTTGATCAAATGGAGGTTACTTGATAGCAAAATTTTGGACCAAAACCACACTAAAACAGAACAGCAAATGCAGACAGAATTGAAAGCAGATTTCCAGGTTTTTTATCTTCATTTCATGCACTTTTAAAACATCATTTGAGAGAGTTTCTTTGCTAGGAAAATGACCACTTAAAGCCTAATATTCCAACTCCCAAAACCACCAAAAACCTCATGAAATGCTGCTGCCAAAACAGGGTGGAAATTTTCTGAAATAAAACCGGCAGCACTTCCCCTCAACCTCTCGATTTTCCTCATTCAAAGTCCCCTAATTCTCTAGTTTCAACATTTCATCCCAAACACATTCCATTACATGTATATATCTCATAAAAGCCAATCATCAAGATTGGTGGGAGTTCATAGAGCCCACCATAACATCCAAAACTAACAAAGTTATCAACAAGAAACCACAAGCTTCACAACTCTACAATGGAAACAAGAGATTAGGTTTTTGAGTAGCCATTTTTACCTCAAGAACTCAAGGGAAATTCAAGCTTTGGATGTCTAAGATCCTCCCTTCCAAGCCCCCTAACCGGTTCCTCTACTCCCTTTGATGATCCTTGAAGCTTCAAATGAGATGGGGAAAAAACTACACGAGATTTCTTGGTGATTTGGTGAAGTTTAGTGTTGATTTTTGGAGGATAAAAATGAAGGGAAATGAAGCTAGGGAAAGTCGGCCAAGCCTTGGGAAGAAGATGAGGTGATTTTAAGTTTTGTTGACTTTTTGGCTTTTGTGTGGTTGGAAAAATGGAAGAAAAGGGAGTTGGTCTCTTGACTTGACATAAAGCTTCCCTTTGTCGCGACGAAATTAATTCACGCGACGCAACGCTACGATTCCAGTTTCGCTCACTTATATACCTCAAATGCATATCCTAACATTCGAAACTTACGTCTATTAGTTGACCCTAAGCTCGCATGTGAAGTTTAAATATTCCACTATTGCAATTAACGACGTAATTTAAACGTGCAAAATGAAAGTTAAAAAAAAAATTTCGTGCTGATGCAATTTACTTAATAAGTTAAATAATTCTAAATAAATAAATAAAATTGATGTGTGAATTTATGACGATATGGGTCCTCACATTAACTTTGGTGGAATTTGCCTACAATAATAGTTTTCACTCACCTCGACCAATGGCTCTATATGAGCCTCTTTATGGCCGTAAGTGTCGATCTCCAATTTATTGGGATGAAGTAGGGGAAAGAAAGGTCTTAGATTCAACTCTAATACCCTAGATGGAAGTGGCGTATGAGAAGGTTAAGTTGATATGTCAGAGGATCCAAACTGCTTAGAGTTGGCAGAAAAGTCATGCGGATAATCGAAGGAAGGATTTAGCATTCGAGGTTAAAGATCAAGTATTCCTAAAGATTACTCCTTTGAAAGCAAGTTTGATGGCGGGAAAAGGAAAGAAGTTGCGACCAATATTTGTAGGGCCCTATAAGGTTATTCAGCGCGTAGGGAACGTGGCTTATAAGTTGGAATTGCCTTTGAGTTTGTCCAGAATTCATAATGTTTTTCATGTCTCTATACTAAAGAAATATCATCCTGATTCGTCCCATGTGCTACAACCAGAAAAGGTGGAAATTGATGAAAATCTGTCATTTGAGGAAAAGCCGGTGAAACTCTTAGATCGAAAAGTGAAGGAGTTAAGACACAAGTAGATTCCTCTAGTTAAGGTTTTATGAAGAAATCATGGAATTGAGGAAGCAACTTGGGAAGTCGAAGAAGAGATCCACAAGAAATATCCACAATTGTTTGTAAATCAAGGTATGAATTTTGAGGACGAAATTCTTTTAAGAGAAAGGATGTGAGGACCAAAATTTATTTTATCTAACATATTTATTTAATCATTTATTTATTTTCCCTAAATAATTTATTTAAATCATTTTAATTCCATTTTCACTATACATTACCTCATTTATTTTTAAAAAACATGTTTACGCTTCGATTTAATTTTTCTGTCGCACATTAGTGAAATTTAGAGAAAGCACATTTTTCGAGACAAACATTTGTTCTGAGAGTGAAGAAATTTTGGAGGTAAAAATGATCATTTGTAGATTAAGAAAAAGCTAATTGGGGGATTAGAAGTGAGTGATTAGAGTTAAACTCAATTAGGAGCATTAATGAGTCACTATTCAAAATTGACTTTTGCACCTTTAAAAGTAGCTTTATGTCTCTTCTTTCTTTCACTTTTTCACTTCACCAAAAAGCCTACAAAACCCTCTCTCTCTCTTCTCTTAGCAGCCGAATTCCCCTCCCCCTTTCCCTTGGTTTGAGCTTCATTTCATCTTCCAAAAACTTGCTCAAATCTTGTCTCAACTTCGCTCCAACCTTGAATCATCCTCAAACTTGGTAAGAAGGCTTGAAGGAAGGAAGATCTTTGAGGTTTTAGTGCTTGAACCTTGAGTTTTGCTTGTCATCTTGAAGGAAGGTAAAACACCCTAAAGCTCCAACCTTTCTTCCATTTCTTGGCTAGATCTTAACCATAGAAGCTTGGGTTGTTGGTGGGTTTCATGGATCTTGACTTATGATGAAAGATCTTGAGCCATTCTCTCTCTCTCTCTCTCTTGTCTTTCTTGGCCGAATAGGAGTTGAAGGAGAAGAAGGCCTAAAGCTTCAATTTTTCTTGCCAAAACTTGTCAGGAAGGAAGGTAACCTGTACATCTAACCATTCTTGTACCATTAATCTCAGATCTAAGAAGATCTGCGGTTTCTTTTGTTAGAAATTTGACATCTTGACACTTTGGAGTTGGGCTCTTGAATTCCCAATTTAGGTAGATGCCTTGAGGATATTTTATTCACTTTCTTGATTTGCTCTTAGATAGAGGTCTTGAGGTATTGTGTTTAAAATGATTGGATGATCATGTGATATAGCATGGATTATGGGTTTGTTTAATGGCTTGATTTTATCTCTATTTTAGCTTTCAAGATTGTGTCTTGCTTTGTTGGTTAATTTTGGGGGTATGGAATGTGTGTTGTAATACTTAAATCTTGGTGGAAATTTCAGTTTTAAACCCCCAGTTGGACGAAAATTGGAGTTGAAATTTTCTAATCTTGTGACCTTCTTGTAGCCTAAAATTTTAGCCAACAAAAACTAGTTTTAGTTAAGCTTCTCTGGCCGAAGGATTGAGCTGGAAATTTCAGTTTTAGAGCCTTTTCTTGAGTCAAATTTTGCCAAAACAATGGCCCTTAGATGCACCTTGATTGGAGCAACAAAACTGGTTTTAAAAGAAGGAAAAAGAGAGAGCTTTCATAATGTGTATTGATGAGAATTTTGTATGACAGGTTTTGAAAAACAGCTTTAGAAAAACTGTTATATTTTCAAGTAGAAAAATCCAAACTGAGTTCTATTTGCTGCGTTTGAAACTAGACTCAAATTTCTTTCAGTGGCATACATTTCAAGGGCTAGTTTGATTTCTGTGAATTTTGGTGAATTTTCAAATTTGACTGAAATTCAAGACTGTTATGCCCCGTTTTTACTGTAGCAGCAACTTTGAACTAAAATTTGACTGGTTTCTGATTTGAATATTGTACAAGTGTCTTCTGAAAAGTTTTAGTTCATCGAGAAAGAATGTCACACAAAACTGAGAATTTTCCTAAGGAAGTGATGAAAGTTTAGAAATGTCTTGGAAACATTTCCTGGTTTTTAGACCTAACCTTTTGATTATTTGTACACCATTCCATATTTGAGAAAGGGTTTTTCCAGCCACATGAGATTTCTTTTGATGTGGAATGGGGAAAACTTGCTTTTTGGAAGTTCACCTTGGTTGAATACCTAGGTAACTTTGATTATGCATGTCTCAGGTGAAAACGTGGACATCAAGGAGTTTGATTGACCTCCTGATTTGCTCTCACTTGCTCTTGACTTTTGGTAAGTGTCAAGTGCATGTTTCATGTTGAAATGATACTTGGATAAATGCTATGTAGTTTCGTGATTTGTAAACTTGCCGAGGTGAGGGTGTACTTTATCGCCCTCATTCTCTCTCTTTCTCTTGTTTGGTTATTAGATACCTGTGATATGAATTGGTATGACTTGTTCTTGTACTTGAATATGCTTGAAATTCGAGAGCACTGGGCGGCAATATGTACCACACCTTAATCGGTGGGAGGTGCCTTCCATCCCGACTCAGTGTTATGATCGAATCTAATTTGATTGGAGCGTTGTCTCATCGACCAACCATGCTTGTGGGGATGTCCCAACCCATTGGCAAACCTTGTAACTTGAGCCGGCAAGGGCTTGGTCAAGGAACTTGGAGAACCATGGGAAAATATTATAGCTTGATCTTTTGAGATCTTGCTTGGTATACCCGAATAGTGTTACCACCTCGTATTTGTTTGATTCCGGATCCGAGAGGGTGATGATAGGGATTTTCTTTACTCCTCAAATTTTAAAAACCTTTATAACCCTATATTACCGCAAGTATACGGATTGTTTATTGAGTATAGGGAAATAAGGTGTCGATCCCACGAGGAAGAGTGTCAAGTACCGGTGATTTTCAAACTCCTCTACTATTTAGACTATCACAAGTAAGATATAAAGGGAGAAGGCGGTCAAAGCCGACCTAAGGAAGAAGGATTAAACGATTAAAAGCGACCGCTAGGTGTCGAAGACATCTAATTGGCGGTAGAAAGGAAATAACAAGAAAGCAAGTAAAGAGTTAAGATCCTAGAGCTTTAGAATCCCTTGTTAAGTTAGATTAGAAGTTAGTCAAGTTAATTATGTCCCTTCTCCAATGATTTGCTAAGGTATAACTTCCTTTTTCATGCACCATCACTTTAGTCAATGGTCATGTGTGTAGTGCAAGCTCTCATTTAAGATAAGCTAGTCATTCGAATGCTTTTAGCCAATTCCTTAACTCCTTGGAATCTTCCTTGACCTATTTTCATAGAGAAAAGAGAGAAACAAGTTAAATAAGCTCAATGAAGTTATAGTTTGAAACCAAAACCAACCAACTATATTCACTACTTTCGTGAGAATATAAGTTAGTGTTTAAGATCTTAGATCTTATTGAAGGCAAGTTTTTCATTGCTCATCAACATCAAATCATTTATAGTTGGTAGCTAATCAACCATTAAGCATAAGCATAAGTCTTAAACTAGCAAAATCAATGAGGACATAAATAACTCAACTATTTCATAATCACAACTACAACAAGTTCATCCTCACTCTAGGATTTAAACTTAACTAAACATAATAACTATACTACTAACTATACTACTAAACTAATGAACTAGTGAAGACTACATTTGGTAGTGAACCTAGCCTTCTCTAATTGTCTTCTCTTGTCTACAAAAGACCCTATTTATAGAGGAATGAATTCATAAGCATCCAAAATTCTGTTATGTGAATACAAGACAAATTGAGCTTCAAAAAGTCAAGGAAAGTGTCTTCATGAATCTTCTTGTCTTCATGCATTTAATCCATTGAATTTCAACATCAAATGAGTTGTAATGTCGAAGCAAATTGTGTTTTGGATTTGCTATGAGTTGTTTCTTCAATTTCACAAGATTCTTCACGTAGCTTTCATTGAAATTCGTCTGAAAATTGAGCTGGAAGTGAGATGGAAAAACTAGATTTCGGCTGCAACTTGCAGCTGTCATTTTCTGAGGATCCGCGACCTGGATCCGCGAGGAATAGGCTCGCGGATCACATCGCGGATCTTCTCCCCTGTCTCCTGTGAAAGGGATTCGCGAGCTATTTGAAATTTCCACTTGTTGGTTCGCGTTTTGCTTCGCGACTCCACTTGAAACTTGCAAATTCCGAGCTTTTTATCGTGAAATTGGCGCGTTAATTGCTCCGACTTTTATCCCTTTGATTCCTTGATATTCCAATTGCATTTTCCATTTTCCAATTTGGAATTTTATCCATTTCGGATAATTCCATTTTCCAACTTTTCTTCCAAGCTTCTTGGCAAATATCACATTTTCATCTCATTTGATAATTGAACAAGCAATCCTACAAAAACATGAAGATTTCACCACATTAATCTACAAAAAATGCATTTTTCTATTTAAACCACAAAATGTAGAATTTCAATAGAAATCCTAGTTCATTAGCTACAAAAATACCAAAAACACACAAAAACTACAAAAATAAACTTATTAAAAACATGCAAAATATTGACTTATCAGGTGATGTGGCAGTTGGAGGAAGTAAGTGGAGTTCTACGGACATGTTACTACTTGGGTTGACGGAGGGTCAACCAAGGACGACTTGAACCGGACGTGATGTGGAAATAGCTCCTGAGAGCCCCCGTATCCTCCTACTTGTGTTTTATTTCCAACTTGCTCGCCTGTGTGATAATCTTATTAAGTGTGTTATTTACTTTGTTTAATTGCTTCTTGCTTGCTTGCTTGTTTTTCTTGGCCTCATTGAGCGTTGGCTCACCCCAAGTTGTTTTCCTTAACTGGTTGTGGAAGTGGAATTTGGAGGCTATAGACTAGTGATTTTGTGTGGTGCTGGTAAATATCTCTTGTCTGACTTTTGAGATAGTTGAAGTGTAAACTTTGTTATATTTATGGGATTCGGATTGTAATATAAAATGATAACCTTAAACGAATATGGCTTGTATATTTGAAGTGTTTCTTTAATTCGATATCTAAGTTGACTTGTGAATGTCTATTAAGTTAGAGTGAGTGCGTGAGTCTTGATAAGAGTTGGGCAGGCGTCCCGTTGAGAGCTTAGGGTTAGTCCTTCGGAGAGGTGGGTGCGTCACAACTGGTAGAGGAAGCAGTGGTGATGCTACAGGTGACAAAGCAAGTGGAAGTGGAAAGGAATTGACTGATGCTCCGTTTAAAGCTTCAAGCAGTGTAAACTTCAATTCTAGAAATCAGTTTAGAATATTGGAACATTGTGCAATTTAATAAACCCCAATGGTGTATTGTTGGTCATATGGTTCTGCCTTTTTATATTTTCACATTTTCTTTTAGGTTCACAAGATGCAAACTAGATATGGAGTCCATTTGCTACCAAGTCAAGGGTCATCAAGTGCTGCTTCAAAGTCCAGGGTACTAGTTGGCAAAAAATGATATTTCTGATGGTCAATAATTTGAAGATAATGTTTTTCTTTTCTTTCTGGACGGATTGATGGTATTTCGTTATTAAGTTTGGTGGATTCCTATCGATGAAGGATAGCAAACGATTCTTTTTTGGGCCAATTAGACAGTGATTATGCTATATGCATATGTAACAATTAGCTAAACTTGATATTGTGAATTCATGCTATGTTGACATTCATGATTAGTATAATGACTTTTTTCATTCAAGGTCGATACAATTTTTTTTTTTCGGTTGATTTGGTTGTAGTACCTTATATACGCAATTATTGTTGTTACTAGGATAATAATAATAATGATTAATCTTCTCCATTTTCTCCTAACATACGAAATTCTGGATTTGTTGCTGATAGCTTGCAAAAAGGATTTATCAGTCTGTAAAAAGTAAAAACTAGTGTCTCATATAAGAAGTTCCAGATTTTTTTTTTTTTTGATACTTATGAAAAAGTTTAGATAGGTTTGGAAAAGTTTCATATTGTAACCTTATAACTAAAGCAGCCAAGAAATTAAGAAAAGAAACAAGAAATAAAGAAAATGGGAATTAAAAAATTTAAGGGAGTTGTGAATGATTTAAGAAAGAAAGAGAAGAAAAAAAGGCTGGATATTAATTTAAGAGAATAGGAATTTAAAAACTATCAAGATAGCGGTAAATGATAAGAGCAAAAAAGAGAAGAAAAATGCTTAAGGTATTTTCATCTAAAAAATTGGCAACGATAAAAAAAAAAAAAAAAAAAAAAAGGCACATGGGCAACTTTTCAGTCAACTTGCTAAGTTGGCTAACAAAAATGGGTAAACTGACTAAAAGATAACATTAGGGGGTAAGCTGATAGTAACTGTAAATGTTAGAGGGTAAAGTGGCAAAATCCCCTTATTTTATGCATCTCTAATTTTTTTTAATAATTTTAAAACACAAAAGGCTGAATTGAGGAAGTAAGAAACTTAACTTTCTTCCTCTTATTTTCTCCCATCTCCTTTTGCCTCCTATCAAATCTTCCTCCCATTTTAACTGCTCAACCTGTCAGCCTCCTCTATATAAAAGGTTCAACCTTCCCTTCTATCTCAGTGCTTCAGCCTTCCTCTCGTATCTTAGCCTCCTAGACCCAATGCCGTCAAAATTTCTCGGCCAAAGGAACCTGACGCTTTCAAGTCAGGATGCCAAGGAGAGTGAAGACTGTAGAGAGTTCACCCTTCATGTAAGTAACTCTACAAGAAGATGTTCTTCAAAATATGAAAAAATGAAATGCTGCCCGTGAGCACCTGCAAGCCGTGGAAAACTGGGACGAGAAGAATGAGGGCAGGGAGAATTATTTGACAAGGGGATGCTCCTTAATTCTGCCCCATTATTAGATCTTAAATGTTAGGCAGGAAACTTTTGTGTACAAGTTGTTAAAAGAACCTCTTCAAACCAGTAAATGAAGTGGGCTTCGTTCTTTCTTTTGTACGAGTAGTGGATAGTTGTCGATCAATTTATTATAAATGTTTTAAAAAGAAAAATGAAAAAATAATGAGAGTGGGAACTTATCATATAGTCATTGGAGAGGGGCCTCATGCTTCGTGTGAAATTGCCCGGATAAAGTTATTGACTGGCGATAGTTAAACATGTAATATCAGTAGGCTAATTGTATTCAGAAAGTGTGTCAATGAACACAGTAACTAAACTTGTACATATGGCCATCATTTTTTGGGCAAATATGTGTGTGGAACCAATATTAATAAGAAACCACTTTTCTCAAGCAAGTTTGACAGTCAAGAAATGAATCAAATTTGAAACAACTAGAGGGAAAACAGAAAGGAAAGGGGAAGAACCAACGTAGTATAGCAAAGGATGAAACGAATGGCCAAAAAAGGCACTAGTTTGAGGCCTTAGTAGCTTCACTGAATGACAAAAAATAAGCTTTTCAATCAGTTATGTGAAATTATATGCAACCCAACATTGGCTGACCAAAAGGTGAAATCAATAGTCAAAATAACACCCATCCAAAAACTATAAGTGAATTGCAAGAAGTAGTCAACCCAACATTGACGGAAATCAATTGCTGAGGATGTACATGAAAAACAAGGGCAGAAACTAAAAGTAAAAGGCTGGAATAGACTGCGAAATGAGAGTAATATACATGATCTCAATTTTTACATAGGCTGATTGTTTCACAGCATTTACATTTACACTGATATTTGGGACATGCATTACCAATGAGGCTATCTAAACCCAAATAACCATTTATATAAGCAAAAATATGTATCAATAATCTGGACAAAAAATGATAGTAAGAACGGTGCTTTAACTAACATAATTGCCAACCTATCATCCATTAGTGTAGTAAGCTGTAGTAGTCAGAATGGTAGCCACAATAGTTACGATCTAAAGCTGAAAAAAGAAATAGGATAAAGGTTAATAAGTAAAATATGTGGTAATTCAGGGGAAAAAAGCTTAGTAAAATATTAGATACATATTTTGCTGATTAAGAAAAAGTTTTTTTTTTTTTTTTTGCCATTCCTAAGTAAAACTATTTATGGACAAAATGCCAGTAAGCCAATTATACTCATGAAAGCCTCCAATGAGTAGCCTAACCAAAGCCATGGTATATGAAAATGATCTATAAAGTAATCACTTAAAACTACACAATAAGAAGAGGGAATCTTTTTAAATCTAATTTAGTGAAAGAGTAAACCAATCAAAATTTAGACAATTAAAAATGAAATCAAAGCCAAAATTAGAACAACGAAACAGCAGAAAGAACTATAAAAGGGGAAGCCCAAAAAAAAATTCCAATGAGTAGCCTAATCAAAGGCATGGTATATCGAAATGAACTATATGAATTTTTGCATGCTGTGTACCACATTGGTGATCTTGATAGGACAATCACGTACGAATTTTACTGCTTAGGGACAAGAAATCTATATGATCAATTGTTGAATTATAGTATTTGTAGTTTTGTTCTCTTTATAATAAATTTAATGGTGACTTTGGTATGATAGGTTTTATACGGAATGCTTTAGGATGCAGCTGTTGAGGAAGAGAGATGCTCCTGAGGAGAAGTATGCGAATGCTTTCCTTGGTTTTGGCCCTGAAGACTCTCACTTTGTGGTTGAGTTGACTTGCAGTAAGTTTAGGAGTTTAGTTGCTTTTTATTCTAACCTTTTCTTCATTCATGCAAATTAAATTTGGTGCATCATGCGTAATGGTGCTTCTATTGTTTGTTGTGGGTATGATACCCTATCTTATTGGTCAATAGAACATAAATGGCAATTGAAAATTGAATAAACATTCTAGCGGAAATTAGTTGTGGTATTGATAGGGCTGCAAACGAGCTGAACTTTGGCCTTATCGAGCTCGACTCGACTCATTTTTCATCAACCTCGAGCTCGACGAGTTTAAAAAATAAATCTCGAGCTCGAGATCGAGTTTAAATTCGAGCCTAATCGAGCTCGAACTCGAACTCGAGTTCGAAAAAAATAATAAATAATTAATTTATTTTTTTAAAAAAATAAATAAAATAATTATTTTTCCTAATAAATAATAAAAATATTAGGGATATATATGTAATTTTACTATTAGAATAAAATTAAAAAATAATATATATACATATATATATATATATATATTCGAACCTATTCGAACCGACTCGCAAGTTATCGAGTTTGAGAGACTCGATTTCGAACTCGACTCGAACATGGAAACGAGCCGCTCGAGCTCGACTCGAGTTCGATATTTTCGAGCTCGACTCGAGCTCAAATTCTAGCCACTTGCGAGCCACTTGAATCGTTTGCAGCCCTAGGTATTGACACGTCTCTTCTATGTGGGGGAAATTAGTTTCTTCATGAGTTTTTTTGGTGCCCATGTGAAGTAAAAAGTTGCAGATGGTGCTGTCAATGTAAGAGAAAAGGGTTAGTGGCTCAGACTTCAACTAGGATTGTATCATCATTACATATTGGAAACTAAATCTTTTACCTGGTAAAGCATCCGATGACATCTCTAGTTTACTTTTCCTTGTGTTGACCTGCAGAGTATGGGGTTGACAAGTACGATATTGGTAGTGACTTTTGCTGTTTTGCCTTTGCAATCCAAGATGTAAGTGCCTCTTTATTGGCTGAATTACTTTTTGCAGTGTAGCCCGTTGTTTGTTCGCTTGACTTACTTTGACGCATTCGCTTGAAGGTGTACAAACTTGCCGAAGATATAGTGGCCAAGGGTGGAACCATCACAAGGGAGCCTGACCTGTGAACGGTGGCAAAACTATCTTTGCTTTTGCCAAAGATCCAGATGGCTACCTTTTCACGCTCATTGAAAAAGGGCCTACTGCTAAACCACTCTATCAAGGAATGCTTCAAGTGAGTGATCTTGAACGATCTATCAAGTTCTACGAAAAGGTTTGTTGAACCTATGTGCCTATTAGAACTCCCTGTTGAAGCCGCTCAATTAACTATTTCATTGATTGCATCTTCAATTTTGAATGGTTCTTTGATATTACAATTTAAACTATTCAATATATTGATGTACATGGTTCCCAATTTGTGCAGGCTTTGGGGATAAATGTGGTGAAGAAGACAGATAGACCAAAACAAAAAGTTTATATTTGTTTGTATTTAGATTATTTAGTTTTTTTTTTTTTTTTTGGTGTTTAGAGTAGATAGGGGTCCTAGTTCATCAAATATTAACTCCATGTAGTACATTAATGTCATATCCCGAACTTGCACTTTGTCCAAAAATGCAACAATCATCATACTCCAAAGAATATACCTCTCCAAGATACAAGACACCATTACTTGGTACATCATATTTGTGGAGACAATAAGCAATCTAATGTGGAACTTATTTCCTATAACATAGTAAATGTAAAACAAAATAACAAAGTAGTAGATCCACTGAATCACACATGCTAATCACAACATTTATTCAAATCCTATTTGCTAACTCTAATAGTAATCCAACTCTATCAATCCCTGTCACTATCAGTCTCAACCAACTCATATACGTACTCATCCTCTGCATAAAATATTAAAGTCTTGGGGTGAACATCAACTTACCTAGTGAGTAAAGCATTACATATAGGTATTCATGTAAGCATACAAATGACATCAAAGGAAACCATCGTTTGTATATTGGGATAACATATAAACATTTAGTAGACATTTTCGACTCTTAAACACGCCATCATCGGCGCTAAGTACTCAATCTAACGATTTACCCTACTAGAACGGACTGTCAAAGCGACCTCCAAAGTACTATTTGACCAATATTGTACTTTACTTTACTTTATAATGACATTGGCAGGACTATAACCCCTATTGATTATGTCGTAACTATTAGAGCCGTTACATCAATATTCACATTTTAATAGAATTAAATAGCATTGTATAAGCATGATCATCTCATGTACATATAGCTTTTAACGCAAGAAACATTTAGGTGCAACAATTTTAGTCATACAAGGTCCATTTTCATATTAAAAATAATACTTCGTCAAACATTGCCAAAAAAAAAAAACGTATTCCACAAAAGATAAAGAGGTAAATCCCACTTACCCTAATCAACTTGGGAGCAAGTCCTCCTTGATACTCATTCTCTAACCCTAGAGGAGCGACATATCAATTTATTATTTTGCAAACATTGATCGTTCATTATTTATTTCTTTAATGCATTTCTTAAGGATGTTTGGCCCAAGGACACTTAACATTCTTAAATGAGTAACATTTCTATATTAAATATTTCCCCGTTCAAGTAAGTTTCCTATTTTAGAAAATTATTATTTTTGGTAAGTCTAGCTTTGTAAAGAGTTCTGGTATAGGTCCATATTCTTATTCTTGAAAAGTCAAGCATTAAGAAATATTTAGCTAAATCTTTATCCTAGGAAGGCCATGAATTTATAGAAGTCTTCAATTTAGAAAAGTTCTTAACCTTAGAAACACTTATTTTGAAAAAAAATTTATTTTAGGAAAATTTTTTAAAATATTAGTGACTTTGAAACAATTGCAATTGCCGGTGTACATTGTATGTTAAAGGTTTAAAATTTAGCCTTAAAACTAATTGGAACAACTTCTGGTAATAGCACAACTATTGTAAAATTAGACTGCTAAAGGACAGGGTCTGAATGGCTTCAAAGTTGCAATGACCAATAGTAAAATTGAAAGTCTTAACATTTAGATTTAATCCTCCATTTCTGTAAACACATACAAGACTGACAGGTGTCGAGTCTGTGCAATAATAAATACCTACTGCAGGAAATATAAAGTTTGAGTACAAGAGTGAGTAGGATCGTCTCCTCAGGGACTGGAGGAAATTCATTTCTTCTCAAGCATGGGAAATGGGGGTATTTTTGAGACAATAAAGAAATAATTAAAGATTAAACAACAAAACAAAAAACTGAAACAAAAGAGAATTGAATATATGAGAGACGAATTCTAGCCAAAGATCCAACCACTCAGACACAGTCCATATACCTGATCATCGATGCAAGGTTAATTCATTAAATTCATTGGTAGGCTGGTTATAGCCACCGGAAACCTCTCAAACGACCAACTCTTCATTAGATTTTAGATAATTAAGGTACGCCCGTTAAATACCCCTAATTAAGAAACAACCCTAGATACGCCCATAGGATTTAATTTCTCAATTTCACTAAGAACTAGAAAAGCCCAAACCCTAACCAACAAACACACTACTAGGGTTCATTTAGATTAGATCGCACGTTCCCCTAACGTGTGTTAACGTTAGTTGCCACTAATATTAATCTACGAAACAATTACGGATTTAGCGGCTTAAATTGGATGTAGATTATCAAATTAATATGAATATCGTGCCCTTGACATCCAACTAACAAAATAATCATAAAAACATAAAACAAAGAACGCACAAATACCAAAAAATTAAACGAATGAAAAGTAAATCCGTTAGATTTCACAAATGTCTTGGACTGCGTCATCGAGTTGATCTTTGACTAGACAAGAAAATTAGCCACGCATCACACAAGAGATTTCAAAAGAAAACATCAAATCCATCTATTGATTCTCCGAGGTGAAGATAACGAAGGAAAAGAAGCACTACAGCTATCGCTAGCTTTTCCGTCAAGTGCCTCCCGCGAAGCAAAAGCAAAAGAACAAACTACTAGTCACAATGTCCATTGATCCCCACTTCCGCATAAAGCAAACTCCTAATTAAAAGAACAACTAACCTACAGCAAATAGGAAACCTACTTAATTCCCGTCTACCATGGAAAAGGAAGACTCCAAATACTAATCAAATAAAAAAGCTCTAAAAAGAGTCAAACTCAAAAAAAATAAACTACTAAATAGGAAAACACAATAGTTAACTCTAGCACATCTTCAAATTTGGAATCCTAAAATTCTTGGAAACTGCCCATGTGGATTCGGAATCTTGACAACTCAGCCTTGGACATCTGACTTAGGCGTGCCCGCGCCTAACCATTAGGAAGTCTTCTGGAATTACAGCTATTCAGCACAATTTCACTAATTTCTATAATTAAACACCAAATACACAAACTCAGTAGAATCCACCAAATAGTGTAATTTTTAGTCTAAATAATTAGGAAATATTAACACAATAAATCACTAAAATGCGCCCTATCAATCTCCCCCACACCTAAATGATGCTTGTCCTCAAGCATATTCCAACTCAGAAACGCAATCAAGATATAGAGTAATCACAGCAAGTCATACCAACCAAGGAATCCCACCTTCCCAACAACTTCATCAAAATTAGAATATATCCATTTGACAAACCTCACAGAAAATTTAGCAAATACACTCATTCACTCCAAGATGCAAGGGATATAGCATATCACTACACTCGACACAATGGAATGACATTACCATAGACGTGTTCATATATCATATCTCCACCACTTAACTATGAATCAAACGCAAAAATCAAAGGGACTTCCACAATGTTGTAATGGGGTTCGGGTAAAGGTAGGATAAAAAGGTCAATTTAGGTGTAAATATGCCAAAGAAGATGCCAAAAATTTCAATGCACAATTTCTTTCCACATTTTCACCTTCAAGGCAAATTAGTACTTCGTCAACCTAACAAATGTAGCACGTATTGGTACTTTCCACAATCTCAATTCAAGAAGTATGCACAAAAGCACGTCAGAACATTTTTTTCCTTCTTTTTTTCTTTCTTTCACTTTTTCTTTCATTTTTTTTTCACTCATTTTTTTTCCAATTTTTTTCTCTTCTTTTTTCATTGCTTCTTTTTTTTCCTTTTTTGTTTTTTTTTTTTGAAAACAAAGGAAACAAACAACTCATAAAGCACCTTGGCTGGCTACACTTGCTTTTCTTATTTATTGCCTTGCAAATAATCCACCAAATTCTTATGCAATGAAATTCAAGCATTTCTTTAACATATGGGTTCAAAAATAAAGTCTAAAAAGAGGTCTTAGGTTAACAGATGTGGTTTTAAAACAAAGAAACGGGTTAAAGGCTCAAATTGGTTCACTAAGGGTAAATAAAATAAAGGCAAGATATTTTTGAAAGTCAAAAGTGGTTAATCCTAGATGCCCTTGTCATTTTAATGCACCGAATTCAATGAAAACGTGGTCTTGACATGCATAACCGAGTAAGTTCTAGAATGACCAAACCATGAGGAATACCACTCAACAAACGAAATATAGAGCAAATTTAGAGAAATGCTCACAATCAAATCCAAAAATCTCACAAGTGGTAAAGAATTGATGCCAAATTCAACATATTCATCAATTAATTCCATCATCAAGAAAAGTAGAAAACCTCATGGCATGAACTCACTACTTGGACTCAGATCTCGATTGCACTCATCATTGTTTAAAGCAAAGCACTAATAAGGAAAAGAAAATGCAAAACAAAGGACTGAAGTATAGCTAACCCTCCCCCACACCTAAATTGTACATTGTCCCCAATGTAACAGATAAAGAATAAGAAAAATACGCAAAAGGGGACAACAAAACTTCCCTGAATCACAGAGGAGGGTACCAACCAACTATGGTTTGGGGGAAAAGGTGGGCTGTGGTGGAGATCGCTGTGGGTGGTGGCGGTGTGCGGCGGCTTGACCTGAGAGGAAGACGTTTTCTTTTTTTTTTTTTTTTGTGTCCCACCAAGTTAAACGTGGGCACGACTAACTAATACCAACGTTTCTGATCAGTTTTTGACAATTGAGTTCCTTAGGCACGACCACAAGGCGTGGGCACGCCTAACTAATACCAGCGCTTTTGACCAAGCGACGAAATTTGATCCCTTAAGCGTGACCACTTGGCGTGGGCACGTCTAACTAGTATGGAGTCTTCTGCCCGCAGACTGAAATTGCAATCCTTAGGCGTGCCTGATTGGCATGGGCACGCCTAACTGGTTGCTACCTATCACATGAAACTTTCATTATTCAAATGCACCTACTTATTTAACAAAAACATAAAAAAAATAAAATAACTAAAATCATAAATCCTTGGGTTGCCTCCCAAACAGCACCTTTCTTTAATGTCTTTGGCTAGACATAACTGTCTTTGCTCAAGGCGGATAAAATCTCGTAGCTCGTTTCATTGCTTTCTTCTCTACATAATCTTCATACCCTTCATAAGTAGAGTAATCTTTATGCACACGAGCTCTTTTCTTCCATTGACTGGTGGATGGCGCTAAGCAATCAAACAACAACTTCAATTCTTCACTCACTCCTCCATCGTGACCAATTAGCAATTTAGTAGTCATCATGACTCCTAAATTAATACTGTCATGAAACTCGAATTCTTCTGGTATAATAAAGTCAATTTCATTAACAGGAGATACAAAATGAGATTCAAGAACACATTGGTTAGAGGATGGAGAAGATATCACCATAATTGGAAGTTATTCGCTAGACTCTTCCATTGGAGAGATTTGAGGTTGAGGTTCCTTTACATCTTTCTCAACGTCCTTTTCAACTACATATTTAGATCTTTCCTTTTGAAGCTGCGATTCTTCACCATTTTCCAAGGTAATTGCACTCATATTTGGATTGGAGTTGACAATGGTCTGTGAGGGCAATTTTTCGGGAATTTGATGTGCTAATTCACTGATTGCGCATACAATTGATTTATTCGATTCTCTAAATTTCGAATGCTCGCCTCCATTTTCTGTTGAAAATTTTGAATGCTCGCCTCTGTTTTCTGTTGAAATTGCAAAGTATTAGAAGCTAATGTTTTAATGATATTCTCAAGAGTTGTACCTGAATCAGATGAGAACGGTTGATTCTCAAATAGGTGTGATGGCTGGTATTCTTGCTGACGATTCGAAAAGAAGTTTTGTTGCCAATTTCCACCGTAGCTCATATTAGGATGATCCCTCCAACCTAAATTATATGTGCTAGCATATGGGTCATACTGCCTATGGGGCACGGGCACGTTACCAGTCATGTTCACCTGTTCAGCTCTCTCATCTTGCAATATTAGGCAATAGTCTGTAGGATGGTTTATATCTTCGCAGATTCCACATGTCTTAATCTGCTACCGTTGTCTCACTGCCCATTGTCAAATAAGAGACGTTAATTCAGATAATTGTTGTTGAATGGATGAGACATTTACCTCATGAAATCCTCTATTGAAATTTTGTCCATAACCAAATGGTAGAGTATTGTAAGCCATAAATCAACAACAAATCAAAGAAAATATATCCAAAAAAATACCAAAAAAATAATTCAAAACGAAACAAATTAATAAGACACCAGTCCCCAGCAACAGTGTCAAAAATTGACTGGTGTCGAACCTGTGTAATAATAAATACCTATTCCAGGAAATACAAATTTTGAGTACAAGGGTGAATAGGATCGTCTTCTCAGGGATTGGGGAAAATTCGTTTCTTCTCAAGCATGGGAAATAGGGGGATTTTTGAGACAATAAAGAAATAATTAAAGATTAAAAAACAACACAAAAAACTCAAATAAAAGAAAATTGAATATATGAGAGATGAATTCTAGCCAAAGATCCAACCACTTAGACAGAGTCCATATACCTGATCATCGATGCAAGGTTAATTCATTAAATTCATTGGTAGGCTGGTTATAGCCGCCGGAAACCTCTTAAACGACCAACTCTTCCTTAGATTTTAGGTAATTAAGGTACGCCCGTTAAATACCCCTAATTAAGGAACAACCCTAGGTACACCCGTAGGATTTAATTTCTCAATTGCACTAAGAACTAGAAAAGTCCAAACCCTAACCAACAAACACACTACCAGGGTTCATTTAGATTAGATCGTACGTTCCCCTAACGTGTGTTAACGTTAGTTGCCACTAATATTAATCTACTAAACAATTACGGATTTAGCAGATTAAATTGGCGGTAGATTATCAAATTAATATGAATATCGGGCCCTTGACATCCAACTAACAAAATAATCATAAGAACATAAAATAAAGAACGCACAAATACCAAAGAACTAAACGAATGAAAAGTAAATCCGTTAGATCTCACAAATATCTTGGACTGCGTCGTCGAGTTGATCTTTGACTAGACGAGAAAATTAGCCACGCATCGCACAAGAGATTTCAAAAGAAAACATCAAATCCATCCATTGATTCTCCGAGGTGAAAATAACGAAGGAAAAGAAGCACTACAGCTATCGCTAGGTTTTCCGCCAAGTGCCTCCCACAGAGCAAAAGCAAAAGAACCAACTACTAGTCACAATGTCTATTGATCCCCACTTCTGCGGAAAGCAAACTACTAATTAAAAGAACAACTAACCTTCAGCAAATAGGAAACCTACTTAATTCCCGTCTACCACGGAAAAGGAAGACTCCAAATACTAATCAAATAGGAAAGATCTAAAAAGAGTCAAACTCCCAATTTCCTAATACAAATATTAAAGTAGTTTCCTAATAAAAATAAACTACTAAATAGGAAAACACAATAGTTAACTCCAGCACGTCTTCAAATTTGGAATCATAAAATTCTTGGAAACTGCCCATATGGACTCGGAATCTTGACAGCTCAGCCTTGGACATCTAACTTAGGCGTGCCCGCACCTAACCATCAGGAAGTCTTTTGGAATTATAGCTTTTCAGCACAATTTCACCAATTTCTGCAATTAAACACCAAATATACAAACTCAGTAGAATACACCAAATAGTGTAATTTTTAGTCTAAATAATTAGGAAATATTAACACAACAAACCACTAAAATGCACCCTATCAAAGAATATGAGAATTAGTGGATACTATCCTTAGTCTATTAATTATATACAAATAGATTTGTCATGTAACTTGCAATTGAACTCAGATACACAGTCTAACATGATCTATTCGAACTCATTAAATATTGGAAAGACTCGTACTAATCATTTTTACTATTCATTCATACTAGTCAAAAGAGATGAAACATATTGGAATCTTTTGGAACTAATAGCTAGAGAGACTACTAGGCATACGACTATAAAATTTTAAATCTTAAATATTTCATTAACCAATCATAATATGAATTATACTTTGCCTGTAGAAACCTATAACCAATACTTGAATTACAACTCATGATTAGAACTCTAGAAAAATTTAAAGAAATAGCCATTAGCAATATGAAATAGTTCACATAGTGAGAAGTGTGTGGGGACAAGAAATTATATGCACCTAATATGATTAATCACATAATGGGTTATTAAACTAAAAGAACACTCACAGGCAACAAAAAAAAATTAAAAAAAGCAAACTCTTAATAGATCTATACAGTTTCTATTGATAACTAATATATCAAAATATAATAAAATAGGTTGACCTTGACATGAACTTATTAAGTAATTTAATTAACAATTTCTCAAGTATTAATGCCCAAGCTTCTATTACAATTCCTAGAATTAAGTTTTGAATTGACATCATAGAATGAATAAGATAGAAAAAGAAATTATAGAGCCTTACTTGCATAGCAGTCACAAGTTATTATTATTTTCGAAATTCTTCTCTTCCCCATTTTCCTCTTCCAAAAGTTTGCTCACCCTCCCCTTCAAACTCTCCTTTGTATTTGTCAATTTGTCAGAGAAAGAAAATATGATTTAGTTTTGGCCGCAAGGTATATAAATCTCATACCTAGTAGTGTTGTTTCAAAGAAATCAAGACTTCATTGAAAAGATAGTATCCCAGTTTCTAGTCAGTAATGTCACGTAATTGGGCTTGATTGATATTTGATTAGTAATCAAATATTAATGATACTAAATGTAATTAAAATCTTACCATAGGAAATATCCTAGTTGGTAATGGAATGGGTTTTGATTGGTAGTTGCTTAGTAAATTAATACTAATGCCATTAAAAGAAATTAAAATCTTACCATGTAAATTAAAGAAAATTAAATGACTAATTTAGGATTTTATTCAATTAATTAGTTATTTATTAAAATGATAAGTGATTAGGGATATTACATTCTACCTTCCATAAATAAGTTTCATTTTTGAAGCTTGTGTATCTTGCATAAACAATTGTGGATATTTTGCTTTCATTTCTTCTTCCAATTCCCAATTTGCTTCTCTCTCTGTGTGGTTTATCCATCGAACCTTAACATATAGCAACGTCCTTCACCTAAGTGCTTACTCCTCTTGATCAACAGTCATTACAGAATGTTCTTCGTAGGATGTGTTTTCTCTCACCTCAAGTGGTTGAACCTCTAGTACATGATTTGGATCACAGACATACTTTCTTAATTGGGACACGTGAAAGACATTATGGACTTTGGATAAAGCAGGTGCTAGATTTCCAACCCTCGCAATGATCTCAAAAGGGCCTATATATCTAGGACTTAACTTTCCACTTTTTCGAAATCTCATAATTCCCTTCGAGGGGGAAATCCTCATATACACCTTATTTCCTTGGTTAAACTCTAATGGCCTTCTTTTTATATCTATCCAACTCTTATTACGATCATGAGCTTCCTTTGATTCATTTGTCCCTAATGATTTTGACTTTTTCAAAAGTTTTCTCAACTAGATCTAGTCCAGAAATTAATTTCTCCCCAACTTCATCACAATATAGTTGGGACCTACACTTTCTTCCATATAATGCTTCAAATGGAGCCATTCCAATTCCACTATAGTGACTATTATTATAGGAAAACTCTATCAGCTTAACCATTCTATCCCAACTTTCTTTAAATTCTAGTGCACATGCTCGAAACATATTCTCCAAGGTCTGAATTGTTCTTTCAAATTGCCCATCTATTTGGAGATGAAAAGTAGTACTCAACCAAAGATCTATTCCCATCATTCTTTAGTATGTAAACTAAAATCTTGACGTAAATCTTGGATCTCTATCAGATATAATACTCACCGATATCCCATGTAAACAAATTATTTTCGAGACTTACATCTTCACCAGCTTTTCCACGAATATTCCATTAGTGATGGGTAAAAGTGAGCACTTTTGGTTAAATGGTCTATGATGACCCAAATTATATCATGCCTTCTTCAGTCCTTGGTAGTGCTACCAAAAAATCCATTGTGATATGCTTCCATTTCCATTATGGGGTCTCCAAGGATTGTAGCAATCTAGTAGGCCTTTGGTATTTAGCTTTGACTTGTTGCTATACTAAGAATTTTGCAACATACTTAGCAATTTGTCCTTTCATTTCATTCCACCAATACATTTGTTTCAAATCGTGATACATTTTGGTTCCACCTAGGCGTATCGAAAATTTTGTACCGTGAGTCTTCTTTAGAATTTTGCTTTTTAATTCTTCATCCGTAGGCTCAAATAACCTTCCCTTCATCCATAGGCCGGTACCATTAGCTTTTATGTGAAATTTTTCTGATGATTCAACCTTCAGTTTCTCCCTTATATTTTCAAGTTCAGGATCCAACCTCTGTGCATCTTTAATTTTAGTGATCAAAGTTGGTACTAATGCTAATGCAGTTAAAACTTCATCAGTAGACTCTACCACATCTAAGTTCAATTTAGCCATTTCCTTCTCCAAAGCAAGTGTACTAGTGGTTGTTGATTCTCTACTGAGAACATCTGCTATTTGATTTGCCTTTCCAGGATGATAACTAATGGTCAAATTATAATCTTTTATCAATTCTAGCCATCTCCCGCTACCACATGTTTAGCTTCTTCCAAAACAAATACTCAAACTCTTGTGATTAGTGAACACCTTACATTGCTCTCCATATACAAATAGTGTCTCCATAATTCTAGTGTGAAATCAACTGCAACTAATTCTATCAGGAGTTGGGTAATTTTATTCATTCGATTTCAATTGTTGGGAAGCATAAGCAATCATCCAACCATTCTGCATTCGTATACAACCTAATCCATGCTTTGATGTATCTCTATAAATTGCAAAACCACCCGAACCTAATGGCATTGTCAATACTAGAGTCAAGACCAATTTCTATTTCAATTCTTGAAAACTTGCTTCACATTCAGGTGACCAAACAAATTTAGCTCATTTGTGAGTTAATGAGCTAATGTGCTTAAAGGCATGGCTATTGAAGAAAATCCCTCAACAAATTTTTAATGATATCCTACCAATTCTAGAAAACTCCTTATTTCTGTCATATTAGTTGGCCTTGGCCAATCCACAATAGGCTCTATCTTCTTAGGATCTACAGCCACACCTTAATCTGATATTATATCCCTAGAAAAGTTACACTTCTTAGCCAAAGCTCATACTTGCTTTTTTTTTTTTTTGCATGTAACATTTTTTTAATAAATATTCCCAGTATTTCTCTAAGATGCTTTATGTGCGCTTCCTCTATAAGGGATATACTAGAATATCATCTATAAACATCATAAATTATCTAACTGGGACTTAAATACCCAATTCCGTAAATTCATAAATGCAACAGGTGCACTGATTAATCTAAATGGCATAACAAAAATTTATGGTGCCCATATCTTGGCCTAAATATACTCTTAGGAATATCCTGTTATTTGATTTTCAATTGATGATATCTAAACGTCAAATCAATTTTTGAGAATATTTTAGCACATTTCAACTGATTATCATCAATACTTTGGAGTGGGTACTTGTTCTTGTTTGTGATCTTGTTCAATTCCTAATAATCCATACAAAATCTTATACTCCCATCCTTCTTTTTAGCAAAATGCACCAGTGCTCCCCAGGTTGACATAGTCAGTTTAATGAAATTCTTTTTATCAAGTAAGTCTTGTAGTTGGCCCTTTAAATCTTCTAATTTCACTAGGCTATTCGATATGATGCTTTAGAAATAGGTATCAGTTCAGGTGCTAAATTAATCTCGAATTTTATTTCTCTGTCTAAGGGTATTCCGGGTAATTCTTTATGAAAAAATCCGAAAATTCCTTAAACACAGGTATACTCTCTAATAAAACACCAGTCTCTTTGGTCTCTAAAACATAAGTAAGATAATCTTCAACACTTTTTCTTAATGCCCTAGATGCTTGCAAATAACTACCCATGTATTTTTTTTATTATCCTCTAAATTCCCTTGAAAAAAAACTTGCTTCTAGTAGGATCACTAAAATCACCTTTTTTCCTTCTATAATCGACCTATGCATGGTTTCTAGCTAAGTTTAGCTTGTAATATTCTACCCTCACCATGACCGTTGCTCCTAGTTTGCACCATTTTTCTAGAAGGACAAAATCTATTAAACTTACCTATATTGTGTTAAAGGTTTAAATATATTAGACAATTTAAATTGAAGTTCTAATTCTATTATTGTTTTGCTGTTGTTGTTGTTGTTGTTGTTGTTGTGTGTGTGTGTGTGTTTTTTTTTTTTTTTTTGCCCGAAATATAAAGCAAAAAAAAAGTTGTCTAATACAAGTAGCTAATAAACACAACAGTCAAGAATAGGGAGAAACTTTGATTAATCAATCAAGAATTTACTAAACAAATAGTAAAGCCAGCATATCAATATTAATGATAATAACAATACAATATATTAATAATATTATTGTCAAACTTTAGGGAGTAACCCTTAACTTATTACAACTATTAATATACATTCTTTATTCCAAACTAGTGCAATCATATTATTTAACTATCGTGTCAAGATACTAAGGATCTACTACATCCCTTATATTGAAATCTTTATCATCTTCTTGAACATCCTTAAGAGCATCATCATTCATATTTCCTCCTCCACGGGCTCCTTCTACTATTCTTCTTCTATTTGATCATTTTCTAGTTATTCATTCATAATGTTTCATTCACATTGTTAACCACATCAAGGGCATTCTCACCCACATTATTATTCTAATTATTTGTGTGGCGAAAAGTTGTCAAACTTAGGGACCTGGTGCAAACGTGTTTATGATAGCACAAAACTCATTTCTTTTTTACTCATACTTGACCCTTAGATCATGGTAGGTCGTCCTTCACTTATAGGTATAATCATTCATTTCTTCCGCTACATTCTCCTAATAATTAATTACATTTCTTAATGTTTCAATATCCATTTTCAAATGGATATTCTCGTACATTTAGTTATGGACCTTTACATTCAAAACATTATTTCTATTCCACAATCTAACCATGTCACTTACTAGTTGCTAAGCATCATGCCTTAAAAAGCCCCTCTCTTTTTCTTTAGCATTTGAAGCCTGATGTTTAACAAATTCCTTATACAAAGCATCATCCATTACTTCCTACCTTTGAAACTTAACAGCTTCAGTCTCCTCAACTTATTTTGCTTTCATCATCCATTCATCAAATAAATTCCTGAACTCCTTCTTTGACTTTTCAAGTTCTTGGACCGTAGTTTTTAAGGACTTGTTTTCATCTTTTATGTGCCTAACAACACATCCAGTTATCTCCACTAGATAATTATATTCTTTTCCTCAACATGTAAACCACATGTCTAGTCATAACCTAAATGACCAAAAACTTCTCATTAGTATAAATTTTAACTTAGTGAAAATTTAAATCTCCCATAATACATGTTAGGAATCACATATCTTAACATTTAAAATCTATTCCTACAAGATCTATACCATCCTCTGATTCCACTAAAACTGTCACACCCCGAGCTCACACTTTGTTCAAAAATGCAACAATCTCCATACCCCAAAATTCATAATTCTCCAAGATACAAGGCATCATTATCTATTACATCATATTTGTGGAAGCAATAAGCAATCTAGTGAGGAACTTATTTCTAGTAACATAGTAAATGAAAAATAAATTAACTGAGTAGTCAGTTTACTGAATCATACATGCTAATCATAAGATTTATTCGAACCCTATTTGCTTATTCTAATAGTGATCCAACTCTATCAATTCCAACCACCATCAGTCTCAACCAACTCGTATACGTATTATCCTCTGCAACAAATGTTAAAGTATTGGAGTGAACATCAACTTGCGCAGTTGGAAAACATATCACCCTTGTTGGACTAAATATGTTACATATATATAGTTATACAACCACATATAGGTATTCATGTAAGCATACAAATGACATTAAAGGAACCACTTTTTGCATATTGGGAAAACATATAAACATTTAGCAGACATTGTTGGCTCTTAATAGCTACACGTCTTGATCGGTACTGAGTACTCAATCGAGTGATTTACCCTACTAGAATGGGCAGTCAAAGGTGTGACAGCCCCACCTCTCCCTAGGGTGTACCCTAAGGTATCAATGGACCGCCTGCTCAACTCTCACTAGGACTCACTCACACAAACGATAATTATTTCTCCAAAGATACAATTTAAGTACTAATTCCAAACTTATAAGTAACTCATAACCAAACTACTTCAATCTCACAAAACAAAATACACGTAGTACAATTAGGAAATCATCTTACAAATCCCACAATATAAGTCGAAGTACTTGACATATATATAAAAGCTTAGATATTAAATCCCAAATACAACAATCCAGTTCCTTAAACAAAATTCAAAAGATCAAATTCAACCCTAATGAGTGGCGCTTTCACTCGGGTTCTCAGTCCCTCTTAAGGAAAACAAATTCAAGAAATGAGCTAAACCCCAATGAGTTCCAAAAGGCATGCAATTCACATATAGCATCTAGCACTTCACGTCAAATTCACAGTTAAGAGCAAGTAAGGAAAGCAGGTAATATCACAAGGGTAGGATACAGATAACTCTCAAGAGTTAAGATCCTTGAAGTTGACGCACATCCATGGAACTAGAGCACGAATCACATAGTTAACACTCTGCCAACTTTCTCATAAAAAAAAGGAATCAAGTAGACAACCACTATCTCCTTACTCCACCAAAACCCCCAACCGGGCCCACCTGCCTAACAGGAATTTATATATTTGTGTATTGCTTTTCAAAAGGGACAAGGCTATATGCCAAGTCCAGAGCACACAACATGTCACATAGCCCAAGGTTCGTTAAATCTCCTTGACCTGGGCCATTCCAACGGCTCGATTTGATAACTTACCAAGGGGATTCAAGAATTCTCGAGAATAACAAGTACAAGACAAGTCACGTCACGTCACGTATTCAAACATGTTTCATATCAAGTCACGAGATTCAAATTCACATAACACGTCTAGAAATTCAGGACATACTTGCAATTCAAGTCAAGAAACATGCATGGAAACTCATCGATATTTTAAGGTTCGAATTCCAAATTTGGATCGATTTCAAATTCTTCCACACTTCCTATAAACAAATAAAGAAAAGAAATAAGTTTCGCTCCACTAATAGCAAAACTAAATTCAAATAAATGTAGTCATTTGTTCGATCAAAATTCTTCCCAAAATTCTTCCAACTCTTCTCGAGTGAAAAAGTAGTCACTCGAGTCGAAAAATGTCATAAAAGATTCCATTTTCAAATTAATACATCATTTAAACAAAATACTCCATCGATGTATTCCATACTCGCAACTTCTCAGCTTTTTAGAACAAGGAAATCAAGTGAGATCTTTCATCTCGAAAATCACCCATTTGATTTTAAATTCAACACTAAACTTTAATAAGGGTTTTAACACATGTTTAGAACAATTTTCACCAAATCTCAATGTACAAAATTCATGGAAAATAGATAAAACATTTCAAACCCTCAAATCTGTCCAAATAGTACATTTACCCAAAAATTATTGAAAACTCAACTTTTCACCATTAACACTCAAGATTTTAACTCCATTCAAGCATATACTCATAAATAAACATAATACATATTTATTCAGGTAAAATCTGGCCAAGAAACATTATAAAATTTTGAAAGCAATTGTCAAAACTTTCTAGCATAGGTTTGGCCAACCTGCATGACTTTTCTTCAAAATTTTCACCAACATTCTTACTTTCTAACCACAAAATGAACTCATCTCATAATAACAATCACAATCACAACAAGATCCTCAAGTCCACTACCTAAAAGGTCACCTCAAGTCAGCTACCTAAGTTGGGAATTCAAGAACCCAACTCAAATGTTCCAAACACTAGCATTTCTAGCAAAATAAACCATGGATCTAAAAGATCTAGCACTAATGAAGTTAAAACTAAAAGATTTAAGTTTTATACCTCAAGATCTAGCTAGATCTAGCAAGATCAAGTAAGATCTAGTGTTGCTCCACTCAAGGATGATCTTCCAAGTTTTGAAACCTCGAGATCCTTCAAGTTTAGCCAAGAACTAGCTTGTTCCTTGGTGATTTCCTCCACAAGCTTCAAGACCAAGAAGAAGAAAAACAAGATGAATCTTTCTTCCCTCTTCCTTTCTCTCTCTCACTCTCGGATCTCTCTCCCTTTCTCTCTCTCACTCACGGCTGCAACAAGGAGGAGAAGGAACAAGATGAATGCTTTCCAATGGTGTCTTTGAGCTTCAAGAAATTGAAGATGAAGATGAAGTTGAAGAAACCTTGTTTCTCTCTCTATTTCTCTCTCTCTCTCAAGCTCAGATCTCTCTCTCTCTCTAAAGCTTCTTAGGGCCGGCTGAAAATGTGAGCAAGGAGCAAGAAATGAGACTTTATATAGACAAGATACTTAATTCAACCTTTTCTTATATAGACAAGAAAATGTGGCCATCCTTAATTCAAGGAAAAGTGACCAACTTCCACCTTTTTGTCGCGTCAACGCGCGACACTCTAACTTTTACTGGTTTTTCTCATTTCGACACTGTCCTACCTTATATGTATCTATGTAATATCTCTATATATGCTCGGTTTCATCTTAGAGCTACTATTCACACTTCGACTCAAAAATCGACGCTTAAACTGGTCAAAACCAAACACCGGCAATTAATTCACAAAAAATTTTCTAAATTAGAAAATGATAACTCAAATCATAAATTCACTAATATTTTAGTGAATATACATAATATAAATATTATTATTTATTTTTGAATAAAAAATAGAATTTTGAGGACCTCCAAAGTACCTTTTGGCCTACATTGCACTTTGCTTTATATTGACATTGGCAGGACCATATCCCTTGCCGATTATTTCATGACTATTAGAACCGTTACATCAACATTCACACTTAATAGAATCAAATAGCATTGTATAAGCATGAACATCTCATATACTTATAGCTTTTTCATAGCAAGAAACATTTAGGTGCAACAATTATAGTCATACAGGGTCCATTTTCATATTGAAAGTAATACTTTGTCAAACATTGAAAAAAAATATTTTTTAGAAAAGACAAAGAGGTAAATCCCACTCAATTTAATTAACTTGGTAGGAAGTCCAACTAGACTCCTGTCCTTTAAGCCTAGAGAAATGACATATCAATCTATTATTTTACAAACATTGATCGTTCGTCATTTATTTCTTTAATACATCTCTTAAGGATGTTTACCTTGGGACACTTAACATTCTCAAATGAATAGCATTTCTATATTTAATATTTCCCTGTTCAAGTAAGTTTCCTATTTTAGAAACTTACTATTTTTGGTAAGTTTGACTTTGGCAAGAGTCCTGATATAGGTCCATATTCTTATTCTTGAAAAGTCAATCATTAAGAAAAGTTTAGCTAAATCTTTATCCTAAGAAGGTCGTGCATTTATAGAAGTCTTTAATTTAAAAATGTTCTTAACCTTAGAATGTCACTTATTTAGCAAAAACTAGTATTTTAGAAAAAATTCTTAAAATATCAGTGACCTTGAAATAATTGCAATTCCCCATACACTTATTATGTTAAAGGATTAAAATTTAGCCTTAAAACTAATTGAAACAACTTCTAGTAATAGCATAACAATTGTAAAATTGGACTGCTCAAGTGCAGGATCTAAATGGTCTTATAATTTGTTTCAAAGTTGCATTGGCCAATAGCAGAATTAAAAACCTTAACATTTAGTTTTAATCCTCCATTTCCGTAAATGCATACAAACTCATAAGAATCAGTGGATACAGTCCTTAGTCTCTAAATCATATACAAATAGATTAGTCATGTAACTTACAATTGAACTCGAATACACATAGTCTAACATGATCTAATCGACCTCATTGAATATTGAAAAGACTCAATTTCCTCTCTCTGTAGGGGCTCTTTCTCTCTCTTGAGGTGAGAGTCTTTTCTCTTCAAAAGTGAGAGCTCAAAATTTTAAAACTTTAAACATTTCAAACACACTCGAACCCGCGAAAACAAGTAGCAACAAGAAAGGATAGAATTAGCATTGAAGCTGTCTGGATTCTTCTACTAGTAATTGATGAAGGTGGATCTCTGAGCTAAACAGAGTGAGAGAAACTTGGATGGTCAAAGCTGAGAATCGAAGGAACAGTAAAGCTTACAATGGAAAAAGTAAAGAACAAGGTGATAAAAAAGGACAATGAAGAACAGGGGTGTGAAAGTACATAAAGGAAAGGAAAACTCTAAATGGGCTATAGCAGGTGTTCTATACTGTTAAACTCAAACCTTGCTTTTTAGCTTTTTTAAATTATGTGTGTGGATGCATTCCTGTTTTAATTCTTGCCTGTAGGAGTGGTATTTACCTAGATAATAATGTCTCTTGTCTCTGTTTTACTTCTGCTTTTCTAAAGTAGCTAATTTGTGGTATTTGATTCTAGAATAGAAGCCTTAATCTAAAGAGCTAATATGGCAGAAGAATTGGCAGAAATATTAAAAGAATTTGCTTTAACCCAAAAAGAAAAAGGAGGACTTCAGTTGGAGGAGGGAGATGTGGATGAAGGGGTGTTAGAATGTCAGGACAGTTTGATTGGGAAAATCAGAGGTGAGAAAATAGTGAACTATATGGGGGTGAAGGGCTTTGTGACAATAGCCTGGAATTATCCGAAGGGATTAAAAATGAGTGAACTGGGACCAAACCTGTTTCAATTTTACATACCGGATGGTAAAGAAAGGGAAAGAGTGCTGAGGGGAGGGCCATGGATCATGGATAAGCAGATCCTGGCAATTAGTAAGTGGTTCGAAGGAATAGAAGTAAATGATGAAGCTCTCCAGCTTGTGCCCTTATGGGTGCAGGTTTGGAACCTCCCCATACACTGGATATCGAAGACAGCAGGAAAAAAGATAGGGTCAGTGTTTGAGGAAGTCAGAGAAGTCATTTCACCATAGAGTGGAGGAAAGGAAGGGAAACATGTGAAGTTACTAGTGACAGTTGATCTAAGACAACCATTGTTGAGAGGGACTGCAGTACAGATGCAAGGCTCTAAGAAATGGATTAATTTTAAATGCAAGAGGTGCCCTGATTTTTGTTATAAGTGTGGATTAGTTGGACACAGTGAAAGAACCTGCAAGATCCAAATAGAATTGATTAAAGAACAAATTCAGAATCAGTACGGGCCATGGTTGAGAGTTCAAAATAGCAGGAAGTTTACACAAGAGGAGAAAGCCAAACAAAATGGGAGTCCATTAAGTCAGCAAGTAGAAAATAAGGAAGAAGGAGGTGAAAGGGAAGTAACTGAAGAAGAGAGGAGTCTGGTTGAGTTAGGTGAGAAAGAGATGGAAAAAGAAGAAAATAGCACTCTAGGCAAACAGGGAGGTGAAGGAACAATGCATGATCAGAACATGAGAACAACAAAAGAGGATGGGGGAATGAGTGATGGAAGACAGATGATAACCAGGCAAATGACAACCAGGACTTCAAGGATGGAAATTAGAAAGGAAAAAGAGGAAGAAGGAAGTAACATGGTGAGACACTAGATGAAGAATGAGAGGAAAAAATTAGAAAGTGATAAAGAGGAATATAAGGAAAATTTGGGGAACAAGGAAAACATAGGCATGGTTGTGAAGATGGGAAGAATTAATGAGAATGCTGAAATGAATGTTGAACATATGGAAATGGATGGTGCTGAAATTGAACAAGGGAATTCAAGTAAAAAAGGGAAAAGATTCAGAAAACTGCCAAATTCCCTAAGGAAAGAAAGACAACCCCTACAAGAAGTACAAGAAAACAAATTTGAAAGTCTTGGAAAAAGAAGTTGTCAATTAAGGGATGAAGAGATGGGGGAGGCTGAAGCAGAGGAGAAAGATATGGAATGGAGGAAAAAGCAGAAAGTTAGAAATCAGATTTTGGCCATCTATGAAGGGAAGGAGGCCCACCCTTTGAGGGTCTCAAACCTTCAATGAAGGCCCTGGTATGGAATTGTCAAGGAGTGGGGAGCCCCTTGACAATTCGTCACCTGAGGGAGGTAAATAGCCTCCTCTCTCCAAATCTGATTTTCCTAGTGAAACAAAGAATCAGTAGAAATATATGGAAAAGATGAAAAAAAATTTGAATTTTGATGAGAGTTGTGTGGTGGAAGCTATTAAAAAGGCAGGAGGTATGGTTATGATGTGGAAAAAGGAGACAGTAGTGAAGTCTATTCTTCAAACAGCATTCACTATTGAGATTCTAATTGAGGATGCAGAGTCTAGAACTGAATGGTGATTTGTTGGGATATATGCAAGTTGTGATTATCAGGTAAGGAAAAGGCAATGGGAAGTTTTAAACAGAAGGAAAAACCTGTGGAGAAGTAGATGGATAGTGATGGGTGATTTCAATGATATACTTTCAAATCAGGAAAAGTGGGGAGAGAGAGATAGGGAAGACTGGAGTTTCAGGGATTTCAGAAAGTTTATTGAGGATAATGAAATGGTTGATATTGGATTCGAAGGGAAGCCTTGGACTTGGAGAAATAACTGGGGAAAGAATGAGATAAAACAAAGGCTGGATAGAGGATTGTGCAGTAAAGAATGGGAAGCATTGTTTGAGAAATTCAAATGCATACACCTGGATAGTCTAGCATCAGATCATAGTATGCTGCTCTTGGACACAAAACCTGATCAGAGGAAGAGGAAGAGCAGGTTTTTCTTTGATAAAAGATGGATTCAAAAGGAAGGAACGAAAAAAATGATTGAGGATGCCTGGAAGCAAAGGGTGGAAGGTTCAAGAATGTTCACAGTTTCCAAAAAAATCAGAGCCTGTAGAATTGCATTGCTGAAATGGAAGAAGAAGGTGAGTACTAATTCCAGACAGAAGATTAATCAAATCAAGCAAGAAATTGAATTGATCAGAGGGGGGTGGAGGAGAAGGATAGAGCTCAACTCACAACACTTAAAGAGCAATTGAAGGAGGCATACAGAGAGGAGGAAGTGTTCTGGAGTCAGAAATCTAGAGTGATGTGGTTGAGAGAAGGAGATAAGAACACACAATATTTTCATACAATGGTTAAAGGCAGAAGGAAAAGGAATAAAATTCATAATCTGCAAAGAGAAGATGGTTCATGGACAATTAATGAGAAGGAGATTGGTGTAGAGGTTGCTGAGTATTACAAGAATTTATTCACCACTTCAGGTCATAATAGCCTTGATAAGATTTTAGCAGAAATTCTAGAATCAATCACTGACCAAATGAATGAGACTTTAGTGAAACCAGTTGATGAAACAGAAATTAAAGAGGCTATATTTTCTATGAATCCTAACAATGCCCCAGGTCCAAATAGAATGACTTCATTGTTTTTCCAAAAGTATTGGGAAATTGTTAAATAGGATGTGGTAAGTGCTATAAAAAGTTTTTCCACTCTGGTTTCATGCTAAAAGCTTTGAATCATACAATTATTTTTCTGATTCCTAAGGTTCTCAATCCTAGTGAGTTGAAGCACTTTAGACCAATCAGTCTAACAAATGTGATTTACAAAGCTATTTCTAAGATTCTGGCCAATAAATTGAAAGAAGTTTTTAATTGGTGCATCAGCAAAAATCAGTTAGCTTTCGTTCGTAACAGGCATATTCTAGATAACATTATTATTTCTCATGAGTGTATGCATTTCTTGAAAAATAAAAGGCAAGGGAAAATAGGTTTTATGGCAGTAAAATTGGACATAGATAAAGCCTATGATAGGGTTGAATAGGGTTTCTTGAAGGCAATGATGGAAAAAATGGGGTTCAATGACAGGTGGGTTGGATGGATAATGAGCTGCTTAATCACAGTTTCTTATTCATTCAATATAAATGGGGACAGTAAGGAGTATATTATTCCTTCTAGAGGCATTAGACAGGGTGATCCTTTATCACCCTATCTATTCCTAATCTGCTCAGAAGGTTTCTCAAGCTTATAATTGGCTAAGGCAGCAAGAAGGAAAGAGTTAACAGGCCTCAAAATTCGCAGACAAGGTCTAGAAATAACACACCTTTTCTTTGCAGATGATACACTAATTTCTGTCGAGCAGATAAGGAAAATGCCCAGAAACTCAAGGAAATTTTGAAGGTATATGAGGAAGGTTCAGGTCAACTAGTGAATATGGAAAAGTCCTCAGTGTTCTTCAGTAAAAACACCGAGCAAAGTCATAGGGAAGAGGTCTGTCAAATCTTGAAACAAATCCAACAAGCTTCACAAGGGAAATACTTAGAATTACCTATGAAATTACAAGGGATAAGAGTCAAGCTTTTGGTTTCATTAAAGAGAAGGTAAATAGCAGATTACAAAGCCGGAAGAACAAGCAGCTGAGCTCAGCAGGAAAAGAAGTCATGTTAAAAGCTGTTATAATGGCTCTACCAACTTATGTTATGTCTGTGTTCAAACTGCCATCAAAACTCTGTAAAGAAATCACAGCATGGATGGCAAATTTCTGGTGGGGAGAAGAAGAAGGAAGGAAAAAGATGCACTGGTTTCCTTGGACCAAGTTAACACAGGAAAATTGAAGAGAAGGATTGGGATTTAAAGATTTATAGTACTTTAACAAAGCAATGCTTGGCAAACAGGTGTGGAGGATTATCAATAATCCAAATCTGCTGGTCAGTAAAGTTATGAAAGCCAAGTACTTTCCAAATGAATCGATTTTTAACTGCAAGGTGCACTAAAATGCTTCCTGGATATGGCAGAGTTTAATGACAGTAAGAGAGGAAGTGGAGAAAGGAACCTGGAAGCTGATAGGAAATGTAAAAGCACCAGAATTTGGGAAGATAGGTGGATCTTAGAATCACCTCTGGGAAGGCCTACAACTGAGAAGCCAGCAAATTGTGAGTACTTGAGAGTTGAGGACCTGATAGTAAACTTTAGGTGGGATAGAGAAGCAGTACTTAGTAATTTCAACAAAGAAGATGCAGGGAAGATTCTGAAAATGCCAGTTAGTGTATCTGGAAGAGAAGACAGACTTATATGGATCCATAGTCGACAAGGTCAGTACACTGTTTGGTCTAATTATCAGAATTTGATGTAGGAAGCAAGAAAAGCTGGAAAAAATCTAGACCAGTCAGGAGAACCAAGTGTAGGGAGTTCTTGCACTCAGATATGGAGAGAACTTTGGAAGATGAATATAAAGCACAAGCTAAAGATGTTTCTCTGGAGATGTATCAATAACACGCTACCAAGCAAGGAGAATATCTTCAAGAGAACTCAAAATGGCAGTCCAGTATGCTGTGAGTGTGGAGAAGGGATTGAGACTATAGAGCATATATTGTTTCAATGCAGAAAAGCTCAGATAATCTGGAAATTAGCACCAATTCATTGGGATGGGCTACAAGATTATACTGCATGATTCAAGAATTGGTGGGCAGAAGTCATTCAAGTGAAGAGTAGGCAAGAGGGTAGAGATCACATAGCTTTAACAGTCAATATTTTGTGGTAAATTTGGAAAGCCAAGAACAAAAGAGAATTTGAAGGGAAGATTACGGAGGAGCTGAAAGTGATTGACAAAGCAAGTAGAGAATGGAAGGAGTATGATGCAGCTCAAAGACATAGCTCATGCAGGAGTACAGAAGAAACAGATGAAGTTGAAGAAACACAGAGAAGGGAGGGTAGGGATGAAAACTGCATTGTGCTAAAGGTTGCAGTAGCTCGACAAACAAATTCTAACCATGTTAGGATTGGAGTTGTTGCTAGTTGGGGCGATCAAGTGCAGGCAGAATGGGCCATTATAGAACACAGCTCAGAATCAAGAATTCAAGATGAAGTACAGGCAGTTAGACTAGCTCTGAGCAAAGCAATTGAACAAGGTTGGAGGAGAGTTAAAGTGGAAATCAGAAGGAAGGAGTTAGTTGCTGTGATCCAAGCAAAATGTCCAACAAACATTAGAATCACTCGGCTAATTGAAGATGTAAGACAACTAACTAATGTGTTTCAAATGTGCTCTTTTTTGTTTAGATAATACCAAGGTTAAGGATTTAAACTATAATCTTAGTATTTATGCGCTAAGAATATTATGTGATGAGGAGAGGGTCTATCCTCTACTCAGTGCCGAGATGCACTAGTTTAGTAAATGAGGGTCCTTTGATCCACTAAATGTAAAGTTTAACAAGTTTTCAATAAAAACCATTATCGTTTCGGAAAAAAAAAAGAATATTGAAAAGACTCATACTAACCATTTTTACTACTCATGCATACTAGTCAGAAGAGATGAAATTTTGGAATCTTTTGGAATTAGCAGCTAGAGAGACAGGCATATGACTATAAAATTCCAAATTTTAAATATTTTATTAACCAATCATGATGTGAATTATACTTTGCTTGCAAAAACCTATAGCAAATACTTGAGTTACAACACACGATTAGAACTCTAGAGAAATTTAAAGAACTAGCCGTCAGTATGAAATAGTTCATATAGTGAGAAGTGTGTGGTGACAAGAAATCATATGCCCCTAATATGATCAATCATAAAATGGATTACTAAACTAAAAGAAATCTCATGGGCAACCAAAAAAATAAGAAAGCAATCTCTTAATAGATCTATATATTTTCTGTTGATAACTAATAGATCAAAATACAATAAAATTGGTTGACCTTGACATGAAAGTCATTAAGTGATTTAATTAACAATTTTTCAAGTATTGATGTCCAGTTGCTTCTATGACAATTCCCAGAATTAAGTTTTGAATTGACATTACAAATGAATAAGACAAAAAAAGAATAAAAATCATAGAGCCTTACTTGCATAGTAGTTACAAGTTATTGTCCGACTTCGAAATTCCTTTTCTTCCCTCTTTTCCTCTTCCAAAAACTTGCTCATGCTCTCTCTCAAACACACATTTATGTCTGTCAATTTGCTAGAGAAATAAAATATGATTTAGTTTTGACCATAAGGTATATAAATCTCATATCTAGTAGTATTGTTTCAAATAAATCAAAGCTTCATTGAAAGTCAGTAAAGTAATTTCTAGCTAGTAATGTCATGTAATTAGGCTTGGTTGATATTTGATTGGTAATCAAATATCAACAATACTAAGTGTAATCAAAATTTTACCATAAGAAACATCCTAGTTGGTAATGAAATGGGTTTCGATTGACAGTTGATTAGTAAATTAATACTAATATGATTAAATGAAGTTAAAATCTTACCATGTAAATTAAAGGAATCTTACCATGTAAAATAAAGGAAATTAAATGACCAATCTAGAATTTTATTTAGTTAATTAATTATCTATTAAAATAGTAAGTGATTAGGGATATTACAACCAATGCAATGCTGGGATGCGTTGAAGAATATGAGGCAACCATGCTGGAATTGACATATAATTATGGTGTGATAGAGTACACCAAAGGCAATGCATATGCACAGGTTTTTTATTGGTTTTTGCCACTTTTGAACAAATTCTTTGTTGGGTTTGGATATTGTGTTCTACATTATTGAGAGCTGTTATCTTTCCACCAGCTTGCATTTATAAGCACTGATACATTTATAAAAGTGCTGAGGTTGTAAATGTTGTCACTCAAGAGCTTGGGGGGAAGATAACCAGGCAACCTAGAGCAATACCTGGAATCAACTCCAAGATTGTCTTTGTTGATCCTGCTGGTTGGTAAACAGCAAGTGATTTAGAGAATAAATCAACTAAATTGTTACAAAATTTGGGGGTTGAATGACTGAATGTTTCCATGCTTTTCACATATAGTTCTTATCTTACCAGATTATAGTGTATCATCTTTTGTTTGATTTTCCTTCTGTATATGAATATTTTCGGACATTAAATGAATCCTTACAAGAATCATTTTGTTGGTCTGTTTTAATTTCATGTTTGAAAAGGACTTATGGATAATAATCTTATTGTACAGTCTATGTTCTTTGTCTAGCGTTGCTTTAAAATGCATTACCAATATCACATTGAAAGCTTATCAAATGGTTTTTATTTCTTTTGATAGGTGCTGGTTGACAATCAAGATTTTCTTAAGGAGCTTGAAAAGAAAGACTAACTATGTTTGATATGTTTCTAGATGGATCAGATAGACCTTCTTTGCCTATGAGATGAATAATGCCTCAAATTTTAGCTGTTGTAACTGCAGTACAATGCTTCTGATTTGATGCAATGTCAGCTGGTCCTATATTTAAAGATATGATTTTAGAACAGTACCTTGGTCCGTGCTGGTATTGATATTAGTTTATTGTTCTTGTGATGGTAAATTATTATTAAAAATCTGCAGTAACTACATTTGGCCCCATTTGATAACCCAATTCAGCACTTAAGAGTGTGTTTGATAAAACTGAAGTCTGAAAACTGAAATCTGAAATCTGAAATCTGAAGTGTGAGGGCCTCAAAATTCAAATTTTATTTTAAAAATGCATAATAATATTTATATTGTGTTTATTTATTAAAATATGAGTGAATTTATGTTTTAAGTGAATATTTTCTAATTTAGAGAATTTTTCAAGAATTATTTGTCGGTGTGTGTGTTCGGCCAGATTAAGCATTAAATTTTGTTCCGAAGTGTGAATAGTGACTTCAAATTGAAATTGAGCATATGTAGAGATATTATAGAGATATATTTAAGCTTGGACAGTGCCTGAATGAATTAAAATAGTAAAAGTTAGAATGACGCGCGAGACGCGACATAAAGTGGCCGTTGATCACTTTTTCCCACGATTTGTGGGATTGCTTCCTTTTTGTCCCTTAAAAGGCATTCTTCTTGCCTTTATTGATTCATTTTCAGCTACAACTTTGCTCCATAGAGAGAGAGAGCAGCCGAGAGAGTGAAGAGCAAGAGAGAGAGAGAAAGCTTGCAATTTTTCTTCCATTCTTCTTCCTTCCTTTCTTGAAGCTTCAAGCCTTCATTGAAGATATTCCTCCTCCTTCTTGGAGCTGCCATGAGAGAGGGAGAAAGAGAGAGTGAGGGCCAAACCATAGAGAGAGAAAAGAGAGAGAGTTTGTGAGGTTCTTCCAACTTCATCTTCTTCCTCAAGCTTGAAGACTCCATTGAAGGTCTTGATCTTGGTTTCTCCTCCATTTCTTGGCTGCCGTGTGAGAGTGAGAGAGAGAGAGAGAGAGATCCGATGTGAGAGAGAGAGAAGAAAGAGGAAGAAAGCTTCTCTTAGGTTGGCTACTTCTTGTTCTTGAACTTGGAGAAGGAATCCATCATCAAATCAAGTGGATAGTGGGCTAAGGTTGGAGCTTTTGGAGTTTCTAAGTTTGGGAGTATCATTCTTGAGAGGAGTTCATAAGATCTTGCTTGATCTTATTAGATCTAGACAGATCTGAAGTATAAGACTCAAATCTCTCAGATCTACCTTGATTAGTGTTAAATATAGTAGATCTATGGTTTATTTTGATAAGAATGCTTATGTATGAAGTATTTAAGTTGGGCTCTTGAATTCCCAACTTAGGTAGTGGCTTGAGGTGGCTTTTAGGTAGCGGACTTGAGGACTTGATTGTGGATGTGTTTGATATATGCGAAATGAGTTCATTCTATGGTTAGAAAGTAGATTTTGTAGTTGAAAATTTGAAGGAAAATGATAAGAGTTGGTCGAACCATACTTGGAAATTTTGAAGTGTGATTTTGAAATTCTATGATGTTTATTGATGAGATTTTGCTTAAATGTATATGCATTATGTTCGTCTATGAGAAAATGTTCTAAAAGAGTTAAAATCTTGAACTTCTGTGGTGAGAAATTGAATTTCACTAAACTTTGAGGGAAAAGTACAATTTTGGACAAATTGGAGGATTCGAGATACTTTAGCTAATTTTCATGAATTTTGTGTATTGAAAACTACTGAAAATTGTTTGAAAAGTGTGTTAGAATTTTGAATTAAAGTATAGTGTTAAGTGTGAGCTCAAATGAGTGATTTGGAGGTGAAAAACCTCACTTTAAATCATTTGGCTAAAGATTAGAAATTGCCTAAAAAGAGTGCATCGATAGAGTTATTGTTTATGTGAAAATTTAGATTTGCAAATGAAATCTTATAAAATGAGTTATTTGAGTTTAGTTTTGTTGGCCCAAATGCAACCAAAGAGGGGTGAATTATATTGTTTAACAGGACAATCAATTATAGCAAGAATTCACCCAATAAAACAAGTACAAACTATTTCTCAAGTATGCACAAAAGGATGTCAACTTAAGCACAATAAAGATATCACAATTGAGCAATAAAGAAAAGAGATATAGAAAGAATTGCAAACCGAATTTTCAAGTTGCACCGAACTTGGATAAAATCCACTAGTAGCTTCTTCAATTGTTGGTGAAGCTAACCAACTTGTACAAGTGAAGGTTCACTCCTTCCTCACCCTAAAAGCCTTTAGTTGAGTCAAGGAGTTTTACAACTATCCTAGTTAACCCTCAACAAGCTACAATTGAAAGCTCACTCAACCAATTAAGAACTACTATTACAAGTGAGGCAACTTTCACCAAGGTTTTACTTCTCCTATTGAGTAACCTCACAAACCCCACTTTTCCCACACCTATACAACAAACAAAGAATATTTCTACCCAAATATTTCACTTGTAAGCTTGTATTTCATGTAGGCAAAAGTCACTTATCCTCTTGAACTTGTGGGTATTTATAGAGTGTGAGATGGCCTCAAAAAGCTCTCCAACGGTCAAAAATATGGCTGTTAAAAAATAGCCGTTGGAACTATCGGATGTCCGACACAATGTTGTGCGTCCGATGCAAGCGTCCGATAGGTTGTGCATTGGAGCTATCGGACGTTCGACACAATGTTGTGCGTCCGATGCAAGCGTCTGATAGGTTGTTTCGATCTTTATCGGACGGCCGATGGGTTTTGTGCTTCCGATGAAGCTTGCGTCCGATGTTGGTCAGAGAGCATGAATTTCATCTTTAATTCTATCGGACATCCGATGATGATGATATGCGTCCGATAGGAGTGTCCGATACTTCCCCTATCTATCAGACGTCCGGTACTAGCATTCAAGCGTCCGATAAGCTAAGACCTTCTCAATTCATCTTGAATTGATTTCTTTTTTTTTCTAATAAATCAAGGACCTGTTCTAACATAATTCTCATATAAAAACATTAGTCCAAATCATTTTGTTTTGTTATCATCAAAACTTAGGATCAATTCCAACAAGTTTCGCTGTGAGTGAGGCGAAACTTATTTCTTCCTTTTCGTGTTAATAGGAGGTAAGGAAGGACTCGAACCAGATCCCACCTTGGAAAACGAACTTTATTACTATGGTGAGTTTCAATGTATGTTATGTGTTTTGTGAATATGATTCGAAGTGTATTGGTTAAGTGATTTGAAGTGATTTTGGATTTTTAAATTGTTAAGTGGGGTAGTGTGTACTTCATCGCACTTACCTTTATTTGAAATAAAAGAAATTGTAAAAGTGCTTTGCAGTGTTCTATAAGTGTGAGTATTCCAATCCGTTTATAAATCAAATATTTTACTACTATGTGAAAATGACTTGTGAAATAATTTGCTCGACTCATATTTGCAAAGAAAGGATTTACTATTATTTTCAAACAAAATACTTTACAAGTGAAATAACTTATGAAGAGTTTGTGAGTTTCCATGCACATTACTTGTCTTGATTCGCAAGTGCTCATTGAGATGGTGATTTATTTATGTGATTTTGAAACTGTGACTAAAAATGAATTATATGTTGAATATGTGATGTGTTGTGTTGTGTCTTGAATATTGATTTGTGTGTAATAAGCGGAAGTATGTACCACACTCTAATGAGTGGTAGGTGCCTCTCATCCCGCCATATGTGATAAGCGGCAATATGTACCACACTCAACGAGTGGTAGGTACCTCTCATCCCGTCTGAATCTTATCTTTGAATAAGTCGATTGGAACAAAGTCTCGTCGACCATATGTGTGATAAGCGGTAGCATGTGACACACTCAATAAGTGGTAGGTACCTCTTATCCCGCCTGGAACTTAACTCTGGAATATGTCGATTGGAGCGTTGTCTCGTCAACTATATGTGTTAAGTGGTAGTATGTACCACACTTAATGAGTGGTAGGTACCTTTCATCCCGCCTTAAGCTTAATCTTTGAATAAGTCGATTGGAGCGTTGTCTCGTCGACCATACATATTGAGCGATAGTATGTACCACACTCTAATGAGTGGGAGGTACCTCTCATTCCATCTCAGTATCTTATGTGTGATTAAAGTAATTTGTTTGTTTAGATAGTGTTCGAATGCTTGAACTCTTGCACCTTTTGATAAACGTGTTCAAGTGTATTCTAGAGTTTTCTCGCTATAGCACTTCTTAATGAATCATACTTTTGTAAGTGATCTTTAACAACTTAACTGTTTTGCAAAAGTGCTATTTGATTCAAGTGCTATGATTTTGACCAAATGTGAATTTGCTCATTTTTATGGAACCTCACTGAGTTTCTAACTCACCCCAAAAATGTTTTATTTCCCCTCCACAGGGCTCGAGGCAAAGGAAAGTAAGTGTTGTGATCATTCTTAGAGTGACTAGCTGGATTATTTCAAGTACTATTTGTAATCATGGATTGTTGGACTTTTAGTGTAATTGGACTAAATGGAAATGTAATTATTATTTTGGAGATCTTGCTTTGTACTTATTTGAGATTTATAATATGATTGAGGCTATGAAGTGAGTGTATGTTTTGAAGTTCGATTGACTTGTGGAATGTAAATTAATTAGTGGAGCATTTGATATAAATATTTGAAATTGACATTGACATTGTAATTCGGTTTATAATGTATCTATTGAGGTTCAATCTTTAATTTGATTGAGGATAGTAGTGAGTCCTGGCGGTGAAAGTTAAAGGCAAGTGGTTCCTGCGGATATACCTTAAGATGCATACTAGGGAGAAGTGTGGGCTGTCACATCAGTCCGAATTCACATTAAGTGATTGAATTGTTAAGTATTAAATCTAATATATTTAAATGTATATCACATTAGTGATAAGTGAAAAGTAATAATTATCACTTATTTTTGAAAGAGGGCAAGTTTTGCCTAAAGATTGATTGCCACTTAATTGATTAGGATATTCTATTTTTTTGTTATCAAAGCGCATCGCGATTAAGATGCGAATCCATTAGGGTTTAGTCTTGAGTTATCAAGCTAGGGGCTTAATGGGTTCAAATCTTAACACGTTGGTGTGTTTGATAACCATCATCTAAATAAATTAATTATTGCGAATTTTTTAAACTGCTTTTCAAAATAGAGTGATAAGCTATTTACTTATCATTGAATGTGATATATATTCAAATATATTAAATTCCGATTACTAAAAGAATTCAATCACTTAATGGATTCCAAATTTCAGATTTCAAACTCTAGTTTTTTAGACTTCAATTTTGCTCAAGCGAAAAGAGTGAATGCTCGTTACCATCTGGAACTGATGGCGTCTTATGGACTATCTCTCATGATCCTTGTGACTATTTTAGTTGGTTTGCAAGCCGCGGTGAAAATAGTTGTGTTCTTGCAAATAGTAACAGATAAACTTCCCATATGGACCTGCTTCAAATGTATGGCCTGGTTAGCGCAATTTGAAAAATGGTGGTGTTGAGAAGTTCTAGAGTTGCATGAACGAATTTGCTTCTGATTTAAAAAATAAATAAATAAATAAAACAAATTGTCAACCAGTTTCGAGTGAGTTTTCAAACTTTGTTAACGGACCAAGATGCTATAAATCGCAAATTCACGTCATCAATCAGCAAATGCATGTACGTTTAGTTGTCAACCAGTTTATCTACTTTCACCCTTGAGTACCATGGTATTAAGAAACCACCTATTCAACTTTTTTTTACTTGAAATTTTACCTGGTACACCCTATATACTGCTTTTGGGCAACCTATTCAACAATAGATCTATTTAAGGGAATTACTTCAATTTCAATTGAGATAAGGAAAAGTCATTTTATCTTCTAGTTAGAACTTTAGGGAGGATCTGAAAAATATAGTGAAAATTTATCCCTAGAGACTCAGAGGAATGTATAAACGATTCCTTCCATAGATTTGATCGCGGTTTCCAATTACAATTATAGCCCACATCTCTTTTTTTTTTTTTTTTTTTTTTGATAGGGGTTTTGTGTGTGTGGGGTTGGGGAAGGGAGCTGCAATTGGTTGATACAATGAGTCAGCTGGTTTTAGGACAGCAAAAGACATCAGAGACTGGCTGCTTCAAAGAAGAATAGAAACGCTTTTCAAAGATTGTTTTGTGAATTTGGACACATATGGATAGCTTTGCTTCCTGTTTGATTGGATGCATTTAATAAGTTGTGACTTTATCATTAAAAAGAATGCATCAATCACTACAACCAGATTCTAATACCCCTGACCTTGAGAATGCTCCTCCAAGGCTGTCCGGCAGCCTAATTACATGAAAAGAATTCACAATCTAGAAATGTTGGTCTTAAGAATTTTAGACAGGAGAGAGACCAGTTTCAAATTCTCCAGGTTTGTTTAGCAATCATGGAATGATTAAAAGTTTTCAAGTTTCTGAAATCATGGAATAATTTGCAAGTATAGGTCTCATGTGTTAATTTTTTTAATAAAAGTTTATTATTTTGTGTCCAAAACAGTATAATAAATATGAGTGTGCATCTGATAGATAAGTTTAGTGCATTAGATGCACTCAACGGATGGCACCTGTTAAATCTTTTAAATATTTTTTTCAGAAATCCTCGTAGACTGCACATTTACAAGCACTAGTTAAAAAGTATTCTGACGTTTTGGTCTTATTTAGGACAGCCATTTCCTTTCTTTCTCCTTTTTCTTGGACTCCTCCTCCCTCTCCTTCCTTCCTCCTCCTTTCTTTCCTTTCTTTCCTTCCTTCTCCTTCCTCTTCCCTTATTATTATTATATATATATTATATTATTATTATTATTATTATATTATATTATTATTATTATTATTATTATTACATATATTATTATATTATTATTATTATTATTATTATATTATTATTATTATTATTATTATATTATTATTATTATTATTATTATTATTATTATTATTATTATTATTATTATTATTACATATTATTACATTATATTATATTATTATTTGCTCACTTAGGAATGGACCGTCCAAAGCAGAAGAGATCTATTATTGAAGACGTATGTTTGGCAAAGATAATTGCAAGCATTGATCTATATCCCGCTCGAGAACAGTCCTGACGTATTCGGGCCGTCAGTTCTGAATGGCGCTGATCGGGCATCTTGATGTCGAGCTCATATATGCCTTGATCTTGCAGAAATTGACCCCCATATTGATGTTGGAGTCCTCCAACCTGTACTTTGTCACCCACGGGCACTTGTCATCGTTGAGAGATGAGTATGACGCAGCCGTAGTAGTGCGTGATGATCTGACAGTGACCGAAATACGATTCACCGTGAATCGGTCGTACGAGTCGCGGTCGATATCATCACGCTGACCTTGCCGTGCCGCTGATCGGAATCGCACCGTAATCGCATCTCCCGCAGTTGATCGATTAGAGGGAGAGCCTTGCACCTCTCGTAGCAGACCCGATGTAAATGTCGGGAAGGAGATCTTGATGACCTGCGATTCCGAAGAGGCCTGCGCTCCTGATACCTTGGACTTGTAATAGTCGGGCGATGGAGCGATCGGGTCGGTATTTCCATTGAACTTATGTTCCCAGCACTCAATGAGGATGAGGAAGAAGATGCCCTGATTGTATGTGATGTAAGTGGGACGGTGTCGTTTTATACAAACGCGGTGTCGCCAGAGGACCGTAGAAACGGGCACCACCGTAGCATCGGCTCTCAAAAGTCTCGCCAGGCTGGGTACATTGGGGTACACTAAATAGTGAACCTTATTGGTTTCCCGAAAGCCTATAATATTACTAAGACGCTCGGGTCGCCACGTGGACGGCTGAGATTTAAAGATGATGAACCCAAAAGGAATGGATTTGTCAAGACCGCCCGTAGGGTATTGAATGGCTCGCGGGTTTCCCTTTGTCCCACGCCTAACGTGGGTCAGCGTAACATTAGTACACGGGTTTGAAAGTTTTCCATGGTCTACAAGCAGAAGGAGCAACAGACCGCCGCATAAAAATTTGAAATTTGAACTGTGAATGAACAGGCTCACCGCCGCTGGAGAGGGAAACACGAAAGAGCTACGCCTTTCGTGAACCCAGAAGATTGACATAGATAACGTGACATCCCTCTACGTGAGTACGCCGGTGATAAATGGAAATGAATCTGGCGAAGGACCCCATGGTTGTTGTTGTGCTCGAAAACGGAAGTCAGCAGTATGAGAGATACCTTCCGTGAACCGCGATGCGCTGCGCGTAAGATGCTTTTTCAAACCACCGGCGGGGTTCAAGCGCATGACCGGAAGAAGATCAAGGGGCTGTTTGCTCGAGGCGTGAAGCAGACAGCTTTGGTGATCGGCATTATAGATCTAAGTGTTCTGATCCCGATGACTGGATCGACCGATGCAAGAATTCTAATTGGCTCCATGTCGGCCCCGGTCGTGGACCAGGGAATAGGTAACAAATGCAAGGTGAGCAATACGTAAACGAACTGGCATCAG